>JAPSGF010000004.1:17085049-17289812 GCA_035772895.1 Perdix hodgsoniae | reverse complement strand
TATGTGTATGTGTATGTGTATGTGTATGTGTATGTGTATGTGTATGTATACGTGTATGCGTGGAGCAGAGCTTGCTCACAGGCTGGAGATGAGAGCAAACTGTGCAGTAACCCTGGCTGCTGGTATTTCACTCGTGTCCAGCTCTAAATTTAGCATTAGGATATCTCTTTCTCTTCTTTAGTACGAAGGTAGCTGAGATGTTAAGCTCTTTGGTGACACAGTAGAAGCTACCTGCTCTGGGCCAGGTAGAAGTGACTCTTACTGGTAGCAGATTTTGGTCTCCTCCATTTGGCTTTAATGCAAACTAGCCGTAAGCTAAGCTCACCTGTTCAGCACTGCAGTGGATGGGAATGAGATAGACACAGACCTTCAGGGATAGATATAAGGCAACATCAGAAGACACTGCTTCACACCTTCCCTCCGCCTTTAGCAAACGTGTGCTAGTGCTGCTAACGAAAAGCATGTGCACAGGTGTGATGACATGAACTGTAATTGAGATCAGAGGTGTTCAGTTGGATTAATATCCCAAGGTTTACACTGAAGAGAGAGCATCCCTCAGGCGTGTTATCTGTTACTGGTATGTGTTAGAACGGTACTGACATTCAGAAATCCACAATGCTTGATAAGCATGCAGAGAATGCTGTTCATACAGCAGTGATGTCAGTGTTGGCGAGTTACGGCCTGTCTTTCCTCCCAGTGGCACGAGAAAGCTATGTGCCATTTCACCCGTAACACATGCCAGGATGTAATGTCCACACCTGGTAGTCCTGCCATTGGAGATGCTCCCAGCAGCACAGCTTCTGATGTTGGTCTTTTCAGTCTTGCAGTTTGGCCTCTTGTCAGACCTGGGTTGTAGACTGGAAGAATGCTCACACAGGTGCATCAAAGTGACTCAGTCTCTCTCTTTGTGTGATTATGTGCCCAGCCATCATCTGGTGGAGAACAGTGGCCACCAATAGGGCCACAGTTGCTGTGGCTGCCAGAAAATCTCAGTTGGCCACTGTTTCCTTCCCAAGTCTGACAGGAAAAGAGCTCTCCGGGAGAGAGAAACAAGGTTACAGCAGGGAAACATCCCAATAGACTGCAAACCGTCTAAGAAAATAAAACTTGAGGTGTTGAAGTCCCATTTCCCAAGTGAGCTTTTAAAAAAGAAGTTACTGAGCGTTAGGTCAGTTGTATCCTGTGTATATTATAGGCTTTTCAGTAGCAGAGCAGATGTTAAATGAAAACAAAGGAGCTTGCACCATTTCTACTGGACTTTCAGCCCCTGTTCCTTTCTGTAAAGGACTGCATTTTGAGGACTGTTGGAGATGGTTTTCACTGTAAAGAGGCTTTGTTGTGCATTTTAAATTATTAGCTCTCATTTTAAATGCAGAATGCTCTTTCAGCATAGTCCTTTCCAATTTGTAATTTTCCTCATCAGTTCTGCTGTTCTTTGGGACTGCATGAACCACCTGAGTGCTGTGTGGCCCTACTGGTGAACCCTTTCTCTTCTAAAGACTGTTGCCACTGACTGACTGGGGAAGCTTTGAAAAGAATGCAAGTCAACTGCATACTCTTGTTTTTCGAACTTTATTTTATTTTATTTTATCTTATTTTATCTTATCTTATTTTTTAAGGATAGCTTTTGAATTTTTGCAAAACCCCTAAATTTAGTATTTATGACATAAGTAGCTCACGGGTAAAGACTGACTTAAATTCAAATCATTCAAAATTATGTTTCTTTTCCAGTAGCCCCACTAGCAGACAAAGAAGTTGAAAGGGTAACAATCATTATTTGATAATCCTTAGTGTGCTTAGCGTCATGTCACTCTGAGAGAACAAAAGAACAGATAATAGGCCCAAAGAGAATTAAAAAAAAAAAGGAATTATATCATGTAAAATCAAGGTCACAGTATCCAGAAGTATTTCTGAGAACTACAGTTGCAATCTCCCCCATTACTGTTTGGTCCAAATCTTTTCATTAGAAAGAAGAAGCAGCTGTATAGATCTAGTTCCCACTATATCAAATGGCATTGAATAGTAATGTACCCCATACACCTCTTTAAATCTTATTCTTAATCAAAAGAATCCTATCTCTTAATTATATATATGCCTTTAGAAAGTGGGATTCATGTTCTTAAATTGAGATATCTTTGAGTGATTCCTATACAGGTCTTTTTGTTCCTTGGTGATATACTGATAGTTCCTAAAATAAAATTTCATCTCAAAATCTGAAGGTCCTCTCACAAACATTTGGTGTATTTCTTTTTTAACTATGGATCCTCTGGGTTTGTTGCTATGTATCTCTGAAAAGACCAATTAAAGGTTATTTTTCATAACACTTATTTGAGAAAGCTCTTACCCAAGTCTGTTGGCAGGAAGACTGAGCTTCTTCTTGCACTGCAGGCAAGGTGTTTATTTTTTTTTTTTCCTTCAGAGGCATATGGGACTATTTTTCTAAGGAGCTAACAGTCCCCACAGGGGACAGATTTTTCATAAGTATTCTGCATGCAAAAGCCCCTTGATTTGTATGGCCAGATTTTGAAAATCTGGCCAACTTGTATATTATGAACATTCCTGCTAATTGGACCTGAAACGTCTGAATCAAAGCATATGTCTAGAATGCAGGAAAAGTACGTTCTGTCTCTGTCCCTTAATCACCAGAGGTGAAGACCAGATGGAGAATACTATGGCTCTCTTTTGGCCCAGCTTTCCTTCCCATGGATTTGGAATGTGCATCTGAATCAAAGAACAGTACAGTTCAATTATGTCTTAAAATGGCTAGCAACATCTCTGTTGAATTAGTGGAATAGTTAGAATATTGTCTTATCATCTGCCTGTTGGATGACAGAAGAACTTTTATACATTTTCTATCCAGTAGAAAGTGCCATTCTTAAATTAATAACCCTGTTATCATCTTCTGAAATCTATCCTAGAATTTAAGGGCAAAATATCAGCTGATTTGTTGTTTTTTCTTCTCTATCTTTACAGCTCCTAGATTGTTTTGTCATCCCAGTGGTGATACTACTCTCCTGGTTCTTCTTGCTGGTACGATACAAGGCAGTACATTTCATTGGGATCGTGGTCTGCATTCTGGGCATGGGTTGCATGGCAGGAGCAGATGTCCTTGTTGGGAGACAGCAAGGAGCAGGTGAGTAAAAATTAGTGTCTAGTATTACAAAGTTCTGATTACAGAAACTGTAATGAGACATTTCGATTTGGGGCGTGGAAAATTGGAATTTGGCAAGAAATCCTGTGTCTTCATGGATCCAAAGCACTACAGCATTCACGGGTGCTTCGTTATCAGAAGGGGTAGAGAACAAAAATGGATCAACAGTTAAAATTCACCACTTCTGCAAATGGACTTGCTCTGAGCATGCAGTGCATGTCATCTTTTATACAGAGGGACAAACTAAATGCTTGTAGTTTCATTCTGCTTAGTTCTAGCAAATCTCTGTTGCTGCCTTTCCAAATTGGCTACATCTGTGAGTATACTGTCTCTCATGTCCACTACGTACTGCTGCTTAACTTTGCTCCTTTTTTGTACAGAGACAAGGTCACTTGTTAGGTACTAGAAGACACCAGACCTACATACTAACTGTACTAACTGAGTTATAACATGGTCTCAAAGTAAAAGTTTGGGATTTGCATGCGTAACTATTGAGAAGTACCTTCTTGTGCATAAAATGTTCTTTTTCGTGCGCAGCATCATACAAAAAATGTGTGCATAGCTATTAATGTAGACCAGACAGAGTTAGATTTCATTGATGAACTTCCTCTGTCTCATTGATTTTTCTAGCGCCAACACAAATGATGTGGGAAGGCTGGAAATTCTTTTCAAAGGCTGTCAATTAGGCACAGTTTTCATCCTTAATTAAAAGTACTGAATTGTGAGCTGAACATAATACATTGGGATTTAAAATTCTCTCTGAATACAAATGCAAGCACTCTAAGATCTGCGTTTGCCAAGATGCAACTGAACAAAACAAGGAAGTTTGGGAAAGTACTCATTACATCTCCCTGTCCCTTTTTATCTCTATCCTGAATAATTTTAGCTCATTGCTGTCCTCCAGAAATAGCTCCACCCTACCTATAAAGGAAAGAATATGTTTTGTACTGCGGAGTCAGGCAGACAAGGTTGCATTAGCAATGTCTGATTTGGAGGGACTGGGATTTCAGCCCTGTGTTCTGGGAGAACGTAATTCTGATATCCCTATAATCTGGGGCATAATATGCTTGGGCATGTGAGTTGTGGTTCAGCATATAGGGCGTTGGACATCAGTAGAAAAGGCTGAAAAACACTGGCACTTTGCAGTCTACCTGCAATAATCAGATTTTATTTGTTATATTAGTTACTAAAGCATGAATATAGCTGTTAGGAAATATATCCATAAAATGAATATCTGTTAACAGACACTGTTGCCGTTTAATTTGGACCTGCACATGAAAGACTGTGTACTTATTTCTACACAGAGAGAAGACATAAAAGATCAGAGCCATAAATGATAGAGTTTCCAGGTTCTTAAAATGGCAAAATAAAATGTATTGAAAAGTAGGAATATGTTTCCACATTCTCATTAACAGAATAAAATAGAGTTGTTGTGACTATGTTGGCTGAAGGGGTAGAACTATGCCTTAAAAATCTGCAAAACTTAAAATGAATATTATCAGCAAAACAGAAGATTTCAAGAAACTTTACATTAAAACGTTCCATGACATTTATAGGTTATTTCTTGGGACTGTAAGGAATTCATCAAAAGCAGTGAATTTGTATTTGCCCTCAGTAAACTCCTTTGTTATTTCTATATTTTAGGGAGCAAGAACAGTTGACTCTTGTTTGCCACAGACTGTGAAATCAGTGAATTTTGAGGCTCACATTCTTTGAGCATCAGTGAGGTGGGGAAGAGCCATCACAAGCTGCTGTTTGGGGCCATCTTATTTCTATGAAAATGTTCAACCTTGTGGTGTTTGACTCGTGCATGCAAAGGATGATATTTTTGTATCAGCAGTTCAGCAGAGACAAACTCTATGGTCAAAAGCTCTTTCAGCAGTACTTCTCCAAAGTGCTGGTGAGTGGTTATAATAAATACCACACAAATGAGCTCAGTGAGGGATGATTAGATCCACTGTGGAACACCAAATGCATCAAGGGTAAGGTTTTCCAAAGTGCTGATGCTTATTTTAAATTAAGGTATATGCCATCATCTTCCGTGGCTGATTGCAAAAAGGAAAATAAGTGCCAGATCTTAAAAAGATAAATTGACAAATATGAACATACTGTTAGTCAAAGTATATGCAAAGCTGAAATTCAATATGAGACTGAATCTAGTAATGTTTACACAGAGACCACGTCTCTGAGTCAAATGATACTGGAGTCTAGTCAAGTATTAGTAGGAGTGTTTTGATTATTTTCTCTGTTCCTGTTTGTACCGAAACAACTTTTCTGGTGCTTATAACTAATTTTGGAGACATTAGGGGAAATCATTCTTGATCAATCCAGTACCCTTGTATGATGCCATGACCAGTGGCTAGATAAGGGGGGTACAGTGGATGTGGTGTAACTTTACTTCAGCAAGGTGTTTGACACTGTCTCCCACAACATCCTCATAGGTAAGCTTAGGAAGTGTGGGATAGATGAGTGGACATTGACGAGGATTGAGAGCTGGCTGACTGACAGAGCTCAGATGGTCATGATCAAGAGTCTAGCTGGAGGCCTATAGCTATCTGTGTTCCTCGGGTTGGTGCTGGGCCTGGTGTTGTTCAACATCTTCATCAGTGACCTGGATGAAGGGATAGAGTGCACCCTCTGCAAGTCTGCTATGAAACCAAGCTGGGAGGAGTGGCTGACACACCAGAAGGTTGTGCTGCCATTCAGCAAGACCTGGATAGGCTGGAGAGTTGAGTGAAAAGGGAGCTGTTGAGGTTCAACAAGGGCGAGCATAAAGACCTACACCTGGGGAGGGATAATCTCAAATATCATTATAGGTTAGGAGCTGAACCACTGGAGAGGAGCTGTGTGGATAAGGACCTGGGTGTCCTCAGGTGAACTACAGGTTGTCCATGAGCCAGCAGTGTGCCCTTGTGGCCAAGAAGGCCGATGATATCCTGGGGTACATCAAAAAGAGAATGGCCAGCAGTTTGAGGGAAGTGATCCCCTCTCCCTCTACTTTTATTGGTGAGGCCACGTCTGCAGTACTGCATCCAGTTCTGGACTCCTTAGTTCAAGAAAAACAGGGAACTTCTAGATAGAGTCCAACAGAGCACCATAGCACATGACAGGCCTGGAACATCTCCCTTATAAGGAAAGGCAGAGAAACCTGGAGCTTTTCAGCCTGGAGAAGAGTGAGGAGAGATCAGGCTTATAAATATCTAAAGGGCAGGTGTGAGGTGCTTGGGGCCAGTCTTCTTTCAACAGTGCCCAGTGACAGAACAAGGGGCCATGAGCACAAACCGGAACATTAGAACTTCCATATGAACATGAGGAAAACCTTTACTGTGAGAGTGACAGAGCACTGGCACAGGTCGTCCAGAAGATCTGTGGAGCCTCTGTCTCTGGAGATATTTAGAACCCACCTGGATGCTTTCCTGTGCTTTAGGGAACCTGCTTTAACAGGGCATTAGACTTGATAACCTCCAGAGGTCCATTCCAACCCCTATGGTTCTGTGATTCTGAGGCAAGATACAGGATTTTTGAATTCTTTTTCTACCTTTTTATGAACATTGTTATTGCTAGAAATTTCTTTTCACTGGGAAATTCAGAACCTTTTCAAAGGAATTTCCATTATAGCCAGTCTTTCTGACTTTCTTTGGTTCTGCACCAATGTCTGGCAGCTTTGTGAAGCTGTAACTCTAGTAGAAATCATTCAGTAAGTGCAGAGGGAATTGCATGCATCAGGCTGCAAAAACAGGGCCTGTTTTCAAGCTGGAACTTAATTTTGATCAAATCTCTCTGCATCTCCCTCTGTCCCAAAGTAATAAAAGGCCCCGAGACTTAAAAAGATTTCAAAAATTCTTTAATAATATGGTGGTTTAGTAGTTATATATACCTTAAAGTACTGAAAATATAATTTTTTGTTCATTTTATGAATTAAATACTGCTATGTTAATTTACCTCCTTTTAAAAAACCTCTATTATCAAAACCCTGTCTACACCTTATCCTTCCTTTTCTCAAACAATTTCATGTGAGAATGAGGTCAGTGTTGGGGTTGTAATGATTCTTTCATTCATTTCACAGGTACATAGAATTCTTTGTTGGCTTCCCATCTAAATGCCAGAGACGTTTTTGCTTAGATTTCAAAATGAAACGCAAATTGTCCCATTCCATCTGGAAAAATAAAAGTTAAAATAATAAAATTAAAAGAACTGATCACTGAAGAGTTCTGTAGTTTTCATAAGTTTTTCTTTACATTCAGATTTTCTTACAGAAGAAATAAAATTCTCACTTCACTTCTGCTAGATTTTGTTGTGAAAATTGGGTGAAAACTGTTATGACAAAACATTTGCATTCACCTTATTGATCCAGATAAGGGCTTTTGTGACTGAGTATTCATATCTACAGGGCAGAACTTAGAACAGTTCTAGGCAAAAGGTTGTTTTGACATGTTCTGATTTTTTTCCCTGTTTATTCCTAGGTGAAAATAAACTGATAGGGGACCTCTTAGTATTGGGTGGAGCGACACTGTATGGCATATCGAACGTTTGTGAAGAGTATATTGTACGAAATCTGAGTCGAGTGGAGTTCCTGGGCATGATCGGACTCTTTGGCTCCTTCTTCAGTGGAATTCAGCTGTAAGTGAGCAGGTTTGAACTCTAAGGTCATTCAAATAAGTATAGTTGTGGCCTCCTTTGAGGTACTGTGCCCTACTCTTCAAAGCTAGCCATTTCCTGTGTAGAGTAGGTATCTGCAGATTTGGGAATTTGTTTTTAACATCTGAGATAGCTGGATTTGTACTCAAATCCATCCATATATATATATGTATGTATGCATACATATATATATGTAGCTAAGTACTTTAATTCAAGAACTGGTTTTTCATATGAAAGTCCCATGAGGAGGGAGAAGACACATTCTTATCCTGTATTTCTTGAAGACAAATAAATATTTTGCATATTGCTCTGGTCTGTGAACAGGAAACTCTCTACAGCCCTCTACAGTTCTGTTTCATACTTTAGAAGTTCCTTAGATTGAAAAACACATGCAGTCAGAAGAGATTTTACTGATTGATTTGTTTTGTTTAATGAAGAAGGATATGGCAGAAATAATGAAAATGTCCTTAAGAAATCGGCTTTTTCACTTTAAAATGCTTAATACTCAGAAGATTGGCGCATGGATTTTAGGAATGATATCCACATGTACCTGATGAGCAGGTGCCTCACTGCCAATATTGCAACACTGTGCCTAATAAGACTGTATTAAAAGTCACTATGCAAGATCGACACATTTACGGAGATCTGTCACTGGTACTTGTCATACCCAACAACTTTGATTATTAGCCAAAAACAAGATATTTGCTGGCACGTCTGAACTATTCAGCTTTAAGAACTGGGACTCATCAAAGAAATGGCCCATTGATTCCTACTTAATTAGTTCTGTTTCTTTAGACAGAAAGCTTATTATGTTTATGTAGAATCTGAAAACATGACTTAAGATGACTTTTATTATATACAAGAACATGTAAGTATTTCTAACATCGTTGGGTAAAGAATTTTTGTTACCTAAATTGTTCATGGTATGTAGGTACTGGCTTGTTCTAAAGTTATCAAGCAGCGCTTTTGTTTTGCTGTGCATTTAAGCAGTAATACACAGGTCTCATATTCCTAAGTGTAATTATAGTACCATTTCAACTCTTCTTGAAGATAGTCATAATTGAGAGTCTATAATTTATTTGTCTGGGAAGAAGAATCCGATGCTGGCACAGAGGACTCAACAGGGAAGAAACTCCAAAAGCCATTTCTTTGCTGAAAGCTTTAGGAAACTTCTTGGGGGAAGGAATATCTCCGAAATAAGGCTTTATCAGCATGCTGGGAAAAGCACTGTTCAAAGTTTGGTTAGCATTCACAAAGCAGGGATTGGTCTGAAACTGTTTCTGCAGTTGCTCTCTCATAAATTGCTTCTTTCAAATTGCTGGCTAGACTCTTACTAACACAGCTGGTCTTCTCTGCTACATCAACACATTGCTAGCTCCTGTACACCAGGACTCAAAGCTTGATTTTTACAGTGTACCTTCTTGTCCAGTCAGCTCCCAGCCTGTACTGTTGCATAGGGATATTTCATCTTAGATGTAGGAGCTCATATTTGCTTTTCCTGAACTTCATCAGATTTCTGCCAGCCCATTTATCCAGCCTGTTAGGTCTTTCTGAATGGCAGCGTATCTGCTGCATGGGATGTCCTCTGTGAAGTTGGTAAGTGTGCATTCCATCCAATCTTCTAGGTTGAAATTGTTTATCAGTTGTCAGAAGTACTCAATCTGCTGATCACTACATTTTGAACATAGTTTTCCATTGATCCTTGTGGGTAGTCCACCTATCCAATATATGTCCATGTATTTTCAATCTCTATGGATTTTTTGGGAAATCATGTTGAAAGCTCAGCTAAAGTTGAGATAGATTACACTCCATCCTCACATGCATTCCTTTTCCATTATCTATGGAACCAGACATCTCATCATAAAAGGCAATAGGTTTGCTTCTGAAAAATCTGTGCCACTGTTCCTAGTCATCTCTTCATTATTAATTTCCTGGAAATGGAACAGTTACTCCATTATCTTCCCAAAGTCTAGAGTAAGGTTGGCTAGGCAGTAGTTCTTGCCTATTTTGAAACTGGATATTGTTTTGTCTCTTATTTCAATCCACGGGGAACTCCTCTGATCACAACATCCTTTGAAAATTCATCGTGGTTCTCTTCTCCAGTGAACCATGTGTCACTAAATGAAACCCTCTGGCAAAGTTGCTCTTACCCCTCTTTGTTTCACAGATCATAATGAAGCACATATCACAGCATATCGGTTTGTACTTGTTTGTATTGGATATGGAATACTATGAAAGCAATGCTTGTGTATTTAAATAACATCAACATTTGCTTGCTATAGCAAGACACTGCAGTTTGTATTTATGATATTCTTCAGGAATCACTGATAAAAGAGACATATGCCTTCTGCATGCAAAGACACTTTTAATTTAGTTACTCTACAGACAAAATAATCTCATTATTCTGTCCACAGTATTAAATTTGCCACAGAAGTAAGCAAATTAGAATTTACAGGATGCAACTCTGTAGATCGTATTTATTTGGAAGGCACTGAGTTCTGTAGTTTTACTTTTAGACTTGGTCACCCACATACCACTTTTTGTACTAGGTATTTCTTTTTACAGTGTGTGTAATTCCATGTTTTATGCTTGGTTAAAATAGTGCCCAGACTACTGTGCAAAGTTCCATACATCTGTAAATCACGGATCAGAAACATCTGCTGGCAGAGTAAGCTTCCGAATTTCCAAGGGTCTTTTTTCGTGATTGGGAAGAACAGACCTTTTGCCACTTGAGAATTTTCTGAGTCTGGCATCTTGATTTTAATATAAAGGAAGACCTACAAGATGTTGAAAATGGACTTTTGCAGCTTGCCCATCCTTTGTTTTGTTTCCTGACTTTCACTGCTGTGACTATTTGCTCTGTCTCAGCATGTAACAAATTACAGCACTCAAAAAACCCAGCCTGTGATATCTGCCACCTCATGTCAGTGATTTACTCAGCTCTCACTGCAGAGCCACTCTGAAGGGTGAATAACTCAGGCAGATACATTATTAATCATTAAAGTTCAAAAGCTTTCAGAATATTAAGAAGACAAGAGGACTGAACATGTAGGGGGATGGGCACTTTGGAACAGGTATTCAGAGAGCTGGAAATAAACCAGTGCAAATTGTATGTTATCACATCTTATTACTGCCCTGAAGATCTTTCAAACACATAGGAATAGAGTGGATTAGCAAATTCTGATTGCATTTGGTTCCTACAGAGACTTTTTGTTATAAGGTTGTTTATGTTGTTTTGTCCAGCATTTGAATTGAATGAGTAGAAGTAATTTAACTTCTGTTCCCTTTCATCAGATTTTGCCTTCTCTTCTCTTACAGTGCAATCATGGAACACAAAGAGCTGTTGAAGGTTCCCTGGGACTGGCAAATAGGTAAGAAAACTCTTTACCTCATTGAAGACAGTTGCTGAAGGAGGTGTGGAGCCAACCGATTTTTGGAGAAGCAGGCACACAGAGCCAACGTTTGTGACTTTAGCACTGATGTCTGCCAAAGGTTGAAGCACGTCTTACAACCTTTCTTAGCTGATTTGTTCCCTGAATGATGTATTGTTCTTTCCTTGCACCTTTAGGTCAAGCAATAGAGAAGTGCTTATGAATAAGATAATTTTTCACATAGCTGTGAAATAAAATAATAACGGTGTTCTATTCTGAGATACAGTGCAACACTGAGTCAAATAAATGAGGTAGTTAAAAAGAGCAAACCTTTTCAATGAGTATCAAAGAAAGAAAATGAGACCGAACAAAAAACTTTAAAAGTTCTTGTAATACATACTGTAGCATCTTAAATACATTTCCAAGGGACTGTTTCTGTATGCAGATGGTTAACTGATTTTCAATTAGTCTTGGTGGAATATAGCAGATATGTCTTTTAGATGTGTTTAAGTAACACCATGCACAATGAAATCTCTGACAGTGTTTTGCTAGTCAGTGAATTTCATTTTCCCATTTCAGTTTGGAAGCTGAGTTTCTAATCTAAGGCACCCTTCTAATTAGTTCGACAACTTACTTGCTTTGAAAGGAAATCAACATTTTGAACACAAGAGTCCCTGTAACCACTCTTTTAGCATTTACAACAGTAGAAGAAATAAAAGAGTGCTAATAATACAGACCAGGGAATTCCAGTTTTGGCAATCCATTGGAAATACCTTGTTAGCTAGTCTTAGAATGAGCATCAAGATAACAGCTTGGAAGTGTGCAAGGGCAACTGACTACATGGGAATCCCTGAGAATAAGAAATACAACTCTCGGATTTCCCTGTTGTTTTCTTTAAACATCCTTCAACATTTCCTCTCATCATCCTATTTAAAAAGAGTACATCTTCCACAAAATATTCCACATAGAAATTTTGGAGATTTGATGGTCATCATATATGTAAAAGTTGTGTAGTTAAACACAGATGAGTTTGCAGTAATTACATCATTTTTATTGTTGTTGTTTCTGACTTTCTGCACACCTACTTGTTGTGCTTTCTATTGTATTGACAGAGATACAAAACTGTCAAGTAGTTATTGACAAATCTATGTCAGGGTGTTCACAGCATTGTCCTAAGTAGTTATCTACTATAGCATAGTATAGCATACTTAAACCTGCAGAACAACAGAGTTAAATCATCAGCCTTCTCAATGGCAATGTTAAAGTCACAGCAGGCAACCTAATAACTCAAGGTGGCCCGTTGCCATCTGCCATAATTGTGTCATGAAGAATGTACGAGCAACCTTTCAGTTGATGTAAAATGCAAATGAATTTGGAATATAAAGATCTGAAGCCAATCAATTTGCTCAGGGACATGATTTAGCAGAGGGTTTTTAGAGTTAGGATAGTGGGTTAGGTTGCAGTTGGACTCAGTGATCTTTAAGATCTTTTCCAACCTGAGCAATTCTGTGATTCTATGATCTGTTTTGTCTAATGTGCTGAAAACATACTGGGGCCCTCCTGATTTTAATTTTCGAAATTCCTTCAATACACTGTATCATCTTTGCAGTTAGTATAAATCAGTGTAGATCTGTTTAAATCTTTGAAGGTTTAAATATTAATAATTGCTGAGGATCTGATTGAACAGAGAATGATTGTATCATGCCAGTTGAGTGGACATGATAGTAGAACAACACATGAAATAATAACAAATAAACAAAAAGTGTTTTTGCTGGAGAGAAAAGCCAGTTTGATGATCCCAGGAGGTGTTCCATGTTACAGAAGCTCAGAATGCTTTCGAATAGTCTGTACTCCAAAGAACCAGTGTAAAAAGAACGATTGATTCAATTTCATGCAAGGAAGCATGAAACATACAACCAGTGTACTCAGCTGAAAGAGAAGTTCCCAAGGTGTGTTAGTCTTGGTGGTACTCTTTAGAGTAGTCCATGGGGGTAGGTCCTGCTCATCTCTGTGAAGATGCCCTATCGTAAGACAAGTGAGGTGATACTGGGGCACTGGGGCTTGTTGAGCCTGCAGAAAAGAAAGTTTCAAACAGCTATACACAAGGAGGCTGTTAAAAGACAGAGCCAAGGTATTCACATTATTGCATTACATAATGCAATGGAAGGATGATAGACAACAAGAAGAAATTGAAATAATGGATTCAAGCTGGAAAAAAAGAAAACTTTTTTCACAGTGACAGCAGGCAGGCAGAGAAGCAAGTTACCCGGGGAGGTTGTGCAGACATTAGTGGTCAGTCTGAACAAAGCCTTGAGCAACTTTGTGTGATCTCACAGCTGAGTCTGGTGTGAGCAGGGGTTGAACGTGAGGCTGTTGAGCTCTCTTCCAGCCTGAATTGGCCCACATCAGAATGAGCACTGAAAGCAAAGATAGGATTCCTTGCACCAGCTTTAGACATCTGGGATGTGGATAACTGTTGTAGTCAGACAGAATCCTTTTATCACAAGCAGAAATAGGCATGACACAAATCATATTGTGCTAAAGCTGGTGTTTAAAAAAGGTTAAAAAACCAGCACCCTAAAACTTCCAAATCTCCTCAGTGGGCACCAATCCCCAGTATGTGTCCAGAGTTAAGTGTAGCAAATCCGACCCACAACCACCTTCACACATATTAATTCTTCAGACCAGGACAGTATCTCAAAGCATGCAGTTCTGAATGATGAGTTTATCAGGACTTAAAACATCTAAGTTCATGAGCAGATCATTGCAAAGGCGCTTTCCAACTTTCCAGTTTCCTTCTTTCCCATGCTTGCTTCGGGCAGTCAGTCCTGGTGTCTCAGTGCCTGCCTGGGCATATGTTCCAGCATTTTGGTCTTCAGCACTAGTGGTGATTCCCAAGGTTGCCATTAGCACTGCAGTGGCATTCAAGGTAGCTGAGACTGAAAGCCTTTGACTTAAAACATATTTCTGTTGTGAAAACTGGGCTTCTAGAAACACTATCTGAAAATCATATAACGTTACTTCCATCTTGCTAATTGTCACCAATAGATGCTATCTATCTGGTGCATATTGTTTGCATTTTTATGCTGTAAGTGAAATGCCACTTTACATTTGCCTCTGATAGGACAAATACAATTTAAGAAGTTTTCCAATGATATTTAAATGCCATTTGGAAAAGCAACCTGTGGAATGCATGTAACTGCCTGCCAAGGAATATGAACACCAAGACAGCAGTATAAAAGTATACTATTAATTGAGTGTGCAATCCTTCAAAACACTTGAATATGTCTGTTAAATCCGGAAGGACTAATGAGCTTGGTGGGCCAGCTGGTGGTTTTCAGACTGTACTTTGAGAATGCTGACTTGGAAACTGTCTTGGTTTCAGCTGAAAGAGAGTTATTTTCTTCATGATGTCTGATGTGATGTTATATTTTGGGTATAGGAGAGGAAAACAATGTTGATTACACATTGATGCTTTAGCTGTTGCTGAGCAGTGCTGTACAGAGTCAAGAACATTTTAGTTTGGCCCGGAGTGACCAAAGAGATAATCCACACTAAGTAGCAGAATGAGAAAAAAGCATAGAATCGAAAGGAGTTGGCTGGAAGTGCAGCCAGTGCTTGGGAACTGACTGTGCATTGGTCAGCAAGTGGTGAGCAATTGTATTGTGCATCGCTTGCTTTGTATGTGTTATTATCATTACTATTATTTCTCTCTTCTTTTTCTGTCTTGGCAAATAGTTTTTATCTCAACCCATGAGTTCTACTACTTTTTTTTTCCCTACTTCTCTCCTGTATCCCACTGGGAGGAGGGGGTGTGAGTGAATGAATGGCTGTGGTGTTTAGCTGCTTGCTGGGTTAAACCATGACAGAGACCAGAATATCTTTTGTGCTTGGCCTGTTCTTGACTTAAGATTGAAAGAAAAACCAACTTAATGGTTGTCTGCAAACAATTTTTCATTGATCAAAACTACTCCATTTGATGCAATCTACAACTGCAGAAGAATTCCAGATTTTGTATAAAGCAACTTTGCTATGTACAACGTGCACCTTAAAAAATTGCTACCTTTTAGTAAAAGCAGCTCTTACCATGATTATACACATTCTGAATATAAATGCTGATTTGTTATCATGCCATAGAAACTGATATATGGACAGTGACATTTCCTGAGTGTTGTATTTGTTTCAGGTTAATGTACACTTCAGTTCAAATGCTTCAGAGGAATTAAAGCTATCACAGTTGATTTCATCCTTTAGATGGCTTTTCTAAAGAGTTTTTAACTATGTGGATCATTGTAAAGACTTCGGGTTTCGTTTTATTCTTATGTTTTTATTTTCTACTAATTCCTTTCTGGATTTTGGCAATCAGATTTTCTGCAACGTGTAGTCAATAACATTCTCTGAAAAGCTGGCATGTATCCAAATTTAGGTTCATGCATACACCAGCTAGGAATTCTGCAACATACATCAGCCTAAGAATTATCATTTGCATTATAACAGATGAGTGAAGTGTTTGCTGGTTTTTTACCTACTTCTGGATTTATTTGCCATGGGATTTATCAAGTAATAACTGAAGGGATGAATTCTTTCCCAGTCAGTGAGTTAGTTAGTTTTTAAAATGAAATTAGATTTTTACTGTAATATTTTTTTATTATATTAGCCTCTAACAATCTAATTGTCTGAGTCACTCTGTAAGCATGTAGCAAGGAAAGTCTCAGCACCAAAAAGCTTTATTAAAGAAGACTGACAAAAAGTGGTAGGGAATGGAGGCACAAAACTGTGAAGTGATTTGTCAAGTTTGGTGGCAAAACTGACTTGAGTGCTCTCCTCACGTTTGTCTGTTGGTTCATTAACTACTGTGAAAGTATTTTTGCATACATCTTGTGGGCCGATTCCTAGAAAATGCTGTGTGCTCCCTCCAATCAGTGGAACTCAGCGGGTTTTGGGAACATTTGTTTCTTAAAAGACTAGATTTGATATGTCTGAATACATAATTTCATCTGAATTTTAATAATCTGAATCCATATTTTTTTAAAAAAGTATTCTTTTGTAAAAATGGTTCCTTATTCCTTCCAGCATAAGTCATTTCTACAGGCTGTGAAAGGTCACTCTTCTTGTCTCTCTTCTGCAGGCTTGTTGTATGTCGGCTTTAGTGCCTGTATGTTTGGCCTCTACAGCTTTATGCCAGTGGTCATAAAGAAAACCAGTGCTACTGCTGTCAACCTCTCCCTACTCACAGCTGACCTATACAGCCTTTTCTGTGGATTATTCCTCTTCCACTACAAGGTACGTGAAAATGAGAGGTGCATTTGTGTAATAGCTGTACTCCTGTACAAATAGCAGTGTGGAAGGTGAGCTGAAGAGCTTCTACCATTCAACGTGGAGATGAGAAGACTTCATAGCAGCCTTTTAGTTCCTAAGTGGGGCCTGCGAGAAAGCTGTAGAGGGACTTTTTACAAGAGCCTGTATTGATAGGACAGGGGATAATGGCTTTAAACTAAGAGGGTAGATTTAGATTAGACATAAGAAAAAAATTATTTGCTATTAGAGTGGTGAGGCTTTGGAACAGGTTGCCAGGGGAAGTTGTGGGTGTCCCACTATTGGAAATGTTCAAGGCCAAGTTGGACTGGGCTTTGAGCAGCCTGGTCTAATGGAAAATGTCCCAGCCCACGACAGTGGGCTAAATAAAATAAAATAAAAATATAAAATATAAAATATATATATAAATATAAAATAATATATAATATAATATATAAATATAAAATATATTTAATATTATATATTGTATTATATTTATATATAAATATAAAATATATAAATAAAATAAATAGAACTAAATAATTCTATGATTCTGTGATTCTACTATCCCTCATAGTATCCTTCTGGACAAAATCTTCAGTGTGCAGCTAGGCAAATATATCATACAGTTGATTGATGTGTTAGGCTCAAAAGATTGAAGTAAATGGGGTTACATTAGGCTGGTGGCCAGTCAGTAGTGGAGTTCCATAAAGCTTCATTTTAGAGCCGTTCCCTTTAATATTTTCACAAATGACTTGGATGCAGGATTCAAATGTACATAAAGTAAGTTTGCAGACAACGCCAAATTAGGATGAGCTGTTAAATCACTCGAGGTACAGAGGCTTTGTTTCATTTCATGATGATTCTGAAATTATGACTCATAGCTGTCCATGAACTACGCTTTTCTTGCCAGCCAAATCAGTGTCTTGCCTTTTAGTGTTAAAATGTCAAAATGTGCAGCAGATTTATGTTAAGTTAAACTTTTATCTCTCAGTTCCTCTAATATTTAAAAGGTTGTTTTGTACAGCCACACATTTGGTCTCCATTTGCAAGAGACTGCACTGCATTATTAATGAGCAGCCCTACGGTGACTGTTATATGAAAGTGGCACCAGGATCCTGGAGACAACTGCTTCATACTGTCTCATTTGTGTGTAAGAGGAGGTTACTTGTTAGCTAAAATGGTGGCCAGTATGAGTGTTAGGTAAATGGAAGCCTAAAAATACTGATTGCTTAATCAAGCCAAAACAGATTTTGTAATTCTAATGGTACCTGTGTGAATTTGAAAGAGACAGAAAAAATTCAAGTCTTTTCAGTACCAAGCAAAATTATTTTTCTTCATTGCTTCTTTTTTTCTTTAGACAGAAGAAAGACAAATACTGAAACTGAAATGTGAATGTTCTTTGCTGCTTTACAGGTCTGCTTCATGGTGATTTGGTTCTGCCACATACTTTAAATACAGAATATTCAAAATTAGAATTATAATGAGAAAATTATTTTTCAAAATGAGAATTGTAAGCCCCTACTAATAATATTTGATAATCATGATAAAATAGGTGATTTCAGTCAAGTATTTCTAAGAAGGATGTTTATACTACACAATAAAAGACCGACAAATTTAATTCTGAAAATAGTAGTGGTGGTGTTTTCAGAAAATCAGTCTTTTAGAGGGAGAGACTTGAAAGGCAGTATGTTTGGGATGATTTTCTGCTCAGCTTTGCTCAAACGACCGAAAGAAAGTCAATTTTGCAAAAGTAAAACTCCACTCATGCATTGGGTCAGGAATATTCTTTGCATAAAGAACACCTCCATCTCCTTCACATTTTTACATTTTTAGATAACAGAAAGCAGTATTATCATCTCTCAGCCCCTAATTCTCTGGTCAAAGCAAGCAATAGTCTTTAATTCTTTCCACATAGTTTGGAGCATCTGTTCCTCTGTTCTCCTCATATCCAGAGAAAATTCATCTTTCCTGAGTTATTCCCTTCCACTCATGAAGCAGGAAGGACCCTGTATCATTATCAACTTGTGAAATGCTCTTGTCTCTCAAATTCTTTGGTAAACATTACTCCAAAAATATTAACATTTGATGTACTTTTTCATTCATGTTTTTTATTTGTTATTTGTATGTAATCTGCATAATTTGTGCGTGTTTTTGTTCTTCATTTGTATTTAATCTGTGTAATTCGTGTGTCTCCTTTGTTCTCCCTAGCTAAAGTGCTGATGTAGTATCAGCTTCCAGGGCTGTCAGTGTCTCCCTTCATGCCCTTCAAACTCACATTGCAGAGAAAAGTTAAAAATAGAGATATTAAGAGAGCATCTAGAGTTAAAACTCAATCAGATATCTTCTTTGGTTACTATGTTTTTATCCTTAGACAGATCATTTCTTCCTTTTCTTTATGGTTTACTATCAGATATCGTTTTATGTGATGTTATGCACTCAAGAACAAAGTCTCATATGTTAAACTATCTAAACTTGTTCACCTCCTTAGACTGTGTACTCTTGCTAGTCTTCTACCTTCAAAAAAGCTGTTTCATTCCCAGCCCAGCTGTATGTCGCCTTCAGATGCAGAGCTCCTTCTGCTTATCGCTGTGCTGACCAATGCACAAAGTGCTGCTTCACTAGAAAGCAAAAGGTTTTATGCTGAATTAGGATCGTCTGAGTAGTTTAGTGCCCCTTGCAGAATATTATTTTATGAGGCTTACCAGAAACAGTTACATTTATTCCCTGTGCTGCTACTTTTATCACTGAACAGGTTTATTGCACCTGTAGCAGTAAATCTATGAAAATCCATGGAAAACACAGGAAATTAGTTTAAGCGGGCTTCAGAGCCTTTGAAACCAAACTCAGGAGATTGCATTTGAAGTATTTTGATTGGTTAGTGTTTTGTTTTATCTTTTATTTTACAGACTTGCAATGTCACGGCATACAGGACAGCTGGCATTTATATACTTTATCCTGTATGCCAGTGTCTTTGTATTGTACCGAGCAGTTTTCGGGCCTGTAGAAGCTATGAATAAAGTTTGTTAACCTGACACAGCACTGGTGATAAGTTCATCATTCAATATGCTATTTGTTCAAGAAGCTATTGTATTTAAACATAGTGATTTATGACTTTCAACTTAAGATAGATACTAACTAGATTGTAGTGACTCATTCTTAAGATTATCTGCAGCCCCCAAATTAAAGCTCAGTTTTTAGATTTTTTTTTAAATCAGTAACTGAGTTCAAATATTCTATTGGATGGGAAAATTATTTGGCCTACTTGGTGGCTGAATATTGGCTAACTCAGTAGAGTTTAAACAAACATTTCATCATCTTCAATATTTTTCTTTATTCTCACCATAGTTATATATTTCATGTAATTTTAATGTTCAAAACTTCTCTGTCTGTCTCTTCTCACCTCACCTTCTTCTTAAGCACAACTAAACAATCTCCTGCTTTGAAAAACCAAGGCAATCATAGCCCTAAAACAAAGGTTTTGTTGTCATTATTATTTCATCCTATGCCATCATAGCATCCATCTTTATCTCGTGTCTTTCACGCTCATTTTTTGTTTTTTTGGTATCAATGACAATCACTGGTCCCAGCAATTCTGAAGTCAGCCTGCATAAGACTCGTTCTCACCAAGAGCAGGCACAAGAAGTGTCCAGTGTCCTCTCAGTGTGCAGAATGAACCTGTGCAGCAGAGCCTAGGGTCTGTTTTGCTGGCTGGATTTCACCTGTGCTTATGGTAAATATGTATAATTGATAGTAAACAGCTTTGAAACCAAACAGGAGGATGCAATGTGAGATATGCTGTGTATGAGGGTGTCTACTCATAGTGTGAAACAAATTTCAAATTCTCAGTAACAGAACAGCCCTTGCTTTGTCAGAGGCTGAAATAGACTTTATTTGTTGGCAATACACTGATACCAGTGCTGTCGGGAAATTCAGGGCCAGCTCTCCAGCTATAAGAGATTGGAGCCATAATGTAATGTTATTTTTCAGCTTAGTATGTGTTAATTTTTGTATTTTATCCTCAGCCTTGGCTTTATTTTAATGTGAATTTTTAGAGTTCATTGTTTTCATTTGCAAGCTTATGTTGTGCGTTAGTCATTCTAAGCAATTTGCATTCTCATTAAATGATCTAAGCAGCTCATTTTATGTTTTCCACCAACATGCATACTGATTATGCTCTGCACTAGCAGGTCCAGTCACACTGTATCTTATCATTACCTAGCAATCCAGGCAGCATTTGGATTCTGCATCAGTATTCTGCCTTGGCAAAATCATTCATTATTTTATCCAAGATTTAGCTATTAAAAAAAATCAGAATTTCTGCATATAGTAATAATTTCCAAATGAAAACAAACAAACAAACAAACAAACACACACCAAAAAAAAAAAAACGTGTATATTTCATAATAAGGAAGTCATATATCTCATGAGCAGTAACATTGTCAAAGAACTTGGCCACACAATTAAGCATGATACTCAAAACCTTTCAGCACTAGAAATCTGAAGTGGTGCTGGTTGAAAATGTATTAATTCATGCATCCAGAAATAGCTTTTTAATGCCAGTTCTAACATCAGTGCTTCAGGGAGCAGGTGACAACCTTCCCATTGCATCTGGAAACAAGCTATAAGGGAGAGTGGTTTTTACCATAAGAGCGAAGAGGGGCTATTTCATTTTTTCCTGTATGGATCCTAAGCAACCATGAGTTGTGGCATTACATAGACTTGACTGAGACTGTGGCCCCTATTGGAAATAAAGGAGAAGTAGGAGGAAGCCCTTAATTCCTAATTAGGAGCTTCTTTTAAAAGTATCTATTCTACCATCCTGATCCAAGATTGCTGAATCCGGAATAAGATTTTCTGCTGGCTTCAGTGGCCTTTAATTCACTTTCGTAAGTAAGGAAAGTCTATCACTCAAAGAATGTTCTTAAAAACGCTTCACAACTTAATGGCTGTGGAGATAAAGACCATGCTTTGTTGTAAGTTGATATGCTCTATTTCAGCATATGAACAATTTGAAAGAAGCAGATAGTCATCTGCATAGATAATAATTTTAAAGAAAATCTTTTAAAGAAAAATTCTAAAGGACATTACATTGCTTTCTGACGGTCCTGTTTTTTATTATCATGTGAGTGGATTGGGAGCAGAAGATAAAAGTAGTTTGGGAGATGATTCTTTATTAGTTCTATTTTCACTTGGTGGTTTTACTTTTACCGTAAACATGAGAGATTTTTCCAAATCATTTGAAAAGCTGAGAAAATACTTCAGATGGTGTTTTCAGTCCTTTTAAACTCATCTGCAAGTATAAACTGAAGTCAGTAAGAGCCTTTGCTTTGCTTGCACTTATTAGGGGATTGACACCTGCATATTTTAAACTATGACAATGGCATTGTTAGTGATGCATCATTATTTCAATCAGAGCAGGCATTGAAGGCCAAACAACTAGCTTTTACAGCAGTACTTCCTCAGTCACATACTTCAGGATGTTGTCCGCAATTAAATAAGACGTGCCATCTGCCTGACCCATAAATTCTCTGTTTAAATGTAATTTAATTTCACTGGGCCTTGATTGTGGTGAAGGCTTCTGAGCCTTTGATAATAATGAGGAGAAATCACATTACCAAATTACTGTTTGTGACATTGGTAATATCCACAAACCTAAACTCATATTTGCCTTTCTTATACGGGGTATAAAATTTCTTATAGCAGGACTGTCTTTCAGCAACTCAGTTCCCGTTATACTGTGTTTATATACATGTTTAGGTGGCATTTCAGAAGCTAGTTCTTCACATGTGTTTAAATTTATTTGTCTTTCTGGATTCCCTCCTCCAAGTTGCAATAATGTACAAAGTAGTTCTGGTAGGAAAACTGGGCATCCATACTTGAGTAGCTACTTCAAGGTAGAAAGATGTAAGGAGTATCTTTGGCCACACTTGTATGTATATATAGATCTAAAGGGTAACATCCACTTACTCTTTGAGCGCAGAGGATGGTATGAAAGAAAAAAACTCTGAATTAAAATGACACAAGGGAGTAAAAGCTAGAAAGCTAAATTACTCCTATCAAGACGTTGCGCAATCTGACAGTAGATTCTTAACAACACAGCACAGCTATAGCATTGTTCTGAAAACACTGCATCATTAACAGGGATTTTCTTCTGTTTGCAATGTTACATTTTGATAGCAGACCAGGAGTAGGGCAATATGAATATTCACTTTTTTGGACCTATTGAAAAAGAGCGCAAAAGAAGTGGCATTTGTATTGCAGAAGGTGTGATGGAGGCTTCAGTTTCAGTATTATTGGTTTGGATATTATTAGTTCATCGTAAGTTCAATGAAATGTGGGAAACAAAAAAACTTTTTTGTTTCACGTAGGAAGTCTGTTCACAACAGAACCAATTAGGAATTTTCCAGCAAAATGCTTTTTTGTTGGAAATACCTAATTATCAAAACAAAAATGCTAAATGAACACATTTTTTTTTTTTCAGTATGCACACAATGAAACAGCCTTGCATTTCTCAGTCACTGAGTAAGTGCTGTTTTGCCTGCTCATCTAATGGGATGAGCAGAACGTATCTCCAGACTTTTCAGCCATGTATTCTGGGACTGGAAACTCTCAATCACATAAAAGCATGAGTTACACAGCTCATTGATTCTGAAAGTCGGAGATCCAATCTCAGGTCTGATGTTAGGCAGGCTGCAACCCCAAGGAAAATCTTTTAAGGCTCCCAGGTTTCTGACATGAAGACAATCCAGTAGTTGCAGTCAGCAGTTGCCAGTCTCCAGCAAGCACACTTTGTTTCTGAAATAACAGCTTTCGGTGTATTGAAAAAGCTTTGGGTTTTACTTCATCTCAGCTTTTGGTTTGGTTTTTTTTTGTTGTTGTTGCTGTTGTTTTGTTGTTGTTGTTGTTGTTGTTGTGGGGGTGCACAAGGAGACAGAACCAGGACAGCTGACTCTGACCAAAGGGGTGTTCTGTACCCCATGACACATGTTCAGTAATAATAGCTTTGGTAAAGGACAAGGGTGGATGTTTGGAGTGATGGCATTTTTTTTCCCAATGAAACATTACACATGATGAGCTCTGTTTTCCTGATGTGTCTAAACATCTGCCTGCCAATGGGAAGCAGGAAATCAGTTCCTTGATTTGCTTTGCTTACACATGACTTCTGCTTTGGTAAACTGTCTTCATCCCAACCCACAAATTCTTGCACCTTTACCTTTCAAGTTCTCTCCTCCATCCCAGCTAGGGGCAGTGAGCGAGCAGGTGTGTGGTGTTGAGCTACCTGCAGAGGTTAAATCACAACCACATATGCAATCTCTAACATTTTCTTTTTAATATTACGTTATACTTCATTAAAATAAAAAGTGAAGACAGAAAGATCTAAGAAACACATCCTATTAAGCTGGATCCTTGTGAGGGGGATCTGACCAACAACATACCTTTTCTAAGTGAGAAGCTCAATAAATATGATTAAAAAAAAAACAAAAACAAAAAACCTCAAGAGGCTTAAGCATGGTTGTAGGAAAAAAAATAAAAATCAGCAATAATTTGCAGTCCGGAGGAGACAGCTGAAAAAAGTCATGAACTGACAAAGCAGCAGTAGTATTCAAAAGCTTAAATATGTTTCAGTTACCAAAAAAAAAAAAAAGGAAAGATTTTCAAGTTATGATTCTACTAGTTGAATGTTATTTCCACTTAAAACATAGGAACAAAGGCTGGAATTTTCCTAAAGACAGAGATAGAATGATCTTTGAAAATGAAGTGTAAGAGTTAAATACAAATATCCATATTATACAGTTTGAGATTTCTTGTGGAATTGAATGATTTCTTGTTTCCAAAATTGACTAGGAAAGAAAATAGGAAGTTGAGGATTATGTCTGTATATTTGCATTGACCATTACCACTGGAAAGAATAGCATGGAAAAGTAAATGAATTGACTTAAAATAACTAGATAGAAAGTTTGGCAAGGTTTAGTAATCTGACAACTACTCAAGCCAGGGGGTATGGAAGAGATTTGCTTGTATCCTAAGTAGTTTCTGAAAATGTGGCAAGAAATTTAATTACTGGAGAAAAAAAAAATAGTATTTTGATTAAGTGGATGAAGTGCTTGGTCCAGTTGTGCCTCCTGCCATCCAAATCAGTGTATGCTGCAGACAGATAGGTTTGAAGTTTCAAAATGACCTCATGTTTCCTACAAAAATAAATGAAGGAGCCTCTAGACATAACATCAGTCAGGAGATCTCATTGATATGTACTTTCAATCCAAGCAGTAGGGTATTTTAGTCACTGTTAGAAAGTCTTCAAAAGTCTTCTTTTTGTCGTCTTTTTGATGTAACTGGACAAAAAAAACCTCTTTAAAAATGTTAGAAATTGAGAAAAAAAAACACTAATACAGTACAAGTAAAATGGAAAAGAAGTAAATTATAATTGCTATAAAAGATAAACCACACTTTGCAATAAAGAAGAAAGCTAAACTAACAGCAAAAAGCTGTTCTTGTCTGTCAAGAGAATAGTTTCACTGTGCAGAGACAGCAGAGACCAAAACTAAATGGGATCCTTCTGTCACATTCGGTAAGGATGAGAGTTAAATGCAATGACAATGCACAGTGATTAATAGAAATAGGAATTACTATCTTGGAAGTAGGAAGAGAACACAATGATCTGAATACTGCCAAGCTAGGGAATATAGATGGAAGAATTATCTATGAAGTGCACAATAAACCAAAATGAGAAGTAGACACCAGGGAAAAAATAGTAGGGTCATGAAGATAAATGGAAAACTGGTTAAAATGTAACCAGTTTCACAAAAGGTAAACCATGCCACTCTAAATCTTATCTGTCTCATAACTTAACAGATTTTCCTAGACAAAAGACAAATGGTAGATTCAATCTGTATGACTTTTCTGTGGTACAGTGTATATAAGTATTAGTTAAGTACAGGATTAGCACTATAAAGATTGTAAGATAGCAACTAGTGAGGATTATGGACAAGGTAACATGCCAAGAGAAACAGTTTGCTGGAGGGAACTTGCTGATGAAGTTTCCAAAGAGTGTGTTTGAGGACTGGGCTTGTGTAGTGAATGCAGCAATAACTTTGGCACCTTCAGTAGAAGGAAGTATTGAAATACCATGCAACAAGAACTGAATGACATTGAGGAAAGCTATGAAGCCCAAAGTGTTAGGTAACATCTGTGATAGCAGATGGGAGGAGTTCAAACACAACTGTGGTATAGTTGCTTCCAAATGCAGTGGTGTAGGTATTTCTAGTAACAGTGGAGAAATGCTAATACTGTAGGACATCTTATTGTCTTAGGACAGCACTTTGCTCACTGTATATATGGAAATTTTGCATCAGCCCAAGAGGGCCAACAGACCTTTTCTCTTGTGTTCCCCAAAACCTTGGCAGAGTAAGCATACATCCTCTAAAAAAATGCTGTATATGCAAATCCAAAAAAAATATCAGTTATATGTGGCATATCTATAACCTCTGTCAAATTGAGAGAGAATTCCTCAACATATGTAAATTAATCTATAAATACACAGAGAGGAAATGAGCACTGTTTGAGCTAAAGGCCAACGCTAAACATGTGAGTAGAAACTGAGAAGGTATAAATTTGGAATAGAAATCAGAGGGATTTTTGGCTGTATTAGCAGGGAGATTCAAAAATAGACTTCAAAGAGATAAAAGGGCAGGACAAAAACCCTAACAGTGCTTAAAAGAGGACAGAGCATTTTTGCCAAATTGAATGTATGATCGGTTGCACAAAGCAATGAAGGATTTAATTCATTGGCTTAGGACATGCTTTCCATTCTGGTATGCCCGTCTGGCAAGTTGACTCAGTTAAGAGCTTTTGTTGTTCCTAAGATTTTGCCTTGCATTACCTGCAGCAAACACAGCAGACCGTGCAGCACCTTGATGAGAAATAGCGGCATCACACTCTCTCCAGACAGCTTACATAGTCACTCATGTTAAATGCAAATGCAGCTGCATATTCCTTGTTTCTCACGGCAGGAGCGTACCCAGTTTGTATAGCTGAGATAAAAGAATGCCATTCTGGAAGAGCATGACCACACAAATAAATTAATAGATTCAGCATAATAATATAAACAAAGATTGAAAGTTGAATGAATTGTAACCTTTGTTTTAAACACAATTAGCCTCACATATAGTAGTACGGAATCAAGTTCAGCAGGCAGCTTCTACTGTATTGAATGTTTATACACAAAAACAGAAAGGCACGTGGCAATAAAACCAGCCAGCAAAAAGTATTGAGAGGTAAAAGTAGGGAGTGAGAACTGCTTTTATTTTTGTAAGTATTTCTGTTGTGGTCTTCCTTTTAACATTGAGGACAAGAGTTAAAAGGTTAAGTGTTCTACTGTTGTTTTTTTGCATAGATTAAATTTGTCATGATCTGATGGTCTACTATTCACATAGAGTGAACAGAGTAAACTCATCGTTATGTGGACCTCTTTATTCTTATAGGTGTAGGTTTCTCGCTGCCCACAGCTTATCTTAAAATATTCTTGCAAAGCGATGGATAGAAAATAACCAGAAATGAGGCACCACAGTGAAAATGCTGATAGGAAATTACAGCAGTGTAATATAAGTATTTTAACTTCACATAAAAACCACTTTCCTATCTTGATAGTAGAGGATTAAAACAGATTGCAGGCCTCATTGTACCTTGTACTTTTTAATTAGACAGAGTGCTGGTATGGTTGGGATACTGAACACAGGCTTATTTTTACTCCAGTCTAATGGTGGAGGCAAGAAAGTGAAGCAGAAGAGCAAGCAGCATTTCCACTTCCCCAAGTATCTATTAAAGTAAGATAAGCCATATCAGGCAAATGTTTTGTCCTAACAGTCACAAATTTAGAAAAGACAGTCTGCTATAAAGTTTTTCTAATAATACCATTTGATAAGTATGAAATTATGCAAAACAATGTGAAATATGTGCAAAACAAACACATGGTTAGTGAGGGGTGCAGCTGTGATGACCAAGAGAAAGAGCTCCCAGGGATGGTGCTAGGTCTCTGCTGAGGCCTGTCATGGCTGTATGCTGGCCTTGAGCACAAGCAGCCAAATGCCCCTGATGGTGAGATGCACACAGTCATGACAATCCTTATACAGGAAGAGAAAAAAAAAAAAGTCACACTAAGCTAAGGAAATATTTCCATTCCAAAACATGTTTTTATTGCTCTCTAGAATCTTTAGGCATTTTCCACTCAGCACATAGTTAATAGTGTAAATATCATATGAGAGAAAGGAGGGTGCTGCTGTACAACAGGAGATACTAAACACTGTATTTTATCTCCATTAAAACAGATAAGTACAAGGGCCAAATCTTTAGGAGTCCAGTGTAAAATGTATTGTGTGATTGCTTCACATTACAATTTGTATGCAACATTTGTGATTAAGTGTAAGCAGGGGTTGATTAGCCAACAGTAACTGACAATATTTCATCTCTATTGTAGCAAATTGAGAATGCAAAAAAAAAAAAAAGAGAAGGCAGCGGGAGTAGAGGAGTATGGCCTTTTTCTCATGTTTGAAATGGCAGGGGCTAAACTTTCTTAGGCTTCTTTTCTTTCTTTGACCAGTTAGCAGTGATGTTGATGTCAGTTTTCCAATGTTGTTGATTCTGATGCCTGTTGCTTCGGATTATGGCTGCCATGGGCAACAATGATGAACTGAGACATATGCCCTGCAGCTTTCATCCAGTGAAAACCTTCTCATTAGACTGCCAGTGGACAGAAAAGAAAAAAAGATGTGGATGAACTAGCTACAAATTTCATTTTGCATCACAGTTGAGTTCAAAGGCCAAGACTGGGCCATAAGTCATCACTTTTGACTATATCTTCACAGTTTGCCTTGGAAATAGCTGGAGACCATTAAACTGTGAAGATAGCCAGCACCTCTTGTTATCTTTCTCATCAGGATAACAAACACTTCTATTCAGACATTCAGTCTTCTGCAGTTGGAGAACAGAGAAGACATGCTAAAACTTATCTCATTGTTTTCTGCCCCCCTACAGAGCTGTAGATGAAAGACTTGAGGGATTGGGCCATACATATAAAGGCTTAAATGGGTGAGCAACACCTTTGTGTTTGGTGCTGTGTGGTTTTTATGAAACTGGGATAATAGACCCAATTTCTTATATGACAAAGATCCTAAAATCATAGAATCAAAGAATGGCTTGGGTTGGAAGGGTCCTTAAAGCCCAGTCAGTTCCAAACCCCCTCCCATGGGCAGGGTTACCACCCTTTAGATCAGACTATCCAGTGTCTCATCCAGCTTGGCCTTGAACACCTTCAGGGATGGGACATAGGCAACTTCTTTGGGCAAACTATTCCAGTGCCTCACCACTCTCACAGTAAATAATTTCCTCCTAGGAAAGTCTAGGTTGTTATTCTGCCAATAGCTCTCACCTGGGATCAGTAATCAGTTAAAGATTGGGTCTTTATCTCTAACATCTAAAGACAGAGAACAGTAATTGAGGCTGAACCAATAGATCATTGTCCAGATAAAGAGCTGGGCAGAGATGAAATCCCAAACAGGGCAACCCTTCCTTCCCATTAGGAGTGAACAGAAACATCTCCCTCCCAGGCTACAACAAAAATAGTCAGGAACAGTTTGAGTTCCAGTCCCAGCCTACAACCAACCTGGTCTAGCTCCCCTGTTAATAAAATAATGTACCAATAACATCCAATTATGCAAACGGAAGCATAGCTCTGAGCATTCAACCTACCTGATACTTCTCCTGAGTGGAGAGTGCGTGCATCCCACAGGGCAACTTCTGCACCGGGTCACAGAGATTTTCATTGAACTTCACAGTGAACTTCATAGTGAACAATATTTGAGGTAAAAATAGAAAACAGTGTGAAAACAAACTCAGTCTCTACATCAATTCATCAAACTGAGTGAAAATGTCTGTTTGCTATTTAAAAGATAATGAGAGAAATTTGGCTTTTGCTCTATTAGCTCAGCCCACTCAGGTAGTCATGTGTGAAATTACCCAAGGGGAAAAGACAAAAGCCAGTGCAGGAACCATTATTTGTTTTGTTTGGCTATGCAATATTTGTTACAAACTGAATTAGTTTGGAAAACAGAGATATTCATCAGACTGCACAGACCCACAGACCCACTGGAATGAAGCATTGGTGGGAAATGCCTGATTGGAGGGCATAGAGAGTGTCAACAAGAATATAGGACATCCATCAGTGCAATTTTTAGGAGACTGCTTTTCTAGTGGGTTTAAAAGTTGAATTAATAGGCCTTGATTTCTTTATTCATTTTTGTCAAAATGTGGAGAATTTCTAGACAAGATAAGGGAAATGGTAGTTATTCCATTTTGTAGTTCATCAGTGAATATAGTTATATAAGAAAAAAATATGTATCCTTTTTCAGATTCAGAAAGCACAGCTAGGTTGCCGTGAGCTAGGCGTTGCATTACCCACCAAGATATTCAGTCTTTACTACTGCTGTGAAATACAAATGGCATTGGAGTGTCACAGCTGAAAAACCTGCTCTCTATGACTATTTCCAGTTCAGTGGATCAAATGAAAGGGAATTTGCATTTTCATAACCAGTTACAATAGTGGTCATGATCATTATGAAAGCTTAGTGAAAAACCAAAATTAGCAAATCATTGTGTTTCTTTGTCAGCATGAACTTTTCTGCAGACTCACATCTGTCAGATTTTGTCAGTGTGGATGTTGTTTTGCCCTTGTGCAATGGTAACATGGATGTGGACATCTGTGACAGTCAGAAATGCTTGTTCAAAATTCCCTGTGCAGGAGGCAGTCAGTCAGTGCAATGTTCCCTAGCTGTGATACAGGGATTCTTTTATACCCATTCTTCCTGTTTTCCCTCATAAAGTCAATGATTTATGTGCTGAAGAAGGACTTGCTCTCTCCCAATCCAGTCTTGAATGTACTGCCTTCTGAACAGTTTTTCTTTGTATTTTCTTCTGCTATCATTGTCTTATCACAATTGAAGATGATGAAATCAGGAGCACTGTTTGCTCCTCATCAGGAAATTTCTTTTGCACCTGTTTTTTCAACAGGATTACTTTAAAGCACAAGAAACTCAAGCAGAAATACTAGTGATGTTTTAGCCATAATGGTTTACAAAGATATGAAAGACAAGTTTTGCACATAGAGATAATAAGAAGTAGGGAATAAGAAGTAGTGGATTGGGTAGATGTGTATTCTGGAAGACTTAACAGTTCATTCTGAAATTAAAAAAAAAAGTAGTTTTCAGTCACTTGCAATGCTTAACTTATTCCCAAAATGCACAATTTTGAATCACATGAAATGAAAATACTGTGTATGAACTAAATTTCAAATAAGCTTTTTAAACTTCATTCACAATTGTATGAGTGCTGTTGTAATACACACAATTAATGCAGTAATATTTGTGTTCATTCTTTCTCAGTGTAAACGAATTTGTGCATGGATAATAGAAAGCAGGACTGGTTTTACCATGTGTTTTCTGTGGTCAGCTTGGCCTTAGTGCTGCACTGTTTTTCTGGCAGAGTTGTACATTAGCACATCTCAACGTGAGAAGCTAGGTCCCTGCTCCTGCAGCTAATCCATCAGATGCCATTAGCTTTTCTGCTAAGCCTGGCTGGGTGGATGCATTCAAGTACTGTTTCCCTAAGGAGCATCTCTTAGATAAATACCAGAAACATCCACTCACCCAGAATCAATGTAGTTTTTGATAGACTGAGCAAATCTTGTTATACATGCTATCACGTTGAATTTGTCTAGTTTTTTCTTTATATGTGCTTTACTTCAAATTGATAGACACTAAAATGAGGTTCTTGTATGCTGAAAACTAATAGTAATTTAACACAAGCTATTTTCACTGCAGGTAGTCAGTAATGTCTAGAGACAACATACCATTTGTCTTCTAGTGTTTAATTGTTGTAAATATATTTGTGTGTTCCCTGTTCAATTCTGGTGACTGGGAAAGCTTATATGAGCAGAGCAGCCATGTTGAGATGTGAAGGGCTGATCTATTTGCTCTGACTAATATGTTTTCAGAGAAGTCACTGATGAGATCTGAAATGTTACTGTAACCAAAGACTTATGTTTTATGCTGAAAAAATGAGATCTCTGTCTTCCCTGAAGAGGATGGTATTGCAAATTTCCTTCTTTATTCTGTAGCAACTTAATCTGCCTTCTTCTTGCTCAGGTGATTGGGAGCCCTTTCTTAATGTACGTATTGCTTAGCAAAATTGGGCAGTAAACAACAATACAGTGAGTCCCTAGATCTCATATTGCAGTGACCTCTGTTTGAGTCCAGACTGAATGCAAAATACAGTGTTTCAGTGTGTTTAAGGAATGTGTTATTCAAGCAAATTGCCAAATAAAATGTCAGTTGCTAAATATCATCTACTTTTAAACTAAATTCTTGCTTCCAGAGAACTTACACATTGTCATAGACCATGTTTATTTTGCATGACAGTCAGAGAATTGCATCTAGCAGAATAATATGTAGCATGTGTAAACAGTCTAATATAAAAGGTTTTAGATTAAGGAATTGGATTGATCTTGTGAAATGCCGAATTAATTGCCTAACTCTGCCTTATGCCCCTGTGTGATATGGGGTGAATAATTGTCTCTTTGTGTCTCAGTTACTCAGCTGGAAAATAAGGATGTCTTCTTTTGTCTACTATGTTTATTAAGATCCTAACTGACTCAGAAGAGGAATCATTCTGATTGTTTTTTTGTTGTTGTTGCTGTCTACCTGTATACAGCAAACAGCACAATAGGTGGGAATGCAATCATTAATGTTGCCTCTATGTTTTTATTTCCATCCATGATATCATCAATAGCGTGCTCCATCTATTTTATCACTAAGAAAGAAAGAGGATCCTCTACTCTATTTCCCAATTATATCTGTATATTGTCTCTAGCAAACATAAACGGCTTGACTCTTCCAGCTTGACTTAGTTTTGGTACGTTGTTGTTTCAGTTTGGTTTGACTGTTTTTGTTTTCTTTCTTTAATTGCAATGACATTTTTATCTATCTCACTGAAGTCCACCCAACCACAAATTTAGATGCAGCATCAACACAGGAAACTCAAAAGTGCATGGACTTCCCTGGCTGCAGAGGGAAGGCAAAGCACTCATCATTATTTCTGCCTGATTAGGCAGTAGCTGAGATCAGAATCCTACTCTATTAGGAATTATTAGCTGGACGCATTATGTGAATCAGTTTGGTTCTCTGTTTTGTAAACAGGTAAAGAAGGAAATCAAGTGCTACTTTCTCTTTTAAATGATAAGAAACTGAGGGCCATCTAAAATAATTTTCATTCACAAAATAAATTCATATTAGGCTGAAAAATCAATGCCAGGACTCAAGAGGTTGAGCAGCTTGCTATTATCCTGTATAGCAAGGAAGAATGTGGGATCTGGAGAGGCGTGCAAACATGGATATTTTAAAAATATCTTTTCTTAGAGTAAGTATCTGTCTATACAAAGTGAGAAATAAGTTAGAAAATTGAAGCATAATATCATTGTCAATTGGTATTTTAGCAAAAAAGAGGAATTGTACACTACTTGAGAGCTTGTGCCTTGCTAGTGTGGTTATGGAATTGTGGGTGCACTATAGGGTGCATAGGGTGGAAGTGTGAAATGATTTTCTCTCACTACATTTCTTCGGAACAGCTTCCTCTGCCGTTTTTGAAGCCATCTCTTTTGCTGTCTAATAGTGGTGAATGTCAACAGACAAGGTTTGCAGGTCGAAATAGAAAAAAAGAAAAACTCTACATGGAGACAGTGCAGTAGAGTACGGCTGGAAATACCATCTTCAATAAAACACAGAGATTTCAGATGGAGAGTCTTAGCAACACAGTACAGTGAATAACATTACACATTTGGTGAACTGTTTCCATCACACTGCTGGATTCACAGTCACTTTAAGAGGGAAAATATCTATTGATTTCAGAGGACTTTGGGTCAGTCCAGCAGAACAGTGAATAAACACAGATTTTTCAGGTCCTTAATGGTATATATTCCTATATTAACCTTATTAACAACCCTCTGGAGTAGCAAGGAGCTACTGCAGAAAACAGTTCAGTCTGAGCTTGTTTCTAATCACGAGAGAAAGGTAAAGACTGTTATTACTATAAGGCTGTCAGGATCCTAGTCTCTTTGGAAAAGCTGTGCATAGATATAAAAGACAAATGATTTGCAGGCCTTTGTTTAGATTTCCTCTGCAATTTTCAAAGCCTTTCTCCCAGGCTGGAGACCTGCCACAGTGAGAATATTATTGGGCAAAAGAGCCCACTGGCAGAGAGAGGAATGAGAGGTATGGCCAAGAGGAGTGGAAAATGGTAGAGTTGAAGCCACAGAATAAAGAGAAAGTGAAATGGTTCTGGCTGGACAGCTCCCAGAGCAAGAATAAGGGCATATTTAGCTGCTGGAAGCCTCATGGAGTCCTCACAGCAGGACACAAGGCAATCACAGGTCTGTCTGGCACTCTAGTTATACAGTAGAGCAAGCCAGCTGGCTGCCCTGGGTGAGAAATTCAGTCATAAGATAGAAAGGAGGGACAGTGGGAAACTAGGGAACTAGATCTCTATTTGGGAAACTGGGACACGTTTTACTCTTCAGTTTTTCTTCTGCTTAATTTAAGCCATTGCTGCCAAATGTTACACAAGTTCATGAAATGGAGGAGAAAGTGTTGGAACAAAATAAACTGAAAGGGAAAAAAAAGGGCCACCAGAAATTGCTTTGAAATTATAGATTTGGATTTCATTGCCACATGAGGGAGATCTAAGCCTAAGCCAGCCTTTTTAGAGCTGTGTCATGCGGGAGGAATCCGTCAGCGGACATACTGTGATGCTCATAACTGAGTTCATTCTTGATAGTACAGGGGGATGACTCCCCTCAAATCATACCAGTAGGTGACAGGTGAAGACCTGATGTCTTCCCTGGAAAAGTGCTATTAAGTGATTAAAGCAGCATTCTTCCTACATAGCAATCCTTCTGACTCCTTCTAAACTTTCCCTGTTGTGGTGTTTTTCCTCTAAAACATATGCACCAGCTGTAGGAAACAGAAACAGGTGCAGATATGTCACTTCATGAAATATGCCCAAAGCTTTTGAAGGTAATTCAAATTCTGTGTAAAGAATAAATGAAGAAGTCAAATGCTTCCTCAGGTGGGAAGCTGTACACAAGTTCTTTAATCTATTACATGTGACAAAATTAGCATTTCTACAAAGTTACCTTAAGTAAAATTTGCTTTTACTACTGTGATTATTTCTTTGATTATTAAAAGCAGGATTGCTAGAAAGCTTCTGCCAAGGTAATACAGTCTGATCTACCTATTTTGTTCCATGCTGAAATGATCTGACATACCATATAAGTTAGGATTAAATAACAGATTTTCAGACACTTCTATGTAAAATAATAAAGTACCTGATGAAGCAGTCAGTTACAGGCTACAGTTAATTGTTGGTGTTAAAGTATGAACCCCCAGTAGCTGCAGAGTACAAGCACTGTCAGAAGTCCCACTTAATAAGAATCTGTTACAACTCCACGAACAGGTTTGCTGACAGTATACTCATCATGTATTCATGTATTTAGCTTCATAATTGTCCTCTACCAGAAACATGTGAAGACGGTGGAACCCCACATTGGAGCTAGAAACATTTGCACCAAGAGAGGTAGTTCACTTGGTTAAAAGCACAACAAAATCAGCTATTGATCACTGACCACAGCTCAGTTTTCTGAACCCCATCTGACTAATACTTAATACATGTGAGCATTGGGAAAGCACCAGCTAGCAGCTGGTTGTGAAAGATAGGGGAATTCATGGGAACAAAACAACTTTCAAATAGATATTCCCCCAAAAGTTTGCCATTCTGTTGACAGGTTTGTACTGTGATGTGTACACCACAACAAGTACCTGTGCCTACCTCTGTCCGTGTGTCTTCATGATCTCGGGATAAGCAGTGCTGTGTCTAATGGCTGTACTCTTCTTTTTTGCTCAGTTTTCAGGACTTTACTTGTTATCGTTCTTCACCATCCTCGTTGGGCTAGTGCTTTACTCCTCCACATCCACTTACGTAGCCCAAGACCCTCGGGTGTACAAGCAGTTTCGAAACCCTTCGGGACCTGTTGTAGACCTGCCAACCACTGGCCAGCTGGAGCCTTCGGTAACATACACCAGCCTGGGGCAGGAAACAGAAGAGGAGCCTCATGTCAGAGTTGCTTAAGCCCAGGGTCATTGGTTGCCTGCTGATGATTCAGTGGAGCTCGTATATCCATTATCTCTGTATTGTACATAGAGAAAGGTATTTACCAGGTGCAGTTACACTGGTGAGCTGCAAGGTAGCAAATAAGGAAAGCTCATAAAAGTGCAAATTAGTTGTTCCAGGGTGTTCATTGCAAGGAGATTCCATGTCCCTTGTTTATGATGTGAACAGCATGTTTGCCATACAAACTGCTGTATCTGAATCAGTCTTTCAAACTACCTATGAAAGATATTAAATATAGAAGCTGAAATTACAAGAAGAAATTCATGGAAGCGGGTATTTGCATCCACTGAGAGATATTATGCCTAAGCCACACCAGTTGTGAAAAAGACACCTTTTTACAGCAAATACACTTGTGTAGTCACTGTTGATTTTTCTCTAAGATTTGTTTGTTTGCACAAAATAGATGAGTTACTCATGGTAACAACACCCTGACACATTTTTACTAGCACCTTGAATTTGGTGAGGGAAATACAATAAATTCATCTGTGCTATCTAGTTGCCCTTTCTAGGTAATCTATTCCATGAATCCAGAGGAGGGACAACTTACAATATCCGTCTCTATTCTAGGAATAGGTATAAAGTGAGCATTTTAGCCTTTCTATATTTGCAAGAAGTGAAGTACTCTAGCATTGACCTCTCTATGATCCATGGCAGATTTCCTAGCAGCTGAGGTTCTGCATCAGGTGATAGGGAGTTAATTTCTCTGTAGTTGTGACTAACACAGATTTCTTACTTTTTAAATTTTAATCTGTTAAAGAAAAATGCATTTTCTAGTTTCCTATGTATTGTACCTCTCTATGGTAAGATGACATATCACGTGGATCAGGGCACTTATTTTAGATATTCGGTGCATCGAGGGCGCCTTCTACTGTTCCAGTTTGCTTAGTCTCCTGTGGTTCATTGTTCTAAAATAGCTATGTAGAAATTCGACAATTTTTTTACCAAAACCCACAAATTGTAAAAATTGGGAAGATTATGCGAAGAATTCATGAATAGGAACACTGGACCATCTGCTGGTGTAGCACAAAAGTGTCCATACCAGCAGGGTGTAGCCAATTATCTTTTGTTAACTACAAAACTAGCAGAAGAATTCAGCAGTTTTCTTACATTCCTGGGAATATATGAAAGCAGTTAAGGGTGTGCTCTGCAACTGCAAATCTGCTCCATGAGCCTTATCAGAAGGGGGAAAATCTTAATCTTATCTGCCGTCATGAGAATCCACTATGTGTGTTCTTTTGAGAGCACAATGAGAAGTAATCACTATTTCAATATCCATCATCTATTTTTAATTTAAAAATAAGAAAAGGGAAATGGGATAATGCCAAACAGATAGGAAAGAAATCCAGGAGAGCTTGGTTTTGTTCAGATTTGCCACGTCCCTGCATCATCTTGGGCATGACTTACCTTCTGTGTGGCTGCGTTTCTCAAGCTGTATGTAAGGGAATAGTTATATTTTACCTACCTCAGAGGGGTGCTATGGGACCAAGTAAAAGTGTATTTATTCATTGTATTTGAACACGGGGTTTACAGCTGGGCTGATGAATATTTTGCTTGTGGACATAAAAGGTTAATTTGATTTGAATGGCATTCTGCTGAGGAAGTCTATCTAAAGTGAAAATGTAGGTCTTCATACTTGAAAAATACGGCTTTCCTATTTCTATTCTAAAAAAGAAAAAAGAAAAAAAAAAAAAAAAAAGAACAGAAAGCCTGTACTCTGGAGATTAGAAAGGCCACAGGTCAACCAAAGAGGATGAAAATCTGCTGAGGTAACTTCCATCTTTTCTAGTCCTGTTCTGCTTTAGGATTGAAGAGACTTCCCTGAAGCAGACTGGGAGAAATATCTATACAAATATATGTGAAGTGACAAATGCCAAAACGCTTCTGAACAGCAGACATATGTTTTCTCTTACTTGTGCTGTGGCTGAGGAGAAAAGGCGATTTCTGTCCCATCGTGTTTAGGCTGTCTGCCAGGCTCCCGCTGCAGCTGAGGGAAGGGTCTGCAGTAATGTCAGACCATACTCAAAGCCATTCTAAAACCTTCAGTTAAGATTCTCTGATTTTTAAATCAAAAAGAATGAGATTTTTTTTATCTTGCCTTCTGTTTTTATATCATCTTTAGCATTCATCTTTCCAAGCTTTTTCTCCTAAGCCTTTGAAGGAAAAAAAAAAAGAAAGAAAAGAAGATTCCACAGAGAAATAGAGTCCATTTTCTGGGAAAGTGGAGAAAAGCACAAATGCCACAGGATTCAAGGTTAAAATGAACAAAAAAATCGACCTCCCACACTCAAGAAGATCGTCTGGTGCTTGGATGGAGCCCTTGTGTAGAGTGGGCCAGTGAGCATCCTGGGTCCAACCCTGTCAGGTTTCATACCTTCAAAGGAGCAGGGGCTCTGGCCACAGACACCACAACACTGTCAAATGCTCGGAGGCAACTGACAGTCACCTGTCATCTCAGTCTTTTTTGCTACCTTTTATACCAATTAAATACCTTTCTCTGAATGTTAGTCCCCATGTTGATCTTGAGATCTTTGAGGATGGTGTGTGTGTTTGTTCTATGTTTACAATTCCTTTGTTTTGCATAACTGTTTTGATTTATTTCATTATTAGTATTTATTTTCAAGCCAAATGTTTGTAGTCCTTCCACCTCTTCCTCTTCATTTTTCTGACACTAACTTGTAGATGTTTGTTGGAGTCTTCTCAGAAAGAGCTGGGCAGAAGGCATGTCCTGGGCACTTTGCTGGATTGGGAGATTTACACACAAGAGTTTACAAACCATGGATGTCTACGATGTGCCATCTATAGTGATTTTTAGAGGCTATTTTTAAAACCTCTGTCATCTGGAAATAAGGTGTGAATGTCTGGGTACACACTCAATGCCCAGCCACCATCCTCTGTGTTATTTGCACAGGGGGAGTCCCATGTGCAAAGTGGGTCTGCTTCACGTTCTGCATCTCCCATTAAAAAAGGTGGGAACTTCAATTAGCACCAGTGTGCTAGTGCTGGATGGACCTCTAAGGAAGGCAGTAGTATAGCTTTACAAGTATTGACTGTGAAGCTGGGGTCTAGTAAAGGAAAACATTACTTCTGCCTGCTTGTTTCCTGCAGTTCAAGACCTCAGAACACACCAGCAGAGGTTCAGCTATCTAGCTGGCAGCTACTCTTCGTAGATCCTTGCCTGAACAAACTGAAGCCCTGTTACACTGTTGGCGCTGAGCAGCCCTTAGCAAGACTGATGTAATTTTCTGCTACTGGATGAAAACCTTTACTGGGACACCAACTTTGTCCTTGTTCCAGCTATAAACTTTCAAAACAACACAATGAAAGACCAAGCAATTGAAAATTTTGCACCATTGTGTCATATGAAAAAGTTTCAATGTATAGTGTAGAGGTTGCTAACTTGTGCTATTAACATTTTGACAAGCGTGTAGTATTGTTTTCTTTTTTTAAAACCATTTAGTATTCCTGAGCTAGCTACGAATATAAATTTTACCCCATGGGTAGGATTTTACTGTTAAACGCCATAATAAAGCACACTAATCTTGACACTGCAGATGGAAATATGAACCAAAACCAAAACCAAGCAAACAGAATCCCAACCCCAAATCCTGCATAAAAAAAAGCTGAACAAACCTTTCTTCATTTTGATATTTGCATGCTCCTATATGGACTGGCTGTGGCAATGTAATGCCTGTATAATGTTTTCAAATAAAAAAAATGCTTTATGAAATTATGGTTATTAGTTTCCTTGTCTTCTTCCTTACTGGCTTCTTGGAAACAAATCCTTTTTCTAAAGCATAAATCTTGACCAAGGACATATTTTTTGTGTGTGTCTGCTGAGGACTTCTTCCCCTGAGAAGTGGCTAAGCTACCACTTCTCTGAGGTAGCAATTGACATGCCTGCAAACAAATACCATCAGGCTCACTATGCCACCTGGCCCCCATTTGCTGCTCCAGAATGTTACAGGGTCTCCTGTACGCCCTCTGTCTCACCTGCTGCATTGAAAATCCAGCATTGCTGCAGCAATTTGCTACTTTATGTCTGATTTTCCAGCGTGAATGTTTCCTGAGTTATGAAGAGCTCCAGAAGTTTAGTTACTGAGCACAGTTTTATCATGCTAACGGTTTGTACTTTCCTCCAACTGTGCACAAGAGTCTCTCTGGGATTACAGAAATCTCTTTTTATTGCCTAGCTAGAATTCAGCCTGAGTTTTTTAGTCATACCAAGAGGAATTGCTTGGAGTTACTCTATAAATTGATTATAAATACCTATAAGCAGATGTTTCTTTGTTTAACAACAAACATGTTTCCACCCTGCAGGACACCAAGCACGTTCAAGCTACCAGTCCCCCTTTGGTTTTTCTTTGTTTAGCGTTAGCTCTCCGAAATACTAGAAATCCAGAAGCTGCCTGCTTAACATCCATTTGCCAGAGCATATGATTCAGGAAGCATTATGTTTTACATGTATAAATGTTATTGTATTCAATCTGCTCCATAAGTCAAGATAAAAGATTTGCAAAAGCTTTGGAAATTGTTTGCACAGCCACAGCAACTGCCAGATGGTCACCAAATGCGAACAGCACAGCAGTGGTAGTGACAGTAGTGTAAGAGCATTGGAAACATCATCTTCCTGCTCCATTTTGAGCTGGGGGGTCATGCACTGCTGTACTGTATTCTGCTGTATTGAGAAAGCTCATTCCATAGGGCTGGGATCACTAATTAGACACAGACTGGCTGTGAGCCATCAGTGTGAGACAAAAAAAAAAAAGAAAACCAACACACAAATTGATTAGAAAAATCGAATTGTATCGCTCAGATTTTGCAACTGTTGTAGCTGGGGCTTCAGTTTCAGTGCACGGCTCACAGTGTTTCTTCAGGCCACTTTGTGGCTGGATGGCATGGAGCAGCATCTACATCCATGGCCCCACAAGAACTCTCCCTGGAGTGCAGGAAGGTTGTTGCTGATCCACTCCTCACCAGTTTCCCTTGGGTAAGGAAGATTCTTCCCTGCTCTAAAGCAGCCATGAGAAAGAATCAAAGTTTGGCTCAAAGCAAATGATAAGGCTCTGTGGAAAGTCTCTGCAGCCATTTCTCTTGTGAAAAAATAAACTTGACATTGTTTGGCAGCATTTTTTTTTTTTTTCCCTAATAGTTCCATTTTGAATTCAAAACTATGCACTGAGTTCCCCTGGTATTTACAAGATCAGAATCTGCCCTTCTGTATATATTCTATGGCTGCAGAATCTTTTTAAAGAATACAGATATTGCAAATGCCGGTATACTAGACAGGTATTTGTGAATCAAAATGAGGTAAAGCTGATTTTATTGGATTGAAACATTTTATTCTACTTTAGATTATCATTTATAACCCTGAATAATAGTAGACTTTTTCTATGACTCCTGATTATGTACAATGCTCTCAGGCAATTGCCTAGTGCTACCCTTATCTTAATGCATCATTAATTTCTTACTGTCAAATGCATTATTTATACTAACTATTGCATTTTAATCAATGGACTTTATTTTTATAACAATGGACTTTATTTTTACTCCAATTTTTATATAACTGCAAAGTTATCATCAGCATGAAATCTTCCCACCCTCATTATGTGAAATCAGTATACATTCTTGTCAAGAGCTAACTATTGGATTTGCCATGGATAAATGCATGACTTCTTAATTCAAGACCTTATTAAAGAAGACTTAATAAATATGTGCTGAGTTTATATGATCACTGAGCACTGAAATGCTAAGAAATTCCATTATGTTGGACTTTGAGACACTTTGCATACAGAATAGTAACTGATAGTTGATAGGCTTGAATCTTTACAGATGCAGGATGCCTGCAATCCTACGGATCAACATCAGGCAAGGTCATGCATATTTAACTTCATGCTGCCTGTAGTAGCCAGTTTCACAGAAGCCTGGCTTTCTGCCAGGTGCATAGCAAAACTGGCAATCAAAATTTGCATATTCTTAAAATGACTGCTTGCCTAAATGAAATTCCTGAGTGAGAAGGGGAAAGGGACTGGAGTAATCACAACAGTAATCTGAACACTCTCATTATGTGACTCCCTGAGAGCTTTTGCTTGAATTATCTAATGTACTTCTTGGCATTAAACAGATTTGCAGATGCTAAATAGGTCACACAGGTATGCAACCATCAGACTGGATTTTGTAAGACTTCATGTCTCCAGTCTTCTTCTGTGATTCTACACTTTAATTAAGAAAAACGAGTACCCACAAAGCAGGATAACAACTTTGTTCATGTTAAACTGCTGCAGTTCAGATTTGCCACACTCAGCCTCCATTCAGCAGGATGCAGTTAACAACCACGTTGACAAGGAGCATTGGAGTTGCAGGATGTAATCTGTGGTGTAGCCTTGGAGCACGCTGCTTCCTGCAGTGCAAGAGGCACACAGCCAGCAGGCAGGTGGAAAAAGCACAGAATAATAGCCTTGACCTTCCATACAACATATTACAAAAGGAAACAGAGTTTTTAAGGCTGAAAGGAAAAGATATTTCCCTAAATCAAAATACCCCTTGAATACAATTCTGCTCTATGCTATTCCTATTCAGCCAGTGGTATAGCAATTGTATGCAAGTCATTCGTGATTTGAAAAAACAGGTCTGAGAAAATATGCTTTTGCCTGCTATCTGACTACCAGAAGGTGAAAACTCTTACTTGCTGAAGCTGTCTCTGGTGTTGAAATAAGAGGGGTGGATGGTGGAGGATGAGCCACAGGTATCCCTGAAGTCACTGAATATAGCAAGTCACTAATAAAAAAGCTATATTATTTCAGGTTGTGACAGTGACATTTAGACTGAATGAGTGATGGTAACCTACATCAGTAGAAAAAAGAACTGAGCATATAAAGCAAAATGTTTCTCCAATTTGTAATGACTTGGATGACAAGGTTAGCATTGGCAATCCATTCACATAAGTAGAGACCAGCTTCCTCTTCCCAGCTCTTCTCTCCTGTCACCTATGTTTCCTCTCTGCAGATGAATGCACCAAGGAAAGACTTACAGGTTCTTTTTTGTATGTTTGTTTGTTTTGTTAGTTTATTTTTAAGAAAAGAGCAAAAAAGTTTACCCAAGGTAAAGCTGTGATAACTTGCAGTTTCTCCTTCTCCTTGAAAAAATGTGTACTTTGAGCTGTGTTTGGTGCAAATATGAGCTGTGGCTGAACTGGTTGGCTTTTGACATCACAGGCTGTGAAGCGGGTTCTGAATACTTATCCCCCAGATCTAAAATTTCACTTATACTGCAGATCTCACTCCATGAGAGAGAGTAGATATACTGACCCAGTTGAGATTTTTCTCTTATTTTCCTTCATTTACGTGGTCACATTCATCACGTAAACTCAGCACACATTATTTCCTAGGTACTGGTGGGGAGGAATGTGTGCCCAAGACAGCACAAAAAAACTTGTGCTGATACAGCTATCAGACTTTAAATTTTGTGGATATGTGGGGCTGTGCTCTGCAGAGCTAGCAGTCTGGCACATTCCACAGGTTTACTTTAATGAGAATTACTGTTGTAAACTGCTGAGCTAAGGAAAGTAATTGCAGCAGCGGCACTAGCAATGGCTTCTATCACTACTGTGGAAAGAAAAACATCTCTGCCAGCTACAGCACAGGTATTTTATTATGACAGGGAAATATTGATAGATTATGTTATGAATACACATTGTAAAATACCGGGGGGGGGGATGTCCATTAAAAAGATACCCCAGCCCTCATTTTAATTTGTATGCTTTCTTTGTGCTTCTACCATCCTTTCTGCCCACATGTGACACCAAGAGAACTTTTCCACTTCAGTGTTTGAGTCTCAGAGCAAAATACCAACACAGAAGGCTGAAAAAAAGCATTGGCAGCCCCAGCCACAAGAAGATCAGTCCTGTGCCTAAATTACATGAAGTGCTGAAGGCAAGATGGTGTCTGCAGACCTGATGATGGTGGGGTTGGGTGCTGCCACATCCACATCTCCACAAGTTGCCTCAGGATTGTAGCAGGCTGCTGCCAGCCTGGCCCCTCAGTTAACATTATAGAACTTTCTGGAGATAGCTCCTGAGAAAACAAGCTGTACCTAACTTGATCATGTGGCAATTTGTGCTGGTGGGCTTTTCTCTTTTCACCTCAGACTAGAAGGCCTAGCTGTCCAGCTGGGTTGTAACCCTGGTTGTTCTCCAGGGCTTCCATATCTTTCTGAAGTTATGATGAAAATAAAAATTAGTTGTAATTGTAGCTGGCTCCTCCCTATGAGGTATATTGTGAGGTGGCTGTGTTGGATGCATGGAAATCTAGAGCAGAAATGGACAAAGCCCATGAGAACCATCTCCCAGACGTTGAAGACAGAAGAAAAATTCCTCAAACAAGAACACTACTATGGGTACTTTATTCTTCTTAACAGAAGTATTAATGTTGTCTTTCTTGTTTGGTTTTCTCCTACCACTCATAAATGACTTTTTAAAAATGTATATTAATATGTAAGGGAATTTTTTTGGTGAGTTGGTTTCTTGTATTGTGGAGAGATAACATCTCTGCAAACGTGAGAGATGATCTGTATGCAGGAGCAGAGGGAGAATAACTATCCTTGTTTGGTTTTATTTGTTTTATTCTGTTGATATTGGCTGTCTTCTGGCTTTTCTTTGCAAAAGCTGAATGGCAATTAGGAATTATTTGTATCTGAGGCTCCATAAAAGAAGCATCTGGAGTTTGCCAGTGACAGTTTAGTCTAATGAGAAGTGCCAGGCACTTTTTATTTGTTATTTCAAAATTTTTTTTTTTTTTGAAGAGTTGTAAGACTTTTAAATTACCTCAATCTAATTATATCAACATTTCTGGACTAAAGCAGCTTCCAGATCTTATGTTCGACATTTCCTCTACGGCTTGCAACAGGCCTAGGAGGAGAAAATAAATAAATAAATAAATAAATAAAAATAAAGGGAGAAAAATTATTGGGGCTCTGGACTCCTGAGTGACAGTTTCACCTCTGAAACTGTTTATTCATGAAACAGTAATACAGTAATAGCTATGGCCTCTGAACTCTTTCTCTCCCATGCTTAAAGATGCGCCAGTGTCTTTAACAGCAGAGCCTAAGGAATCTACTATTTTGATCTGTAATTGTCACTGATGCATTTGGAGGAGGGAGGGAGGAGGGGGGCTAAAAAGAAAAAAAAAAAAAAAAAAGGAAAAACAAAACAAACTACTGCTAAGATACTTGAATATGCTGATTTCCATGAAATTTAAGGTGTGGTCACACCACTCACTGACAACCAGAAGTATGATACCCAAATGGAAGATGGTGATGAATTACACACATTATAATGATTTGATATCCAAATTTTCTATGTGTTTACATCTGTGCTAGACTCTAAAAACTTTTAAAGGACATAATTAAAAAATGATAAATAGAATAAACATTTGAAATACACCTGTTCTTTCCTGGTTTTATGTGGCAGAGCTCTTAAAATTTGAATGTATTGCTGTATTTAAATCTAACACTATAAGTGCTGAATTGCTCTTACTAAGGTTTCTTTGGGATGTTTCACATTTACATCTGTTTCTCCAGTGAGATAAAAAAATGTTTTGTTATTGCATTTAAACATGACAGCTGCTTAATAAATCTTGCATTTAAGCAGAAAACTGAAACAGGAAAAAAAAAAGAAAAAGAAAAAAAAAAGTAAAATGCACAGATAATTCTTGAAATATACTGTTCTCTTAAGCCTTTAACTGATATTTCTAATTCAATGGGCTTTCTCTATGTCCAGGTGGAGGCCGGTAACGAGCGGTGTCCCTCAAGGGTCTGTCTTGGGACCGGTGCTCTTTAACATCTTTATTAATGACATCGATGAGGGAATTGAGTGCAACCTCAGCAAGTTTGCTGATGACACCAACTTAAGTGGTGCAGTCGATACGGTGGAGGGAACGGATGCCATTCAGAGGGACCTTGACAGGCTGGAAAGCTGGGCTCGGGTGAACCTAATGAGGTTCAACACGGCAAAGTGCAAGGTTTTGCACTTGGGCCGGAAGAACCCCAGGCACCTGTACAGGCTGGGAGGAGTTGTCCTTGAGAGCAGCTCGGCAGAGAAAGATCTAGGGGTCCTGATAGATGAGAAACTTAACATGAGCCAGCAGTGCGCTCTGGCAGCCCGGAAAGCAAATGGGATCCTGGGCTCCATCAGGAGAGGGGTGGTCAGCAGGGATAGGGAGGTGATTGTCCCTCTCTACTCTGCTCTTGTGAGGCCCCATCTGGAGTACTGTGTCCAGGTGTGGAGCCCTCAATACAAAAAAGACATGGAGATTTTGGAAAGGGTCCAGAGGAGGGCCATGAAGATGATCAGGGGGCTGGAGCACCTCCCCTATGAGGACAGGCTGAGGGAGTTGGGTTTGTTCAGCCTGGAGAAGAGGTTGCAGGGTGACCTCATTGCAGCCTTTCAATACCTGAAGGGAACTTATTCCCAGGAGGGGAGTAAACTCTTTGAAAGGGCTGATAATAGCAGGACTAGGGGAAATGGTTTTAAGTTAAAAGAGGGAAGATTTAGGTTGGATGTTAGGGGGAAGTTCTTCACTAGGAGAGTGGTTGGGTCCTGAAATAGGCTTCCCAGGGAGGTTGTGGATGCCCCGTCCTTGGAGGTGTTCAAGACCAGGTTGGACAGGGCTCTGGGCAACCTGATCTAGTAAAGGTGTATGTTTGGTGGCCCTGCTAGGCAGGGGGGTTGGAACTACATGATCCTTGAGGTCCCTTCCAACCTGGGTCATTCTGTGATTCTGTGATTCTGTGATTTTGAATACCAGCCCCGGGGTCCCCCCTGATGGCACCTTCATGGAAAAGATGACTATGCCCTGGTAGCCTACTTAAGGCTACTTAATAGCAGACAGCTGCAAACACCGACCTTTTCTGGAGTTGTGTTTCGTAAACACTAAGCTAATCCCCTTGCCTTCTGAGGGATCTACCTATGTGAACGCATCTCTGACCCTCACTGTCTTTCTCTCCTTGACTGGAAAGCATATTAACATCATCCAGCAAGTCTCTTTTATCTTATTTTACTTATCTTTTTGTTTTGTTTTCTTCTCAGCTTTCCAGTTTATCCCCCGACTGCTCTGAACTACACCCCTTTCAACTCTTCTCTATTTATCCAAATCTTTGGGAACTTAATTCCTATGTTGCCTTTTGTCTTTTTTTCCCCATTTTACCCGTGGTCAAACTTGTTCACTCTTCCAGGTGAATGTTAATGACCCTCAAATTTTCCTTTCCAATTCAGGTCAGCATTCTCTATCCAGACTGAGCTGTCTTCTAACCTAACATTCCTATATGGGTGACAGCACAGCTAAAGCCTTGCTCAGTCTTTTCCCACTGGAGCGTCTCACCTCTGTTCTTAATTACTGCAGACCCACAGTCCTGCACCCGTCACTCCTTTGGATGGATGTGCATTTTATCCTGAGGAGATGCTGCTGCTCATCCTGGTTTAATTAGTTTCTCCTTAAAGGCTGCTCCTTGGGCACAGCACTTCAGAGGTTAATTTCACTTCTTTTATGCTTCTGTTGCAAATAATTAGGGGGAGAAATAATTAGCACAAGTGTTTCCAGCAGTGGAGGCTCCTCAGTCTTATCACTGAAGTGTTTTGCATTCAGCTGACGTTAGGCAAGTTGGTGATATTTGGGGGAATTTTTTTTTTTTTTCCTTAGTACTAGGAAGTGAACCTTTGTTCACTTCCAACAGAACAGAGCTCTATTACCTGAAATCTTGTAGCAAATTGAGGTAACACAGTCACTGAGAGACCAGATACTTTAAACAGGCATCAGCTTATTACACCCTTTTCTCTCTGTAAAAATATTTCTGAGTTCAGAAAGGATTTCCCTTGAAGAGGCAGAGACGTGAGGGAGGAGTCACCATACATAATTATCAAAAATATATTTTTAATTGTGTTTGTGGATGTGCACTGCCTTGGAAGGAACGCCTCATGCTTATGTGACCCTCAAACAAACGCCGAAGCTGAAGAGATGAGTCCCTCACGCCCAGCTCTGCCAGGTGCTCGGATGTGAGCTGAGAGCCGCGTTCTGCGCTCCTATTGGCTGGCGGGAGCCGGGGACACCTATATAAGGCGCAAGGGGGAACGCGTTCCGCTCACCGCGTGACAGGAATCCCGCCGCTCTGAGGAGCGGGCGGCATCGCGGGCTGAGGTAAGAGGACGGCGCGGCGGCAAAGCGGCACCGCTGGGACGGGACGGAACGGGACAACGGCAGGCAGGCTCGTCGAGTGGAAGGAGCGGGGACGGGAGGGGACCGGGCAAGAGGGACGCGAGCGGCGTCTGCGGGCTGAGGTGAGGGAGGCGGTGCGGGACGGGGCGGCGCCGCGCCGAAAAGCCTCGCCGTGCTGAAGGGATGGGGGGGCGGGGCGGGCTCTGCCGCGACAGGAGGCGGGAAACTGCCGCGTGGTGCTGCGGGGACGAGGAAATGCCGGGCGGCTGAGGGGCGGTGGCAACGCTGCCGTCGGGACTGAGGGGAGAAGGTGGGGGAGCGGAGGGAGGAAGCTCTATTAGAGGAACGTCTGACCCGACTGGGGGGGTGACCCATGGAGAGTTCAGTCTCCCTTCGGAAGAAAGAAGGAAGAGAAAATGTAGCATCCAAATAAAAACCCCAAACAACTGATGGTGAATGGGGGGGAACCAATGGAGTCGTGCTGTAATGGTCAAGATAAAACAGCGGAAAAAGCTCTGTAAATAAGATAACAAGGAAAGAAAAATTAGCCCTTCATATGAAACTCTAGTTTGTAACACCAGAAGTAAGCATGGCACTACGTGCTGGGAGCTGACAGTCTTGTAACTTCATAAGATAGCAACAAGTGATGGAAGGAAAACATGAAAATGCAGAAGCCTGGGTGACAAATAGAGGGGGGGGAACAGGAGAATGCTAAGAAGAGTTAAACAGAGAAACAACTATGCACAACAGAGCTCACTTGTACATGGCACAATTCTGAAGTGAAAATGAAGCATGAAAGTACACCCCATTAACAGTCAAAATAAAGAATAAAGCTACTTCATATTGGGGGAGTGTTTTTGGTTTTTTGCTGGGACGAATTGGGTGCGGGAGATGCAAGGTGTTCCTTGGCTGGGCGCTCGTGTGCCAGCTGCACTGGGATGTTGGGTTCTTTGTTTCCTTCAGGTGGGGGTGTTGGTGCCTCGGGCCTGATGGTGCCTGCCTTCATTTACAGGAGCCCTGCAGAAGACAGCGGAAGAAGCTGCGTGTGGAACTGGGAGGCAGGAAGGCACATGAAGAGGAAGCAGATGATTGTAGCTAGGCTAAGGGAGAGGCGATCTGGGCTGTGTGGTAGTTGTGTGGCCATGGCTGCCCTGTATCCAGGGCTTGGGTCTGTGCCTGCATGTCCCCCTGTCCTGCTGGCAGTGTGACAGCCTTGTACTAGGGACGTGTGTCACAAGCTGTGGAGCCCTCTTTCCCCAGAACGCCCCCCCCTGTAATCAGGTTTGGAGAGGCTGCATTGGTGCAGCTGGCTGCTTTAGCCATCTGGTGGGAGCAGCCCCTCCCTCGCCCAATAGAAGGTGCAGGTTAAGGTACAACTTGTGGCTGGGGTGACCTCCCCATTCTGCAGGTAGAGGTTATTCCTTGGGCTCCTGAAGATGTGGTGCTGTGCTTTGGCCAGGTGGGCCCGCCCATACCTTGGGTGTTGGTGGGAGCTGTGTGCTCCATGGGGCTTTTAGATGTGATGTGATGTGGTGTGGGGTGTCATCCTGTACTCAGGGCTGTGTGTGTCCCCTGCATTTAGGGAGATGAGTTTTGAGAGACTCCCTGTACTCAGGTGGGTACCTCCAGCCTGACCTTTCAGAGATGCCAGCTGCACTGGGACATCTGGTTCCTTGTTTCCTTTGGGTGGGGGTGTTGGTGCTTCTCAAGCCTGATGGTGCCTGCCTTCCTTTTCAGGAGCCCCTGCAGAAGCCGTGTTTGGAACTGTGAGGCAGGTGGGAGGAGGAGGCAGAAGCATATATGTGACTCTTTTTGCATCAGGTGTATTTTTCTGTAGATTCATGGTTTTTCTTCCAAACATATGAGCTTTGATTATTTACCAAAATTATGTATTCCCCCTTCTCTTAATTTTTTTCTTGTTTATGTCATGTCTGCCTCTGGATTTTTTTCTTCTACTTTTTGTATTTGTGATCACTTTGTTTTATTTGTACTTTAGAGTGACCTTCAAGTACTTCACCCTTATGTTTCTAATCCAGATCTACTTGAGCCTCTTCAGTCTTAGCAGTTCAATCTATCTCCTAGTTGTTTTGAAGGTTTTTTTGTAGCTTGACTCTTCTGCACATTAGCGTCTACGTGATGTACTTTTACTGCTGTGTTCTCTACCTGGGCAGCAATATCTTTCTGCTGTGCAGCATCTCTGATCTATTTGTCTCTGTGCTGCCAGTTGTTCTACTTCCATTGCTGTTACCAAGTCAATAGGGCATTTGCCACTATCCAGTTGCCAGTGTAAAGAGGTCTGGCCATTCTCATTAAAAATATTTAGAAACAGCTGGATGGCATTTGTTTCTGAAAATTGGCTCAATTCATCCTTCAGTAAATTCTGCAACTTGTTGTGAGGACTTCATACAGCAGCCTTCCATCTCCAGTGCTTTCCCACAGTGCAACAGGATCCATCAACGAACAAGGCATATTGTAATTTTCTGACAGCTTATTATATAGTGGAGCTTCTTCAGCACATATCTCCATCTCCTAGCGATTTTCTTAAATATTTGCCTTTGGGCCAATCCATAGTCACTTCAAAGATTCTCAGATGACTGAGATTCCCTATTTGAGCACGCTGTGCAATCAGTGCAATCAACTTACTCCATTTAGCTTCAGTAGCATGATGTGTGGAGGGGACACTCCCTTTGACAGCTGGCTGAAAGTTCAAGGTGCCAAAAGGAGCTGTGCTTCAGTACCAACTGCTTGTGAAGCAGCTTGTGACCTCAACAGAAGGGTCCTCTGAGAGACCAGACCTGGTAGACAGCTGCTTTATGCCCAGTGTCTCCTAGGCAGCTATATTGAAAGCCCACTTGTAGCCTTTTGAGTCCTTGAAGTACCATAATCTTAGAAAACTATACCGAGGATAAAACTATAATAAGGATGCATGGAGCCTCTGGGCCAGTTGCAATTGAGTTCTTTTGCCACTAATTTCTGGTTAGGCTCACTTTGAACACCAATATAGTTTGCTCTTGGGATCACTCTATCATTACAGGAAAACAAATAGGCTTTATAATATGATAGCATTAGAGTATGCTGTGCACTGGTATCCACTAGAGCATTACATTTCTGAGGATCCAGTGTGTCAGGCCATCCAGTCCACTCCGTCCAATAAATCTGACTGTCCACCTGGCTGGAGGCAGAGCCTCTCTAGCTTTAGTTATTGTATTCATCATTCATCTCTCATTTATAAGCACCGGAAGGTTTATTGTCAACCTCAGAGATAAGGTTGGACCATCTTCTCAATCTGGAGAACTGGAAGCTGGAACTGCAGTCTTCCTGGAAGCACCCTCTCTTGTGGTTATTTTCCATTGCAGCTCCTGTACCTGTGCCCATAACGCTGAGGTGGGTTTTCCATCCTACCTTCTCATATCCTCTCCACATAAAACCCCAGGGTGGTATGTGGTGTGTACCCACTAAATCCTTTCTGCAGCAGAGGAATTCTTCCTTCTAATAGGTGAGATATTAATTTATACTGGTGGAATGCAGAGCATATTGTCTTTGAACTGCAGGAACTCCTGGAAGTTTCCACAGCCAAGGTACAGGGTCATAGGGGGAGGTGCGAGACTATCTTCATATCATCAAAGAATGCTGGTCACTTCATCTACTGTTGGTCTTTTGTTATCTTTCCTGTTCATTCCAACCAGGGTGCTGGCATGCATTGATGGTGCACTCCATACAACAGTTTCTGGTTTATAAATAAAAAAAAAATCTTAGAATGATGTTTGCTTATTTTGAATTGTTGTGTGTAAGAATTGTACTGTTATCCATAAGCAACAAAACATCTTTGTTTTAACATCTAATACTTCAAAATGAAAGTCATTACAGCCGGGTCATTCCTCCATATTTACCTCTCTATGTTTGTATCTAGTCTATCTGCCAAGGGAAAAAATAAATATATAAATAAAAATAAAAAATTGACACAATGTGTTCAGCTGCCATAGTTCAGTCATTGTTTTGTTTCTCTCTTTTCTGCAACAGCAATTGAAATTTTAAATTTCTTTCGATGTCTGCATCCAAAATATTTTTCCTGCTCTTTCTACAGAAAGAAATTAGCAATTGGTTTCATTCCCCTTACTTCAGTCTTTTCGTCGTCTTAACCCACACCGGAAATGTATGTAGTTTGAAGATGCTGTTGTGCGTCAATGAAAGAGTTCAGTAGGCTTCTGTCTATTAGCTGTTTGCTCTGAATCACTTTCAAATCATCTGTGGATTAAAGGCGAGTAAGGTTAAATTTGAGTTAATCTATACATCCGTAGCTGTGATGGGTACACTCTTTACTTTGGGATCAAGTGGTTTACCTCATCTTTTTTCTTTTTGAGAACAATTCACTCTGTCAAAAAAAAATTAACACAGAGTTACAATGAGAATTAAAAATCCAAGCAAGATGAGTTCAATTGTAAGAGAAACGATTGTGCTGAATAGGTTTACTTTCTCCATGGAAATTACATTGCTGTGCCAATCCTTTAGTTTTTCTTTTGTCGTTTACATTTTGGCCCACAGTGAAAACTTCTTAAACTATAACCGAATTTCAGGATTTATCTTTTCATTTGCAATTATTCAAACAGAGGATTTATTCCTTAAGAAGTTTATGAATGAGTGCATTTGTACTTGATTGATACAACTGTTTTTAATAGAAACACAATGGAAAGCTTTAATACTTAGAAAATCTTTTCCTAGTGAAATAAGTAGCTAAACCCTTTCTGACAGTTGACAGATTTGTGAGTTGATGCAAATGATTTTTCTAACTGAGTTCAAGTGTTAAACATGAAAGAAAACCTCAGACGTGCACTGCAGCTCTGGTAAATATGGTCTCCTTCATTTATATGCAGAGCAACTATATATTGTCTGAATTTTATCTTGGTTCTCTTGGGGTAAAAGGCAATTCTTTATATGTAAGTATGAATATATAACATGTATTTCCCTTCTTTCTCTTCAGTCATTCAAGAACATGTAGTAGCTCACTACGTGGATGCTTGCTCTACATGTACAATGCAGTCACCATATTATTGTTTATGAAGGGGCAGAGGCAACAATAGGATGTGAGAAATGAGAATAAAAATGAATGTTATGAACAAAACTGACTGGATAGAAGGTGGAAGGAGGCTGTGTCTGACCTGCGTGTTGTGTTTTGTTCACAGATGTACCTTACGCACACTGATACAAGGTTTGGAATGCAGCAGTCCTCTCTGGCTGTGTCTTCCAGCAGGTCCCCAGTGAGAAGGAATGAGGCCCCCAAGACACAGCACGATGTGACCCCACAAGGCAGAGAAAAACTGAACACAAATGCAGAGTAGAAGTAGCGGCAGTGTGTGTGTACTGCTGTTAGCAAGAGGGCACTGACATGTAACCTGGGAATGGCAGCAGTAGCTGGGACATCATATCTGCTGCCTGAAACATTCAAAGGAAAGTGGTTGTACTTTTTTTCTTTTAATTAACCACGCTTATGATTTGCTGAAATACTCACTAAGTGACGTATAGGAATGAGGTGATACTTGAACTGTCTGCTTGGTTGCACAATGTCTTTGTTTAATAAAGATTAATTTATCCTACATGCACTGAGTACATTGCAGGATGATGCAAGTCTTTGGTTCAGAGTTAAAGTTGTTTACAATTTTCTTGAATAACAATTCATCACAGCCATTACTGACACTTTTCTACACTTTGTATTGAGGACAGTTGACAAATTGACTTGTTGTTAATCATGGGATCTTTTAAGTCTACATTCAAAATGCTATCTGAAATCTGATACACTTATATTATGAATAATATAGCATATTCTCCTGGATAAGTGATAGGACAAGAGGAAATGTCCTCAGGTTGCACCAGAGGAAGATCAGGTTGGACACTAGGAAAAACTTCATCTCTGAAAGAGTGGTCAGGCAGTGGAACAGACTTGACCAGGGAGGTGGTGGAATCATCACCCCCTGGAGGTGTTCAAGAAATGTGTAGATGTGGTACTTAGGAGCATGTTTTAGTGGGCAATATTGGTGGTAGATGGACAGATGGACTAAATGATCTTAGAGGTCTTTTCCAACCTATGATTCTGTATAAGACTACTAGAAACCTTTCATATGTTCCTTGTATTTGCCTTGTATCCTCTTTTTCAGTACACACCAGTTTTGAGGTTCCACAACAGCAACTATGTCATAGTTTTATGATTTTTGGTTATCAGTATTCCATATCATAACATCATGTAGTGTATTGGAAGTTTAATTGTTGATGCTCAAGTTCCAGGTGCCTGTCCAGAGGAGAACTACATTCCTCAGGGGGCTTTGCAGTCAGCAAGGAGATGTAACTCCTGGCAAGGTCACCTGATGTTCTCTCTTTCATCTGCTCTTCTCCATCTGCTTTTCTTCATCGACTCAGCTGGACTGCACTTCTCACCCCAGCGTTGTGGTGAGGCTTTCATACACACTCTCTCTCTCATTATATTTTGACATTCTGATACTATATTTAGTAAATTAGTTTGTTTCACCTCAGATCGTTGCTGCCATTTTTGATTATTTTGGGGTCCCCTGTTTCCCTTTTCCGGAGGCACAGATCTGCGGATCCCTCTGCCCCACTGGTCACGGAACCGGGCCGAACCAGCCTGTGAACCGTTGACAAACTATAACCCTAAGAAAGAAAAAATTTCATGTTTAATTTCAGAATTGAGAAAAAAATGGGAAGAGATAAAAAGTTTCCTTTGTGGGAAGAATTTACCTTTTTTGAACAAACGAATATCTTTCTTGAAGATTTTTAGCTTCCTCAGATGCATGCTGCATGCTATGTTTAAGCAGAGTTCAGCCAGGGCTGGTTTGTATACAGCTACATCTTAAATAGACAAATAATCGGTACCAGCGAATTGGAATAAATGCAGAAAGGATAAGAAATCTTGAGGGACTATCAGAAATATCTGAAATGTAAAAATTGCACTGGGAATAAAAAAGGCTCCATAACAGTAGGCAAAATCACACTCTGTCCATAGTTGTGAGCTTTCCTGTCTGTGTGAAGAGCTTCAATCCCAAAGGGCAGAGATATCCTGAAATATCTGAGATAGTCTGTTTATTCATCATGATTCTTGTCAGTATGGTATCAATGTATCATAGGCTTTACAAAGACTGCATAAGGAAGATTTAGGAGGAAGAATGATAAAAAAAGAAAGGTAGAGATGACCCCATTTGAGGAAACATAGATAATTTTCCAATGATTTCTTTTACTGTAGATAAAATGCAACTTCCCCAAGCTCCCTTTCTTCAGTTGTGGACCTAGTCTTTCACCCAGTAGGTGATATTTCAGAGGACTGGCATAAAATCCACCGAACCAAAATATCAAAATAAACAAATGAAATGTGAGCAGTCAGTCAGTGCAAAGAGAACCATCTTCATTAGTCAGCCAAAGTTAGATTTTGCTCAACTTCTTATACTGTGTGCATGTTAGAGAAGTTGATGCATAAACCTGTCTGAGGAAAATTACTGTTGCTAATCTTCAGAATGCAAGTGTTGTTTGTTTAATTGTTTTCTAATCTATGAGCACACAGATAGAAAAATTGATCAATAGATAGATAGACATTTGTGAGAACATTATTCACCCCATGAGGTCTGGCTTTGGTTTAGAGAAAATTGTTGGTTTTATTTAAGATTACTAGGGACTGAGAAATCAAAGAATCCCCTACAATTCAAGGAATGGGATTATCTAGTAAGGTTTCTAATGGAGTGTTGGTGTTTTCAGTTATTACAGAATTGTCATAGAATTGTAAGAAGAGTGGAGAAGTAATATCAAAGACTTCTTTTTCCTTCGTGTCTATTCTTTCTATTATATGGTGCTGGGAAGAAAAGTATCTCCCTCAATTCCTGAACCACTATGCAACACTAGCAGAAAGATATTGTATCTTTTAAAATCTATCAAGGCTTCAAAAAGATGTGCTCCCTTCAATAACAAACCTGTAGTCGTATGCACTGTCAGCACTGGCATTTTGGATTCCTAATGCTGCTCCCTTACTGTTTGTTTAATCTTTCATAATCACACACTGGGCATCTGCAGACAATTTACCCTAGATAGATGACGGTCAGCAAGCAGGGGGTTTTCTGCAAATAAACTAACATGTAATGTTCAATACTTGTCACTGGAATAAAAAATGAAGTCAGTTGCTAAAATGGACCAAAAGGAAAAACATCAGGATCTTAGCAAGAGAGTAAAGGTGGAACACAATGGCAACTTTGTGACTAGCTACAAAGCAGAGGGCTTTGTGTTTGATGACCTGTGTATGTTGTTGCTAAATGCAGGTATCTCTGTTCTTTTCCCTGGGGAAGTGCCTTGATAGCGCAAGATGATACTTAAACCCTCTGCTGTGAGTTGGGACATAGGTGACTTCAGGTTCAGATGGGTAAAAGACAAAAAGTTGTAACCTGAGCAGCAAGGAAGGCAGAGGTTTCAGCACTATAGAACGTTCATCCGTGTCCTGAGGAGGTAGTACAATGTGTTTTCTGCCTGCATTTAGAAATACAAGCTCAAAAGGCTGACAAACACATAATGGGCTCTTTTCCTCAAGGAAATAAGCCCTCTGGATGCCACCATCTTTTGACAGAACTGAAGCTATGAGCAGGAGGGTGTTTGCTCACCTTGTGTGAAAAAACACTAAAACAATAAATTTCTCATAAGGTAATGGTAACCATAGTGTTGCCTTGTAGTATTGCCCTGAGGGATGTATAAGAAGGACATAAAACTACGAAGTTGGTGAAGTCAGGAGGGGCAGGATGTATGAGGAGCAGCTGAAGTCCTTTGGTTTGCTCAGCCCAGAGCAGAACCAGCTGAGGGGCCTCGCGTTGGCCGCAGCTCCTCACAGGGAGCAGAGGGGCAGCACTGAGCTGTGCTCTGTGTGACAGCGTCAGGGCCCGAGGGAACGGCAGGGAGCTGTGTCAGGGGAGGGCAGCTGGGGGTGAGGGAAGGGGCCTGCACCACGGGGCGGTGGGGCACGCTGCGGGTTCCTCGTGCAAGAGAGAAGTATGAGTGCCACAGACTAAAATCAGGCTTTGCGGCACGCTTCCTCTTCCAACCAAGGCAAACATTGATTTAGTGCTCTTAGTCTTCGGTGTGTCTTCTCAGAAACGTGTCACTTGGATCCTTTCTTTTCTGGGTGGCTTTTTTGCAAGCAAAATGCCCTGGTCCTGTGCCTAGGGCATTTGGGGGCTGATCTAACAGAGGAGCTGTTCTGAACAGACCCTTGCTACTGCCATCCTTAGCATGGATCTCCCTCAGAAGAGAATTAATTGCTTCTGGAGCTTTTTGGGGGGTCTTTACCATAGGGGACTTTGTCAGCTGTGTGGTATTATATTTTACCACTTGTATTAAATAGAAACACAAACCACCTGCTGTTCTGCAGCCTGAAGTGTGAAGATTGCTCTGGCTTTTGTCATCTGGTGTTCAAAGCCAGAGCGGGTGTCAGTGAGAGTTCTGAAGGACTCACAGCCAGACGTGGTGACAGCGGCACCCTCTGAGTCATTCCTTTATTTGAAAGAAGCTGTGCTGTGGCTTATTTTGGAAAGACATGGAGCTGGCTGTCCTCAGGGAGTGTGGCTCACCTCTCTCAGATAGGAAAGTTCTCCGTGCATAAATTTATTCAGTGCTGAGTTTCTTCTGCTCATCTCTATTTTTTTTACACTGTAACTTTGAGATGCTGGCTTCTCTGAAAATTGTAGTCTGTCAGCTGAATACCTGCTAATGAGCAATATGAGTTTGGATGGTTTTTGTTGCTTTTTTCTTTGTGCTTTGTTGTTGTTGTTGGGTGGTTTTTTTTTTTTGCCTGGGTCATGTAAGTTGAGTAAGGGATCTTTTGTTATTGACTAGTGGTTGAAATACAGGCTCTCATTATTTATCCTGATAAAAACCAGGTGCAGTTTCATTTAGAGCTTTTTTATATTACCAGCTCTCATGCAAGAGAATCTCTGCTGGGCTGAAGAATTCTAAAGAGCTTCCTTTTGTGCACATTCACAGATGAGCTGATGCCCACATAGTAGAGTTGGTTACCTGGTGTGTAACAGAGCTGTATTATCAAGAATACAGGTCTGAAGATGAAAGCATATACAGGGAGCTTATCACTCAAACTATGCATATCAAAACGGTCGTTATTTGGTGAGAAAAGTGATGTTTTGCTTTTATCTATTAGTCTCCAAGATAGCTATCTGATAGCAGAGCTAAGTTCAGAAGAGCTTACAGCTGAGCTCTTCTTAGCACTCCCTTCTTACAGATGACCATTAGAACTAGCAGTAGATATTTCACAAGCAAATACTCTTCCCAGAGCCTGTGAATTAAAAGGATGATTTTCTTTCAGCCATTGATAAGTTGTTATTATTATTCTTAGAGCATTTCAGCAGTCTTCCACCAGCTATATCTCTGTGAGTCTTGTGACTTGTTCATTGGAAAACTCTACCATGTGTGCAGCTGTTCTGCTTTTACAAGATAACGAGACATCAAAAGATGCCAGGCATCATGCCAGATAACTGAGCCATTAGAACAGGACTACCACAGCACTTCTGCCTAAATGTCTCTGCTTGTTCCAGAATTGACAAATGGCTGCTGCAGTGAGCAGATCTGTTTACTGGGAGGGCTGTCTCTGCCAAAAATATGAACTTGAACCACACTGAGGTTTGTAACCCCAGAGTTAGGGGGAGCCATTCACTATCTCTCGTGATGAATGAAAAACACTGAAGAGTTGCTGGTTGTGCGCAAATTGTCTAATATGGGGGAAAAGGCACAACATATTCATAGGACATTTTCTACTACTTCAGTGGTACATTATAAATGGATTATTCACATTTTGCTAGTTTTTAGAATAAATGTAGATACCACAGCCTGCTGTCAGCAGAGCGCTAACTGCTGGCCCCTGTTTGAAGTGTTTGAGGATGCTTTTTCTTCTTTTTGCTCTTCCAGTTTCAAGAAACGATTTGTTTGATGAATTCATACGCTGTGATGCAGTGCTGGAATTAATTACATCTGTTAATTCAGAGGACTATGTAGTTCATCTGTATTTTTTCTTTTGCTGGGAATCTACAAAGGCTATTCCAAGTCCAGCCTATTTTGGGACCCTTGAAAGACCAGATAAACCTTTGTGATATGGGAGAAGAAGAACTGGGAATACAAATACCAGCTTGCTTACATTGGTTACAGGAGTGTGAAATTGAAGGCTGTAGTCAACTCCCTTGAGAGAACAGTGGTGAAAATATTCAAAACAATCCCTCAGTAAGATAACAAAGTGCATGGAAGAGAAACAGGGCTCCTTTTTCAGAAGGAGACAATAAAAATTTCCATGTCTTTGCTTTCCTCCTGCTTTGCATCACATTGCTTCTGTCCTGCTCTTGTTACAGCTGCACAGGGGAGAAGTATTGTACATCTATAAAAAGTGAATTTAATAAGTCAGTGGTTTCATCTTATTTATCTCTGTAAAACGTGTGTACAGTTGTCCCTCTACACAGTGATAGATTCATAGAGTACAAAAATAAATTTACACTTGAGAGAAAAAATTGATTCCAAGTTTGGTAGCTGATGCTGGCACTTGGCCTCCCACCTGAGAGGGTTTGCAGCTGTGTTTGCAGGGCATTAGTGTAGGTGATATTACTGACACAGAGCTGGGCTATGCTGATTATCTCAGTGTGAAAATTTTGAATTGGTATAGCTGAGAAACATAATGCAGGAGATGATGGCTTTTGCATTTATTTTAAAGCTTTAATTTTAGGTTTATGAGCTCTTCACAGAGTTGAGTGGTTTTTTAAGATCAATTTTCTGGGTCTGCAGTTTTAAACTCTGCTTTAAATTCCACTCCAGAGTGGAATGAGTTGCACGGTCTCTGCTCAAACAGACTGGATCTACTGGGCCACTTAAAAAGTGGGTAAATATTGCCTTGAGTGCTGAAGATGGGATGCAGTATCACACTGCAGGCATTATAACTTCTATTTAAAGAAAGAATGTTCCATGGCCTGGTCCGTTCCTTAACTTTCAAAAGCGACAGTTGTTTGAAAAAGTCTTCCCAGATGTTGTGCTCCAATTTGGCTATTTGGATAGAGGGGAGGAGGTCATCATATCATGCTATGTCTCTTATAGCATGTACAGATGAAGCTTGCAGACACTGAAGACCAAAGAAATCCAAATAATGAGTTCTGATGACTGTGGACAAACAAGTGCAGCAGACTTCCAGGAGCAAAAGGCAACAGTATGCAAGATTAAAGGGAGCACTGCTGAGCAGAAATGCTAAGTCATGACCTGAAATAGTGATTGAGCACCTGGTGAGAAGGCATAGGCAATGCACCTGAGTAACTGGAAGGGGTGGAGCCAGGATGCACTCCTTCCCAGGCCTCTTTTATGACTTGGCAATGGAAGAGAGGGTATTTCTTGTTGGAGATCTCTGGCTTCCTGGAGCCTTCCAAAGGTAGGCAGTTGTTTTCCTTTATTTCAGTGGCTGCTGTATTTGGACTCATTCTCAATTGCTGTTGCCAAAGACTTTTCTATACTGCTATTACTGCAATACTTTCTGTCCCATTGTAGCATTATAACCATGAAACTCTTCTTCCATGACCTAACTCACCACCCGTTTTCCATAGTAAGCAACCTTTCCTACAGTGAAAGCCTTGTGCTTGACCTCCTTTAAGAGCCAGTGTGTTCCAAAGGGGATGGAAGGGACTTTGGTGGAAAGTTTGCAAATGAGATGCCAGAGGCAGATGAGAAAAATGACAGACTGCCACTGTCTGTTCACAGCAACTTTTCCCTGAAATATCGTAGAGGAAAAATTATCAACCCAAGTTTGTTTTCGATCAATTTTTTGTTTATCAAGTTTTTGTTTATGAAAAATAATGGAATGGCAGCTCTGTGTTTTGAAGCTGAGCATATCTTAAAATGGTTTTATCCAATTTGATTTCTCTTTCCTTGCAATCAGAACGTAGATTTCACTGGCAAACAGTGAACTTGCCAGTTACTTTAGGCAAGAGGAGAATATGGCATGGCAGTAACTGTTGCTCTTCCCAAGGCATGTGAGATTCCAATTCAGCTTAAATTAAGGTGTGGGAGGATCAAGGATTAGATTGAACACAGAAGCTTGTGGTTAACCTCTTTCATGGGGAGATGCAAACACGGGGCTCAGAATGTCACTTCAGAGCTAGAGTGAATAGTTGATTCTGGATGCTAATGCACAAAGGAAGGATACATGTATGCTACTGTAGCTTGATAGTTTTCATAATATTGCTTAAATGCCAGTACTTGCTGTGCTTTCTAAATGTTGATCCAATTTATGAGAGTTTTAAAGAAAATGTGTGGGTGGCTGATCAGTATGGTTGTTTGTTTTTTTTTTTTACTGTTTCGTATGAAGTGGTGCTGCCACTTACCAGGAGAAAGGAATGATCAGGCATATTTCTACTTCATTAGTTTTTTCTTTTTTTAAAACAATAACAATAAACATGTAAGGTGAGATGGTGAAGGATATAGGCTGTCTAGACTGTTGCTGGTTACTGTGATTTACTTAGAACTCTCCTACACTGATGCAGTCAGAAATTGCTAATATCAAGGTTTCTTCATTGACTTGCTTGTGCAAGAAGCTCATGGTTCAGGTTAGTTTTCAGTATCACAAAACATTACAAATACCAGGATGCACTGAGTGACTGAGAGGGCTGAAGATACAGGCATTCATGCAGACATGTACTATCTATATACTCTAGGTTAAGCCTGAGAATTATCCAGCCTCCAATTAGCAAGTCCTGAGCATGTCATTGGTCACAGAAATATCTTTCTTTTCCATTGCCCCTAATAATAACTTCTAATTAGGTACTGCACTGTTCATAAAGCTTTTTGCTCTCTGAACTCAGAGGGGAGATAGTTGTCCCAGAGGAATTCCTCACTTAAAGGCAGAAAGATGGAGTTGGAGGTTCCTATACCATGTGGTAGCTGTCAGAGCCACATCTCCTCAGAGGCTTGGCCATGGCTCCTTCTCATCAGAGAAATGCGGAGCCTTTGCATCTTACTCTCAAGTCTGTTTTTTACAGTCTCCTATACAGTGTCTCAAAGAAGGAAGCAATTAGCACAACCAGTACTCGTCCAGGCTCATGCAGTTCCTACTGTGTTACAGTTCCTACTGTGGTAGGAACCATCTCTGCATTCTCCAAGAGCTCTAGCAACCAACTTAAATGAAGGCAGTGCATTTGAAAAAGGAACACTGAGAAACTAGACTGGAAGAGAAAATACCACAGCTTCCTTTAGCAGCTGTTAGTCTGTTTTGTTTGTACCACAGGACAGCGATGATAAATGTTTTGGGTGTTTGTTGCCAAATGAATTTAAAAGACTTTGCAACCTCCTGTTGGTTCAAATCTCTCCGATGCCAAATTTGAAGTGAATCATCATGCCACAGTGGTTTTGCTACTGAACTGATGTTTCTGCTTCATTGACTGCAGCGCAATGTCCAGAGACGAGGCCCTGAGATCAGCTTTAACCTAATCCCATTCTCTCCTCAAGGAGAGCTCTGAAGGAAATTGAAGGAAATTGAAGGTATGCTTACACAATCATGTTTTCCATCCTATTTTAAAATAATCTCTACCATGCATTAGCCAACTGGAGAAATAACATGATCTTAGCTCCTAGAATGTGAAGAATTTTAGAATTTAAGGCGACAGTACTAGCAAGTGCTGTGTGATGGAATTTGGTTAAAGAACGATGTGTGATGTTTTATTCTCTCCAGATAAAGAAAACAGCACAGAACAGGAAAAAAAAGAAAAAAGAAAAAAAAAAAAAAAAAAGTAGATTTAGTGGATTTAAAGATCTAGTAATTTTCTCATAATCACGTTGTCTTTTTAATTGTGATTTGGCAACCTCTGAAGGGAGGCTGCGGTGAGGTGGAGGTTGACCTTTTCTCTCATTAAATTAGCAATAGGACTAGAGGGAATGGCCTCAAGTTGCACCAGGGGAGATTCAGGTTGGATGATGGGAAATATTTCTCCAAGAGAGTGGTCAGGCACTGGAATGGGCTGCCCATGGAGTGGTGGAGTCACCGACCATGAAGGTGTTCAAAAAATGTTTAGATGTTGTACTGAGGGACGTGGTTTAGTGGGGAAAATATTGGTGATAGGTGGACAGTTGGACTGGATCATCTTAGAGGTCTTTTCCAACCTTGGTGATTCTATGAATTCTACTAAGCACTGGATGAAAATATAGAAGGGTGACTGTTCAGCATGTGGCATAAAATCTGTCTTGCCTTTGGTATTTAGTTGATGGCAACTGAGGTTGCTCACTTATTGCTTATGGAAGCACTTTTTCCCTCCAATGTATGTTAGGATGATAAGTGCTCTCTGAACCTGTAAGCAAACCTAGCCATGATGTGTACAGAGAGCAGAACACAGATGCACTTGAAACATGATGGAAGAGAAAAAGTGCTTATTTTAATTTCTCTGTATCAATACCTTTGCTCATAGAAGTATATACTGAAAACTTACTGAATTTGGAAATTGCAAAGATCTCTTCAGTTACCCAGCTGATAGCTGCGCCAGTTCTGTTTGACCCAACAGCTTGTCTCTTAACCATGCTGTTTGTCCAGGCCTGTGTGAAATCCGGAAGGTTTTGCACAAATAGCAGCAAGTTAGTAAGTTTATTGTCAAGCATTCTCTTTTGGGCCGTGACAAAGAGACAAGAAGCTATTTTACGGAATGGGAGATAATTACTGTCATTAATAAAAGAAAAAAAATCTATGCATTTCCAATGATTTAATGCCTGGTAGCTGTGCAAAGAGAACTTCCCAGAGCCTGAAATTGCCCTTATCTTCCATCCAGTAAGGCTGGGTATCTGTTCACATTGCTTGATCTCCTAATTTATATCTAACTGAGCTTTAGATTTTGATATAAAATCTACCCTTAAGTAAAGTTTTAGTGTTTTCTTAATGTGTGACAAATAAGAACCTGTCAGTAACTTGACCAAATCTCAAACCCTAGCTTACAGTAAAATAGCATCCCACCCCACTTCTTCCACTTACGATTATTCTCACCCAAAGAAGAATAGAAAACAAATCAGAAGAACTTCTGAAGAGGAGCCTCTAAACCAGGTAAATGCTCACCATTAGCACGGGAGGACAACATTTACAACTTCTGCAGGATTGCTTTTAACTTTCTGACCCTCTCTCCGTGTTGAGTTTCTTTACTACGGGCGAACTTGAAACTATATGGTATGTTAGATGCTGATTTTTGCTTGTTACTCATGACTTGAGATTCAGCAGGTTATTAAAGTAGATTTGCATGTTTATTACTATTTTAAGCATGTGTGTGGCTAAATCTTCTTTTTTTTAACTTTACAGATTGCTAAGGGAGCATCTTTATTGGGAAGAAAACATTGCTTTAGCTGCTCAGATAAGCAAGAAGGTGGATTCCATGCATTGTTTTGTTTTGTTTTAAGGACTTTGTCTGCTTTGTGAACTTCTTGGACATACTATTCTTTTCATCAAACCCAAATAAGAGTTCTAATTTCACCATATTACGGTTTAATTTTTTAAAAAAACTTTCAGAAAATGAAAAACTTCTTTGCTCAATAGTTCAATGGTTGCTCTGCCCATGTTTTGTTAATTTGAGGGAAGAATTTTGGCAAGAATGTGATCTCTGCTCAAAACGTGTGATTGAAACCATTTCCATTCTAATGAAATAGTAAATCTACAGAAGAACCCTTTCTCCAAGATCAACAGAAAAGCTTCTGTAGGCTTCCCAGCAAAGAACGTTTGTTAGTAGGTTGCAAGAGGAAGAAGCCATGAGTCTATATTTTCCGTCAGATTTTCCCCTCGTACACTGTAACCAGCATTTTTGCTATGATGATATGAGGATTTAACCTTACCCTTGAAAAACGGTAATTTTATTTCAAGGTATTCTTTCAGCATCCTTCTTTATTTTATATTATTTTTTGTGGTTCATCTACAAATTAGAAGTCCCTCCATTTATGTTCCTTGTTGTAGGAACATTGAGTACTACTAGTGTTTTGGTGACATCTTCTGGGTAAGGCTGCCACTGGAAGTAGTAATTAAAATACATCACTACTAGTGTCCTTTGTGCTTGTTTCTGGCCTGTTTTGAAAAAAAAATGTACACCTAACCTTTTCCAGTGATTAGTATCTTACTTGAAGTTTAGTAGAGTTTGCAGCTCCAAAGTGAAAGATGAAAATGGATTGAATTACAAATATAAACTGACACTGCTTGCATGGTGCTTCATATACAGATGGATTGAGATCTTTTGTCTTACACTTGTATAAATGTAATTAAATAAATCTGTTATCCATCTCATTTTTTCTTCTTCTGGCAGGCCTTTACTGTGCTAATTGTTGAGTAGACTAACCAGAGGAAAAAAAAGGCTTCCATTGGTTAGAGTAAAGATGCCCATAGCCAAGTTTCCTCCTTCAGCAGCAGGTTCATGGAGGAGAGGATAAAGGGCAAGGTAAGCCATAACCAATAATTCCCAGAACTTATTTCTTGCCATAGTCAGAAATGCTGTGTCCAGACTCAGAATAAGAGGCAGTACCTTGTGTTTACTAGGTCATGACTGATTTTTCTTCTGTCACTTTTTCCAGGAAAGGATAGCAAATATCCCTCTTTGTTTCTTCTAAAATAGCTGCAGCTTTATAGAAGAGAGTTCTTGCTCTTTCTTTCTCTCTCTTTTTTTTCTTTTGTTATACTGAAAAGTTCTGGTAACATTAGTTATTCCTCTTCTTAAATCTGCTCCATATATCTGAGAGCCATTCTATAAAACATCCAGATTGCATCCTGTTCAAAATAAATCCATCTATTCTTCTTACTTTCTTATTTTTACTTTTTTTTTTTTTTTTTTTTTCCCCCACTAGTACAGAGCTGACATTTTAGTGGGAAGCTACACCTCTGTTTCATCATGCAACTGCTCATTATTATAAAGTCCTCTGCCATCCCTTACAGTTTTTCTCCAGGCCCCCATTAAAAATACATCAATTATCTTGGCACCAGAAAAAAAACTTTTTAATTTTTTTTTTTCTGGAGATTGTGTGTGGATGTATTGGATACATCAACTTGAGCACAGATTCATTTGAGCATTCACTCTACTGTGAATATCTTTTCCGTTCTGCCCTCTCTTTTCTGTCGTCTAGCAAACTATCTGTCTATGTGAGGTTATTTCTATACTCCCTAGGGCACCAGAGTCTCTTAAGGCACTCTGGAAGATTTTGAAAAGCCTCTTCCAAACACAGGTAGACTACATAAACATGGGCAGGGAATTCTGGGCTGTTGTTCTCTTGACAGATTACCAATAAATGCGTAGCTTCCTTTTGCAAAATCCAGGATGAGTTTCTCTAAAGTACCGATCCAGGTTCTCATCGATGCTGTTCTTTACAGCAGTCAGTTAGGAATTCCTGGTCTGTAGTGGGCCAGCTTTGCTGGCACCTCTTATAAATGTTGCCATCATGTTTCCACTTCCCCATTCTCTCTCACAGCAAAAGAGAGGATGCACACCACTGTTATCAGGTTAACTATATTATTCTGGAATTTCTTTAGAACTTTTTAGTGAATGCAATTAGAACCTGCCTATTTGCAGTCATTCATTTTGCCCATTTACTATTTATTCATCTTACATTCACATAGTCCATTATTCCACAGCCCTCTTGCCAAAGTCTGAAAGAGTGGAAAAGGAGGAGTGAGTCTATCATAGAGTTTCTTCAAGCTCCTTAATGGTAATTGCAGCAGTGTATCAGAATTCAGTGCTGAACTATTTCAATTAAGCATTGGCCCGAAGCTACTCTCCTATTCTTATTTGTGGGAAAGCTCTCATTTTTATAGGGAGTAACTCTGTGCCAACTTCAAAGAGCTTCTTGAAAACCCCTAGTCCAAATATGAAACCAATAATCTGACCTTTTTTTTTTTTTTTCTCTCCAGACATCTCACTTTGCAATACAGTCTTGTAGGGCAGTCACGTCTCCAAAATATTTCACTACTAACAACCCAGCACTCGGTGAGGAAGCACCAAAGCCTACAGTTGATCAGCATTCAATAAGAATGAAATAACATTCAGGAAGAAAAGAAAAGCTCTATTGTGGATGAAAAGTAAGTAGCAATGTTAGATGTGGATGTAACAGTGCATTAACTGCTCTGCAACACATTCTTCAGGGAAAAGGCAAGGTGGGTTATGGCTCAGTATCCAGCTGTTGTGCACTGCAGGTGATACTGGGCATTTGTTATGAAATATGGGGCATAATGTAAATCCACACTGCAATGATTTTGGAGAAATGTGTTCACACAAAAGCAGCTCTAATCTTCAGTGGGAGAGTAGAATAACTACTGACATAAGAAAGATTAGTTTTGGTTTGGAAAAAGAGTTATTGAAGTCAAGTTTCTAATTTTTCTTGTCACAGAAAGTTAGGTTGAGCAGAAGTTTAAAAAGACTGTTATAGCAGGAGTTTTATCAATTCTTTTTAATGTTTTGTCACTGTTTTCACTTTCTATTAAAGCAGAACACATCTGTGGCACAGGGTGACAACTACTAGGTCTCAGTATTTTCCTCTTCCCAGTAATGCTCAATTCACAGTGCTAACAAAGTAGTTCCAGTCTGGATCATGCTGAGCAACCACCTAAAGAAAGCCAAAACTATATTTCCTTCCTACCTGTGTCACTGATATACACCAGTGGGGCACTGTAGTAAGAGACACCTGACTGCTAGTGGACAGAGGTTGACATGTGGGGAGGAAACATTCAAGCCAGAAGAACCTCTGAACATCACATGTCACCTTGAGCATTGATCAGCAACTGCCTGCCAACATCTGCAACCATGTTGTGAATTTGTCGGCCAGCTATAGCACTGGAGAGAGGAATTACAACACTCCTACCAGCAGCAGTCATTGTAGGTATTGTACAGATTCTACAGCTCACTGGACATGAGATCCAACTATCTTATCCCTGCTGTAATGAAATTTGGCAACATCTGCCATTCTTAAGATGACAAAATTTAATATCCAGAAGGCTACTCTGTTAAGAGTCCTGTAATTTGGTAAGATTCTGGTTGACAAATGTTATGATTTTCTTTCATGAAAATGGATGGCTGTTGCCCAGATGACTCAGCACTGGTTTCTTCCCTGGTCTGGAGCTCTCATTTTTCTGAGGTCTCACAGTGATATTTCAAATTTAATCATAATTTAAAGTCCTAGCAGGTACTACTTTCAAATCCAATCTAAATCAAGCAAAATTAGTAGGCTTGCATCACAGGTAAACTTGCCATGATCTATTCCATGAATTTCAGGTGTCAAAAAATTCACACAAGTTTTAAAGTGTGCACTGAAGTATATACAGTGCCTCTGTTGTGAGATGTGAACATCTCAATGGTCAGAGATTGGCAGCAGGCTTCTTTCTCTTGCAACCTACTACCAAACGTTCTTTGCTGGGAAGCCTACAGGAACCTTTCTGCCTATCTTGGACAAAGGATTCTTCTGTAGAGTTACTATTTAGAATGGAAATGGTTTCAACCACAAGCTCTCTGACAGCAGTAGCTTGTTTTCTGCAGGTCAGGAATGCTGTTTCTTTCTTGCTCCCTCATTGTCTGCACAAGAGTAGCTGTGAAGTATGAAGTCCCTAGATAACCTTTTGGGCATGAATTTGTAGTATTTTCTAACACTTCATGTCTTATTGGAGAATCAATATCCTATTATTGAATGCTATTGTTCCTATTGTTTTTCCTTTGAAGACTTCTCATATTTCTCAGAGAAATTATCATAATTTAACAGTTGTTTTACTTATTCTTTGTCTGATTCCATCCTCAGTTTCAAAGCCATCTTCATGGAAACCAGGTATTGTCTGGTGCAAGTTGTGCCTTTTCACCTACTTACCTAATGCCATGCAACAGCAAATAATTTCCAATTTGAGAGGTACTCTTCATGAAATGTCCTGAATGACAATCAGTATGAAATCCTTTTCCATCTGGTCAAGAAACATCTCAGTGGTTAACATGCTACATCTGCTCTAAGCAACATTCAGATTCAGCTGCCTTTTCTGTAACAGCTGTGGAATTCAATCTTTGTGTTTCTTGTATGTAGTAAACACTCATATCTTCCTCCTTCTGCTTGCTTTCTATCTTGGTTGTTTGGTTTGTTGGCTTCTCAGTTTGGAGGCTGTCTTAGATAAGGTTGAGTTGTGCACTGCGGTTCAGCCCTTTAAAGATAAGGTGCAAAGAACTTGCCTTTGAGAAATTCAGGAATGTTTCAGGTCCTGACTTCAAAACAAAAGAAAAGAATATTAGGTATAATCATATAAATAACGCAGAGCAATCCAACATCCAAATCTACTTCGACTTTTTTACAGGAACTCAAACATCTTTACTTTTTTTTTCATTAAACAATATTCTTCACACTCAGTAATCATTACATGTATGTGTATATGTGTATTTACGTTACGTATTTATATATAATACACCTGTAAATGCACTCAGTTTATATGTACACAATATATTTTTTTCAGATATTGGAGGCGTGCCAGAATATTTTTTTATTTGCAACGAATTCTTTGAAATTGTGGTATTTAATGATGTACGTGATTCAGCTTTTGATGTCATGAGTTCAAAAACAGAAATTACTGTTTCTGATTTTGTGTCCAGTTTTGGACACAAAATTGTTGTCCAATTTCTCCTCACTGCAAGAAGGACATTGAGGCTCTGGAACGTGTTCAGAGGAGGGCAACAAAGCTGGTGAGGGGTCTGAAACACAGGCCATATGAATAGAGGCTGAAGGAGCTGGGAATGTTCAGCCTGGAAAAGAGGAGGCTCAGGGGAGACCTCATCTCACTCTATAACTTCCTGAAGGGAGGTTGTGGTGAGGGGGGGTCAGCCTCTTCTCTCATGTCATTAGTGATAGGACCAGAGGGAATGGTTTCAAGCTACAGCAGGAGAGATTCAAGCTGGACATTTGGAAACATTGCTTTTCAGAAAGGGTGGTCAGGCACTGGAATGGGCTGCCCAGGGAGGTGGTGGAGTCACTGACCCTGGGGTGTTCAAGGAAAGACTGGATGTTGTGTTGAGGGACATGGTTTAGTGGGAGCTATTGGTAATAGGTGAACAGTTGGACTGGATGATCTTTTCGGTCTTTTCCAACCTGGGAAATTAATTGAAAATTACTCAGTCAATTTTGTGATGTCCCAGCCATTGTTTCAGCAGTGGTGCTTTTCTTTTTCTGAGGCTCTTGCAAATATTTTAGGTGTGGAGGTGTTGCTACCATTTTTTCCCCTATGGACAAGTCCATTAGATGAGTAATGTTATTCTGAAAGATGTATAATTTAAACTGAGTACATCAGACAAGCCATGCTGTAAGGATCAATTAATTACTTACATTTTTATATGGCAATTTTATCATTCAGAAACTTGAGTGCTGGTAGATTTTGAGGTCTCTGGAGCCTGTGTGCTTTGTGTTGAATATTGTTCTCTAAGAATGGCATAACTGTGTGATTCAAAGAGAAATTCATTTGTTTAGCTAAGATATTTCAATGAGATTTACATTTCAATTATACTGAGGTAAGTAGATTTAATGAATTTTAGTTGACCATGGATGTTGGGTCCAGAGGGACTCAAATATATTTTAGTTTAAAGCTGCTCCCTTTACTATTTTAAAAACATGGATGCTGCCCAGGTAATGTATATAAGAACTGGAAGGCTTGTGAGTTCTTGGAGGCTAGTAGGAGTGGTGGAGTTCTTCACATCAGGATGTATTGTCTCCATTGGCCGCATATGGAGTGAGTGCTGTGTATTGACCCAATCTGAAGGAGTGACTTCATGGAACCCTTCCACTAAGCTTGTCCTGGGTATGGAATTAGATCTGAACCAGGTTTAAGGGCTTGCAAACACACCTTTGTGAATTTTAAGCTGTCTTCAGAATAGATGTATAACAAGGAGGAAAGAGCTCCGTGAGAGAGTGGCAGTGATGTTATGGACTGACAGTAGCCCCCATTCCCTGTTCTCCTGCACTGCTCAGGTAAGGAGGTAGAAGAGGATGGATGGCAAGGGAAAGGTGTTTTTAGTTTGCTTTTAGTTCTCGCTGGTCTGTTTACAATAGACAATAAACTCCATGAATGTCCCCACACTGAGATTGTTTTGCCTGTGAGAGAAACTGGTTGAGTGGTTTCCCTGTCCTTGTCCCAACCCCTGAGTCCTTTTCCCCCCCTTCCCTTCAGGAGGGAGACGAGAGAGCAAGTATTGTGTTTAGCTGCCTACCAGTGTGGAAGCACCATGTTGCTTACTATTGTTTTTTTCTTTTTTTCCCTTTGGCATCTTTTGGCCTGGCAAATTAAAAAAAAAAAAAGGGGGGGGGGGGAGGTAATTCATAAATTTCAGAGCTAACATTAAAACTTTTACTACTTTGCAGGAATTACTCTTTATAGTGACAGCCATCTTTAGTGTGTGAAATACTTTATGAATGCTTTCGAATGAAATAGGCTGAGTGTCTGTCAGGATATAGACACTTCTGCTGCTCTGAATTTAAATGATGTGTCAGGGTGAAAAAAAGATTCAAGCGTGTTTTAAAAGAAATTTGGGTCATCCTGCACAAAGGTTGAATTTCTTGCTTTTAGTGAGAAAGCAGAGCACACTGCTCGCTCCCTGGGAGGAACACCTTTCTGCACTTTACTCCTCTTTATCCCATGCCTCATTCAGAGAGGTCGAACATTCAGCCAGGAATAGACAAGACCACTGTACATACCTGTGTGTGCCACATACTCCTGACAAGTTGTTTTTCTGTTTTTCCTTTCCTCGTACTGCAGCCTGGGGTTTGATGAGCTGGGTGAGGCATCCTGCATCCTTATCATCAGCCCTTATGCTCCTTAGGTGTTCGTTCTGTGCCACCACGAGGAAGCTCTTGTAGTGCAGTGCCTCAGTGGCAGACATCAGCAGGAGCCAGGCAGGTCAGCTTGGCCTGCTGGCCCAGAGGCAAGCTGTTGTTATGGAGATAAACTAGGGTAAACTAGGAACAGAGGCCGGTTTAAAACATTTCTTCCTTGTCTTTGTGAGAGGAACAGAACAGCTAAGAGAGGAGCCAAATTTTTTACCACATTAATAGTGTAGCTGGTGTGGCCATTGCTAGGGTATGTGTTGCTGGAGAGTAAACAGTGACCAGGAATAAATCACTAGCACAGATAAAAATTAATCCAAGACAAATGGATTACCGTACAGTCCAAGCATCTGAATGGTTTGCTGAGTGCTCGGGGAAAATCGCAGAACAGAAACATTGCTTGCAAGCTGGCGGGAAGCCCTGCTGCCTTCCCATTGCCCCAGAGGTTCCTCCAGGAGCTTTCCTCAGCAGGAAGAAGCGTGCTGGGGAGCACTGCCCTGGGTTCCTCGCCCTGTATCCAGGTGCCTTTGGCAGCTACCCTGAGAGTTTCCATTTTCCTCTGTGGGGGCAAGGATAGGAAGTGAGGGGGAGCGCGAGGGCCTGGCTGAGCAGAAGCCTGCAACCTGCTTAAGGGGGAGAGAAATGGGCTGAAGGGATCCCCAGTGTGACGGGACGCTTTGGGAGGGCTTCTTTCCAGTCACCTGGGAGTTCTTTGTAGCCATCTCTTCTGGAAGGATGCCAAAGCCAATAGAGAAAGGGAAGATGAACAGACTGCCATGCTGGGACAGGTTGGCAAGAACCATTTCAGTGACTGCCGTGGGATACCACAGCCCAGCTATGAGAGCAGTGGTGTCTCCCTTGGTGCGACGGTGCCCCACTGTTATGGGGCTCCTGCTCTGAAGCTCGCTCTCCACCAGCTTTCACTGAGCAGTAGAGGTGATATGTTGACAGCATCTCCAATGCTAGTGTTCAGCCTAGTGATCAGTGCTTTTTGTGCCATATCACAGGCCTCTGTGTTCACAAAGGCATCGCTTGTGGGAATCCTTGCATTCACGCATTCAGCCCCAGGGTGGGGTTTCCAAAACACCGGACTCATAATGTCAGCCATTTGGGCTTTAGAACCTTGACACTTTCCTTGGAGTCAGTCAGGATTTTGGGGGGTTGGTAAATATATGTATATTTTTTCCCCTGCTTTTCTTTATTTCCCTTACACTCCCAAACTGTGCTTGTTTGCAGGCAATGAGTCCGTGAATGATGTGGCAACTCAGGAGGTTTCCCTGCATTCTGAAGATCTCTCTGAGTCATAGTGAGGCACGTATGCATGAGCAAGTCGGGCATGTACATTTTCCTTCTCTCTCATTGGAGAAATGATAGGATCTGCATGTTAGAGAGACTTTGATGAAGTATCCTGCCTGCACTTTCAATTAGGGAGCTGTTTTGCACAGGATTTTCTTGGCATGAATGGACAGGTTTTGTTCCTCAGGTGAATTCCCTTCATTTCCATTTGAATTTAATGTGGTATTTTATTAGCTGTACTGTTAGACAGCTTTCCTCAATTTAATCATTGTTGCTTGTTCTGCTGGTGCAAAGGGTGGTAGCAACAGCATCCTGTTCCTTTCTCCTCTTCATAATCACCTTGGAAGATAATGATGCTCATATACCATTAAACCGATTATTTAAAAGGCGATACAGTCATTTCTCCAGAATTTCTTAGCAATAGCTTTCTATTTCACATGTAAATTTGCTTCTTCTTGGTCAGTATTCACATGCCGTTACTTTTTAACCAGCAATGGTACCAGCACAATCTGTGGTGATGACCGACTCCTCTCTGGGCAGCCAGGTGACAGGTGCCAAAGGTGCTCAAATCCAAAAATTTGCATTCTGAAGGTGCTGTCTATTGCTTGATCAGCCAGGAAGCCTTTCTGCAGCTCAGCTCCTTGATGCTTCCCCTCTGTAAAGGAAAACCTTTATGTGAATGGAGCCTGTGCTGCTCCATCTGGAAACACTTGGATGTTTCTGTAACAGTCTGTGACAGAATCACCTTTTACCTTTGCGTGATATAGAGGGGTAGGGCTGTGCTGCTGAATCTGGAAAAGGCCAGGCATGTCACTCATTAGCTAGCAAAATGTCAAGTGGGTAGAAGAGCAATCGATGGTACAAGGAGAAGGTGCACAAGAGCAGGATGCACAGGGATTTAAGCTGGAGTTGTCTTCCAGCCCAGCTTTTCATTTATCTGTGCGGGAACTGGTTCTGAACAGCTGTGATTTGCAGGGAGCTTCACTTCAATTTTCGGTGTCGAGTTGTTGGAAATATGTGTTTAAACTGCGGCAGGAAGAAATCAAGCCAGGATTATTACATGCGACACACACTGAAATATAACTTATTTAAATGAGTGAACTAAATGAGTGCCATCCTCAGAGCTTGGGAGAAGACTTGTGATTGTAATTGAATGGAAGGTGTATGCAAACAAATTCTCGGCAGCCCTAAGTACAGTTATAGATGGCAGAGATGGGCTCATCTTCAAGGTCTGGGAACTGCTCACTGTCACAGGGATCAGTGAGGTCTTCCTGTTGGTGGAGGAGGCTCACATTAGGCATTTAAGCAAGCCAGAAAAATCCCAGTGCTCAGGAGCATAAGGACACCGGATTACCTTTGGATGGTCATGGCAAAGAGAGCTGTAAGAAAGCGAGTGTTGTCTGCACCTTCAAGAAGGGCAAGACAAAGATGCAGCTAACTCAATACCTGTCAGCCTCACCCTGATCTTGGGATGGTGCTGGAGAACACAGTGCTGGAAATGGTTTCGGAACATAATAAAGTCAGCGTGATTGGGAATTGTCAGCATGGATTTATGAAGGGGAAATCATGTGTAACAAACTTGATAGACTTCCCCAACAGAATGATTTGCTCAGTGGCCAAGGGGAGAGCAATGAATGATCTCATCTTGACTTCAGCAAGGCTTTCACTCTATCTCCTTTAGCAGCCTCATGGACAAACTGATGAATTACAGCTCCTCCTGCAATCTCCACTTCATTTGTCTGTGAGCCTGTAGCAGTGTGATTCGTTGCTTATCTGAGAGGAGAAAAAAAAGAAAAAGGCAAACCAAAAAGATCTGGCTTTCTTCCTTGAACTGGATGTTCTTATTTTACGTGATCAAGGATTTAGAATCATCCTCATGCTTTGTAAAGTCACCACTTAGAATGTACTTTACAAACAACCTGTTTTTGTTTTCTCTGTGGAAATAGCAGAGGGTTTTGTTACCAATTCCATGCTGTACAAATAAGAGTAGTCGGACTTCAGAAAATTGTGCACATAAATTGCTACACTCAGAGCTGCTAATTCACAGTCCTGGACAGCTGTGACTTTGCTCCACAGCGAGTGGCCCCAGTCATAAATGTACGTCCACACTGAGTGCAGTGTCTGAAAGTCCTCCTTCTGACAAGAGGATGTGGTGGCTTTCCCTCTGCAGCATAGAAAGCAGGGAGAACCTGCCTGGTGGTTGAATATTCCTGTCTCTCAGCAGCATTAGTATCAGATCCTAAGCACACCTTGAAGCTTCAGACCAGCTTCAAACACCAAAAAACAGAAAATGGAACCTGATGCAGTAGATCAGATTGTTAAGCGTTCTCATGGTTGGCCTAAAGGTCCCCATCCCCCAGTATGGGTCAGCTATCAGCATCTGCAGTGTTTGCTCTATTACTGTCAGAAAATCACAGAATCAGAATGGTTTGGGGTGGAAGGGTTGTTTAAGATCATTTAGTTCCAATCCCCTGCTATAGACAGGGGCACCTCCCTCTAGACCAGGTTGCTCACAGCCCCATCCAGCCTGGCCCTGAATGCTTACAGGATAAAGGGCATTCACCCCCCCCGGGCAACCTGTTCCAGTGTCTCACCACCCTCACTGTTAAGAATTTCTTTCTAACATCTAGTCTAAATCTACCCTCTTCCAGTTTAAAGCCATTTCCCCTTGAGCATCATGCAATGCCATTCCAGTGTGAAATAACATCAGCTTCCCTTTGCTCCTGGCAATAAAGAAAAGCCCTCCATTGGAATGGCTGATTTCTCTTTGTCAGAGGAAGTATTTCTGCTTCAAAGGACAGAGCTGCTGAAACATGTTTAATTCCCAAATAAGGTATTTTAAGGCCCAAATCTGTTTCCACAGGCCAGGATCAGCCTTCTGAAGGTCACAGCAAAGTTCAGTGAATGACCTCTTTTTCTCCCTTCCTTTCCCTTCTCTTCCCCTTCCCCTCCCTTCCCTTTTTTTTTTTTCTTTTTAAACCAAAGGATGAGTTCTGTGCTTATTCTTACTTTCTCATTACATGGTGAAGCCAAGCTGCACGCACTGAGTTTGAGGCTGCTTGGGAAGCAAAGCTGCTCTAACAGCCATTGGGGCCGATCATGTGCTGACCTTCAGAGCACTGCACAGGTGAGCTCTGCATGCCTGCATGGTTTGGGCTGGGTCCATGCGTGCAGCCCCCAGGCAGTCACAAATCCAGCTCTGACGTTGGCACTGGGCAGCATCGGGGCGTAGCCACTCAGTGGCTCGTTATGATGGTAATTAATTTTTATGACTATGAGAAGGGAGGGCCGTTAGAAACAGATTGATCATAATTGGCTTTTAATTAACAATTTTAAGCCCTAATTCGAACTAAAAATATCCCATTACTTATCTTCACAATTTCATGGGCTCTAGGGCAGGGGAAATAGTGTAACCAACAATGTGATCGTGGCAGGCCTGAGTAACGAAGCGTGTCCAGGGCCGACTACACCATCAGGCAGCACTGCCCCCTGCAGTGGAGCTGCAGCTTTCCTTTTCCACTCCCTAAGCAATGAGTGAGGTGGGCAAAAGGAGACTGCGAAGGGCTGAGGTTGGGTGATGGCCCAGCTCAAGCTGCAACACTGAGGGATGAGCAGCCCCTGTGCCCATCACAGCCTCCGCCTGCAGGCAGCCCTTCTGTCCATGGCTTTGCACCTGCCCCCAAAACCCCCATGGACAGTACTGAGGTTAGAGAGGTAACAACAAATCATAAAACAGCTGAGAGTGGTTGCAGCCGCCTGGAAAATAATGCAGTAAATGAGTGAAAGTGGATATGATTATAGAGAGTGCAATGAGTCCTTGCTCAAATTATTACATCAGCTTTAAAATCTCAGCCAAATTGGTTTCCATAATGCGCCTTCTCAGCACAGGCATCATAAAAAGAAAACAGCAATTAATTTGGCCTAAGAGAATCTATAGTGCAGGCTGAGGGAAAAACTGCTTTAAACAACTGTAGAAATGTAGTGATTAAAGTTATGATTTTCTATTGACAGAAAGTAAAAAGAAAAAAAATATTATGATCCATAAATGTAAGGCAGCCTCATCTCATCAGGGGAGGTGGCAGTGGCAGGACACTGGGGTCTGGGCCCTGTGTGCTTTCTTTACCTTCACTTCTTCACTTTCCAGAATACTTTGAACTGCTTTTCTGCCCTGCCTCAGTGCAACAGACCGGGGGAAAGTGAGGAGGTGAATCTGACTTCATAGCTGCTTCCATATACACCAACCTCTGTGGAGCAAGGCTTACACTCCTTGAGACCGAAGCAATTTGCTGCCAAGCTTGTGTCCCAGCCAGACAAAGCCCTTAAAAGATGGCTGGACTCTGCCAGAATGGGCTTTGTGTGGAGGCAGTGCTTTCTCCGCAGCTGGGCAGGTTCCCCTCATCACACCACAGACAGCTGCAGGGCTGAGCCAACTTTCCAGGCTGGCACCCAGGGTCACCATGAAGCTCATCATGAGCGTGGACAGGAAAGGTCTGGGGACATCTGGTGGTCAGGAGCTGCTTGTGGTCTCAGCTGTTAATGTAAGAGAGACAAGCGTCTACGATACAAAGTTAGAATCATAGAATCACCAAGGTTGGGAAAAAGACCTCCCAGATCATTGAGACCAACCGTCTACCTACCACCAGTATTTCCCCACTAAACCACGGCCCTGAGTATAACATCTAAATGTTTCTTGAACATCTCCAGAGACAGCGACTCCCAATACCTCCCTGGGCAGCCCATTCCAGCACCACTCTCTTAGAGAAGTATTTCCTGACGTCCAACTTGAAAGTCCCCTGGTGCAACTGGAGGCCAGAAAATCCTCTTATCACAACTTCAGCATTACAGTTCACTCCAGTCCAGAATTTGACAACGGTTCATTTTCTCCTTCCTCCAGGCAAATCCTTTCACAGGTACATAGAACAGTGAATCAGTTTTCTGGTCTATTAATACACATGGGCTGCATTCTTCAGGGTAGCTGCCAAGCTGTCAATGAAAGAGCCCAGCAGCATTAGCTGAACCTATCGGGTTCCCCACAAGCCGTGCAACGCCACGACTCAAAGTGAGGCTTCAGCTCCATGCAGTTAAAAGCAGCAGCATCCCCCAGAGGGGGAGTAACTCACAGAAAGGAAAATAAATATGCATGAGCTATGGAATTTTAAGGTATTTTCATGTAACTAATATCATAGTTCTTCATTATATGCTTTCCTTCACCACTTGGAATTTCTCCAAGTACACTGAACCCATTCATTTATAAAACAAACAACCCAGCATCATTAGCAAGTCCGATTGAATTATTTAATTTACATACAACAGGCAATCTACTACAGATTTTGCTGCAGCAAATCTGTCCTCATTCAAGATGCTGTAGTGTTACCTGCAGTGTTCTTGTTTGATGTTTTATTTCCAACCACATTTGGACTTGCATTTTGTTTGTGGTGTAAAGGCAAGAGAACATTTTCTACCACTTACTATTGTTAGCAGTGCTTTCATCATGATACTCTGAAATCTAAACCTGACTTTGAACAGTTCACAAAAGGTCACACTCAGAAATCTTATGGAAAGTTGGCACCTGTGCAGCCCTTTCCATACATTTATACAGGGCACAGCGTGTTTTAATTGAATTAAAAGCACGTCATTCAATGTTCAGTCACAAGGTTTGAGAAAAGCAAGTGATCTGTACCATATGTAATGCATTAGCTTATCAAAATGAATTTCCCATCATCTTCAAAAAGGCGAGGAAAAAGATCCTTGACCTCTACGCTCTGCACAGTGAAGAAAGCCAGGGGCCAAGGAAGAGCAGTTGTCAAGAGAGACCACTCAACACTTGATGCTCCAGCTGGGTCCTAAGATTTCTTAAGGGGAGCAGCCTGAAAAGAAATAATTTCCAGGTAAGCACAGTTAATCAGCATTTGAGAAGACTCCTTTTCAGATTTTTACAACTGTAACTTTTCACTTTCCTCAGCGCTAATTTGACATTGAAAAGAAGTCAACACTGCTTGGTTTTGTTGGTCTATGACAACCTGTGGTGTTTCATGCAGGAAGGATTTCTGTTTGCCATAACTGCTCTCTAGTATGATCACATCCATTAGTGCTGAAAAATTCATAGCTGAAAAATTATAATTAAAACCATCTGCCCTTTCTCCTTGGTACCAGCAGACACACTTTTGCTTCACCATCCCCTTCTTTTACTTTCTGCCCTGCTTGACTGCTGTTAGGGAAACTACTTGTTGATGACTGCTCCAGCAGCTCTGAGCCTAATGATCGTAACACTTCTCCCTACCAGTTTGTACCAACTGTCTTTTTTAAAGTTCTATCTATAACAGATTCCTTGCTCCACAAGCAATGAAAAGCAGCAGCATCCTCTTAGAAAAGAAGCAGGACATCACAAGCAACAATGCTTTAAAATCATTGCATTGCACTGAAGTAGTAGTTTTGCTACCAATGTTTCTATTTTAGAACAAGAAATAATGCCAGGAAAAAATCAGCAAAGAAGAAATCAATTTTGTAACAAAATTTATTTTTGCTCTGTGGATACAAATCCCAAACATCAACAAACAAATTCCAGTGAAAAAATACCAGTCATTAACAATGAAAAGTTTTATTATTATTTAATAAATAGAACTTTGGCATTCAAAATTCTAGCTGTAAACCCTACTTTAAAAAAATTACAAAATGAGGCAAGAACAACAAGCCTAAAGCTGAGCCAGCCAGTGGCTCCTTTACTTTTTACAACAAACACAATTTGATTAAGTCATGACAACTCTATTTACATATGAGGTATTCTGAGCGGTTCAAAAATTGAACCCAATTTACACAACTACCAGTCTTTGGGGACTGATCTAGTACATATGTCAGCTGTGCTTTTCAGAGATAGCTCCAGACACTCCTCCCCACTGAACTAATGATATACTGCAATTAATACACACAAAAGAATCACATTATGCTTTGAGTTTCCTGCTCACACTTCATATTCAAGAAAGCTGCATACTACAAGCAGGCTAACATTCCGAGCACACACCTAGTACCTGTTGTAAGTACTTATGTTTCTAGATATTATGCAGAGTTCTTACTACAAAAGCCCAACAACAAAAATATTGGCAGGTAAGAGGAAAACAAGGTGCAGTCATCAGCATTCTAACAACACATCTAAAGTTCAAAGGGAATTTCTACTTAACTTCAGGCATAAAAAGGCACAAAGGTATGCAGCTGTGGAATTAATATTGCTAATGAGCTACCAGAATAAATCATTCCTTTCAGTAATAACCACCGACTGGTTTGCAGCCAACAAAAGTGGATTAATTCAGGTCTTCTCCTCTCTCCTGACAGAACTCGTTACATCAATGGGAAGAGCCCAATGAGACCTGCATCTCCTCCTACATAACATCAGTGAAAGGAACAAGTGCTAGGGAAGTGGGTCACAGAGGAAGGATTTTCTTTCTTTCCTTGTGCTCTTACCTTGCCAGAAGAACATCTGCTACAAGAAGCAGGCAGTGCGGGCAAAGAAAGGGAAGAAACATCTTGAAGTGAAAAGGACAAAACTTCAGCTCCTGCCATTACCTCACAGCCACCAGCAGCTTCAAATGTTGAAGCATGGGTGGGCGGTGGCTGCAATCTCAGCAATTTCACGGAATTATCACAGCCTACAGCGACACAACTGGGGCTGGAAACCTAAATCATGTTTACACAGTTGAGCTGCGTTACTTCTACATAGCAAATAGACAGCATCATCTATAGCCTGTCCCAAGACTTTCCAAGTCTTTTTTCAAAATACATTCTTGAATACAGTAGTTACTGTAAATACCTTCTAAAAGAATTGTACAAATTCGATCTGAAACAATACAAAAAAATTACTGTACAAATTTGCTGACAAACAGAACAGTACAGTATCCATTCATTAGCAGTTCTTTTTCAGCCCTTGAGATTGTCTAACAGCCACAGCAAAAAGTTGTCATGACTAAATCCAAGCAATTCCAATGTTAACATTCATTAATCAACTGTGTATTAAATATGCTGAATGAGATCACACACACTACATTTTAACCAATTAATCAGTCATGCATATGATAGACAAAGCTTATTCCATTTAGAGGCATCTCTAAAGTGATGCATATATAGTAACTGCTACTACTACAACAGGCCCAATTTCAAGAAACCAAAGCAAAATACAGTATCAGTTTAGATATTCAGTTGGTAGCCTGCATCTTTGGCTCAACCATCCACCATTTACAGCCCTATTTTAATCTGACTGAGGCAGGTAAACTCAATTGATATATATATATATATATATATATATATATATATATATATATATATATATTTAAAACAAAATAACAACAACAAAACAACAACCAAGTGCCTTAAAGTCAACATAAATATCACGGGTTCCCTAAAAAAAAATAATATTAAAATGCAAGATTACAGCATTGCAAACAAAGTATTACAAATACAATGGGACCTCCTTCCTGAGGGACTTGCAACTAATACTTACAGAGCATCACAGCTCCTGAAGTGCTTTGCAAATATTAAATTACTGATCTCAACTCTGCAGTACATTCAACAAGTGAGACAGTGGAGCCACACCAGTCAAGTGACAACACAACAGGACAAACAGACTCGAATAATCTCCTGTTGCTAGCTAATTCTCTACGAAATGCTCTATTTCCACACAATTTAGAAAAACGTGTTGCTCGGTCATTTTTATAGTTGCAGCATTTCTGTCTAAGGAAGTAACAGTGCGCTGTGTTGGTGTTCACTTTCTTCCTAATGTTTCTAGTCAGTTACCTGAAACCCTGCTGCTGAATTTGGGATACCAGGCAGAAGCCATAGACTGGGGACTGTTCCTTCACTGCAGGGCCAAAACCGCTGCACTACACCAAAGGAACGAGCTGTGGCCCTCATTAAAAAAGCCAATGCTTTTACATCAAGATACACAGGAAAATTAGTGCAAAGATCCTTGTTTTCAATTTTGCACTGGTATAACAGTACACCTTCTAACCTAGAGAAAGAACAGTATTCAACAATTTAAAATAAAATGGCTTTTTTTTTCTTTTTTTTTTTTCTTTCTTCTTCAACCTTAGAGCTGAGATACGACGCAATTTCTCTTGAGATTTAATCTGGATGTTTTAATGCCCACCAGAGCTGGGCCAGTCAGATTAATCTCTATCTGAAAATACTGTGTAGCAACAATATACACTGTAACATTATTTTTCACAGATTAGTCCATGTGTAGGTTCATGACAGAGAAAACTGTCAAATAAATTAGTCATTATAGCAAAGAAAAAAAAAAACCAAAACAACAACAAAAAAACCAACACTAAATTATAAACACGTTAACAGTAACTGCATAACAATGAACAGAAAGCAAAACACCAAGTTAAAATTCGTAAATTCAGCCTACATTGCTATAACCATTTTTTCTTCTATTAAAATAGATATCATCAGAAAACTGCTGCTATAAAAATATTACCCTAGAACTTACACAATTATAACCTCTATGCTAAGTGATTTCTGCTGTTATCCATGATAACAGATCAGCAGACTGACTTGCACCTTAGCCACTTGAAACTTTAATATCACATGTATGACCGAAGGTCATGTACTTTCTTGATAATGCAATTTTAGAGTGGTTTTGTTCACAATGAGCTTTTGTTACCTGCAGTTAAATACCATCTTACACCATGCACAGATATCTGTTCAGATAACTTCAGTACTGATCCAGGAAAGTGGAAGTATTAATATTTTATCTGCCCCACAGGAGTGAAGTAGCACTGCCAAGTGATGCTCACAGAACAAACTATGGAATAGGATCTTATTTTTAAGGTAATCTCTTCCTGCAAGAAAGGAGAGATCAAGAATAACCAAACAACATGGAAAATTTCGCAGTCCTGGGATAACTGAGAACTTAATACTGATAAGCGGAGACATTCTGTTTTGAGCCCTGACTTTGTCAAATGCCTAACACTCGTTTTGTAGCTGCAGAATGGTTGAGGTTGTTTACAGCCTCATCAGAGGTCTCCAAGGATACAGTTACAGAGAAGCCACATTTTAAAATGGAGGTGACATAAATAAAAAGTATTATGGTGTGAACACTAAAATACGGTCTATTCTTTTTGGACAGCCATGTACTACACTGCAGTTTCACACCTCCCATTTTCTCTGGGCTCGTTACAGACTTGATGTTACTGAAATTCCTCAAAGCAATACGATAATGCTTAAACTTTATGGCATTCGTGTGCATAAAGGAACTGAAAGTTGATTTTCCTCCATTCTTCAGCAAACAAGCTAACATTCATTACTAAAAGCAAGTTACTTCCTGTAGCAAATTCTTCAGGCAACTTGAAAAGCATTTGCTGTTTGCAGCATTCCAAGACTGTTCCGATTGCATTTCCTACAGCTAAATGAAGTTTCAGAAGCCCCCATCTTCACCACATACAGACAAAGGTCATTTGACTCTTTGCACTGATTTCAGAACACAGGTAACACCCCACAAACCCTTGAAGGAAGAAAGGACCGAGAGTAGTAGCAGCACGGCTGTTCCAAAGCTCCAATTCCAGAAACTAGTTGAAGCAATAAAAGGAAACCCAATGAAGGAAATGGAGAATCCAACTGAAAAACTCTTCACAGCTTGTTTTTAAATTCAGTAGTTTGGAGAAAAGAAAGATTTCTTGAAGTTTGTACCACTCTGTTCAAACCATGTCTCTCCCTTCCCCACCCGATTCCCAAGATTACATATGCATGATCCTCACAGAGAGGCATGTGCAGTGATTGCTATCCTCTAATATGGCTCCTTAATAGAAATGCAAAGACCTGTGACACAGCAGCATTTAATAAGTCATTTGCTACTGGATGAAATGTTGTCATTGAGTGATGCAATTGTCCCCCATGTCCTGAGCATAACGGTCTGATATTATCGTCCTTAATTCATCAATATCCTTTCGTAACTGACAAACGTCTGAGAGCTTCTTGGAGAGAGTCTCTGTGCTGTGATAATTTTCATTCTCTTCAGCTGAGCAGTTCAGTGCTACAAAAAAAAACAAAAGCCAAGGTTAAAGCTCTAACAGCTGTGCTCTGAATACCTAAACCGGTCAGCCTCTCTTGAAATAAAGGGAAAGTACTTTAATTAACTCAAGAAAAACCACGCTCCAGTGTGATGAAAGGCCAACAAAACATTGTATCACGTGAACTTAAAGCCAGTTGAGAACTCATCCCTGCTCTACTACTTAAAGACACGCTTTTATTTCTGCATCTAGACTCAGTAATGACTAATCACTTTCAACAGTAATGAAAAAGTTGGGGAGGATAACAATTTTTGAAGCTTTTGGCCACTCAGTAAAGAGGGATAGAAAAGCTTGGGAAATGAGACCATGTATGATTACAAGACAGTACTACAGATATGTTGTACTATTTATCCTGCTGGCTGACAACGATCTCATGGACTTTGAGACAGGTATATGTGCACTCATAGCACTTCAGAGGTTTCCAGTGCAGATGAATCTATGTGGTGCCTACAGAACACTGCACTTTTACCTTCCTACTTTGCTGAAGGTAGAGTTCAGCAAATGGTCTGAGTAATTCTAATTAGCACTCAGAAAGCACTAGGATATGATACATTCAAGTGAAAAAAGTTTATTAAGCTTGTTAAAAGGAAAAGCCTAACAAAAACTACACTCGAGCTCTATCTGGCTGGCATCAGGATGTACTTTCCATCTCCTGGCTTACAACATAGGAAGTGGAGAAGAATATGGAATTAACATTATCAAAACTAGAGCTGCCAGGCACTCAGGCTTATACACAGAGACACGTATGGTCCCCTTGAAATCAGACATATACATGTTCAAACAGCAGACTTACATTTCCATCACTTGATCACAAGGGGTTTAAGAAATGGCCTGCTTATGCCTTACCTTCTTTGTTATTTTAGAGGGCAAAACATGTTTGACAGAAAAAGTCCATTAACCCTTAGGGCTGACTGCTGTGTGTATCACAAGGGAGATACATGGATACATGCCTTTCCTTTTTAACAGTGTGAATATACCCAGAAGTGATTCTGTATGACTGTCTAGACATGTCCTCCTGACCTGACGAAGACCTGTATAGCCTTAGGCAGTTGGCAACCCAGGTGTGCTAAAAGCTCAGCACTTTCCAGGAGCTCCAGGAATACACTTTGTGCACAACTGCTCTAGTTGCACAGTCAGGGGAAGACTATCCTCTCCATCTGGCAAGAGAGAGACACTTAACTAAACTGTTATTATTCTGTGTCCAAAACACTAGTAAGTATTGGAATGATAACATCACTTACATCTGATTCCCAGCAGTAAGGAAAGGTTGGGCTCCTTGCCCTGAGCTCTCTGGGTAAGAATACTGCACAAAGCTTTCAACTCAAACAAGCAATGGGACATTTCCTTGAACAACTGGTCTGCTACAGGCATTTTTTCAGACACTGGTTGCCGGGACTGTTCCACCTGCCGTATCTGCTCCTTCAGAGAAGCATTTTCTTCTGTCAGTCTTTGGTTCTTCATGAGAAAAAAAGAGGAAAAAAGTCAAGTTAGTTTACAGCACGTAGCATCGCAGAAAATTTCCTGTATCAAATCACAAGCAATACTAACTAAAAATAGTTACTTTCATACATAAAAGCTGGACCTCTCCAAAGAACAGCAGCAAATAGACAGCTTTTACACAGCTCTTAGTGGCCTTCATCCTTAAAACTTTCTCTTCTTGAGGTAGGGACGGTGTCCATTACATTTCTGCACAGTATCTATCACAGTAAAGTATATATTAAGCTCTTAAAGCCCTACCACAAGTGACTATAATCACTTCATGAGGTTCTTCTTAGCTGGCATGGTCATGGATTGGGTTTTTGGAGTTTTTACTTACTTCAGAGAGGGTTCTATTTAACTGTTCTATATTTCTTTCTTTTTCTTCAAGCTCATTTGTCATCTTCAGAACAGTCCTCTTTTCTTGCAAAAGCTTCTCTTGCACAGACTAAATCGAAAGAAAGCACAGGTAATAATTTTAAATTTTCATATTGCAGGTTAGCGCTGATAAAAAACATATCCTCAATAAATTCCTCAGTTTGTTATTCACTGCTTTTGAATTACACCTGAATTTCTACCAAGTTCCACTTTATAGTATCCAACTGGACTCCAAGAGCTCTATGGACACGAGCTTAGCTGCACCAAATATCTGTGAAACGCTTTAAATTACTAGCATCTGTTTGTAAGCAAACAGACCATGTATGCAAAATGTTACTCTAACACAGGGTAACAAAGGATGTATGGAAGGATAAAACAATCATACAATCTTGTTTATTCTAACCAAATTATTTCACTTGAAAAAAGCATATTCATGACAAGTAAACTTAATTTATGCAATTTCAGAATTATAACTGAACATATTTTTGCTTTTGTTTTCCATGAAGACTGTGCCAGGGCTTTCACAACACAGTATCTACCTCCTGAATTTGTTATACAGCAGAGAAGAAATCTTCTGACAGTTGACACAGAGTACCATCCTCTTTAAAACCATTCACACAAGATACCCTCAGAATAGGGTACTACAATTTTACTTTGCTCAAATAACAACTGTAGGCAAAAAAAACTCCCATAACTTATTTGTAGTTTATATTGTCTTTTTTTAATAGATGCAATAATTACAATCATCATTAATAAAATCAGAAATAAGTTTCTCAGATGCTGCTGTACTTAGGAACTAGAGCTTTCTGAGTTTGACTTCCAGGTCAGCCATAAGCAGCAATAAACCAACAACTCCTGCAACATGGAAAGAGCTGCTGTCAACTCCCTGAAAGATTTTATTTATTTATTTATTTATTTTAATGAACTCAGCATGGCCATAGCTACCTTAGCTGTCAAATGCACACCTTCACTCTAGTATTTGTTTCAAAAGTCATCTGGTAAAATTCAGAAAGGGGAAGATTCAAATAATCTTATCCAAATACTAATAACAGTGCAATAGCAGGCATGCCCAACCCACACCTACCGGGCTGCACATGGCCCAGCACAGCCCACAGTGCTGCCCACTCACTGCCCCACACCATCATGGCAGCCGCTCTTCCCACCTAAGTGGCCTGGCTTGGCCCCAGGAATGTACCCATCACTCAGCAACAACCAAACATCAGTGTGCTATTACCATCATCTCAGCTGAAATCAGGACAAGAGGGGGTGCAGCGCAGTGCTAACTTTACTTCTTCCACTCATCACACACGCAGTCAAACTGAAACCCACACGTACTACATTACATGTGCTTGTGCCACTTAGCGAGTTAAATGCACTGATTACTGACAATAACATTTCTAGCTACGTAATGTAGTATCAAAAGAAAAGGGAATCCAAGGAATGAAAAACTGTAGATGAAAGAAGAGTGTTCAATGAAAAACAGAGATTAGTACCTTTTTGTCAAGGCAAATAATATGGCACTATTCGTAATTCGTAAGGAAATCACGTCACTTTTCAGAGATTGTCTTTGGAAAAGACAATAAATGCAGAAACATGCTGTCAAATTCAATGAATAGCAAGCAATGCTTTTTAAAGACAAATTAGCAGAACTGAAAAAAAGTTTGTCACCTCAACAAATCCTTAAAAAAAAGTTACAACTCAAACAGAGTCTGTACTGTTTATGTGGTACCAAATCTGATTGCAGTAAAATCGAAACCATTTACTGATGGTGAGTTTATTTTGCAATCCATGGAAAGCGTGGCAGATACAATTTTTCCTGATAAAAAACAGATTTTTCTAAAATCAGTTTGTCTCACCAGACTGTAGCCAGGCAAACTGAAGAAATGGGGAAATCTAGCAGAAGAAATTTGGACAGTAAAGCTGCTAATTTCAAATTTTATGCTTCAGCAGTAGATTAACTTATTGATGCTATAGATAAGGATCAATTTGTCTTTTTCATTGGAGTTACTGACAATGAATGTCACTCAAGAAATGACTTCTTTGGTGCCATTAGAAGACACAACAACAGCTCTTGATTTGTATGAAGCAGTAGAAATTTCATTACAGCAATGCTACTGATGGCATTCCAATGACGGCTGGTAAAGAAGAGGGACTTAAAGAGTCAACAGAAGATTACGCACTTGCTACCAGCAACTCACATTTGATGAAATATCACTGCATCTTACGTCAAGAAAATTTATGCACAAAAACTGGTAACATCGTGCAAATCAAAAGCTGTGAATGTCATAAAGTCCAAGGAATTGAATCATCACCAATTCCAGAAGTTTCATAAAACCTTGGATGCAAATTATGAGAACATCATCTGTTTTCTGAAGTATGGTGGCTAAATTGGGGTTAAATACTAAAAAGGTTTTGTGATTTCCAAAATGAAATCATGTCATTTATAAAAATAAAAGAGTAAAAAGGAAAATTTTTGCCAGAACTTGAAGCTGAAAAATGGCTCGCACATTTAGCATTTTTGTTGGATTTGACCACTCATTTATATGAGTCAAACATACTTCTTCAAGGAGAAAATCATCTGTGCTATGTTTCAAATCATAACAGCATTTGAAATGAAACTTAAATTATGGCAAACTCAAGTTGTGGTAAATAATTTTATGCGTTTTGATACATTGACTAAACACAGCCCTGTGAACAGTGAAAAATACGCAGCCATACTTACTGCTTTGATAAAGGAATTTGAGAATAGGTTTCAAGACTACTGAAAAAAATTATTCCCTTCTTTGTTTATCTGTGACTCCATTTCAAGTTGATATAATGTATATTATCTGTGAATTTTTAAATGGAATACATAGTTGTAATCAGATGTTCAACTCAAAAGTATAACCATGTTTCTTCACCAGACTTTTGTAAGACCTATCTTTCCAAAGAAAAGTATCCCTCACTTCACAATCACACCTTATTCACATCATCGCTTTTTGGCAGTACACACATTTGAGACCAACTGTTTTCAAGGATGAAGTACAGGAAAAGTAAAATTTCATGAGAAATCTCCAACAAATACCTTGAGAGCTCACTACTCTCTTCCAACTGCTTCCACTAGACCAGACCAATGCATTAGTTTCACAAAAATCAAGGTCAAATATCCCACTGTTTTCATGCTTCTGTTGCTCTTTTTGTGTTTTAATAAAAAATATTAAAAAATAAAATGTTTTGTTACTTACTTATATTAACAATATTATATATATTATATGCAGCCCAACACAATCCATTCCTCTTCACTCAGTGCACCCCAAGCAAGCCAAAAGTTTGAATGCTTGTAAGGTATACTGCTGATATATATTCCTGACTTTTTCAGCTTTCACAATGAAAAAAAAATCCTCTTTTGTCATTAATTACTGACAGATTTGATGCTGTGCTACAACACTGCATCTGAAGTGTCTTCCCCATTCCTAGCTCAGCATATTAATGTATAAAACATGTGTCAATTACTGGATGCAAATCCAATCTCATCATGCTCAAACTACAGCTGGTGCATTGATGACAACAGTGCGTGCTCTGGCACTGCTTTGAATGTAACCTTCCACGAAGTGGAACCAGAGGCCACGATGGGAGGAGAAGATGGAATGTTTTACAAACCAATGGATCTCAATATACAGAATGACACTGTTTGAGAAGAATGGTTTGTCTCGAATCTCTGTAGTTAAAATCCTAAATATTCATCTTCCAAAACAAAGAACTCTGTCATAGGGAATTCTATGTCATAGCTTAAATAAAATATTACAGAAAGATCAAAGTCAGTCTTGAGTAAATTACATGTTTTAATTGTTGCAATATAATGGTGTGCTCAAGAGGGATATAAAACTATTAAAGAACATCAGAAAATGAACTACAAAGATGGTGAAGCACCTAGTGAACCTCATGCAAGGTGCACGAGGGGCAGCTGATGTCCTTCGGTATGCTCAGCCCAGAGCAGAACCAGCTGAGGGGAAGCCTCAGGTGGCTGCAGCTCTTCGCAGGGAGCAGAGGGGCAGCACTGAGCTGTGCTCTGTGTGACAGCAGCAGGGCCCGAGCCAAGGGCATGGAGCTGTGTCAGGGCAAGGTCAGGTGGGGGTTAGGAAAAGGTTCTTCACCAGAGGGTGGTCTGACACTGGCACAGACTCCCCAGGGAAGCAGGCACAGCCTCAAGCTGATGTAGTTCAAGAAACGCTTGGACAGCACTTTTAGACACTGGGTTTCAATTCTGGGTGGTCCTGTGTGGAGCCAGGATTTGGACCTGATGATCTTTGTGGGACCCTCCAAATTGGGATACTTTATTCTATGATTCAATTGCAGTTTGGGAAGAAAGCCAAACTTACTCTTATGTGAGAGCTATTCCTAAATGGCATGAAAAATGGAACTTTCAAGGTACTAATACTGTGGACTGTAACACATAGGAAACTATGTTTATGCATTGAAGCCGTCCCTACACCACATTTGTGGCTTACATAAAGGAGAAGCCTTTTAACTGACCAGCCAGCTGTAAGAACAGTGCTGACAAAGTGAGAAGTAGTGAGAAGCAGTGCAGGGCCAACAGAAAATGGTGTTCAGCTTTGAGAAAATATCCTAATAATGACATTCAGCTCAATGGTGCACAAGAAACAAGAAGCGTAGTGACACTTCTTCCTTCAAAGCCAGAAAACAATGGTGTTAAAATTTACACATTCAATCTAGATGAAAATACTTTTCTTTTTTCATCTAAGTAACAGGAATCACAAGGCAGAACCCAGAAACGCTACTTGTTTTTAGAACATTTTCACATGCTTGATGTGCCTCTCAGTTCACCCACACCATGTCCCTAGCAAGGAAGTGCCGAAATAGCGTGTATCCTATAGATAAGCAGTGGCTAGAAAGCACAGCTTCATGCTGCAAAGGAAGGGGAGGAAGAAAAAGGATCATGGCTACATGTCAAAGGAAACACTGTGGTCCAAGAGAGGGCAGGAAATAGCTCTGCTTGATGCTTTTCCTTTGTTGAGCTTAAAGATGAGTATAACATGCAGAGGTTTTGAACAATCACCTTCATTTTATTTTAGAAACAGTCTGCTGAGAAAAATGGCCATACTGAGTCAGACTGAAGGACCCTGTGTGCGGTTAGCAGCCATGCAGAAGTTGCTTAGGGACAAGGAGAGAAGTGCAACAAAGTAACAACAGGTATCTGAACTAATTTTCCATCTTCTTAGTATCTTCACTTTTTAACAGTCTTCATTGTATTTCTCTTGCATGAGCAAATTCAGGGACACCCCAAGCCCCAATATGACACATGCATTAGAAGTATCATTTACATGTTTCAAGCCCATGTCAGTGACAGATATTAAAGGTTCTATTGTGTAGCCTTCCTTAGGGTGGGCAGGTGGTGGTAGAACAGATTCAGAAACATTACATTTCCCAGGATATTTTGAGAACCACATCTGTCATTGAACTTGCATAACAGTGCAAGCTGCTCTAAAATCACCGTTCAGGAATATTCAAAATAATGTGCACATGGTCAGCTTGCCAATTGTGCAACAGAACAGCAACTACTAAATGTGGAAATAAGTGTTACTTCTGAGAGGCATACCTAACATCTATCACTCTATGCTATCCTTACCTTAAAGCTCAGAAAAAGCACACATGCTTACCAGCCTGCTAGATCCCATAGTGCTATGGCTTCCCAATACTCATAGTTCTGAGAGTCCTCTATAATCCATCCTTACTTTTCCCTTTTGCTTTCTGAAGTTACAACCTGGCGTTATTTCCAGCCCTGGCATAGATTGGGTTTATTATGATTTACAGGATTGACAGATGTAGTCTGGGTAACACAGACACCATATTTGTTGATTTCTAGCTGTTTCGCACAAAAAATTGCTAATTTTCCAATATCTAAATTAATCGTGTAAACAAGGATTATTTCATTTAAAAAACAAACAATACTCTCAGTTGTCATTTTTGTCCTTTGGAAAACGTGCAATATATGCAGCACAACATCTTGTCAAGATCAACCAGAAGTTTAATCACTCACAGTCAGGAGAAAAAAAAATAAATAAATAAAAATCAATCAAGCAAAACCATATAAGGAAGAGATCAAAATCACTCCATCACGACTATGGGCAAACAGAAGCTAGTACTGCTCGATTCACTGTTGTCTAAAGCAGAATATTTTCTTTCAGCTTGAAAAACTGAAAGACATTCTCAAGCACAGCTTGACAGTGTGGCAGAAGATGGGAAATAAAATAAGATTTCAACAGAAGATGAATTACATCTGTCTGCCAATAAGGGATTCCTATTTCTTACAAACTAATTTTCAATGCTTCCCATGGAACAAATGTGAAAAGGATTGAGGATCAAAGATACAAAGAAACTGCTGTAGTCTGCAAGTAATTTGAGGGTTAACACCACTTCCAAATCTTATTTTCTGACCTTATACAAATCATCTCAAAATGGGAAAGGTAAGAGAAAGTCCCAGAGCACAGAACACTCCTCTGATCACAGTCTGCTACAGCTACTCAGCATTTCCCAGTCACAGATCCCTAAAGTCATTTCAGAATAAGCACACAAAACAGTCATCTGTATAAATGGCTACTGAAATTACTGAGTCTCAAGATAAAGGTGGTGGTGGTGAGAAAAAGATTAGAGAATTTAGGAAATACAAAAGGATTTAGGTTGGTTAAAAATAACCTGCGTATTTCAACAAAACAATCTAAACTGAATTATGGAGAGGGACAGAGAATTTGAGAAGGTTATGGAGTTCAATTTGTGACCTTGTTTCTTGAATAATGAAAGTATATCTGCCTGCACCATAATTTCCACATACGGCAGGCTGCTCTGTGCAAACATAACCATTTGATAGATTTTGTTGTCCTCAAACCAAGGAGAGCTTAGATGGCTGATTTTGCTTTTCAGTTAGCAGACATACTTTATGTTGCAACTTCATACTGCTTTTTTACAGATATATTTAATATACTGGAGTTCACTTAAGCAAAAATATTGCTGTCAACAGACACCAGACCCGCTGTTTGCTTGCACAACTTACTTTCAACACGTACAAATAAGAAAACTCTGCTCCAGTGTGCGAAGTGAAAGTGAGAAAGCACATTTTCCTATCAAGTGCTATGCTAGCAGTTTTGTATCTCTTTTTTACTCGGATTCTATCTCCACAGTGAACTCCCACTTCAGAAGGAGAAGGCATTCAGCTACCATTGTTGTTGTTCTCCCAAACCTAAAGCGCACTGAGCAGAAGTAGAGACACCCTCTTCACCCTCAGGGGTCAAACCTGTAACTTAATTTTTGCTGGAGAGTATGGGAAGAAGAAATCTGGAGATAAACACCAATCTGGAAGATCACAGAAACTAGAATTTATTGAATTTGGCTTCGATACTTAATGAAAACAGATGTTTACTTTTGTTTTTAATGCTCAGCTTCTTCTAGAGCTAATCATACCTTCTTCCTTATATCCTGTATAATGTTTCTTTTCTCCATAACAAACACTGGTCACTAAGTACCTTTCAAGGATCAAGAACTTGATGTGTTAATCTGATCCACAGAGCTGCAACTGACTTCTAGTAACCTCTAATGTCTTGAAAAATCCTTGACTCTATCCTGGGTGTCCATGATCCACCAAGAGAACACTTAAGTGAGCAATATGTCAGAGACCATTTGAAGAGAAATTCATTTCAACTCTGTGAGATTGTATGGTTTAAAAAGGCACTCATCTTGCTAGGGATCTCAGCAGTGAAGCTCAGTGCCACTTTTTGTACTCCATATTATCATTTCGGTCCTAACGTTTGATGAGATGCTTCACAAAATGCAGTTCTCAAACTTGAAATGCACAGTTCTGATATGACATCTACTAAATCAGCTTAATAAGAATGCTATATAGCAACAGCTTACCGCTTTATAAGTATCTGAAGAGTGTTAAACCCTACAAACTTCAGTAACAAATACATTATAAGCTTGCAAGAGAACACGGGTCAATTACAGTCTGTAAGATTAAATTCTAGTATTTCTGTCTTTACATCCTATTTGGATGTCATCTTTATGAAGTAAACATGGGCAGAGCAAACAGAATATACTCTCTTTCTTACCTGCATGTCTAAAATCAGTCCCTCTATCTGTTTTTGTTGATTGTCTATGACCTAGAATATAAAATTGAGCAATTTAATAGGCTTGAAACTCTTAAGCTTGTGGATTGTTTTTTTGTTGTTTTTTTTTCTTTAAATCAACTTAGAGGTGTGTAGGCAGAGATTTTACATGATATCTTTGAAAAACCAAATTACAAGACAGAGTTTAACTGCCACACAACTGGAAATAAATACAAAATAATTCCATTGAACGGAAACAGATATTGAAAACTGATTTAGCAATAAATGTATAATTTGTTACAGAAATAACTGTTTCTAAAGTAAAAACAAAACAAAACAAACAGAAAGCAAATACAGGATTCAAGGTCAAAAATACCACACAGTTTACAGACTAACCTTACTGGCTTTCTCATTCTTTTCTTTGAGACATTCATTCTCACTCTGAAGCTGCTTTGTGTCCAACATAGGAAGGCGAATACCATCTTCCAGGCATTTTTCTACTTTCTGCTGCAAGCTGCCATTCAATATTAAAAAATAAAAATAAAAATTGACTGTACTGAGAAAATGCAGAAGAGCTTTATGTTCTGGCAAAAAATGAGGAAGTTTCACCATTTTCCAAACAGAACTGTACAATCATAACTAGCAGAATCCAGCCATTGAATGAGCAAACCAACAGCAGATAAATGATACAGAAACCCTAAACGACTGAAGTACTTGTGTTACTAACTAAAGTCAAGTTATGTAAAAATGATTTTATGGACCAGACACTGTATTATCTCCAGAAAGGCACAGATCCAGCAGTATGGCATAAGGAGAAGGCAGATAAGATCAAGGAAAACTTTGTGTAGTTCACAAGTTCTGTGCTGCTGACCAGCCCTGTCAGAGCAGTCTTTGAGCTTCTCCAAATTACAGGAGCCTTAAAAATCCAACTTTGTCACAGGGGTGTGTGTGACCCAAAGTAGAGTCCAGAATCAGAGGCAGCACTGAGTACTGGCAGCCTACCTTCCATACTCTTTGTCTGGCTTGCCAGGGAGTCATAAAGCCACTTCTGCCAGCTGCTTCCACACCAAGGCATGACATTCAGGCCTACCGCAGCTAAAATCAAGCTCCTAGAATCATACAGCTTTTGCCTGCCCACCTTCACTCAGAAAGAACATAGATTTTATTAGTATTAATCTTGCTGTCTGATTTAGAAACGAAGGGTCACTTCAGCTATTTGTAGGCTTTCAGAAAAGACAAAATGATCCCCCTCTAGATTATGAGGGCACAAACAAAAAAGGCCTTTCATTGGTAAGATGGAAACAATGCGTCAACAATTTGGCTGGCAAGATGTCCTCACCAGTTTGCCTTTCATCATGGAAACACTTTCAGACTGCTATGGCATGCATGCTTACGCAAGGGTGGGACAGTGAACTGCAGTGACATCCACATAAAATATTAAAAGTGATTCTCCCTACCTTTTTTTTTTTTTGGTTTGTTATTAAACAAGCATTTAAGTATCTCAGCTGACCTAAAATGTACAACTGTAACAGTATCTCCAAGTTTCATCTAGAATCTTCTCAAGGCGACCTGTCCTACTGCAGTTGGCTTTGTTGCTTTTTTCAAATACAGTTCTACAAGTTCAATGACAGCAAACAAGAAACAGCTACATTTCTCTCTGAGTATCCCTCAGACTCAGTAAAAAGAGACAGCTACAGTTTATTTAAATCTTTGACCCTTAACTGATAAACCCTTCAGCTCATATCCAAGGGAGCTTTTCTGCAGTTTGTGACAAGATTAGTTCCAAAAGAGTGCTGACAGCTTCTATACAGTGTTCCTTTCTGAACATGTTTACTCTATCCTCTGCCTGGCAGTGGCCTGTGATGCCATTGTGGTGGTGTCCTACATCTTCAGAAATGGTAGCAAGGAATTTCTAGACAGACTTCTCTGTGGTATTCCTTGCAACTTGATACAAATCAACTTTTGTTGGATTTTCTACTGCATTACACAGCCATTCTGAAGAGTAATAAACTTATGCCATGAAGTCCTTAATATTGCAATAGAGTGTAAGTGAAAAAAACAAACAAACAACCAGAACATTATATATTGATATTAGCTGGTAAAGCACATCTACTCCAGGGCTCAGTTTAGAGAGCTGTTCATACCTCTGCACTGTTGTAACCAGCTCTTTTTCCTTTTTCTTCTGGCACACCAGCTGCATTTCTCTCTCTCTACACTGAGATCGAGCCTCTCCAAGTTTCTTCTCCAACTCAGTTATAGTTTCTTGAAGTTGCTTGTTCTTCTCCTCTACAATTTGCAGCTAACACAGGTTACATTAGTCAGACACAATGCCATGTTAGAAGAGCAGGCTACAGCTTTGCACACATTCTATGTACAGTCTCAGCCCCATGACAGCTATGACAATAACTGTTTAAGTATGACAATACCTAATAGCTACTAGTTTTAGTCTCCTAAAACACTGAAATGCTTCTCTTCCTCAACAGATAGGGGAAAATGTATTGGAAAACAGTAAAACATTTGACAACAGATATTACAGAGCTTATGTTTGTTTTTAAAAAGTAAAAACAACTCCTTTCATCTTACCTGTTTAGTCTGACCTTCTATATCATCCAGTGTTGGTAGGTCAGCCAGGTATTTTTCTAAGGTTTCAATTCGTCTCTGCTTTTCTTTGTTTTGCTCTGACTCTTTCTGGCATTTCTTTTTCAGGCTATTAATATAGCGGTCTCTAGTTTTAAGCTAGAAAATAAGAATAAATGTTTTAAGATTACAGTGGAAAATTAACCTGCTTTGGGATCAGGGGCTCTTCAGGAATTATATTTTCAACTGCACAAAAGCATTAATTTCTGAAAGAAAAAAAAAATAAAAATCCCAGCAGCTCAAACTTCAAGACCCTCCAACCACAGCTGTTACACCTATGCCGAGATAGCAAACTGTACAATTTAAAAGATAAAATAGACGTATTTTTTTCACCAGTGAGCATGTTCATACTAAAATTAAAATAGCTAATTTGGAAGGGATGTACAAAGTCCAAATTAAACTGCCTGAACATTTCAGGACTAACTAAATGCTAAAGCACACTATTGAGGGCGTTGTCCAAATGCCTCCTGAACACTGGTAGGCACAGAACATCAACCACTTTGCTAGGAAGTATGTTCCAGTGCAAAAAATGATGAGGAGATATTTCAGTCCCTTCCCTTCTTCTGACCTAGGAAAATGACTTGAAACACTGAGATCTAAAAACTTAACTCTCGAAGAACTGCAGCCAATAACTGGACCGTGACACCATCTGTCAATTACATCAGGTGACACCAGAACAGAACAGCTGCTTTCTTAAAGTACCTTGTACTATGTTTACTTACACTGCTGGTACTTTCTGGAGAGAAAAGAAAGAGAGAGAAAGGAAGCAAAAAAACAACAGTATTTTCCAGTCAGAGTCCCAGTCAGACTCCAATTTAATGGAAAACAGTATCACTATTACTCAAAACTGTGTAGTAACTCAAAGACAACAAACACTTAACATGACAGTAAATGCAAAATGTACTTTTATTTTGGTGCTAAGGACATCCACCTCAATGAGAAATGAGCGTGACAATGTCAGAGCTCAGAGTTGTGGCCAAGAGAAAAGTTTCAATTGATAGTATCAGTATCTAGAAAGGTTTTTCTAGAAAGAGCCTTCTAAAATAGAAAACTGAGGACTGCAAAAAGGCCAAGTCCTACAGTTTTGCCTTACGATTCCTTCTGTCCTCCCTACATTCTCAGCATCAGCCCAAGAGCTCTTTCTATGTTCTCCTGAGATGAAAAAAATGTTTTATTTTTTCCCCCCTCCACTCACTCCTGCCATTCTACTGAGAAGACAAGAAATCTTTGTTGGTTTGGTGTGTTGTTTCTTTACTTTATTATTTATTATTTCATCCTTCATGCATATGACTTAGTTGGGACAGGCTCTCACTACCTGGCAATTAAATACTACAGCATACCATAGAAATCAAAGGGCAGACCATTAGTACCAACTACCAGAGGTCTTCACAACTAACCACAGAAGAGGGAGGAGGAGGAAATAGCAGAGTGCAGGTACCTGAACTTAATCTTTTTCAGTTCAGCAGCACAGCTTACAGATATAATGCTTCAAAACTAAAGCAAGTGCTGAAAAATCTACAGATGCCATGAGGCACACTTGTGCCTGGCAGAAAGAAAAGGAAGAAGCTAAGCACTTGTGATAACAACACTTGTGAAGAGTGCTGTAGTATCTACCTTAGCAGACTCCTTCAGCTCGGAAGCCACAAGCTGCCAAGGTATCTGGCCAGCCACAAAAGAGAAGCTGCTGAAATTTCAGCACCCACTGAAGCACTTCCAGTTACCTCAATTACACTCAATTACTGAGCACATGTGGAGCCTGGAGAAAACAAACCTTCTCTTCAGGTACCAGTATTATTTGCAAGACAGTAAAAACACTGCCTTGCTTGGTATGTCAGCATGTGGAAAAGAAGTATGAAGCCAGTAATGAGTAAAGGACATCTCTCTGCAGGCTCTGCTGTTTCTCAAAACGAAAGCATCCAGTGTATCCACTATACTAGAAGGAACACAGCACTTCAGACCAAGAAGTCTTCTAGCTCAGTGTGTAATTTCAAACAGTGTCCATATGCAGATATCTACAGTAAGGAAAGAACGTGAATAACACATTTTTCCAGTCTCCAGTTGCTTTTGACCATTTTTCTCCTGAGGCAGTTATGGTTTCTGTATTCTTCTGTTGGATATTTGCCTTGTTGCCCTTCTATGAACCTTTTCCAGTTCCACTACATCCTGTTTTTGTGATGAGAGAGACCCTCCTGGCCCTTTCATCACTGACGACTACTGAACAAGGAAATGGCAGAATTCCTTATGCTTTTTCCCCTCCCATCTGTACTGGAACAGTCACAGCCTGTCTCTTACTGTCAAAAACATATCATCTGCGCACTGTATTTATATGTTGTATGTTTAAAATGTCAATATAAGAAAAAATATTTGCAGCAGTAGGTAGCTAGAGAATTTGATACATATAGCACATGTCCTTTTAGATGAGCTTTGTAAGTGCATGTCTAATAGCTAATTTGTTTCAGGCTTCTATCATTTCCCCAGTTGCTGGCCAAGTCTGACTTAGGATTGAAAAGTCTCTTCAAAAACATAAGCATTCACTCAAAAACAACACTAGAACAGCCACAATCCCTTTGTTCAGTACATAAATTCTATTTTTTTGTCCCTTAATGTCTGGTACCACCACATAGGGACACCAAGATTTCTAGGCTTTGGGGCTCTCTGTGCAGGCACAGTTGAGGAACTGCAGAGGGCTGTCCCCAGGCTTGGCACCCATCCCATTGCAGGATCACTACACACTGCCTTCCCCCTTCCGCAGTCTTCCCTCAAACAGGAGGGCATTCAATTTATTACTACAATACATGCTCCCTTCCTGTCCTTTTTCATGTTGAGAGCCTTTTGTTCAGCACACAGAATGAGTGTTGTGAGGTGGATCAGATCTGTACAGTAAATCAGGTTCTTGGTGACCAACTACCCATCTGATAGGCACTAGGGTACAGCTCCTTGGAACTGCCACCACTCACAGCAGCAGCTCCTACACAGGAACACAAGCAACAAAAACACTAAAAGAAACAAGAGGAAGCGGAAGAATTCAGTTTCTGCTCTTCCTGAATGTTACCGTCAATGAAAGGCATACAACAGGATTTATCAGAAATGGGAAGGCAGAAGTGGGGATTAACTATTTTTCCTTCCTATCCGTTGCTTCACAGTACCACACTGCTCCTGCCCATTGAATCTGCACGAATATAAATATAAGTACAACAGTAAGGTTTACCGATTAAAGAGGAGGTAACTGCCAACATCTCACTGAACATTACGAATCACTGATCAATGGCACATTCCAGCCTGCAATAATGACAGGCTGTCGAGACATTCAGAAACATCTTAGGTACTGCTCTGGCTTCCAAAGAAACTTCTTACCAAGAGAGTTCCAAGAACACAGCTATCTAAGCCCCTTCCTTGTCTCAGATCGAAGGCACTTCCTAAGGAAGTTGCAAGAGAATTGCTTTCTGCTGAGCAGGCACCTTCAGCACATCTCAGAGCATGAGGCCTGTATCTGTGCATCGTGTTAAAAAGGAGCTTTCATTTCCATGCTTTTCCTGTGTTTTTAGGAAATACTTCAGTTGTTGTAATAAACATACAAGCTAAATGGATTCTTAGGCTTAGAGCTAAGCAGCTTTTCTTCAAAATAAGTTTAACTGATATATGGTTAAAACTGTCATTACCAGGTCTGAAATATGCAGAATGATTGATATTTCTTCACTACAAGTTCAGATTTATCCACTTCCAATGCCTACTACCACAGATAAAGTTTATCTATTTTGAAAACAGCTCTGTAATCTCCACACAAAGTTGCTCCCTAACAAGCACGATACATGCCACATTAACAAGGTCAAAAGGAAATTTGGAACATGAAAGACACTTACTTTTTCTTCCATCTTCTTTTTCTCCTCACTAGATTTGTTTGAAATCTGTTTTAGAAATTCACTGAGTTGTAACTCCTTATTCTCAGCCACTGCAAACTTTCGCTCAAGCTCCTCAAGGTGGGGTGCTGATCTTTCTGAAACGTGAGGTTGCAGTGATGCACTCTCATACTGTGGTTGCTTTCAAAAAGAAAGAGAACAATCACATAAATGAACACACACATACCACTGCACACTTTAACAGCACAGCAGAAAACAGTCCTGCTGGTTTTTTTTCTCCCTCACTTTCAGGAAGGGTGGAGTTTGATTTTCAAACATTAAAATGTGTGGGAACACTATGTATATCTCAGGAATCTTCTGCAGAGAAAAAAAAGAAATGAAAAAATGGAAGCTGAACACTTACATTCATAACATATGAAAATGAACATTGCGTGACATTTCCCCCTCAGTTATACCAAAGAGGTACAACTTTTCTTCCAAAACAAAAACCTCCAACCCTTAAAATTCAAAGAAAATGCATTTTCAAAAAAAAAGCCCACTATATTACCCTATTATCTCTTGCAGAGAAAAAACACTGTAATATATTCAGGCACATTTTATAAAGTAAGATATGCTCCAATCTCACAGACTCTGTTAAAGTAGAACATTAGACAACAGTTAAACATCAGAGCTATCACAACTGAGATGAGAGGTGCAGGGATAGTCTGAGATAATAGCTACAACCAGATGGCAGGCTTCCTGCCTTCTGTCATGTCCACCAAAACCCTCCTCCCTTTCTATCTCATGCAGTTCAGCATTATTCTCCCACTTCCACTGCCCACGGAGAAAAAGCACAAAATGGAAATCAACTGCCCGTGGGATGAAAAGGGAGTTGCATCCCATTAGGCTTTCAGTTTCATATTCTTTTAATAATATAAACTGGAACCTTTAAAGAAATTATTCGGAGAGCTTTTAAAATAACATTCCTTGTGCAAAGCATTATAAGAGATTAAAATCTCCATTAGAGTAGATTTTCATTTGCAAGTTAATCTTATGAAAAGCAAACAAATCAAGCAGAAATCCTAAGACCTATTATAAACTGCTTGCATATTTTAAACTATGAAAGATGAAAGCATCTGCTGCTTTATTTGAAGTGTATTTGCTATACTAAGGTTATGTACATTCATATTTCAGTTTCCATGATTTTTTTTTTCCTTCCATATTCTTAATCTAGACAGAGTTTTAGGGTATTTCATGAAGAAACTTCTGAAAGCACCGAAATCCACATTCAGAGATTGTTTCTATCCACCTTCATACTGAGTTGCTACCTGAACTTTCTTCCCATCTTACACAACACAATCACACCGTACACAAAGCTGTGCTATTCCAAGAACATAATTAACATCAGGCTGAAGTATGTTAGCTGAGGTCCTGGTGCAGAGTCTGCGACAAAAATGATCAAGTAGTAAAAGAGGATGGCAACGCTGTGTCTCTGCATATCTGCCTTTTACATTTTTCTCCAGCAAGACCATTTTGAGACGTGGAGGTGTTGAGATGGATTGTATCGATACTGTCTGTAGTTACTCCTTTGGGTAGCAAAGGAGTTCAACTCCAAAAATCTTTCACCAGCATTTTCAAACATTCTATTTTCTAATATCTCCTTATATAGCTGTGTTACACATGTGCTGTTAAAAACCACCATTTTTGCACAGTGCTGCAATATGAATGAGGATTCTTACCCCAATTTCACCAGATTTCAAAATAAGTATGTACACAGTATTAATACAACTTATATTTCTACAAATTTGAAGCAAATAACAACATTTTCAGGATTTTCCACTCTGTGCAATTTACAGTTATCCAAAGACACAACCATTAATAAACAGAAAAGCTCTGCATTATTTCCTACAGTGAACTGCGAACATCATTTCGAGTGACAGTTACTGCATAATTGAAAGATTCTCTAAAACAAAAATATCCATCCTACCTGCAAATTAGTCATGTATGGTTCTTCGCAGTTCACAAGATGGCTCAGTCTTGCATGTTGAGCTCGTAATTCATTCTCTCTTATTTTCTGATGTAAATTGTTAATCTGCTGCTTTTGCCTGTAATAAATACATTTTATTTGAAGATAAATAGAATTGAACAGAGATCATAACAAAAAAATGATCTTGAGACTAGTACTGGAGAATACTACAGCAATGTATGCAACTTACTTTCTCCCTTCCAGCTTGTCAAATGAAACAGTAACAAACAGACAACAGAACCAGATTAAGTACTTTATAATCCTGGATCTACTTCAGCTGTGTTTTTTTTTTTTCTCCACTGCATCCAGACTGCAACAAGCCTAGTTCAGCACTAGAACTGGAATCTCATCAGGAGTTATTAAACTAGAGCTGCCATGCACCCTTCACCTAAGCATCCCCTGACTGGCCTGCACTCAACTGGGAATCACAAATCAATCTTTAAGAAATATGTACTTGAACACCAGTTTTGTAGAGGCTGGAGAGCAGCTTCTGTTGTTATTTTTTCTTACACCCAGAAGTGTAAGTAGCAAGAATTACACAGAAATTAGAATGCAAACAAAACTCACATCTTTGGTTTATTTGGACTTTGCTCTGGCTCCTCTCTCTTCGTGAGAGCTGACTTCTGACATAGTTTAAAGAGATTTACAAAGCAAGAAGCAGAAAAATTAAAAAGAGACTGTCATTACAAAAGTTGGACTGCAGGCTTTCCTGTGAGGTCTGTCTTTCCACACTGCTCAAGGCCTTTTAAGTTAGTTGCTTTATATGTTTCCCACCACTACAGTAAAATTCTGCACTGCATATTAAAGAATTAAACCTCTTACACCAATCGTTTGGCTAGTGTACAGCAGGAATAGCACCACTCTTCCATCACTATTTAATTATATCATACATTGTATCACTATTAAAATTATGACTTAATTTGAACTAACATGAGTAGATGGCAAACACAGGACACGTCTCAACCCCAGCCCAAGTTACATGAGAGACGCAGACTGCCAGCTCTTCTGTTCTCTCTGGGGAGAGCTGGGCACTGAGGTGACTGAAGTGGAGTCATCGGTACCTACCAGCAACACACAGAGCAACCTGGTCAATCAATCTACAAACAGCTTTCATTCGTGCCCAGCACAGCTGTGGACTTTCCCTCTCTGGAGATCTCCAGAAGCTGTCTGGACATGACCCTGTGCAAGCAGCTCTGGTTGTTCCTGCTTGAACATGGTTTGGCCCAGATGGACTCAGAGGTCTCTTCTGACCTCAGCTCTTCTTTGATTCTATGTACTTTCTATGTACTCCTTTAATTCTACTTTTTTTTTTTTTTTTTTTTTAATATTAGGAGAGCATCAAAGATATGATGCATGTGCACAAAACTTATCTTTTTAACATTTCTCAATTTCTTCAGCTACAAAGAATTACAACGAATGGGAAATCAGTACAAACAAGTTGCAATTCTGTAGTGCCTTAAGATGACTCATTGAGTACAATTCATAAATAAGAGCAATTGAATGCATTTAGATGACTACATAGCAAGTCCTAAAATATATAAACAGGTGAATTTGTGGCTTCCCTTTTCAGTTTTGCTAACCATAGAAAAAAAGACCACATAAATGGACTATGTAATGCTGAGCAACTTTGTACTCAGACTCAGCTTTTCTGGTTGGTGTCTTTCTGTATGAGGGCACTTCAATCAAAAAGCTTCAAACTTATTTTGGAAGAAACGAATTTCAAGATCAAGAAAAACAGTATGCCTGTAACTCGTAACAGGCCATATACAAGCTGAAGTGCTAGTGTAACCATGTGAGAAAATATAAAGCCTTGCTGGCTTCTGCTGCATGCTTGGTCACAGAGACTGGGATCATTTATTATGATTTGTCTTAATCCATGAACAGAAGTCGTTTTTCATTTTTTATTACCTTATTACTTACCAGATATAGCTATTACAACATCCCTGCCCCATTTGTTTTAACATTATTCATCCATTTGCCACTCATCCCTTGAAGACACTATGCAATTTTCTCCTTCTGACTGATTACATCTTAGCAGTGCCTCACTTTATGGGCAGGAATTCAATAGCTCGAAACAAATGCTGCAGCCCAGAGTAAGCATTTTTAAACATTTTTGAGCCTCCAACTACAGTGCCATATTTCATAATCTTTTCCGTACCCTAACAAATCCCTGTAGGAAAAAAGGTAGAACAAATTAATCCACGATGAAACAGAGCTGCATGAGCGAAGAGTGTGACCACGTTTCTTTTTGCTCTGCAAAGCGTGAAACTCTGCCCCATCTGAAACCTGGCCAGCAAAACTTGTCATGAAAATGTTTCACGTCTGTGTAGATCCTGCACAGCTTCTTCACATAACTGCCTCTCTCAAAATATCATTAACCTCATGCCACCCAGAGACAAAAATGCTGTGAACAGCCCAGCAGTCACAAGCAGAGGGAAAGATAAAGCACCATAGAAACATACTTACTATTTACATACAGTCCTGTAAGTCTTTGGAGACTTCATACCAGATGCGTTTTCTCACCGATGTTCTCATATGCTAAGACAGTTTTAATCTTCTGTTACCCCACAGCTGTTACTATTAATCTGCAGCATAACCACAGGCTGCAAACATTATTAAAGCACTTTCACAAACATGGCCTGCACACTGCAGAGGGGACACTGTCCCCACAAGCCTCCCCATCACCAATCCATCTTCCACCCAGGTACGTGCTGACTGCCACACCGGTCAGGCAAAAAACAAAAATAATCCTGAGATGGAAAGATGTGACTGCAAGGCCACTCTCCCCTTGTAACTGCTATGGTAACTCACGTGCACCCTGCATGCTGGCAGAGGGCAGATCAGAGCAGGCTGAAATTCTGTAACCCTTTGCCAAGATTGGTCAAAACTGTTCACAGCTCTTCCCTTTCTCTCATGAGCTGCTAACGCATCAGCTCTCCCCAGGCATTCACTGTGTTTATAACCCAGAAGGCAACGGTGCCTTAATGTAAGTAGGCCCAGGCCTGAGCTCAGGGCACTGGGACTAACAAAAGACACTCCTCTACAGAAACCATAGAGCTGCTGCAGCTCTGTGTTGAAGGCAAAGTAACAATCATTGGCATGTTATCTGAGTAGCACAGGACTTGTCACAGGATTTCTTTCAATCCTGTCAGTCAGATGAGAAAATACTTCAAGTTTCTGTCCTTGGGACAGAATCTTTAGGACTCAAAGGGAAGAAGAGTCTGTTTAAAAATAAACAAATAAAGAAAGAAAAAGTTAAAAAAGCAGGAATGAAAGATATCCTTTCGGGAGCGATATTTAAAAGTGTGCCTTACTTAATTTGATGTTTCAGAAGAAAATGTCATTGGCAAGTGTATAAACCTTAACTCTCCCATCCAACCAACCAATACCAACATAGCACTAATACCACTGCTTTCAAAGACAAATCTGGCACCAATCTTTCCAGCTGCCCTTCTAGGCATAGAAGTCTCCAGGAATGGGGAATATAGGAACAAATGAATTTTGTATCTTCTTTAAGTGAGCAAGAATATCACTTCCATTACCCACAGAAGAGCTCTGCAATGAAGATACCGAAGCCACTGTATTGTTGGATTTTACTTTAGATAGGTTGATTTGTCAGTCTTGTTTTTCCTCAGAAATAACCTGCCTGTTATATCCATGTTTTCATTATCATTATTCCAAACTTCCATTTGATACAGGGGAGTTTCACTCTGAGCCTTTTCACCACCTTTTTTGAACTTCAGCCATAATTTATAGATACAGGTACATATAGATACTTTAAGACCAAATCCTATCTGCGCTGCTCCCAGGTATTTCTTTCAAAAGGAACTCAGTAGTAATGACAGGTTATCCAAGACACAGGGACAAACGTGGTGGCTAAGTGCTCTAAGGTTCCTTCCATCTAGCTCTTTTGTTCCAACTCCCTTATTAGTTAGTTACACGCTAGCTAAGTTAATTTACAGAGAACTACCATTTTCACAAATGACTTCACCTTAACTTTAAGTATCTTGGAATATGCATACATTCCAGAATACTTTTAACTAATTATGCACTCCTTTTAATCCCTCACCAACAGCAAAACAGCCCAGCATCTGCACTGTTCCCTTGTAATGAGCATTAGTGTGACCTGGCACAAAGTGACTGTTGCTAGTTCACCTAAAGCCAAGTCTGTGAATCAGCGGCTCACTTTCAGTTGGTACATGCACAACAGTGCTGCCCAGTCTGCTCAAGTCCCTGGAACTTTGCCTGATGCCCACCCACCCTTTTGCTTCCTGAGAGCCCATGGAGGGCTGCAACTTTTACAGTCTGTCTGCCCCTTTGGCAGCAAGGGGCTGCTAGTGGTGCATAATCCCTGTGTTGTTCCTCTGCATAGACTGACATGGGGAAGACAACACGTGGCCCTTCACGAAATGGCAGACAAGCTCATCCCATGCTGGATGACCGAGATTCTATTTATGAAGCTGGTCATAATTCAGAGGAAAATCACTTGTATCTCTTGACACAAACTGAAAACATTTAAATGTGCAAAAAGAAAATAACAGCCTTAACCGTAAAATATCAGTTCAGGGGGCATGGATGGAATCTTGATTTCAATTCACTTGCAGTTCTGTCCTTTGACTCAAACAAACTTCTTTGAAAACTCAGATCAGCACAAAGAACATGGGGTATAAATACAACACAGCTCTGCATGCAAAAGCCCGGATTACCTTCAGAGACCAGCATTAATAATAAATAAACTGTTTAATATACAAATTGCTTCTATGTCTCTGTCAGAATGTTTGTAGAACATAATTGGCATTCACAACATTTTCTCATATTCACACTGGACTAGTTAATCAGGCACACACGCTTAGACAGACACTCGTATGTGCATTTGCCTGGAAACAAGCCACATTTTCTTCAACCTGAGACCAATTCATCTGTTTCCATAAAATCCTTTCATCACTTATTCTAATATAAAAACATCTTGAAAAACCTATGGTTGCCAGAGAATTGCCTCCTCCTTTCAACTCTGAAAAGTCTTAAATTAGCATAAATCTAAGAGTCCTACATTACAAATGAAGATAAAGGTCCAGTACCTTCAGACACTCCAGGAACTGAAGAAAGCAGCTTCCTCCACTACAGAAATCATGTTAGTAATTTCATAATGAGTCAAATGAAATCGATGCTCACCTTCAAAGGTTACCGAGAAATCACTGCCTTAGGTGAAAATGCTTCAGAAGATTTTCTGAGAATGAGAACATGAAGTATAATACAATATGGGTCCTTCGGAAGCACAAGCATCACTCATTCCACACCACAGCTAGAGGTATGCTGTTTTGTATTGATGTTTTAAGAAGCTGGATACTAGTTTTTATATCCCTTTGTTTTAAAGGCACAATCTCTTGGGACCAAGTGTGCAGAGTACTGAATAAGAGAGAAGTCAGTAGTACACAAAGTTCTAAAAACAATGCAAATACATTTCCGTAACTTGGAAGATAAAGCCAGAGGACTCTGATACCACGAAAGCTCATGCAAAAATAGACACACTGCAACTTCCTATGCAATCAAGTCTTTTTGGTGCTGTTTTTTTGTTTTGTTTTGTTTTTTCTTTTTTTCTTTTTTTCTTTCCTCCTTTAGGAGTCCAGAATGGATCTTTCTTATAGGTGGATTGTTATCTTTTAAACGAGTCTTTTGAATTGCATTCAAGTTTGATATGCTATTCTGACCCTCGGGAAGCAAGTTAGCACTGACATATGGGGAGGCCAGGTAAATACACAGCCAACAACTGCACTTGACTTGGTCAAACAGTGTCAGCCATGTAGCCAAAGGGGAGTGAAGAAGAAGGGAGACATGGACATGGCTGCCTGTGCAGGCAGAGGATGCTCCCTCCCACAATGGAGTTTTGCAACTCCTGTGGCCTCCTGACAGGAGTCATGCTGCTCCCATCTCTGTCAATAGTGGGACTTCCTAAAAACATTTAAACCCACAGAAAATGAAGTTCCAGAGGATAATATCTATACAATGCTATACTACAAAAGCAGGCAATGTAGAAAGGCAGCCTACAAGAGGGACACAGCAGGAGGAAAGCCTCAGCTGTCCAACTTGGGCATTTCCAGAAGATGTAAAATCAGTTGGACAGAATTCAAGGAATAAAGAAACCTACCAGAGGTCCAGAAAATATGACCTAGGAGGAAAAGCTTAGTTTTGTAACAATTAAGCTAAGTAATCTCTGAACTGTCCAACCTGGAAACACTGTAGAGGATCTGTGACTACAGGCTTTAAAGAACAGGTTACACGTGTCATGCTACAGTGTATCCCTGTGGCCTGGTCCTTCTTAGTCCTCATTGGAGTAGGCCACAATTTAGGCTGTTACCTAATGAGGGATTGTTACTATTTCATTTCAGCAATATTACTCATACTCTCTCCTCAAACAGTGAACTTTTAAAACGGCTAAAACGCTTGCTTAAAGTTTACTGGCCCAAGATACCTCAACCACCATCTACCAAGGGGATCAGCGACATTAAAAGAAGATAAATTCATGTTTTTGAAGATAGTATTGCAAGCAATTCGTATTTTATGCAGCAAGACACTAAAGAAGGCTCCCTGTAGCCTAATCCCTGCACAGGACTTCCACTGTAGAAATTTGCTCAGACCCAAGGTGACAAAGCTTTAGTGCTACTTCATAAAAAATAGCATCCTTCAATTGGATATGCTAGTGCTGCAGATGCTTACAGAGCATCCAAAAATTAAGAAATTACAGCCCTGCACTAGCAGTAACATGAACACTATCAGCACACCCAGTCTGACGTCAACAAGTGAAGATGGGCCAATTTGACAGGAGGCAAAGAAAATCTAATACAAATGTCCTAATGAAAACAGTAAAGTGTAATTCAACTCTGGATGGAAAGCTAATAATTTAGCAACTGATTGGAGACTGTGAATATTACTACGTTCCGAGGAACTACAGCTATTCATTAAAATGATACTTTTATATCTGCATTTCCATAAAAAGCAGTTCAAATGCCCTTAAGCTGCCTGGACGAGAACATTGCATGCAAAGTGCTATTTTCAGCAGTTTATGTCATATATTCAGATATTTGGCATTTATTCACATACCTAACTGCATGCAATCCATGCCAAACAGTGCCAATACCATAGCAGAGACATCCTTAGTGGCTTGCAAGTCGGAGATGTTCATAGTTGTACCAAAATGCTGTAATTTCATTTTTGTTAATGAACTGAACAGAGTACATGGCTTGGGAACAGCGCTGAGAATTAAAATGTGATGCTGTAATCTTCTAAACCAATGCATATACTGCTGGCTCCCTCTGGTGCCAAGTACAATATAGTGTTACACATCAAGCTGCAGAAGTGAGGCAATGACATAATCCAATTCTAGTAATAAGCGTTACAGCAGCAGATTTCCTCTTACAAACAAAACTGTTAAGACCCTTAGCCTTTATTCGTATCTGCACCAACAGATCTAAAGTGGAAAAAGCATGATACACCCCTTCACAAAGTGCCACTGTGTTCCTCTGTACAGACATGCCAGGGTCCCTCCCTCATGCCACACCTTCCCTTTATAAAAGTGGTTTCTCCCCAGTTCTTTAAGAGTAGAGTTAAAAACAGATTTAAAGCTTTGATTTGTTAAGTTGGCAGTGATACCCATAACAGCTTTAAAAACAAAATTAAACCACTTTTATATCCACACATTTATGCTACTGTGTTCATTTATACTTGTTCAGATGTACAAGTCCAAACAATTTTAACTCATCTACTAGTAAATCTAACGCTCAACAGTGTAGAGAATACACATCAAGCCATTTATTCTAGTCACAAATGCTGTTTTTTTCCTAACATTCTACTAATGGCTTTGAATTCCAGTGACACATAACCTATCCAAATGTGGTGATTCACACAGCAAGTGTTAATTCTTGAGTTATTTCAAACAAGATCTTGTTTGCAGCTTTTCCAAACTGTTAGATTTCTGTTGCAAAACAAGGAAGTTGAATAATCTTATCCGGGTGGGTTGGATTTTTGTTGCCCTTTAATTACCATGGGATAAGAAGGGAAGCAGGCAGCAGGTTTCTGTTTCCTCTCTGCTGCCTTTACAACAACAAGGTAGAGCACCTCAAGGACACCACTACGTATGCAGCCTCTACTTCCAGCACATCAACAGATTTAAGCATTTAAGTTGTGGCGTTCAACTCCTCTACCTCCTGCTGCAATTCACAGCAGAAGAGTGAATGTTAACCTCAAATAAACTGGACAGCAAGCAGTGAAAGGGCAGCTAGAGACAAGAGCAAGATAAGGGTGTTCTTGGGTGTTTCTTTTCATTCTGCTGTTTCTTGTACCTCTCAACTGCAAACAGCTATGACCAGAGCACCAGCTTAGAGCCCCACCTCCAGCATCCTCTGGCCAAGCGCTCCTCCAATTTCCAGATGTCACTGGGACAACCTGATCCTCCCCAGTTCCCCAATTAATTAAACAAGTCTTGCTAATATCCTTCTTTTACCAGGTTATAAATGCAACATTAGCCATGGTTGGTTTTTGTTGTTGTTGTTTGTTTGTTTGAAGATAACCGCACCTACTAAAGCTTGGCAAGAACCAAAGGCATGAAACACTTTTTCAGCCAACACCTAGTATCAAGTCCTCCTATCAACAAAAGAATTCCTCCTCCACTACCTAAAGGCATAAATTCTACAATTTAAAATGTCATCATCTTGAATTCTAATTAACAAAACTTTAGCAAAATACACACATTTATTTTAGGTATTTTAGGCCAGTATTCAGAATTTTCATTAACTTAAGGAGAAAAAAAAAAGTTTAAAATAAGATCAAGGAGAACAGTAGTCAAAAATCCTAGGTTTAGTCCCAGACCTTATACTGGCACTCAGCGTAATGCCTTGCACCGCTCTTTTGAAATACGGATGGCACTGAAAGAAGGCGTTACTTATACTTAAGAATTATGAATGTTCCATCTAATAATATACAGAACAATAGCACTTTCTGTTTCTGTTCTGTTTCCAGAATTTTGGACTGTAACTATGTACTATTTCCATCAGTGGAGAAAAAAAAACAAAACAACAAGAAGGAGATGCAAAAGATTTTACAAATATGCAACACCATTTTGGACTGATTTTAAATAATACAACTCAACTATTTGAAGTAACTTTATTTTTAAATCATAAACCTTGAGGCAATTTTTTGCCCAAATGGAGGCTTAATGTTTAGAAAACTGCCCTTTCTGTGGTTTATGATTATATTGCAATTTAAACTGTATTTAACTGCAACACCAAGTGTCTACTTAAAGCAAATGACTATAAGATCACAAAGTGGTCTTTGTTCATTTCAGTAGCTTTCAGAGTGTATTTTGTCTTTTCAGATGAATGAAAAGGAATCACCTCAACTGACTTCTCTCATAAATCCAGAAAGAGCTGTATTCACTATCTCTAAGTCATACAGAAGTATTCTTTTTACAAAAAAAGATCACACACATTGCCATGGGATGTCAAGAAATTGCTTTTCTCCCTCAGGATGGACAATATCAGGTAACTAGGTTGCAAGCTGTCACTTCAGTAAAATGAAAACTTCACCTTGACTGTAAACCCATTTTCACTGTGAGAAGAGTAATGTGAACTGATGGCTTAACTGCCATTGTGTGACAAGCCTTCTTGTACAGTGTAGGTGCTCAGTAGAGGCAACAAAAGACAGCCCCTGGCCATCATGCATTATGTGTTCACAAATGCCAGTGATAGTTTGGGCATCAAAAGGAGGGCAGCAGGTTATACAGCATTACTACTGATATAACAGGCCTGGAAAAGCTGCTTTACTTCAGCTGCCCCTGAACAGCCGATCAAAAGACTCTGAGAGAAGAGATCTATGCAACAGCTACCGATGCTTCCATCTCAACTGCCTGTCCCCCTGGAAGGTCTGCATTAAAGCAGGATGTTCAGTGCATGCACCAGCCACTTCCTACTTTGTGGACCATCTTCCAATGGAGGGGCAGGAAAATGCATGCTATCAGGTGTCTAAGCTGATCTACGGAAAATGATGCTGCCCAGCAGAGGTGATGGTCAGATTGCCAGGGGGCAAAAACATCTTAATTCATCACAATTCCCTTCTCTGCTGCAAGAGAGGAAGGAACAGATTGTGCACAAGCATAATTCTGCTGCCAAAGTTGTACATCTCCATCCAATTAAGGGAGAAGAACTACCAGATGAAATAAATAAAAATAAAAAAACATCACAGATGCCTGACATTCCTGTTATTAGCACACACCTGCTTTACACAGTTCTCCCCAGGCAGAGGAGCAAAGTATCAATAAGAGGCCCAAACTATTTCAAGATAAGAACAACCACTCTTTCAGTCATGAGTCAAGAGTTTATTATTAAAACACAGACTAAGCCAAATGATAATTATGTCAAATATAAAAATACCCTTCTTAAATGTCCTACATCCAAACTCTGCAGCTCCTGATGACATTTGATAATTTAGTGCAAGCTTCATTAAGCTCAGGCCCTTTATTAAAAGCACATTTTCCTCATTAAGGCTTAATATCATCTAAACAGCTAGAACTCCAGAAATTATATCATCTGTGCTAGAAACTTACAGTAGCAACTTGCTGCCAAGTTCTATTATAGAATGATAATAATTTCAACTTGAAACTATGTATCTCTTGATATGTAGATAATGATTTAAATATTTTATTATTTGAACAATTTGTTTGAGCAATTAAATAGGACTTTGCTAATAAACGTTTCTTCAAAGACCAATTTCTCAAAGCTTTAATTATCAGCTGGCTTCAGATGTACTGCATTTCTTTCTTTCCCCACGACAAGTAAAATCAGTACAAAGCAGATTACCAGCTCTCAGCTTGCATCAATCCCGAGACCCTACATACAAGCTGAAATATGTCTAATATGAACATGAACACTTTCATGACACTAGACTGGGCAAACTGACAGCAGAACTAGCTATTGGTCTTGCTCTCCCTTTTCCATTGCAAAAGCCTCAAACCCCTGAGTAAATTCCCAAATTTGTAGAAGACTTTTAGTAAGCAGCCTGCCTTCCCTCCTGGCAAGGTCTAAGTCCCACATATTTTGTGCGTAAATGCCGGACTGAAAGCAAACAGTTCTGCTTTTCCAGTTTCTACATCACAGCTTTTATGTCATCTCATCTAACAAACGCAGCAAGAGCAGCTTACTCACCGATCGATCACAATCTCTTTCTGTCTTAGCAGCCCCTCTTTAATTTTCATTAGAGATTCCCAGTTGCTGAAGTCCTGATACGCGGTAGCTGGGTAACTCTGACGAGATGTTCCAGTCGGAACCTGTATAAAATATTTCCATAATTAGCCTCAAAAGCAGTAAAGGTAGATTATTTCCTAGATACTGGGGAATTTACAAAGTGGTTTGTTGTTTCAGAAATGTAACACTGCTTTATGCTTTATTCAGATTTACCTCATTTAAAACAACAGGATTTATACACACTTTTTTTGAACCAGCCTGAATAATTTAAAAATTGCTTTATAATGACTGATGATTTCATAGCTCTGAAACCAGTATGAGATGAAAAGCTCATTTAGAATTTAAATACATTATTAAGACAAACAACAGAAAATGTTCATATACCACTACAATTGAGTACTGAAAATGAGCTACTTGAATAGCTTTAAATCTGCTTGATAACTGCAGATAACACCATTTCTGTCACTTCTTAACTTACGCCTGTAACTTTAGCAAACAGAAAAATAGCCTTAAAAGTACGTGCATTTGAAATACAGAATATGGGAATCCAACCCTGGTTAAATTCTGAAACTTTATTCTTGGAAGAAGTTAGAAGTAACAGATTACACGCTTGCTACCAATATTCACAAAAGCCAGGCAGTCTGCCTCATTACAAACTGATCTGAAGACAACAGTCAAGCTGAATAGGAGCCAACAACAACATGGTTTCGAAGTAAATAACTAACTGGGATGATAAATCAGGAATATTTTTATACTCAGAATATAAAAAGCATTATGAGTGTTTGTGTCAGAAACCCACATAAGGGAAAGTTTAAGTTCAAATTTTAGCCTACAGATGGAGGGAAACCAGCATCAGCTGCTATGAACCATCATCTCCTCTTCCACTGTTTTTCTCATCAGTAGAAAAATTACAGAATCACAGAATGGCTTGGCTTGGGAACCTTAAAGCCCATTCAGTTCTAATCCCCTTCGGTGGGCAGGGCTGCCACCCACCAGCTCATGCTGCCCAGAGCCCCATCCAACCCAATCTTGAATTCCTCCAGGGATGGGACAGCCACAGCTTCCATGGATACTCTGTACCTGGGCTTCACCACCCTCTAGGAAAACAAACAAACAAACAAACAAACAAAAACTTATATTTTTATTATTGGAGAGCAACCTTGGACTACGGTGCCTCTAATTTTTTGGAACAAAGCAGGAGAAGAAAGTGAAAATATGGCCAAATTTGGTTTAAAAGTTAAAAAACAGTTTGTAATGATATCTGTATGAGTACTGCTCATTCGTATTTGATTGCTCTAAGCATTTTAAAGTTACGACAGTAATTAACTATATTAAGACCAAAACACTGCATGAGATATTAAAATTAGGTCCACAATATTCAAGTAGAACGCATTTCTGTTCAAAGCTAAACTGAATATTGAGAAATTACTGCCTAAACCCCAGAATTATGATGTGCTGACATGATGAATTCCTGACAGCCTCTTCTGTAAATTAGAAGAGTATGCTTTCCCCTTTCAGTCTAAGGATTGAACTGAACTAATTTGCTCATTGACAAAATGAACCTGAAAAGGCAGAAACACATTTTCCTTCATTTAATATGTAATTTAAAATTAGGTTTAAAAAGACAAAACTCAACTAGTTCAAGATTATTTTAAGACTGTGACAAAATAAATAAATAAATAAATAAAATCCTATCATGTCCAATTACCTGCTTCTAAGAATAATACTTCCTTTGCTTAACAATCTGGAGAGCTTCAACAGTATAATTTGTTATGAATAACTTAAGACAACAAACACACACACAACAATTTTACACATTAAGTATCTTGTGTCAGTGATTAAAAAAAACAAACATCCAACATCTAATTGAATTGTACCAGTCATTTTCAAACAAAGCAAAATAAATAAACACACACACATCTGGAATGCAGCAATTAGATGGCTTACTGCCCGTCATCTGTGTATCCAACAAGATAGTATTTAGTATCACATTTTAATGAAAAGGACAGATTGATGGGAGTAACAGTGCCTTGAGGAAAAGTAAAATGTGAAATACTACCAAATTTTACCCTAAAATGGCTCAATGATACATGACTATGATTACTATTTCTTGCCCTATGCTCACTCATGACCACATCCCACAAACACTAAAAACCATCAAAAGCATCTTGAAACTCTCAAACGTTGTGCCTAAAAAAGGTGCCTCCTACAGCTGCTTGTTGGAGCACATTCAGTGAAAATTTTGTTGAAATAAAACTTCTCACATCTGCCATTTCCAATAAATCCATCAAAATTATACTTGTTCAAGGAAGCTATGAAGATGGTACTCTATTGGGAGGTAAAGAAAGAAAAAGCTGGATTAAGATTTCCCACTAATTTGTTAACCAAGTAATGATTCCTTCCCATAAGCACAACACACAATTAATCTTTTCAGATCTACTGATTTTGTCTGGGTTGCCAAAACCAGACCACATAACTTCAAAGTAGTCATCAGTACTTACAGAATACTTTAGGATTGTCACATATTGTTCTGTATTACAGTTATTTTTGTGACTGCTTGAATTAATAGTCACCAGCACAAAACTATTCCAGTCAAAGTCTCTCTTAGTCACACATGCCAGGTCATATAAAGTGGCAACAGCAGTTATGAACACTATACTTCGTGTCACAGATTTTTTCCTTTGCTTCTTCCACTATAGTGTTAACTCTTTTTTTTAATATGTCCAATTCAGTACTCTTGTGCTGCAGTAAAAAAAAAAAGAAAAAAAAAGAAAAAAAAAATATAAAAAGAAAAAAAAAAGAAAAGAAAAGGTCCTACTGAAGTTGGATTGGATCATTGTTCAATTTTTTTCTCAGAACCAGAAATTCCACCTCTACCCCCTCTGCTCTGTTGACTGTTTGACATTACAAACAGAAAGTCTATGGCTTTATAAAGCTTAATCATTCCATTTACTGAGCAAGGTGAATTTTCTCTTTTAAAATCAAACTATAAAAATAAACCTTCAGAAAAGCAACTAAAAGGGAATGGAGATGGAATGAGAATACAGACAACTATTTAAAAATGAAGCAATCTTAACTGAAAGCATTTTGGAAGCCACCAGTGGTTTCTCTAGCACAATTCTTCAAAGCAAGCCTGTTACTTAAATCTAGCACATTTGCAAACTCACGTTTAACACCAAAATTTAAAATAAAGCCTACAACTTTGGTTTCAATAAATGAGTTCTTAAAAAATATAGTTCTTAAAAAGTTCTTAAAAAATATAATACATAATGCCTCCTCAGCTGACTGATCAAGGTGTTTGTTGGAATACATCCAAATCTTATGGACTATATGCCTGCTGGATATACGCATAACAACACAAAACATAATTTTACATTATCTCAACTGCCTGTGTTCTTCAAGTCATCACTCTGAAGAGACAAAACCAACAAAAGATGTTTCTGATATCGCATTTCAGTAATTTAAAAAACAACAACAAAAAAAACCTGCTAAAAATACTTCTTAGCACTGCCCAGAATAACAAGACACTTCACTTATTTATGAGCATGTGGTGTTGACTACTGCAAACAACTTTCTAGATGCTTTGAATGGTGTGGCAGCATACAGGTGGTCCGCTTACATTTGAGTAGTTCATCTCTTAAGGACATCAAGCCAAACAGAAAGAGCAAAACATGTTTTCAGTACTCACACGCGGAATGGCAGAAGATCATTCCCAACTCCAAGTACTCAACTTGAATCCTCCACAAAACACAAAAGCACATACACACACAAAATAAACCTAACTTGAAATCAGACAGCATTCTTTTCCATCTGGCCCCTAAAATGTAACTATTTTTGTCAACTGGCACCTCTTCTGAGTATATCAGCCTTGGACTAAGAACATCTGTTCCGTTACAGCAGTGGTGTCCAAAGGTTCTTGCTTGTTTTTTCTTTTGAGAAGGACTTAGCCTTCATTTTCATGACTTGGCAAGCCTTCAAGTCATGCTGAGACATAGTTAGTTGCTGGGAAATAAAATTTTAAAATCTTTGCTGTACTAGCCTATACGTAAATATTTATTGCTGGAATACACACTGCTGACTGATTCCATCATGTTTCTTAGCAGTGGGAAGATAACATTTCTCTGGACTACAGGATAACAGCATCTGGATCATTTAGGCCAATAATGACTGTAATTTTAACTGCAGTAATTAACATTATCTTCTCCATAGCTTCTACCCAAAACAGTTTAGTGTTTCAGCTTATGAGCAGCATTTCACTCCACATCACAATACACTGCATTGCAGAGTAGAGGTGCAGTCCAAAAATCTCAAAATGACACCTACTGTAAAAACAGAACTAAAAAAAAGCAGTAGATTTTGAATTTTGAAGCAGTAATTCAAGTACTTTAACAGTATTTGTACTACAACTGTAAAGATTTCACAAGAATGACCTCTTTTGGTCAACAGCTTGTTATCAATCTTACGTTATGAAGCTTCACTTCCATTCATTACTTGGAACAAAACCAAGGCTGTGTACCCACATAAACCCAATGCACAGAATCAGTGCAATCATGATGAACCACACAACAAGCAGCTCTCTTTGTAGGACTGACACAGAGGAAAGCACTGCAGATTCCCTCACGAGCTGCTCCTCAGGGACTCACCTCTCGCCCTCCCATCTCACCTTGTCGCAAGGGCACCAGCAAACCCACACATGCAGCCATTATCGAAGAGGTGCCTCTTGCTCTCTCCTCCCCTGCAACAGGAACAGGATCCCATCTGTGAGCCAGTGCAGTGGTCACTGAAGAGCTCTGCAACAGGTCCCTGCCCATAGCAAGGAAATAAGGATTTACCCATCCCTTCGTCCCCAGATTTCTTCTCAACATCAGGCAGAGTGCTTTGGAACGCAACTGCTCCTTTAGTCAAGACAGTCCTCCAAGACTGTCTTTCTGCCAGCAAAGCAAGACAGGGCTAGGGATTTTCACAATGCAGAAGTGATGTAAGGCTGAATTAAACCCTACTTTTAAATGACCTTACAGCAAAGCAAGTAACCATTTCTGCAAGCAATCATCTCTGCAGAAAGACCCTGTGCCACGCTCAAATGCTCCAGAACAAGCAGCCACAAAGCAGCATTAAAATATATTCCCAGATGGGTAAAAACATGAGTACAGATCAAATCAAGAAATCTTGACTTGCATCATCTGTGCTTTACCACCACCTACTTACTGCTCTGCTCCATCTTTGCCATTTAGGGGAGACAGTGATTCTGCTCAGCTCAATATAATCAGGGAAGTTCTTGGCACTAACACAAAAGCTGTACCATGTTTTGCTGTACTTTTACAAATCTGAAGCAGTCAAGGGAGAGAGAGAGAGAGCATCAAATCATGCCCTTGCACCCTCACTCCAGCACTGCTACTTGTGCTGCTCCTTGGGGAATTTTTAATGAGGAGGAGACGAAATCGAAATTGAAGCATGTTTAATTTATACAGTACTAAAAACTACTGATGTATTATGGAAAGGTTAGCCTTACACTAATAGGGAATGGTGAAAAATGAAATGAAAACAGTAACAAAAATCAACAAAGCTTGGAAAAAATTCTGAAGTAGACTTTATATAGACATATAAACTGCAAAGTAATTAACAAAAGAAGAAGACAGACCAGCAGGGAGAATATACCTGTCAGGAGCTGCCTGAAACAAGCTTAATGTAAGTCTGGACTGCCTACATAGGGTGTGTCAGGTCACAGAGAAAGGGGGAGAGGGAAGGAATACAATGGTGACTTTAAATAGCTCTGGCATAAACCCAGCTGGAAAAATACGTTCAGTTCTGGGCACTGTACTACCAGAAAGTCACTAAAATAGTAGAACATGTTCAAGAGCAATCCTAATTATTAGGAAGCTTAGAAAAAAAATTTATGAATAAAGAACTGAATACTACAGACAAAGGTTGAAGAGGCATAAAAGAAAACAGCCAGCACTTCATTTCCCAGGCTGAGAGTACATATACAGGCAGGATTTACAGAATGAAATTTTGGATAAAATATCACAAAAATAAAGGATAAAATAAAAGGATTGGGAAAAGCAACTAACGCATGTAACAAGCAATCAAAAGAATATTCAAGTTTTAAGAACTACACTGAATAAATTTTAAAAAACATGAGGCAAGTCTATCCTTACTTAATAATACATTGGGAAATCTGCTCAGTGTTGGGATTAAACTACGCTGGGATCAGATATTTGTGATTAAGAACAGAATGGACAACACTTTGGAGAGCGTTGGAGAAGCACAGGCAACAACATAAGGCAAATAAAACAGAAATAAAACTCACTTAAGAAATGGCTGACCTTAAAAAACACAGCCACAGTTGAACAGCATGGGTTTCACGCAGAGAAGTTTTAACGGCCAGCCAGAATGACAGATGCACTTGTTGGTATCCTGATTTGCGAAAGCTAATTGAGTGTTCATAAATCGGAGTCTTAAAATTGATTAAACGATACAACAAAAAAGGACAACTTTCCCCCTTTTCAAGCATTGCTGTTGGGTTTTTTGTTTATTTTTGGCCATTATACAATTAGATTCAGTCACACTGGCCTTGAAGAGTCATTTAGGGTCTTATAAAGCAAGTCCATGAACACCTTTACTGGTGCTCCTCCCAGCTCCCTCTCTTCTTTTTGCAGCAAGCACTCAGAACCGTGATAGTGAGATGTCCATTTTTGCAAGTAGCAGCCACAAGCCTCTCATCTGTTTGGCAGCTACACTACTGCATCTGCTTTATGACTTTTTAGACCTTTTCCAGAAAAAAACTTAAACTCTAATGCTGAATATCCATAGACACTATCATTGTCCTATTTTTTGGAAGGGGAAAGCTTCCAGATGTAGAAAGAATCAATAGTTACACCCCTATTATGCCTCCTAAAAGCAACCTTCCCTCTCGCTATTCATCAAACATTTTGCCAAGAACACTTGAAGTGTCTCTCCCATACAAAGGCAGCGCTGCAGACAGGACACGACCCACACATAAGGCCCTCAGAGACTCATCCCACACCAGCCAGGGAGAAACCTATCCTCTACAGTGCTGCCATTCATGCATTTCTTTCTCCCAGCACTACTGACACTGCAGCTTCTGAGCTGTCAAGGCTGGGTCTGACAACCGCAGGGAGGGAAGCCATGATTCCTCACTCCAGCAGCTTACATCAGGTTAGCAGTGAGCTGCTGGGATACTGACACATAAAAATGAAATACTGCAGCCAGCTCTGCTGACCAACACAGAACAAAAACCACAGCACTGCTACTACCAGCATAGCTGCACAGGTCTGAAAGCAGCTATGTTATCACTGGGGTGGCACACACAAAGGCTGCCTGCTCCCCTTCCCACCTCTTTGACACTCATACCTGTCAGCCCCTGCCTGGCTGTACACACACACACACACACTGGTTATCTGCATTGGGTTCACCACATCAGGCCATGAGATCTCATGCTGGCACACACTAATATGCAGAAAAGCAGCATCTGAGATTATACGCAATGGCACAGCTTTGTGCTGGGTATGAACCTCAAACTGAGGTATCTTGATTCCAGACAGTGCCAAACCCTTCAGAAACTACCTATATGTGGAGTGGATATTTTCTAAGCTTCTAAATGAATGGCTACCAGCCAACATTTGGTGTTCAGAGATGCAGGTTAGTTCAAGAAAATGAGCTTCCAGGTGCTTTCTGAACAGCCCGTAGCAGGATAGCTAAGTAACAGCAGCATAAGCAGGGTCAGCATCACAGGCCAGGCCCACAGGCAAGGACTGCATGTGTCAGTGACCGGAATGCAACCAGCAGGAGCTGTGGAAAAGCCCAGACTACACACTGGAACACGACATAGTACTGGGCAAAAGTCTCAACCAACAAACTAAGAAGTCAACACAGTGGCTCCCAGGAGGCTTGACAGGACACTCGCTGAAGTGCACTGTTTTGTGTTAGAGCAGGAGGGTCTCACTGAGACCGGCCACAGGCAATCAGCCCTCAGCACCTTCCCGCCTCGGCCATCCTGAGCCACCACACTCCACCGGGCTGTGAGCAGCAATTCTAGAGGTGCCAGCTGGGCACCCTCTTCTGTCTATCTTCCCAAGAACAATTAAGCAGCTCCTGCTTTTACATGTTGCTATAACATTCTGCTATAGTCCACACCACACCGATTTTATTTTTGTCAGAAATCCTTTCCATTTATATTCTGGCAAATGTTATGAACACAAAACACTTCTAGGTGCCACTTAACATGACGTTAAAAGCAACAGTGCCTGGAATTTTCCACTGATAACAATTGGGGCTTTCCTAAGTATAGAAGCACTTGTTTTATTAAGTGTTCATTTTATCTTCACATTACAGTTAAATTCAAATGTTCTCTACTCAAAAGAAATCAGGAGATGAAAGGGAGCTTCCACAAGAACAACCCTAACCTTTTTTCCTTGAAGCTTTCAGGGAAGCAACACAATGAAGTTAAATTCACCTTTTGTGTTTCGTATTCTGACCTGGAAAGCAGCATGCAAAAATAGTGACTGTAGTTGTTGGAAGCCCATAAAGTGCCCTCTGTTTTAAGTGCAGCACAAAAGTAGGGCATACATTATTCACTGAAAGATTTTATGGGCCGTATGAGTAAGACAGAAATAGATTAGAAAAGGACTAGTTGAGGAGAAAAATGTAAGACACAAATCAGTCATAAATGGAAGCATCTCTAAAAGTACAGTATGTTGGACATTTGCACTTGGACATCTTCAAGACAGATGATCAGATAAGTTCTGATCATTTATGAAAATGTCTTTGTTAAAGAAACATCACTGATATCTACAAATATCACTTTATCAAAGCCCAAGTCAGTTGCTTGTTCATTACTTGAACATTATTTCTGCTCACTCTCAAAGAAAAGTAGATGCAAAAAGTGACCCAGAAAGAAGCAAAAATGTTTCTGTTTTTGCCAGCTTGCATGAAATTCTGCAAGGATGTGCAGAGCAGGCACCAGTCTTGCACAGAAATGGACAGGAGCCCTTTTCTAACAAGAGGATAATTAAGAGTTCTACTTTAGCAAATATTTGATAAAAGGAACTGCTGTGCAATAATTGGAAAAGAAGATTTAAAAGACCCTACCCAAGCAGAATATCAGAATGTCTTGACATGCAAACGTGTTGAAAGAGAGGGGTGTTCCTCTCAGTGTAATTTGAAGCAGGAGTAGACATTTGGGGAAGTGATCCTCAGCAAATTCATTATCAATGGTCTTCATTTTTCAAATGGATGATCTTTAGAGTCTGTGAAGAGTGTCATCCCCCAAACCAGAAAACCGGGCCTCTCTCATCTGCATTGTTTGGTTCAGCATTTCATGACTTTAAAAGAAACATTAACCATGAATTTAACATTCATCAGATTTAACAGAGGTTAAACACAAAAAAACTCCCACAGAAATAAAGCATAAATGTTCAAAATATTTACATGAAAATAAATTCACAAAAGAACACTTTATTTAAAAATAGCAATTCAGAACTGGTTGCAGTGGGCACTTGCACAAAGAACAGGATCCAGACATGTTCTTTCTAACTTTGCATCTAACTAAAATGCATCTAACTATGCATTTTAAGTTTTGTGGGTGTGATTTCTGTTCATGTTTTAATTGAGAACACCTAGAGCAGATGTGATCTCACTACCTTCTACACCCTCATGGGGATAATTCTATTAGCAGCAGAATGTGGAGATTTAGTAAGCCGTCTTACCGAGTACTGAAAGATAAAAAACAAATTGTCTAAAGAAACAGATCCACGCAAAGCTGATAAGGTCTGTGGATTCCAGAGTTCAGAACAATGAGTACAGGACTCATTTACTTTTGCCTGTATCTACCTTAAAAAAAAAAAAATAAAATAAATCAGTAAATGGAAACATTAGGGGCATACTCATATTTTCTGCTTCCCTTGTGGAAATTCTTCCTTGGGGGAACTATCTGCATTCAGCCAGCAAAAAAAAAGCAGGACAGCATGTAGATCTACTGCGATGTTTCCATCGCTTAGAGGCACTGCTACCACCATCCCTGCACAGCAGCACATAAATCGTGACACAACCAGCAGTGACTCAGGCACTTGTACCATAACTTTGGAAAAATATTTTTCTCTTCCATTCTGTGCTTTTTATTTGGTTGTTTAAACCCCATTTGGAAATGCCACAGACCTGTTTGTTTGTTTGTTCCTTTCCCCCCTGCCTTTCCCTCCAAATGTAGAAGGAATTACAGAGGCCTTTACTTCTGAAAAATCAACTATTGGAACATCCAAAGTCACATATTTGAAGATTCTGGCCTGAGATGTCTGCACCACTGACAAATAAAAGAAACCCAACTAGTTTAACACAGGATTCTCTTTTAAACTGGGAACCACACAAATGTGGATGATACTCACATAATTTGAGTATGGAACAACTGATGGATTCTTAAACTGTTTGGCTCCAATTCAAATTATGAACCTTTTCCACTTGAGTTTATGAGGGGTACTTGAAACACACTTGTCTCGAACAAAAGCAGCAGGATGATGTAAGGCTGCATTTTAAAACTGGTATCAGTGTGTGAAGGTGTTTTCCTTCTTTAAGAGATAAATTAATGGAGGCAGACCTAGGATCTTAATATAAGCAGAAACAGCAGAGAAAAATCACACTGAAAATAAATAGCACTTCCACCTCCAGCAGTCAGCACATTCCACTCGTAGGTCTCAAGAGATCTTATAAAGAAATTACTTTATTAGTCAAATTTTACAGAAAGGATATTGAGATAAGAGTGAAGCCACTTTTTTCCAAGGCTCACCAAAAAGTACCAAAACACTGCAGATTCTTAGTGTGGAAATCAAGTTCTGTAAGCAAAATACTGGCTTTGTCAAACACGAATAAGACTATTCCTGGCTAAAACAAAAACCAAACAAACAAACCACCCACAAACACTTATTCAATAAGTATCTGAATTTAAAAAAACACGGTTTTATCCTTCCAGCATTCTTTGAGCTAAAATGAAGATAAAACTGCATCTTCAGCATGAGCGTATGAGAAGCCATTTTTCATCCTGTTGGAAGATGCTGTAGTGCTGCACTACATTTCAGCCTGGAGCAGCCCTCCTGTACACCTGTCTGGAGAATCTCTTTTGTCCAGAGAGAACAAAAGGAAAATTGAGACATCTGCAGCAAACCCTTCCAAAGACAGTAACAGTACAGAAATAATACTAAGCATTTGGAAGGAACTAAAAGCTGGTTCAAAACTGTACATGCAAGTCTTTACCTAGCTTCTCTATGATTCAGACTCAAAACAGATGTCTTACAGTCTCTGAAGAAACCAAAGATGTCCTCAAATGTGTTAACATAGATGGGACTGAAATTCATTATTCTTCAAATTTTAGTCCATGGCTATTTCCATTAAGCTATGCTCTATCACTCATCAGTCAAATTCAAATCTGCACGGCAAAGTTTCTGTCCTCCAGTGAGTGAGAACAGGACTTTTATCAGGAAGCAGCTGCCCACAACAAAATACATAATTAGGAATGGGGAAATCTGTTCTTTTAACTCAGAGGTGGTCTGAATTAGAGTAGGTCACCATTTTATTTTGCCACAGTGCATAATAGGGTAAAAGAAAAACAAAGCATTTATGCTCAAATTCTGTAAAAATTTAGCTTAGGATCTTAATTTTTGGGGTGGCATGAAATAAAATTTACGACAAAGCGTTTTTTTCTTGCATATGTAACTGTGAAATGACATTCTGTTATTGAAGAAAGGGAAGGAAAGGCTTTCCACCATTTAAACAAAACAAAGACCCAGAGGAGGAAAGGTATTTCTCATTTGCATTTCTCAAACATACCTCTCAAAGTAGGACCAACCAAGAATTAGCATGAAGAGCCTTCTTGGTACACCAAATTTAGATGTCTGATTGACACTGTCTCCATGCCGACCTGAATGAAGGTGCCTATCAGGCAGGTGGATGTGCTGTTGGCCACTAATCTACAAGCTGCCCCTCCACACCACAGGGAAAGGTTTCTGTAATGTCCCACACAAGAGAACTCTTCAGCTTCTAGATGCTCAACAGTGAGTTCATCATTTGGGCAGTTTGTTTCTGTAAGGACAACCTGCAGCTGGAGATAGACAGCAGCTGAGTCCAAACCCCAGCCATTTCTCTTCTGTTGCACTGCTGGACTGTCTGCACTTCAACACTTGGCAACTGGAACATGGCTTCCAACTTTATCTCTCCTTCATATGCCTTTGTCCCACCATTCATCCATCACTCATAACATGTCAAATAACACACCTAGTATCTGCGCTTGCTAGAACAATTTATCTCAAAGACACTCAACACAGTTTCTTAGGTATAAGGATCTCTGCATACCACCTAAAACACATTATTCAGCTTAGTCAACTGAGGACACCAGTAAACACCAAAGGCAATTCCCACAAGCATTTGATAAAAAGAAAAAAACTTTCCACCCTAATGATGATCACAAATGTCCTATTCTGCATCACGCTGTTATTTTGAAGGCACTTTGCACTACTGTAATTAACTGCTACTATTCAAATTACTAATTATTTTGACCTTCATTAATCTATTTCCACTGATATATAAGTAATCAAGTATTTGAAAGAGCAGGCTTTTCACGCCATCAATACTTTGCCGTAAAATAGAAGAAGTCAAGTGTGTGCTAGTTCCATTGTTCCCAAGGCAAACAAGAGTTCTCTGCAGGGGTATGGGAGGCTACTGTCAGTTTTCAGAGCCAGGCAAAACTTCTTGTTCCCCTGCTTCTCTCCTAATCCCAGACCAAAGCACCAAAGACAATAAACAGGTGTGACACACACTTGTGAGTTCTGTGATCTGCATTAATAGTTAAAAGTTCATGCCAATAACACTGACTATACTGAAAACTTTCAAACTGACTTTTCTGAAAATGGCTCTGGTTATGAGTAAATCAGGCAACTAGCCCTGCCAGAGCCTCCAGCATTCCCAAAGTGAGAAATATTTCAGCTGAAGTCGTAATTTTCTGTTCATACAGGTTTGTTAATCACTTTGCAGTGTTATACTTGTTGTTCATAACAAAGAACAAAATGTGAAGATCAGACTACTTAACGACTGTCCAATGCTTGCAGAAGTAAACACTATTTCTCCCAAAGGAGATAAACAAAACACCAAAGATAAATTTCTCAGCAGAGCTGTTCTCTACAATGCTAAAAGAAGCTGTAAGCGTCACGAAAGTAGGAGGAAAATCTTCAGTCTCAAAAAGACAAGATTGTCCCCATGCATTCAGAAAACATTGATAAACGACTGTCAGAATCGAGTCATATTCCAGATCCAGGTGAGAATCACTTAAGTAAGCATTAAAGGAAGCATCAGGCAGAAAAGAAACATTTGGGTCATAAATCTATCAAATTCAAGCAAGAGAACTCAAAATTGTGAGCAATGTGAGCATTTCTAAATTCATCAGGCTATCTTCTCACCTGCTGTAAATCTGGACTGCTGTTCACAATGACTGAAAATAGTGCTTTGCCTGAATTTTTGAACAGAAGAAAAAAACCGCCCTTAAGTTGAACTCAGTCTGCAATACAAACATTACTGAAGGATACATGCAATACAGTAAAACTGAAAGATGCCTTTCCTTTACCAGAGATCATAAAAAAGCACCTCACAAGCCATATTTGCTGATGCCTGGATTTCTATCCATGTTGCAAGAATTAGAATTATAATATATCCCAAGATAGAAGGGGCACACAAGGATCATTGAGCATTTGAAAATACTGGCAATGCTGTTTGAACTCCAGGAGCTTGGTGCTGTGACCACTGCCCTAGGGGAGCCTGTGCCCAAGCTTGATCACCCTCCAGTGTAGAACCATTTCTTAAGCCCCAACCTGACCTTCCCCTGAAGCACCTTGCAACGCAAAAATGCCAGTCTGTACCTTTGAGTTGTTCTAAGAGGAGACCTGAAGGGACTCAATGATACTACACACTGGTGCATCTTCACCTCAACAACCGTGTGAGATTTCAGACACTACAGTATAAAAACACAAAATCATCAGACAATGTCCAAAGGACAGTTACAAAGATGTGAAAGGTCTGGAGGGCAAGCTGTATAAAGAGTGGCTGAGCTGAGCTCTGGTTCAGCCCAGAGTGGAAGAGGCTGAGGGAGAACTCATGGTGGCCTGCAGGTCCTCACAGGGAGCAGAGGGACAGTGCTGACCCAAAGGAACAGCATGGAGCAGTGTTAAGGAGAGTCAAATAGGGTGTTAGGAAAAGGCTCTTCACCAGAGAGTGGTCAGGTACTGGCACAGGCTCCCCAGGGCAGTAGGTATGGACTGCACCTCAAAATGAGGTCCAAAATTGCTGGTTACAAAAGGAAAGATTTAATTCCCAGATTGAATTTTCATATCGCTATCCACCACTCTGTTCCTCCTACACAAACAATCCAGTGCACACCTGTGGGAGCAGGCACTTCTCCCTTCCCTTCACTTTTAGTTGCTTCGAAACCAAACCTACAACACAAGGCTGTATGATATCATTAATGTACTCTTCTTTGGTATGAGAGAAAAATAGAGCAGTACTACGGAATATGGCAATAACTTGAGTAGTCAGACTGATAGCTGAATTTCTTTGCTTTTATAAATAATGAAGCTATGCAGTGTCATGGATTATTAAAAGGTCAAACGCTGACATCTCAAACTCTGCACACAGATTATCCAGTTAGCAATGCCTCTACAGTTGAAACTTGCAAAACCAGCATATGAAAGCAAAACAACAAAAAAAAAGCATAGGAAGTTGCCATTATGAATACAAGTTTTACTATTACTTAAATGGAGGGACTGGTATGCTGGAATATAACAATCTCTTTTTGGACATTATCCCAAACATCAACCGGATCTCCAAATAAATTTATGAGAAGAAACATGCTCTGGTGGCAGATCTCTAATCCCACTGGAGAAAGCCCAGATCATCTCCATTTAAGGTCAAGCAAGCAACAGCTGCACATTTTTGTTCCCCAGAACAAAATAAAGCAGACCAAAACCTCCAACACAAATTCCTTTTTTAAAAGCTGTTCCCTTCTGGGCTCCGTGGGTGCTCAGACTCAGGCTACCAAGGAGGAAACTGAAGAGCATGCAGACGCCCTCACACATGTGGGTCCCGTTGCCCGGTCCATGAGCAGCAAGCTGCCTCACACAGGTCCTTGCAAGGCTCGCCATTGCGTGACACCAAACCAACCTGGGCAGGCTTCTGGAGAGATCGTATCCCAGCAAGCTTCTTGCCAGGGAAACACCAATACAAATCCAAAGCATTCGCAAGATCTGCACTGGGGAACTGTATTGTTTTTTTACCAAATGCATTTCCAATCTTATTTAAACGTACCATTTCTTATCTGAGTTAAACATATCCAGAAGGCATCCATTACATTTTGGATGGGATATTACCATTTGCATTAATGCCTTATCTTTCACTTCTAAATACCATTCTTTAAAAAGACTTCGCTATGATTGCAGCTCCTAACCCATCAGTGGCTCAGTAACAAAAATGAGCATTCTTTAAGGGCATCTCGTGTTAAAAAAAAAAACAAAAAACAAAAAAAAACTCTAGAATGCTGATTACAAGCAATTTACCAACACAAAAAGGCTAGAATCAAGGAAAGAATAAGCACTGCTATGATTTTAGGATGACTCAGTAAAAGGGAGGAATTGACATTAGTCACTGCAGTGCTGGGTGCAGGACTCTAACAACAAATGGAAGACGTGAATTTCAATAGTAACACTTGTACAAGTTTCATATTACATCTTGCAAAGACAGCAATACTTTTGCTGGATGATAGCAAGCGATAACATGAAACTTCCCTCACAAAAAGGTCAAATGCAGTTTGCTCGATTGTTATAGATTTATGTTAATAATGCTATTATAAGTAAGTTAAGAAACCCTCTGCACTGGTGAAGAACTATCACTGTGGAGATACTCAATTACCTTTCAACTGAAACAAGTGACCCTGGATTTCCTGGATTTATTAAAGGATAACAGAAAACAGTCACATTTATAATATAAAAGTTCAGTTTCTAACTTTAATTGTAATATAGCCAAGAAAAGCATAAGAGAGCTAAACAACACCTTCAGTCTTCAAGTACTTTTTGCCTCTGGCTTGCAGCAGGCATCACAGCACGGCTTAGAGGGCATTAGAAAAAAAAAAACTAATAAACCAACTGAAAAAAGTCAACCTATCACATCTGGTTTCTTGTTCAAAGCCAGACACTAATCTATGCTAAGCAACAACTGCCAAAACTGGATCTAAATATTTAGAGTTAGGCTGAGCTTCTGTACTTTTGCCTGCCATTTCCAAATGAGGATAATGTTCACACTGCCTGTAGCATCCACACATGAAGCCTGATGCTGGGTGCTTTCACACACAGCAGTTCAGTGCATCCACACCCAGGAAATCCTCCCTTTCCTGGATGCACAAGACCCTACTACTTAAATACTGCCCATGCAACAGACAGCAACAAACCTCCTCACAAGGAGCAGGATGCAGTGTGTCGTGTCCTCACTTGGCACTTCCCAGACATGCGTAAGATGCAGAAAGTAACCTGCAGCGCTTCACCCAGCTACACTTCTCCCCAGAAAACAGGGCACAAAAATCACGGACACAGTTCCCAGCCACTACAAGGACACTGCGGTATTCCATAAGAAAGGTAAAATACTTCAAATTATATTTATATAATTTAGAAGATTATATTTATATAATTTAGAAGATTAATTTATATAAGCTGGATTTTATTTAGAAAAAGACACCACCGCACGCCATAGCTTCCAACCCACAAATTAACTCAAGAGGATGGAAGAGGCATGAAATACAGAAAAAATTAAGTTCAAGCACGGTCAGAAGAAAGCTGATACTGCAGAACTTACATCACACTGTAAACTATATAGCAGCTGTATAACAATATTACTGAGTCTATATATACACGCAAAGTGCACAGTTCAAGAAACCTGTGGTACAAACTAACATCATTCCAGTTCCAAATCCTGTATGGGTTTTATTTTTATTTTTAGGATTTTATTAATGAGAAACTGCACTGCTACAGCTAAAGTAGCATAGCCGTAACAGCTCTCCAAACCAACTCCTATTTAAGTTCTCATGTAAGTAAACATAAAAAAAAAAGGCCACAGCAAACAGCTCACCCCCTCCCTCGCGCCCTGGCCGCAGTTCCCTGAGCCCCACATGGACAGAGGAGCTGCCAGAACTGAGCACGTTCCTGCTGCCAACAAGTGGAGATGAGAACTGCAGGCTTCAGAAGGCAGGGCCGAGGCCAATCACAACTTCTGTATCGCTGAATGACACCAAGAGTCCTGCCTCTGTAACTTTTGTTATTTTTCCCCTCAGCCTCCTTCAATTGTTCCCAGCACTCGGTCACGGACTCAGACAGGCTACCAGAGACCACAGGCAGCTGCCACCACGCTCCAACAGCCTGCAGCAGAGGTAAGCACCCTCTATTTGATGATTTTAACCCTCACAGCAAGGCACTGTAGTTGCAGTTTTATACATAAACTCCTCTATTCAAATCAACAGCCAGTTCTAAAAGTCCACTAAAAGTAGGGAAAATTAGGCAAATCTGCTCTGAGCCATTTATACAGTGCTGTATTTTAAGGAATAGCTGAGGTTTTTCTACATGCTGGTGAAACACTAACTATCCCTGGGCATTATTGTCACAGCAGCAGTGAGAAACTTTCATCATCTTCCTTCAACCTTTATTCCTCCTCCTAATTTATTTGGTTTGTTTCATTTCAAACACAAAATCTACATAACGTAACCCAGTTTCACAGAGGCACTGCCCAGCTGTGTGCTTCAGCCCCACAAAGGCAAAGCTCCTCTGTCACTGAGCTCACAGAGGAATGTTTTGCTGATGTGACACCGAGCGACAAAAACTTTGGCTGCTGTACGATAAAGTACCATCCTTCATTGCAAATGTTAACTGGTTTATAGCAGCACTAGAACTGCAACTGTATCATATTATTTGACAATTAAACATTTGTATTCATACAACATTACTGCTGTAAATTCCTTTGACAGGTTTCTTTTTTCTTTCTGGTCACTGTAACTGCCAAACTAGAATACTTCTAGTAACAAATAAAGAAGTAACCAGGATTTGTAACATCGCAAAATTAATTTCTAATACAGAAACTAATCCACTTAATCCTGATGGAAGACTGCATACACCGTACAACAAAAATACAGCCTTAGCAAGCAACAAGGAGCACATCTCAAGCAGGAACATGCCACAAAGGATATCTATATTAAAAAGCAAAACAATAACAAAAAAAACAACAACCCAATATATATGAATATTGCTAGAAAGAGTAAGACCTATTCTCAACAAACTTCTCCTTAGAGCTGCTGTTCTGCCCTCCACTGACACCCACTTTACTACTTAGGTATTGTTCAAGTTCTAGTTTAGGAAAGGGACAAATTGATGTTGTGAGGCACCTGGCTCCTTTTCCTTTGACTGGTAGGCACCAGGTAAAGGACACCATAGAGCAGCTGGCTTTGTGTTCAGCACCCTGTGCTGGTTCATGAAGGCTGGATGCTCTGTAGCCCTGAAGCCAGGTAGCTTGTTAGGAAGCTCTCCAGGAGCTGTTCCCAGCAGGTAGAAGCAGCATTCAGACCCATGCTGCCTTCAAACCCAACACCTACGACAAGGAGGAACATTCTGAAAAACAATTTTTAGCACTGAGATCACTTAAAATGTGTTTCCAAATGGGGGAAAAAAAAAAAAAGTTTGTATATTTCCTATCAAGCCGACACAACTGAATTGGTATTTCCAGAGAATCCAATTTACGTCTACTTTAAAAAATGGTATTACATTTCTCATCCTTCAAGAAGGTTAAGGATGTAGCATCTTCATTGTGCAGCACAAAACTAACACTGATTCATAATTAGACACCATAAAGGTGATTCTGATTGAATTTTTCAGCAAACAAGAATGTCTGATAGACCTACATGGGAAGACACATACCTTTTCACACACTGTAGCACTAACTTGAATTAGCAGTAGAAAAGCATCCCAACTGAGAAACAAAAACCCTACAGGAAAGTTATGTCATGTTCCATAGATTATGAGATAGATACTTTAGAACTAGAAGACTGCTTTTGCTTTCCAGTGATCAATACGTGGCTTATGAGGACTTTACTGGTATTGAGTCACTTCTCACAAAGTGACACTCTCCATGTCACCATACTCTCCATGGCATCATACACCCTATTTTAATGACGTAACAGAAGAGTTCGCAGGCTGAGCTACCTGCCCAAGACCCCACTGCATCGTTCTGCAGCACTTGCAGGAAATTGAGCCTAGAGTTAAAACCGAACCAAGGACAGCAGCTTCCAGGCTGCTTTAATAGACAGAAATAGAGATAAAAGTCACAGACACAAAGTACATGAATAACCTCCAAAAACAAAACAAAACAAACAAAAAAAAAACAGAAATACCAAAACGCCAAACTATGCACATTCAAGAATTTGTTTGTTGGTTTTTCTTTTAATATATCCATATATTTATCTTCCTTGTGGCCTTGAAATATAGCTAAAGGCTCTTATAAACTAATGATCTCATTTCTAGAACATGGAGAACATCAAAACTACTCAAAATGAAAAATGTAAAGCAGGAAAAACTGAATCTAAACTGCTACTTTTAAAGTGTGAGCCTTTCGCACTGACACTTCAGTACAATACAGGCTTCAAGACAGAAAAAAATAGTTTGCTTTCCTTTTACCAGCACATCCCAAAATCTGAGCTGAATTGTTATTTTTCCCCATCTCAAAAACAACGTTCTCTGCATGCAATTAAAAAAAATAAAATAAAACCATATCCTACTAGTCAGTCTGTGGCTCCTTTCACTGACAATGCACTCCAGCTGCAGTTTTCTGTTTCCCCTCAAGCAATTCCTTGCACTTTTTTCACACTCCCTCACTCTTCCTTTGCTCATTTTTTTTTCCTACTTTCTCCCTCAGTTTGTCTTCCCCTGCACCACTTTCTACATTCCTGCCTTCACCCACCCCAGTCTCTTTTGATTGCCAGCTCTCTTTCCCCTTATATCTTCTTCATTTTTTTTTTAATAAGCTTTTTGCTCCCCGCAGTCAAGCTGTTGAGTTGGCTGACAGTTTTTCACTGGTACAACTGCCTAGTGCAACTCCCAGCCTAGAAACAGAACAGGAAACAGCATCCTGCACCCCTAGTGTGAGTAAATACACACCCAGCTAAAGGTGCAAAACCCAGCAAGTTGCCTTCAGACCATTCTTTTACAAGAAAACAAGTTGTAACATACCTCTATAGATCACTTCTGTGGTTGAAAACCTGTAAGCAGCTTCTGTTTTTATCAGTGGAAGCCTTTATTCATTGAATTGAGAGCAGAGACCCACCAGAAGTCTCTCAAGCCAATTCAGACTGGTTCCTTACCAGCTCTCAACTTCCTAACTCGGAAAAGGAAAATTTTCAGACTTGGGAAGTTTCAAGTGAAATGGCTCCACATATCAGTGAGAAGGTGTTTTACAGCCAAGCTCAAAACAAAGCAGTGCAACTGGGAATAATATCTATACATTAACACAGGAAGCCAGCAGAGATGACAAGCATGCCTTACACATCAACTGCAGGCGCATTGTGCAGGCAGAGCTGTAACTCTCTGTAACACTTCCTCCGCTGGGCTCCTTACAATCCGTGGACAACTGGGACAAAAAACACCAGAGTCAACAATTCACAGCATTTCTTTTTCACTTTGGCACTGTACACACACAGATCTTTAAATGCATCTTCTCTGAGCGTGCAGAGAATGTTCCCAGGAACACCACGCTGTTCACACAAACGTACAGAGGAATTTCTTACACTGGGTACAGTTCTAGAGTTTGAAACAGTTCTCAACATGTAGAACAAGGATCACAGAATTTAAAGGTGCTTCTTTTGCATTGCTATCCTGATGATTAGCAAGAAACTTAATTCCAGTTTATGAAACCAGACTACTGTTGCTGGGTTGTTTTGGTTTTGGTTTGGTTGCTTTATTTTTGTTTTGTTTGTTTTTTTTTAAATTTCATTGAAAAAACCTATGAAATAAGCTACTACACAATAGGAGTTTTTAACAATGCCTTTTCAGGGCTTAGCTTGCTTGTACGGGGCAGCAACAAATCAAATATGTCAAACCCATTCCACTGATATCACCACTGCATTTAGTAAACATATGACAGGAAACAGGCTGTGTCTAAAATTGCTGTGGCATTTCCAAAGGAGCCAAATTTATCCCGTGTGACTTCAATGGAGTCAATGCAGTTGCACCAGGAACGAGCATGGCCCACAGTTTTCACTTTGGTCACAGATCTCCTCTCATGGTGAAGGACATCCAGTAACAAAGATAAAAATAGCCTGACACAAATCAGGGAAACAGTCATATGTCAGTGAAGAGGGAGGCAGTAATTGTAACTGGTGACTCACCCCAAGACCCCAAGTGTAGGGGATACCCCCCCACTCAGCAACATGGGGTTGGACCACGTCATGTCTTCCTGCAGAGCTGCCCTGGGCACAAGACAGATTCATTAACAGCCCTGCCTTAAACACAACTGCAGACCAATGCAACCAACATCTTCCCTTCTGGGCTTATCACACCCAAAGGCAATGCAGTTTGGATTCAAAGTCAAATAAATCTCACTATTTGCTGCACTTTCAAGAGGTGGTTTTGTGCATGCATAAAACTTCTTCATATTGACATAAAGCAAGGACAGTGAGCAAACAACAGAGAAAACTATTATCTGTGCAGTGATTGTCTTTGTTTTAGTGTAATTGTTAGGCTGCCCTTTTTGACCTTGTTAGCCATCCAGCTGCAGCTGTATTACTGACTCTGTTTCTCTTTATGCACACTTCAGGTGGTGACAGCGTCATGGAGGACTAACAAGTGAGGTATGTGTTTACTGCTTGAAACTATGCATTTGTAAAGAAAAACTTGGTTAAGCAGAACTTGTTCCCTTTGCTTACAAGTGAACTTCTCCCACAGGCAGACTAAGTAGGGAAAGCAATGCACAGGTGTTTTAAAAGTTTCCAAACCCACTCAATCTGTTATTGTAATCTGACCTGTCTTCATCCCTTCTGGTTTGTTTTTTTTCTTAGTTTTTTTTTTTTCCCCCCTAGCAATAAGGGGTATATGCTCTAATATACTCTTTTTTTTTTTTTTAATCCTTTTGTATCACTTCTCTGGTACTCTGGCACAGTGACTGGCTGTGTGCTGATGTTTTGTCCTCCTTGAGATCTTTCCAATTTCCTCAGCTGGTGATGGTTTCCCACCTGTGATGCCCAGCCCGTCCTTTAGAGCACTACTTTAAAGTCTTCAATAACTGCCCCTGGAAATGTACTCAGCATCATAATGCACAGGTGTCTGCAAGTGTGCAGAACATCTAAGCCCACAGAAATGGGCTCATGGTGTATAGGAGCAGGTAAAACTCAACCCCATTCCTCCTCAAATTCTTCTGAATGCCCACAAGACATGGGAGTAGCTAGGGTGAAGCTAGTTGTCAGGAGGTTGCACACAGCTCAGAGACCACAGGCTGCACACCCTATACATTTAAAAACAATGACAGTGATGGGGTGAAACCATCCTCAGGAAACTATAATCTCTGCACATCTCTCCATCACACAAGCTAGCTGCATACACTCACCCATACTTGCTTAAGTCCATCAGTGGGTTCATCTCCTCAGTCTTGTGCAGAAGACAAACTGCTTGGCCCACAGCAGCCTACTGTAGGCTGGGAATGCCATGCCACCAACCCAGGAAATTACTGCCCTGGGAACAGGCAGAAGCCAGTGAAGAGCTCAGCTCAGCACACTATGCCTGGTGAGCACTTTCACTACTTAGATGGATGAGAACAGGTACAGCGTTATGTCAAACAAAGCTGAAAAAACAGTGCTAGGAAATAAGGTCCTGGTGTCCTGTGTGTCCTTTGTTCACAGTGAAGTTAAGATCAACTAGAGCTTAAGTTGGAAAGGGTCCAGAGGAGGGCCACAAAGATGATCAGGGGACTGGAGCACCTCCCCTATGAGGACAGGCTGAGGGAGCTGGGCTTATTCAGCCTGGAGAAAAGAAGGCTGCGGGGTGACATAACTGCAGTATTTCAATACCTAAAGGGAGCCTAAAAACAGAAGGGGAATCAACTCTTTGAAAGGGTAGATAACTGCAGGACAAGGGGAAGTGGTTTGAAGTTGAAGGAGGGAAGATTTAGATTGGACGTCAGGGGGAAGTTCTGTACAGAGAGAGTGGTGAGGTGCTGGAACAGGCTGCCCAGAGAGGCTGTGAATGCCCCATCCCTGGAGATGTTCAAGGCCAGATTGGATGGGGCCCTGGGCAGCCTGGTCTGGTATTAAATGGGGAGGTTGATGGCCCTGCATGTGGCAGGGGGGTTGGAGATTCATGATCCTTGAGTCCCTTCCAACCGTGGTCATTCTGCGATTCTGTGAAGTCGCCGTAAAAAAAATCTGAAGTTCAGATTTTGGAGATACCATCACATGGAATCACCTAAAAGTGTGTGTGTGTATGTATATATATATATATATACATACACATACATATACATACACACACACACATATATATACACACACACACACACACACACACACCCATGTGCAATGTGCTTCCTTTCAGAAGCTTTTTTTTTTTTTTTTTAAATACCAGTGCTGCCATGGCTATTGAAAACACATGTAATCTGCTCATATAATGCTATCTAACTCGAGAGACCCACATGCAGGTTTAAAAAGAGCCTGAAAAATGCTTTTGTTTCATTTTAAGGTTCTTCCATCTTAGGCATACCCGAAGACAAATTCATGGGTGATAAAACATCTCTGGGTCAGTCAAAATGTCCTATAATTTATGCGGCAGATACCTAAGCAAGTGTTTGCCTTTACCTGACATATATGAAAGAGAGGAAGGCAGGTATCTGTATAATTTACTGGAGAGAAAAAAAAAGCATAACAAAGACACACCAAACAAGATAAGGGGAGGCCTTGTGTCAAAGATATTATCACAATATATACTCATAAACCACCAGGGGGCAAGTTCAGCTTTCAGAGCAATATTTGAGAGATGTATATAACACCACCACGTTAAGAACTAATTTTTCGCATTACTATAGCACCTACCCTTTGCCTTGAGCTAAGCAAGCACACAGCCCGTCATCATAGAAGATTTGGTAGGGCTTTTATAACCCACTGGGAGTTCTAAGAGAACCAACACCCTGCGCTTCCATCTGCCATCAGAAGGGAGAAGATAGGGAGTGCATGTTTTATTTCAAGCAGGAGACAAAAATAATACACATGCTTTATCTTGCTCCCATAGCAGCCTGTGTGCCTAAACATTTTAGTCCTTATCGTATTCTGCCTAATGAAAAATATACTACTAAAATTCCTTATATCAGTGATGTATAACTTTTAATTACACACCATAAAGTATTTTTTGTTTGGAATGGCAATGCATAAAGATTCATTCTCCTCCCGTCCAAAACAAGGTTCTGGCAAGTCTGATCATCTATACAGATAACAAGCAAGTACAGCCAGGCATCCTGGCCTCCAGCCCTAACACAAGACTTCAGGTGTGCTTGAATTAGCAGTAATGGGGGGAGAAGGGCGGAAAGCACCCTCACTCTTTTCACAGGCCACAAAAGATGGAAAGATAAGGATCTAAGAAGGCAGGACCTGGTAAGTCCCACATTTCCACAATTTCCATTTTACAGTCTTCAAACCCTGCTGAGAAGCAGGTGCTCACCCCTGGGAGGAGAAATGTAATGCAGCACAAAACTGAACTTGGAAAAAACATTTTAAAAACATCATTTTCAAACTAAAGCCCTTGTGAAAACAACTTATTTATTTCAAGCTTCTCAGAACCTTAAAACAATCTCTATCTGCACTTATCAAAGCACTTTACTTCTGCATTTCTAACTCTTCACTTTCCTGCTTTCCCAGCTCCACAAAGGCTGTCTAAACAAAAAGAGAAGATAACAGGCACTTTTCACTGTTCCTGACAACTCCTCTCCTTTCCTGCACTTCTAAAACCTCTGATTTGTGCCCTCTGCTTTCTTGCTGCCATGGAGAAGGTCCAATACATAACCCGCTCTGCTCTGAGGAGAGCCTCAACTATTGAGGTCAACCCACAAGCACGCCAAAGGCTCCAGGAGCTCTTTGTGAATTTCTGCCTGATCTTAATTTGCCTCTTGCTGATCTGTATCATTGTGATGCTCCTCTGAAGTTCCAGCACTTCTCTGCACTGTTCTCTAGGAAAGCCGCCCAAAGGGAAGAGCGACCTCCACTTCCAACCCCAATGCCAGGATCCCCTTGGGAGAGGGGCTAGCACTTGGACTAAGGCTGTGCTGCGTGCCAGCCGTCGCGCTGCTCTTACTGCCTGCCACATGTATTAAAAACACACTTCTGTGCTGAACAGTGTCTAGAGCCTGTTGTTACACAGCTGTGCATGACCTATTTTATCTGTTCAGTCAAGAGATGTCTGTTCTGGTGCAGGGAACTGCCTCTTCAGAGGGTTGGTAAGTCTCCCCATGTTTTAGCCAGTTCTCTATGGGCTTAGCACCTCTTCAGGATCTTTTGAGTTTCTCTGGAAGTTCATAAACCATTGAGCATGTTCCAAATTCAGCCCAAAGAAAGCTGCTGGCACACATACTGCCGAGTAGGAGGACGTCTGCTCTGAGTCCTAAAACATGCTGTATCCTTGTGCTATCAACTGAAGACATTCACCTTGTTCTAGCATTTTTATAAGAATGAAAGTAAAACAAAAGTGTCTTCTGAACAAATTATTATTTTTTTTAATTTCAAATGCTCTTCTTCAAATTTAAAGGATCATATATAAATTTATATATATAATGTATGCACATATTTCTATACACTCACACCTTGGATCTGAGAACAAAAAGGCAATCTTTTTCACTGGCATTTGTCACTGTACCATTTTCACATGATATAATCTTACAGAATTAAATGACAACTAAAAAGATTTTTCAGTATGTTTTTGCAGAAAAATGCATGCTACCATACTGGCAAAGATTTCATTTTCTGTAAGTAGCATAAACAACTGGCACAAGTAAAAAATTACAAACAGCTCCAAGTTCTTAATGTTTGGTTGCGGACAACTTGAGTACAGCCTGCTAGAATTCACACAATAATTGCCTGAGTTTAAAACACAGATCGTTTGGCATTTGCCACTGCCATTCTATGTGACTTACATTTGATGTGGTAAAGAAAAAGGTTTCGGTCATTTTTACTACTGCAAATGGGGCATACTGCAGAAATACAAGCAAGATCACCATCCTCAACTGCAAATGACTGTTAGAGAACAAGCAAGTATTTTCCTAAGATAAATTATATGTATCATTATGGACAGGATGAAGAACATTGCAGAAAAAATTGCTTAGCACGTAAAACACAGTCTATACAAATAAAAGATGGAGCTTCTGCTCCAGCAGGTATCAGTAACAGGCCTGAGCAGACTTCCAGCCCTCGCATGTTGGTGTTAGGCTAAAATCCTAGAAACATTACAGTTTTCAAACAAAGAAAACTCAACAATCAACAGACAGGGATCAGACATCTATTTTAAACAGGCATCTTTCTACACCACCTTGGGAAAACAATCCCACTGATGAAAGTAGAAAATCAAATGAAGTTTATCTTAATCGTGTATTCTGTCTTTAAGACTTAACATTACATAAATATTAACAGTGAACAACTGAGCAGAAAGGGAAGAAAACTTTGAAGGGGAAAAAAACCCCTCCTATATTGAATGGAATGCAAGCTCAGTGGTGATGCACTTCCCAAACAAGCAAATAGGTACCCAGAGTCAACAGATGTAGTTAGTTACTGTATGAGGGTTAAGGCAAATACTGATGTAATCAGCAACACATGCATCCCATTTCAAGTATAATGACTAGAATTGTCAATATAAACCTTGATTCCTGTTTTGTGCATTCTGATCATCTTCACAAATCATGATTTTCCATACGTGTACTCTTCCTATCACTACTACCACATAGAAGAAGGAAAAGAAAAGCCAGTGTACTACTTCTCTGGGGAGAATACAAATAATAGAAGTTACTTTCTTCTATTTTTAAATCTATATTAAGAGATGGGAAGATTTCCATCTTGCTTTTCTAATACAGGCATTTTAGATTAATTTTGACTTATTTTAATAAATTTCTACTGGAATGTTTTATAGTACTGAAAAACTTTCTGAAGAGAGAAGGTGCTAATAGTAAAATATCAGTACACATTCTGAGATCATTTTGAAGTTACAGGATCTACAAGCCTGTAGTCAAAGCAGGGCAGTGCTAAATAAAGAAAAAAGAGCTTCAGGTATTTTGATTTTTGTGTACCTCAAAAGCCATTAATTGTTTAAAGATAATAAGCAAACAAGAATCAACCGAAGTATAAATAAGCTGGAAGCTCTACTATTATTTTACATCAACACAGATAAATTGCAAGTACTATAAGGTTCACTTGCACTGCAGTGTTCTGTTGATATGACAAACCACTCCCATGCTCCACATCACAAAATGTCAACTGAACCCAGAGATAAAGGCCCTTATACATAGTATTTTCCTTGGTATACTTGTAAGAGCTTCCAAACTAGTATCAGCTGTATTTTTATTTATTAAAATGACTGTTTGAAAACATATTACTGAATAAAAGAAAATATTCAAACACAATTGTTAATGAAGAAGCATCCATCCCCATTATCTACTTAAAAAAAATCAAAGTTACATGAATGAGAGGTAGCCATTGCCAAGTTTGTCACTCAGTCCAACACCAGTGTCAGGCAGCCCTTAAGAGTAAAGCTTCTCACAAAATGCAAAGTGTTTGCCCTCCAAGCACAAAGAACTTCTACAGAAACTTTTTATGAATACCTGGAAAACAATAATCATATTAGATATGCACTCATTCCTTGTACCTTAGGCCCGCTGTACCAAAATTTGAGCACAGAGCAATGAACACATTCATTTAGAGAGTGCCCTTGTTCCTAACTGGAAGCAAACTGATCCATGATAGATTATGGCCAGATACCAGTTTTATATGGCTATTAACTGTCACAAAAATATTTACGATATTCTACAGGATCCAGGAGTATCATATTTAGTGTTGAATGCGAGCCTTTTAGCTTTGACTAGATGTTAAAAACTGAAGGAGATCTGTGTTTTGCTTATGGAAAGAGATGATAAAACACCTCTTGCTCGCTGCAAGGCTTAAAGCCAGAACGCATTTCCAAGAATACCTTTAAAAGCTGGTGAATATCTTCACCAGAACACAGACAATTGAAGTCATTTTTAAAAGGGCTCTATATTCATGGGAGTATCTGACAACCAGTTCAGTCAAGCTGACTACTTTCTAAGACTCTTTTTTGTTGCTCTTACTTTTTGTTTCTTTGCTCTTAAAGATAAAAATCACAGAAGCACTATCTCATATAGAATACAGAACTATAAAACAGTGAACAGTGCCCTCTTGTGATCTTTTCTAACTATTTAGCTGATTATTAAAAAGGTCTGGCAACATTTCAGTGTAAGAGAGAACTGGTCATATTTGTTTGTGTTTTATATGCAAAAATGTATATGCAGAAAAATCAATAAGATATTATCTTACAAAAGGCTATGGCATACATGCTATTAGTAGCACTATGCATGCCTCCTCTGCCAGCTCAATCTACACTCCTCATGTGGAATTCATGTTGCGAAGATGCAATGAATCCTATGCAGCATACTGTTGGCAAAACACTACCTACCCCATGGTGCACAATGCCAGAACCTAGAAAGGTAGGAAATGCTCCAATTAACAGAGGTGCATTTTGCCCAGAAAATGTTGTGGTTTTTTTCTAAAGGATCTCTGTAGATGAAAAGAATTTTTCCAACAACCTACAACTGGAAGCCTGAGTAAACCCTGAGAATAGTGTTCTGTTAGAAATCACAGGGTCCTGCAGAGCGCTGTGCACATAGAACAAGTAAATAAAGAGCCAATCTGTACAAAATTCAAGTCTTTCATTAACTTTTTTTCTTTTAAAAAGGAATTTGGAGAAACAAGAAGGCTTGTAGGAACAGTCCGATTTTTTTTTTTTTTTTAAGAAAGGAAAAAATGTACCTTCTTTTAATATTTTTTTTCATAATTGGCAGAAACTAAGAACAGGTGAACAGCTGAGGACAATGAAATTTGTGTGACACTGCACTGCTTACCATCGAGCAAACAATCCAGAGGGCTGCTGCAAGCACAAGAGGGCAGACCAGCACACATTATGGATCTTGCTACCAACAGAGGTCTCAACCTGCTGCTCAATTTCCTGCTGATAGTCTTGGTTTTAGTGCTCGCGTTCATCCTTGTGAAGCTGATGTGAATCCCTGGGAGGTTTCTTTTCAAATCTTATTCTGAGGGCTTGGAGTTCTTTTGCAATGATAACGTAAGGAGGTCAATCTATCTAACCAGAAATATGCCAAGACTGCATAGATTGAAGCACCTGACAGAGAAAGCGTTCAGAGGGGTTTATCAGAAGTAAACCTAAAAGCTGCACACAATTATGTCGTGGCATTGAGTAAGGAAAGCGCTGAGAGCCTTGTTGAGTACAGAAAGAAATCCAAATACACATAAACAGTTACTTCAGTTTTATAAATGCTGCAGTCAACTTCCTCTTTAAAGACCTGCAAAAGATCAGCATCCTTCAAAAAACAATTTCAAATCACCCGTGGAGTGCAAAAGCACAGATGCTGAGGATGGAAGAGGAATATCTATTAACTGTGGTTTGCAGCAACTGAGATGTGGGCAGGTTAAGTTTAAATCTGAAAACCTAATTTTTAGGGACACTGTTTTTGACACCTGTGGTTCACAGCAACACCTTAAAAGCCAGAAAGCATTCATGTTACTCATCAGTAACAGAAGCAGCAGCTGTTAGACCTAAAACAAACAAAACAGAAATCAAACAAAACAGAAATCAAACCCAAACAAGGCCCAGTAGCAAGGGCTATCATATCCACGAATCCTTTAGCACTGCTGCGTGTGAGCTGTCAGAGCCTCTGCATAACAGCAACAAGACTGCTGCATCCTCAACAAGTTCACCACTTATGCACAGGTCAAGAGCCCTGCCTGCAGCCCTCAAGCTGTTTGACATGCCACTTGTATGCATGCCACAGCAGCACAGTTAGCCACGGATAGCTCATCCTTACATCAAACCTGCAATGAAAGCTTCCCATGGGACCTCTCAAAACAGCCGTTCACAGGATGACCTACTTTCTCCACGCTCGCTGGGAAAGGCAGTGATCAAGGAGAGCTCCTTTCTACTAGGATCATTTGCCTACCAGGCAACCCTAAGGTACACAGGGAGAGAAAGGGGTCACAAGTAGACTACAAACACCACACTGAGGCCAAGAAGCCTGCTCTTTAGCATCTCTCTCTTCCCCCAACAAGTTGGGAAGCAAATGTAACAACATATATGCATCATATTGTAAATTTAATGCCATACACCTGCATGCACGCAGGACTGTTGATACGAGAGATACTGGTGGTGTCCAGAGGTGAGGAAAGCCCAATTTCCAGCTCCCTTACGACAGAGTTCCGTGGTCCAGCAGGCACGCTGTTGATACTACAGATGCCCCCAACATAACAGAGCTGATCTACTCCAGCTCCACATAGGATTGCCACACTATTACTGCTGTTGTGGCTGGTTCAGTTATCCAGCACAGAAGAGACCATACTATAAAAAAATCTATGAAAAGACTCAGCACAGAAGGAAGACAATATGCTAAGAGAAACAATGTTTGTGCAGGCCCACCATGACCAAGCACACGTTTCACACCGCATTATCTCCTTCAGCACCAAGATACCATTATGTGGGACAGCACTGATAGAAAAGTCAAGTGGAAGATTTCTCTCGTGCTTTGAAATGCAATAAAAACTTAAAATAGCTTCTGCTTTTTTTTTTTAATGTCAATACATAATATTTGTATTCAAAGCAGAAAATTTCACACTGTAACCACTTTTTCACTTATTTTGATTATCTTGAAACATTCTGCCTTAAAATCTGTAGACTTATGTACATGGGATAGATGTAACAGTAATTCAGTTCCATATTATTTAGAAGGACTTCTGCTAGTACATGAAACAGACAAGATGAAAAAAATCACAAAATTAAGAAATTGGTATGAAGCCCACTGTAGTCTGAAGAAGAGTAAAAATTAATTTTCAAGCAAAATGGCCATCCTGAGTATTTTATGTCTATTCTTTTGCTTAAGCAAGAGCTTCCTTGCCTTAAGGAAATCACTGTGATAGCTGAACAGCTAAAATGAGCTAAATGAGCTAGCATTAAAAAAAAAAAAAAAGATTCCTTTCTTTAAAAAGAACAAAGTTGAGTCTACTAACTTCACCTATCACTTATTTCCAGTTCTAAAATGACGTACAAACTCTGCCGTTAGGATGTAGGTACCCCATGAAACAATACCAAGCTTCTCCCAGACAGCAATGAAAATCACAGAACCTTAAATAAATGTTGAAACATGCTGCTGAAACTGAAACATACATTCTCCTAGGATGACGCACAAAATTGGAAGAGCTATCAGCCATCCAATGCCAAGCCTTTTTCTGTAATCAGGCATGGTCCAAGCTTGGTTTACCACCATCTGCTAGCACTTAGACTAAGCCCACGTATTCACTATGGGTTGAACCCATTTGTCAGCCTGCAATCAACTACACAGCGAAAGAAACAGAGCATAAAAGCTCACAGCAGTGAACTAATTCTGCTAACTATAAGTGATGTTTGAAATTTTTATCCTGCAGAAAAGTATGTTTTCAAAATTTGACTCGGGAAAAACATTATGACTTCTTTCCTCCACTTTTCTGACCTGTCACAATCATAAGGAAAAATACTTTTGAGTTCACACTTCAGAATAAAATTCATAACAACAATATGATGTGAAGCATATTCTCTTTCAATTAAACTTCTATGTTTGGTGATGTTTAGATATGCAAGCACTATCTTGAAATGATGATTGTTGTATCATCTCCAATTTCTCACTGCATTAAAATTTGATTTGTAGTAACATATATATGGTACGAACTTGACAGTGTTTTCCTCATTAAAAAAATACAGTAAATGAGATGCATTAATAGAAGAAGATGCACTTAAGCAACTTCCATCTATCACTTCTGCAATATTCTGTTCAAAGTTAGCACACCATGAAAAAAATAATCACAAGGATGCCACATGAACTGGAAAAAAAAAAACAAACAACACGATTAGCTGCATTGTGCAGCATACATGAAGCCTTCTGAAACTTCCTTCCTGCTGTATTATCTCCCACAGTTTTGAAGGCGTACCTCTTTAAACTTCATGTCTGGGCTAACATATATTATCTACCTAATTGCATTCAGATGATAGGATCAGGCTTTAAGAAATGCATTTACATGGAAACATGGAGCCTTCATATTCAGATTTATATGTCCTGTAAGTTCAGTAGATGGGTTGTTGTGTATTACAAGCATTTTTTCTTCTTAACAAAGGTTTAATTAGCCACTCATTAACTTCGAGAGTTTAAAATTGAAATGTATTAGAACAGTCACCTCTGCTGAAATACTGAAAGATCAGCTGAACACTGAAAAAAAAGTAATTGTGCAATGAAATATAAATTCTGCAGAAAGGTATTTTTGTTTTAGTATCATTGAAATCTGTTCCCGGAAATACTAGAAGAATGTTTATCTTCAAAAAGCTTACACTATATACAAATTAGCTAGAAAAAGCATTTCCATACTCAATTTCACGTTACACAACAAACAAACCCTAGATTCTCCTTAAACATTCAGTTCAGAAACCTGCGCACACCACACCACGGATGAACACCGTGCATTCTCTGAGGGGAGCTTTTGTTGATCTACAGCATCTTGCCTACTGGTATAAATCACAGCTGTTCTCAGAGTCTCCTTCAGGACAGGTTGCAAGACTGCTTCCCAACACTCTGAACTCTCCTTATGATTCTCACATCTTCAGGGCCTGTTATTCTCCAAAAGCTATCAGCCTACCTTAAAGTTACATAGAGCTGGCCAATACTCTCTCTTTAAGTAAAGTTCAGTTTGTTTTCTGTTCAGGGCAATGTAGTTTTAAAGCAGAATTATGATAAATAACAATTATTTCAGTCCTGTAAAATGCACTGCCTTTCTATCAGCATACATGCTTACCTACAGAAAGCAAAATACCTGAAATAATAACCACTAAAAGGGGAGGGGGCAGGGAACAGAAAAAGGGGAAAGATTTCTGTATGATACGTTTTAATTCAGTAGGTGGCTCAGCACCACAGTCATTTGCTCACTGCCCCCTTCCCAGTGGGAAAGAGGAGAGACTCTCATGGCTTGAGAGTCTTTATCTTTATTTAGATAGGAAAAAGAAAAACCATCATGACTATGTATATGTATTCAACAAGTGCTGCACAAGCAGTTACCACCCACTGACCACTGCCCATCTAGACCCCCTCATGAGCAGAGGAGAGGGAGATGGACTCCCATCCCCTTCAAAGCTCCTTCAGTTTGATGTCATGTAGTATGGAATATCCCCTAGGCCAGTTTAAGTCAGCTGTCCTAATTCTGTTCCTTCCCAGCTCCAGGGGCCCTTCACAGCGAATGGCCTTCGCTTTGTACAACGCTGCTTAGCAGCAACTGTAAACACTGGTACATTATCAACACTGGTTCTGATTTTGTCCTACAACAAAAACATATAATAATAACAGGCCCAGCTGAATCTAAGATATCCCAGCTGAAACTAAGATACAATAGAGGGTTGTTTGCATGTTTTGATTCACAGCTTCTCCATTAAAAAAAAGTTTTATCTTATGCTTTCTGATCTCTCTCCCAGGTATATATTTCACTTAGGATTGGGAGGTTCATTTCTTCACAGAAAAATAGCATCTCAGTTCCCAGCACAAATCTTTGAAAAAATATTAAAACAGACTACACAACATATCTGGAAAAACATTTTTAATACCTCATCATAATTATAAATAAAAATTTGTCAGAACAACATTCTCCTTTCCTCACCTCCTCTGTCTTCTCTCCTTATTAGTTATCACGCCTGCAAATAGAGAAAGCAGCAGAGGACACCTTGAAGAGCCCAGCTCTTGGCCATGCTTTACTTTCTGCTGTATGGAACCTTATTTGACAAGTCTATCCTCTCACTTAAGGAAATCTGACAGGCCTGTTTCAAGACCCAGCAATGCAATCCCAAACCATACCAGTGAAAGTGCTTGTTAGAGCCACCAGGAATTCCTTTGAATTACTGCCAGACTCCCTGTGATCTCCCCTTACAACTGAGTAAGGGGGAAAGCAGAGAATCATAGAATGGCCTGTGTTGAAAAGGACTTCAAAGATCATCTAGTTGCAGCACTACCACTAGACCAGGCTGCCCAGAGCCACATCCAGCCTGGCCTTGGATCTCTCCAAGGATTGGGCATCCACAACTTCTCTGGGCAATGTGAAAAACCCTATCATTAAGGGTTGACACAGCTTAACGGCCTGCCTGAGGAAGCAAGGATCCCATTTATATTTCATAACAAACACCAATCCAGCTATAAATTACCAATCTAGATATAAAAATAACAGAAGCAAGACAAAGCAGCTTTAGGAAAAACTTTAACCTGCAATTTTACAACCTGCAATTTTATAACCTACAAACATGCAGAAAAGCTGCTGCACCATCTTATAAATGAAGCCAGAAAGGTAACTAATGTTTGTGCTCCTCCTATGGGCTCTGTCCTCAAAATACAGCTGGGAATCTATGCCTGCCTACCTACCCTTAACCACAAAAAAAGGTTTTTCTGAACAGTAACCACAGTAATACAACCTGGGCTTCATCTGCTCCAAAAAAAAAGGAGACTACATTTCATCACAACCAGACTGAGGATACACTTGTGAGAAGCAAAGAACCTAGAAAAATGTCCTTTAAAAAAAAAGCCTTAATAATACTAATTTGGTAACATTAATCAGCCTCAACTTTTTATGTTAATAAATAATAATAAACATACAGATCCCTTTAAGAGCACTGTGGGATCCTGTGAACTTCTAAATTTGCCAGTCTTTCCCACAATGCACAATGGAACAAACAACATTTGAGCACAACTGTTTGTTATCGTCAGGCTGGAAAAAATGGTTATTTTCACATACAGCTACATTATCTTTTTCTGGGACAGTACCCTAGACTAACTTCACACTGCCTGTTGTGAAAGTTTACATGCTGTAATCTCCTTGCAACTTTCAGACAACTCTTCCTACATGGATAAGCATGAACATTTCTATTTCACTGCCTTCCCTTACGAGCTATCTTTTCCCATTAGGGGAGGAGGTGGAAGCAAAGACTGGGAATCGTCACATCAGAAAGGCTTAAAAGTACTGTCTTAAAAAAAAAAAAGAAAGAAAAATCACATCATGTTTACTACATGAAAAAGCTTAAAATAAGACAAATACAGTTTATTTAAATAAATGTGATTAGATTTAACTAACAGTAGTCAGTTAATCTACTAAAAAAATAAGCAGTATCAACAAACTCAACTAAGCTTTTAAGTCCTGGACATAGTGATATTGTTGTATGCAGGTATCAGCCCTTCTGATCATGTAAATTAAATCTCTCAGTTCAGATAAAAATAAACATTCACATTTCTTCCACTATGACAAAAAATGCTCTTAAGAACTGCTAAAAATGTTTTCTGATTAATCTCTTACCGTATCCAGCTTCAACAAGACATGCTGGTCTCATGTGAACCAGCGGATTGAATCTAAGCAAACAGATATCAGAAGAAAATTGCTGGCAGTCACATGATACTAAGACATAAGCAGCAGCAAGCCCAATGTACATTTAAAACCACCACCAGCTGGTTAAGAGGACTTGAGTTTCCTTTTGTGTTTTATTAAAACCTGTATGAAAGGCGTTATTCTTCACATATAACACGAGATGCCACACGATGGCAGCAAACACCAAGCTTTAGCCTTACCTGCACAGGGTCTTCACTTCCTGGCCTGAAGTCTTCAAGCTGCTGTACGTGCCATGCAGATACACCATAGGGCTCTTCTGCAGTCCTGCAGTCCAGGGGATTTGCCCGTAACTGTTCTTTAAGCCACATCTGAGTCCTCACTGCTGGCTGTATGGGAGCTCCACTCACAGCCTGTTGTCCCAAGGTTGCATATCTCTGTCCAAAAGCTTCACAACTGGCTGCCACAGGTTTGCTTTCGGGTAAGGCACTGTAGTTCAAGTCTAAGGCATGTCTCCTACTCGAGGAATCTGAAACAAAATCATCTTTGTTGCACGTTTCAAATTTGTATTTGCAGTCCAGTAGAGAAGACCGTTTTTTCCCTATTTCTTTGTCCTCAATTTTTAGCAACTCCATGCTGTCATGCAAACAGTTTGGCCCATTTGTCCTTAATGGTGGTGACACAGCTTTGTCTGTACCAGCTCTGGAGTCCACTGAATGACTACTGCCATCCTGGCTGAAGGTGTTTGGTGAGCTGAGCTTAGACAAGGAGGACCATTTTCTTACAGGTCTTGCAGCTTTCATGTCAAGAGAATTGTCTAGGGCATCTGGATTTCTCCCTCCTCCTGACCGTACAAAGCTTGTACTCCATTTAGAGCCATCAGACTTGAAAGCTTCCCTGTGTTTGGAAAGTGAAGAGCTGGCATTAGACGGCATCACATGGGCAGTGGGAATAGAAACCAGTGATCGGCTGGGCTTAAATGAGGATGTACCACTTGAAGTTGAATGATCTGGGAAGAAAGATTTATTACATAAGTACAATACAAAATGAATACTAACACAGCACACAGAGGACAAAACATCAACCTCAAGGTGAAACGCAAAAATAGAAGGAAGTGGGTTTCTTGACAAAACGGGGTCTTCTGAACCATTCAAGATTTCAATATGCTTTCATTCTCAAAATGAGATCTTTTCAAATTTACTTTGCTGAGAACTGCACTGAGAAGGTGGTAAGAGCAGCTTCAGACACACTTATCAGACTGTGGGCAGAGTGCAGTGTTTACTTCCCAACTTCAACATGCAAAGTAAGGCTTCTTCCTCTCCCCCTACAACTTAAAATAGTTTTAATGACAAATGATAGAGGCAACCCAATTGAGGAGCTCCCTGATTTGTTCCTCCTCCAACACCCCTCCTCTCCTTCTTTGAAGGAACACAATTCACTGCACTTTGTAAAGCAAAAGTATTAAGACAAGGCAGATTAATGACAGCTTTGGACAGTACTATGCATCCCTTTCAGATTTCACTCTTCTCAACCTACATTTTATCAGGTGATTTGATTAAGAAAAAAAAGATTCTGAAAAAATATTATGTTCCTTTTAGGTTTTGTATTATTTACAAATCCAAACAGGACACAGTATAGGAACTATGTTTAGCATAGTTTATTAAATGCATCCCTAACTGAAATACCAAGAATAGAGAAATCAATAAGATGATGCTCAGAAAGTGATAGAAGAGCAAAGATGATCAAGGTAAATGAGAGGTGAATGAGGACAGCCTGAGACCTCTCACATCCCCAGCAACAGGTGCTTCACATCACAGAACATGGACAACCAGAAATAAGCACCTAATCCTCTCATTAGAGGATCAGCTCCCACCACGTCACATGGCTACACCTTACCCAAGCTCATATGGCTTATTAGGTCTAAAGTAGATAAGAGAATGAAACAGCTAATTTATTTATTCATTCGGAATCCTTTTTGCTCAGAGCAAGGCAGATACAATCCACACACACACACACACACACACACAGAGCAAGACCAGCACTTTTATGTATCAAAATCAAAATCCCTTATCCCCAGCTTGGATACTCCTCCCTCTTTGGAACAAGACTTTCTCACTCAGTGCACTTCCATCACAACACAAAATACTGCAGCAATAAATGCACACTCCTCATCTGAGAGAAAAATGCATTATATTCCACAAAATAATAAATGGTGCCTTAACTGATACTGGGTTCTTACATACACATCTGACTCCTAAAGCAGCCAAGGTGACTAAGGAGGTAAAAATCTTTGCTGGAGCCTTCATAACATCCCCACCATAAATTCACTCATTTTAAAGAGGAAGCTTATACCACATTATCTCTCACCTCTACTGAGCTGCCTGTTTTCACAGCAGTTACAAAATGTGGCCACGTTTAAGACTTTCACAGAATTGTCAGACTTGGTTAAAACAGACCAACAGTTTGAGAGCTACCCATAGGGCACTGAACGCCAAATAAATAAATAAATAAATAAAATACACACAGCATGGTCACATTAGAAATAATGAGATGAATAACACTGCCAGCTTTGTTGCTAAGAAATGTGACACCACTACAAGCAAGACCAAAGGCCCTCCTTCCTCTCTGCACTTCATCCTTAAAATTCTGTACTACAGAGAAACATGGCTGTTTTCTGCCTTGACACTGCTCAAGAAGCGGTACACAGACAGAATGCTACGCAATCCATTTAAAATTGAAGGAATTGTGGTTCTCTGTGGCCAAACAGCTGTCACAGCAGTGGACACAGTGATATGCAACACCAAGTTCCTAAATGTGCGATGTGCCCACCACAGCCAATCTGCCTGCATCAGGTGCAGAGAACATTACAATACAGAAAGACCTCTTTGACAGTGGAGATCGATGCTTTCTGGGCTTTAGAGTATGTTGATTTCTATGAGTAGGAATGTCACATCTGCAAGAGAATGGCAAGAGCTGAAACCCAACCTGGATGCTTACTCAATTACATTCTGTAACAAGCAGTATTCAATATAGAGTTTTTGGTCCAAAATATAGATAATGCAATCTAGATACCAGCTTCAAACTAGAATTAAAACCAATAATAATTAGAACTTTATGTATTCCTTCACCTATTTTTACTAGCATAATGAGCCACTCATATATAGAAAAAAATTAGTTTGCTTTCTTCTACTCTAAATTTAAAGTCCCCAAACAGATCTAAATTTGCTTTCCTCAATTTTGATTCTTAACTCTACAAGCAGCCTCAAACTTGAAATACAGCATGTACATCCACCAACAGCAGTTGGATGTATCTGACAATTTTTTTTCAAGTATAACCTAGCAATTTTGCTTTCAAGTTGCCCTAATTAGTCTTCCCATTAACTCACTGAAACATATGAGAAAATTCACACATTTTTTTAGAGCATATTGCTTCAGTCTGCCTTGACTGTAGGCTCAGCTGGAAAGAACTGGTCTGCATTCTAAAACATCTCCTCATACTACAAAAAACACAAAATTCAGAAATGCCATCAGAGTGAAAGATGACTCAGAAGCATATAAAAACTTAGATGTAATTACTCCTGCAGACATAGCAGTAAGTTTACAGAGTCATTGAATGGCTGAGATAGGAAGTGACAGCTGGATGCCATCTGTCCTAATGCTTGCTCAAGCAGGGCACCTGGACGGGGTGCCTAAGAGGCTGTCCAGACAAGTTCTGAAGATGTCCAAGAAGGAGACTCCACAGCCTCTCTGGACAACATGTGCCAGTGCTGGGTAACTCATGCAGTAAGAAAAGTTTAAAAAAAAAAAAAGTTCCTTCTCACCAAATCCTGCCAAAGACAACTTTAAGCAAAAAGATTTTTCCCTCTCATACGATGGAACTGTAGAAAATCCTGAGTTGGAAGGGACCTGCAAGGATCATCAATTCAAACTCATGGCTCCACACAGGATGATCCAAAATTCAAACCATATTTTGGAAAGTGTTATCCAAGAATAAACAAAAGGAGTTATGAATGAACTACTGCCCTCTTCTCAGTGTGGTTCAGCTTTTGCTGCATCAAGCCAGTCTTTATTTGAAGACTGTAAATGCATTTAAACACGATTTGTATACGTCAAGAATCAGTCTTTCAATGCTTAAGATTGTTCTTATCAAGGAAAACTTGAAGAGATGGGAGAAAAAAATACAGCAAGTTGCTACTCGTTTTCCTTTGTACATCAAGATTAAAAATCAAAACTCACTTCTCAATCGTATCAATACCTTTTTGTGCCTACCACAAAGCACCCTAGGCCACCCATCTAACTGGCATTGTGTTTCAACCTTTTATACAATAGATCCTAAATCACAGGAAAAAGAGTATTTTGGAAATTTGTTCTACAAGACTTCTACCACATAGTAGCAGAAGATGGAATGAAAAGCGAATAAAATTTCATGTGGCTTTCCTACTACCCTCTGTTATACCTCTTAGTTATCTTATTTCTGTATCTAGCATTGAAAAATAATGCAAGAGAATCAAATCTGGTTTTCCAAAAAACCTAAATCACTGAAACTTCATTTAAATGGGAGCAAGCACGGCAGAGACTTTCTTCTAGAAGAGTACTTCCAACTTAATGGACTCTTCCTGTTTATTTACATTTTCCTATACTTTTTTGCTTTAAAACATCACTAGTTCCATCTACATTTACCAAACTTAAAATAAAATCTCTGAAGCCATTTCTCAGGTCAGATTCATAACACAATTAGCTACTTCAAATCCTAATCAGTTGCCCCAGCAGTCAGTCATAAAGCAAGAGAGGCAGAAAAGGTTGACTGCAACCCTGAAAACTTTCCCTATATGCAAAAAGAAATCAGCACTTCATGAATACCTATCTGCAAGATATACTTCTATATCTAATAATTTTTTCATTTCTCCCAATATATCACCAAACGATCAGCTAGTAATCAAAACCCAAAATGCTTATTGTGTATATGGTGGTGGGATGCACGTGTATCTAATACCACTGGAAACAGAGATCTTCCTTGTGTGAAAGACTTTGAAATTTGATATTTTATCCAGGCTATAATTAGAAAACCCTGACCATGGAGAATAATGCCATTATTAGAAACAGATGACGCTCTCTTCCTTTTTGCTCCACTCCCTACCCCCTAAACACTGACGTAAACTACCCCAATCCAGGAAAATAAACTAAAATATTATCATTAATTGAGCAGAAGGCAGATGGGAGAAGCCAAACCACTATTGTACATATTTACTTGCATCTGACTGAGCTTCAGCGTAAAAAAGTTCTTAAGTTCATTACAGGATGTTTGCCAAATTATTCCCTGTGGTGTAACTTAACTGCACGTACTCCAGCAGCAAGCCAGAGCAATTTCAGTGTCCAGCATACAACACTGATGGAGCCACAAATTTTCTGTATGACAAGAGCATGCGATTGCCTCCTGGAAATCTTTTCCTCAACAGCTGCTTTCACTGCTTTCAATAATGAGAACATCTAAAATCTCTTGGAAATTGGTAAAAAAAAAACAAAAAACACACACAAAACACACAACACACAAACACTGTGAGACGATATGCCATGCAAAGCAAGGTTTATGCTACACCTGTGTTCCCACTACCTACCCACTGAAATACTGAGCTAGCCTGGCTGCAGCATAGACAATCAGCTGAGCCAACTGCAAGATCTCAACCTGGATCACACCCTAGAAGCAAGAGGGTGCCTTTCCAGGCAGTAGTAGCCAGTCACAGGAATGGGCTGGTTTGTTTGCTTTTGTTTGAGTCTTTTTCTCCCCCTGCACAGAAATCCTCACCATTCTCCTCAGACGCCACTCATACTGTATTTTCATACAGTAAACTTGAAATAAGAACCAAATGAATGGAGGAAGTCTCTGAAAATAAATCTCTTTCAAAGAATAAATAAACACAAGCATGTGTCACATAAAGCTGTGTCAGAAGTGGAAGCTCTGCAGACTAGAGAGAACCGTTCTGGCATTTAACAAGTTCTGAATGAGAGAGCAGGCCTGAAAACCTCATATATAAGCAAATCACGTTTAGGAACTCAAGTGCTGGGCACGAACAACCAGAAAGAAAAAAAGCAACAGGAAAAAATACTTGCTGCAGATAAAATATTTTACATATTAATTGCATTAATTAGTATTAAAATAATTCTGATTTAAAATACTAGTATGTAAAAATACTAAAACACTTACTGTCAGAAAGGAGTTGATACACTGGATTGCCTGTGTCACGTTTATGCCTGCAGACCAAAAGCAGGCGTGTAGTGTTCAGAAGCAAATTCAATTACTGACATTGGAAAAAAATAGCAAGTTAACTGGCTTCCAGCACCACCAGGTACTGCAGTGGCACAACGCTTCTGTTTCGCAGAAGTGTATAACAAACTCAGAGCCAATTTTTCTACACTGAATCAATTAATAGGATGTTTGGGTTTTTTTTGGTAGGATTTTTTGTAATCTGTCATGTATTACAAGTTGCACCTAAGAACCTGATACTTCTACAACCCTTCTGGCAAACTTGTCACCTCTTTGGCATGTAATAGAGAAGGTAAAATAGCAGAAATCCCACTTAGTGCATGAAGTGGAGTTAACACACAACTTTCAAACAATTTGAAATCAGAGTGGGGGATACAAGTACATTCCGAACTTTGGTTAATGATGCTTAATGTAGTAACTGATTTTCACTGAGCAAACAAGAAAGTTACACCTTGTCATTGAGCAGAATAAATTTATTTACTCATAGTGAAAATCTTTTATTCACATTTCCCTATTTTCATACACAGGAGAGTCCTGCTATCAGCATATCACAGAAGCTGCCTACCCTCAGCAAGATTTCCCTGCCTTTCCCCGGAACACATTACTGACAAGGAACCAGCTCTATAAAAGCTACTTGACTTTCTATTTTAAGAGGGCAATCAGTTACAGTAATTAGGATACTGAAATACTTTCTGAAGTCCAGTCTTTGACAAACAGGGCAAAACAGACCCTCTTCAACTTTGGTTTATCTGTAAAAAGGCTGTCCCAAACTTGATGAGTCCTCCATGACCACCACATCACATTTCTATCACACCTGAGATGTAGTCTTGGCAAAAATCTCATTAGCAAAGTCATTAAAATTCCATGAACAAGGACAAGCAATTAAATGGTATAATGGGCCACACATAAAGACAACATCCATACGATCTTGTTTGAGTAACACTAATCAAGTCTGTACATTTACAGTGGCTATTTCAAGAGCCACCTGAAATTCTTAATTTCATCACTTGAGTTAGATGACAAGGGAAGCAACGTAGCTTCTCACAGACTTGCACATGTGTAAGCAAACCAGAAACAGCACCAAAACAAAAGATGTTTGAAAATGAAATCATCACCAACAAAAAAGCAAATATATTATCAGTTTGAAAACCACTGAGCAAAGAGACATGCCTGATAGAAAGTGTTAATTTTCTCTTTTGTTCCATTACAGTAAGATTTCAGGTTAAAGTTCCCAATTAAGTTAAAAGACACTTGGTTGAACAATCTGTCATCCAAACTATTCCTTATTAAAAAAAAAAAAAAAAAAAAAAAAAACACCACAGCCATTCCCTTGAAAAAGAGTAAAATGATTCCCCTCCTCCTTACTGCTCCTGGCAGCAAGAACTATCACGTCTCAAATAACAAAAATGTTTCCACAAAGAAAATTTAACAAAAATTTCTAATGTTTTGTTATTAGCAGCAGTTGACTTCAGAGACTGTACCAAGCCAGTGAAACAGAAAGAAATTACAAGGGAAAACAAATACAGACTTAACAACAAAAAAGGCCAACAGATATGAGTCTATGAGTGAGACAGTAAAGATCCTAGGACCTAATGTAGTAAAACTTAGGTTTTACCAAATGTTGAGGTGTATGCAGGCAGGGAGGAAAGAGACCAGAAGAAAACCCTTAAGCCCTCAACACATCCCATATGCACCAAGCACACCCAGGTTACTTAAGTGATCTGAGTATAAATGATATTTTAAGACTCAATACAAAATAGTTCTGCCTACTAACATTTCTGTCAAGTGACAATTTGCCTAGCAATACCTAGGCTAATAATAATCAGCTATGGAGTCCACAACTCCAGGAGAAAGACATCTTCAAAGAAATGTGTATCTTCTTAAGTCAGATCTGAGTCAAAAAATCCCACTCACATGAAGCTCACATATGGAAAATGATTTAACACATGAATGTAAAGGAGAGAAATGTTGTACAGAGGTAGGATGCTGCCACTCTAAAACAAGGGCAGGTATCAGACTTGTGCAGCAAGGACAGCTTTAACAAAGTGCCATGATGTTCATAAAGCTGCAGGTGAAGCATGTTAGATTGTTCAGCAGAGAGAAATAATTACAGCAGTCAATTACTGCAAGACTGTTTTCCTTACTGTACTCAATTATTCTGTCATTGTTAGAGACGTGAAAATATGGATCCATTAGAAGCCCATGAAAAAAATAGCCTAATTTGATACTATATGGGAGGCTTTCTTTGTTTTGCTTTCACTGAAACACACAGACCATCTTATTAGAGATGGTGAAGAAAACAGAAGGTAAGCCCATTTCAGGCACTGGAAATAAGGCATAAATAACTGCCATGGCACTAAGGTTGCAACAGTACTCCAAAATGAAAACTGGGCTTCTGAATCAGGTTTGTCTGCTAAATTCATCTACGAAGGTTAGCCTAACTTACATAAAACATTTTTAAACTACAAAACCAAACATGTTTGAATGTGGAGTCTTGAAAGAACCACCTTTCTCCTAAGATAGTATAAACTTTATTTATATGTTTTGTCACCTTATTTAAAAGGGTATACACCCCCAGTCCAATATAACCAAGCTTCCTAAAGACACAACATAAACAAGAATGCTCTGAACCTTTTGAACAATCTGCCTTCCCAGCAGTACCTACCCCCATCATGAAAAGGCACCTGTACCTCTTTGCCTACCAACTTTTGGCATTCAGCTTCTACGCAATTTTACTGCAGCACAGGCACAGTTCAGAGCTGGGCTACAGGACAGTGCTGTGGGAGTAACAAAAACTGGCAATCACAAAATTGTAAAAATAAATAAATAAATGATAACACCTAAAATGTAGATGCTCAACACGAAGGAAAAGAAATGGAACAGAAGAGGAAAATCCTGCCCTATAGTATCTAATCCTTCTTTTCCAGCAATCCAAAGCTATTTTTACGCACCAGTTACGTAACTAAGTAGAACGATTTCTAGATTAACAGGTTCTATTTTTTCCCTCTCAGATAAGAGGATAAGTCACGTAATCAAGCAACTTCATTTTGCTGAAGTGAAAGAATAAGTAGAAACTTCTGCCACAGGGTGTTTATTTTATTTTTTTACTTAAAGTCCAGATGTTAACTTGCATTTGCCTTCTGTGAAGGCTGCCTAGCCTACAGCTTCCAATTCCATTTTCTTCAGCAACAAGCAGTGAAGACACACTGAAATCAAATATGCCCCTAGGAACATTCATTAAAAGCAATGGTTAAAGGGGAAAAAATATATATCCTACAGATAACACAAATATCTGTCCTTTATTTCTGAATCGTCTAGATATTCATGCTACAAATACCATCCACCTCAACAGCTACCAGATAATCCCTCTGTTGGAGCTATTTCAATTCCATGTGGAAAAAACTGCCTAAAATATGGAGTAACCAAGCCCACCTGAAAAAAATCCACCGCTTCCCTTCAGGAAGAGAAAAACTCTAAACATTTTCATCCTCTGTAAAAGAATATCATCAATGGGAACACATCTATCCCTCCACTTTCCTACACCAACAGAGGCAGAAGTTATACTTTCTCAATTCTAAAGGAAACTTACGTATGCTACTGCGACTCTAACTTATTCCAGGTCCCATCTCCAACACCAGCACACTCACATGAGCTAATCTGATCCCTTACAGCACCATGTCTGATGTGAGGCAGTTCTGAAGAGAAAGTGAAGTGCATGAGTGATGAAAAGGGACTCAAGGGACCAGAGCTGAATCTGGACTGTTCCCCCCAAGCACTTTAATTCCATGCAGACACAAGTGGTGTTCTTGACTAAAGAGTTCACTGATCCTTTACATTCTATATGTAAGTACAGCCATAAGCAGTCTATAGTTTACTGTCAACTAACTTCAAAAGGTTAATTCCTACTTTCAATTCCTGAGGAGACCAGATTTCTTGGCTACATTTGAGATTATTCATTACTGTAGATTTAACCCCTATCCCTATGAAGATGGTCTTTAGCCTAAGAATACAAGATGGCCTGTGCCCCATTTGCTCACCACTAAGAAATGAAGCCTTTGTCTTAATACAAGCCACCAAGAACAGCTCCTTCTAACAGCAGCAGCTGTTGGAGCAGCAGCTTTCAGCTTTACACAGGCATGCAGGAGACAGACCTTCATCTGAAGCCTCTCTCTCAACCTTTTATATGCTGCCATTTCCTCTGCTGACTTCTTTCTGCAGCAGTGAGGCTGCAGGCCCTTCAAGGCAGGAAGATAAGGCCCTGCACACAGCTTGCAGCCTCCACAGCACTTTGTGACTAGGTGCCTCAGCACACCATCTCCCTCCCTGCCTGCCATAGGCACAGATCAGGCCAGGCAGCTGAACGCTAACAACCTGCCACTGCTACATGCCACTCAGAAGCGGTGAACACACCACATGCCATTTACTTCAAAGAGTTTGGGTATGCTTGCACCAAACATTTCCGAGGGACAGAAGTCATCCCCGTTAATCCCAAGATTCCACTGCTGCCTCAAGAACAATGAAACTTGCTGGGAAAATCTCACCCCTTCAGATGCTGGTCCCCACATAGCAACAGAATAACGTGTTACTATAACTCATATTCAGCTAGAACTGGGCTACTGAGAACCTTGCACTCTTTCATAATAAATCAGACCGTGTCATCAGTAGGTCACCATCTGAAACCCAGTTCAGGTCACACAGGAGTTACCTTAAGTCACACCTGAATATTACTCTATAATCTAACGGCACTTTTGGTGCTTTAAGTAGTAAGTATTATTGTCTTCATTTCCCATACGAAGAACAGGAAGTGAAGTATTAAAATAGCTTACCTGATGTCACTCAGTAAACCTACAACAGGCAGCACTGGTAGCCAGGAATGCTCAGCATTATCTTAGAGCAACCAAAAATTTAGTATTCCCAGGAGAAGTTGACTCCCCCACTACTAACAGAATGTTTTCTGAAGAAGATAGTGGCAAGACAGATATAAAAAGAAGTCACAAAAATCCACCCCATAAAGCTGACTACAACATAATGAACAGATGTGGAAAAGTATGCTTTCTTGTACCTTTTTTCTGGCTTTTGCCATTTTAACTCTTACTTCAAATACTTTTGTATTTCTGACACACCTGCGTCTGGCACTGGGACTGACAACAACTGAATACTATCCAGATTTAATGTCTCATTTCTCTGCAGCATAAAGCAAAAATAAGGATTCACATTTCTGTGATGACCATTAACAACCTTCCTCCAAGCCCTGTCTTATTCACACACACTCTGAGGACTTGGCTTCGATTTCCTTAGAGGACAGTTGATATTTTGAGCCAATGTGAATAATACACAGATAAAATTAGCTATGTTAATTCAGAGACTATATTTAGAACTAAATCTTGCACTCTTCGAATTTATGCACTGTAAAAAACAAGCCTCAGCCCAGAGAGGGACTATACTTGCTTTTACGTCCACCAAAGAAACTACAAAATACAGTTTCAGAGAAGAAAACCACTGCCATCTGAATACTATTTCTCCGAATCTTTCCATGATATGGGAATACATATGCATATCTTAATGGTTATCAGCATTTTCACCTGCTAGTAGACTGCACACAATGCAAAGATGGTTATACAACCAGGTTTACATACTGTCCCTCTGAACCTGTAAGTCACTTTTTTGGAAACATTCTGAAAATTGTAAGCCATTTGTGTCCTTCCAAAAGATATAGAAAGATCTGATTCCAACTATGAAGCATGCCTCGATAAACAGATAACCAAAGTAGGAAAGAACTGTATAATGTCCAGTACAGTCTTTTATCTTGGCTTTTCCTGGACAAAATATTAAGTTTTGCAATCCTAACACACACACACACACACACACACACACACACACACACACACACACACACACACACTTTATTCCTTCCCCATTCTTTCACTGGCAATTCACTTAAAAAAAAACAAAAAAAACCCACCATTTTAATTGCTTTCTCCCACTGCCTATGCCAAAAAGAAGATCATGACATGACACATTTTAGTGAAATTTATGACCCTGACACATTTTAGAAAATTTAATGCATTAGCACACTAATTAAATTAATGCAACAAACACAACTAAATCACAAGGGCAAGAAAATATATGTCATAAATTACGACAAAAGCCTTAAAAGAATGTTTTTTATCCTGAAAGAAGCTCCTCTGACATTTTATGTACATGTCAGGCACCATTCAGTCTACCAAATCCGTATTTCCTGGTATGAAACTCAGCACACACTGCAAATGACAAACAGTCTCACATTACAACATCTGATCCCCTGCACACAACAGAACTGTAACCATTTCTATAGTCAGTCAAGATGAAAAAACACTAAAGCATTCAAAACAGAGAAAAGAATTTTCTCTTATCCTCAGAAAAGTTCTGAAGTTTGCTCCATCATTATAAAAAGAAACTAGAAGAAACAAACAACAGATTGGTACTTCAATGTCTACTAGGATGGATTATCTACCACCTGAATGGGATGCTGGTTCAACATCAATATCCCTCCCTAAAGTACATCACCAGCATTACTAAAGATAGGTTTCAATTTAAGCACAAGAATTGCAGAATTGCTGTTAGCGCTGCTGTAAGACTTATGAGTACTAAATTCTTTGAATTCTTTAATACTTTGAAATGAAGTATTAAAACATGAGGGGTTCACTATTTACAAACTAACAAGCTTGAACAACAGGAATCAAAACTAAACTTTTCTTTATAAGATTTGATGGTAACTTCTCTCTGCAGACCACAAAAATTAGAAGACAGTGTTTGCCCATCCATTTTGTTTTCCAGTGTGCACAGCTGTGAGTACAGAGACAGAGGTGGAGACTAGAGAATATTTCAATTGCTGCCTTTGATAATGGAAAGAATTTAGTGTTTATAAGTTTATTTCGAGTTGTTGGCTCATGCACTGGGGTATTTATAGTACTCATCACTGTGGTATCCAAGCACATTAGCAGAGTGCTTTGACCCATGCAAAACAATGTAAGACTGCTTCTCCTCCTCTCTCCAACCTACTAGGAAACACCTTAGCTTTGGTATTACGATCATAGCATGGTCAAAAATGAAAAACAGAACTCTTAAAAAGCTAGACTCAATTTCAGATTTGCTTTTTTAAATATAATAAATAAATGCAGGAAGAAAAGTACATCATAAAAACTAGTGTGGGATAAAGCAGCTTATTAGGATCTGCTTTCTATTTCAAAGTCAGCTCCATAACCACTAGCTCACAGATTCTAAATTATCTACTTACAACAACTATTCAAAAATATATATATGTAATTCTGTCTAATAATGTTAGCTATTAAAGTCTTCTTTCACTCCAGAGAAACACAAGAGAGCCATTTTGCGCAATGCAGTATGTATGTTTTCCAGCGTTACTTAATAGTACCAGTAAATCCCTAACATAGCAAATTGTAATGGCATTTAGCCCATATCCAAGCTACCACGATGAAATCTGAAACTCTGCAAAGGGTAGCAATTTTAGAAGCCACATACAGATCTTCCCATCATCACTCAAGTGGTGGAAGGCTATTAATGCACTTTAGCTTTAAAGAGGTCGACACAAATGATTTTAGAGAAATCAAAACTAGCATGCTTCACATTCCACAAAATACTTGTAAAATAAATAAATAAATAAATCCACCACAGCTCAATTCCCTTTCAAGTCTTGGGCGAGCAACTGTAGGCAGATAAGGCCCAATTATAATACTGAAATACTGAAGCACTGGAAACAGCATAACTGTATTGATAATTAAGTTGTAAATGTTGAATGTAAGAATGGCTTCTTAACAAAAAGCAGAAAGTAATTTTTTTTATATTATGTTTCTGTACTGCAATTTATTTTAAAGATTTTAATTTATATTCTCATTTACTGTAGGCTAAAGAGATTTCTGATGTTATGAAAAAAAAAAAAGTACAATATCTTTCTTATATACAGGCACACAAACCCTCCTTGCCAATATTTAGAAATGTATCTATACAAGTGCATACAGAAAAGAAGTAACTTAAACAGCCTAAAATGCAACCCATTTCAGAAGAAAAAAAAAAATAAATCCATAATTCTCTAAATCTCTGTTCTCTAAACCTGAAGCACAGAACTCAACCACATTTGTCTGACTCTTTATCAAGTCCTACAGTTACACCACAGGCAACAAGAATAACAACCACTCATTTAAGAAAATGGCTAAATAATATTTTTCAACTTTTACAGTAAATGAAGGGTAAACTATTCCCATGGGCATATGAAGTCAGAAGACTCCATAAACAAGAACCCTTGTCAGAAAGTCACATTTTATTACTTCTGCTAGATAATGCTACCTGCCAGAATTAAGTATATGTTCATTTATATCCCTAGGATCCCTTCCTATTCTGAATTTCCATTTCAATCAAACATTTTAGAAGTACACATTTAAGAGCTTCTGGGTTTTTTGCATTCTTCAGCTCTCTCCAAGATATCCCATCCTGATTTCTGCTGCAAAATTAGAGATCCAGCCCTTCTATTCTGTGCTGGCAGGGCCTCACCTGAAGGTACTGCATCCACACGTGGAGTCCTCAGTACAGGAGATACACACCTATTGAAGTGTATCCCAAGAAGGGCCACAAAATGATTTGGGGAGTGGAACACCTCTCCTATGAGGACAGGCTGAAAGAGCTGGGGCTGTTTGGCCGGGAGAAGAGAAGGCTCTGAGGTGACCTGATAGTGGCCTTTCCGTATCGAAAGGGGAGGTACAGGAAAGAAGGGGACAAACTCTTTAGGCAGGTCTGTGATGACTGAACAAAGAGAAATGGTTTCAAGCTTAAAAAGGGAAGGTTTAGGTTGGATATAAGGAAAAAGTCTTACAGTAAGGGTGGTGAGGCACTAGAAAAGCTTGCCCAGAAATGTGGTTGATGGCCCATCCCTGGAGATTTTCAAGTCAAGGGTGGATGAGGCCCTGGGCAATCTGATCTAGCTGTGCACGGCCCTGGTCTTTTGCAGGGGTTTGGGACTAGATGACCTTTAAAGGTGCCTTCCAATTCTAAGGATTCTACAATTCTATGGAAAGCAACATGAGAAGTTATGGCAAAGACCATAAAACCAGAAGTCTGTCCAAAACCAATCTTCACATTTTTTCTTTAATAAATGACCACTGAATGAATGGCAGAGTAGAAACTGAAGCAGTTCTGTCACTTGTGAACTCCGTATAAAGCTTACCCAGCTGAGCCCCCTGTACAGTCCTTTACTGTACACCTCTCAGCATCAAAGAGTAAGGTAGTTGGACTCTAAAGTGAAGATGAGAGATGTTTCAAGGAAAGGCCTGAATGATGGAAAGCATATTTATATTGCTGACTGCTTCAACTCAGATTTTTCTCCCTCCTCTCCCTCAACACTACTGGGAACAAAAATATGGGCCAGCCACAAAAGGAACTACCAAGACTATTGGTGCTGGTGGCACTGGTGAGAGTTGAACAGAGAGGAAAAAAGTAAGGTAAGATGCTAATGCATATGTCACAAGGTCAGCACATTTCCAGTTCTACCAAAGTCGTGAACCATTTAACTAAGGATTTCCTGAACAGCAGATACAACACAAACAATGCTAGCAGATATAACTCAAGTTACACTTGCAATCTCCACAAAAGTTGCTTTTGTTTTATTCACAAGTGATAATTCCAAGGTTTTTTTTGTTTTGTTTTTTGTGCTTGTCTACATAAGAGAAAGGAGTTATTCTTCCACAAGCATTACCACCCAGCAGAACATATTTTCTTTTGAAGTGTGCAAACTCACACAAAAGTCACCATTTCTAAGACTCCGTGTCCATCAAACATACAAAAACCATCCAGCATCCTCTTCAGTTACAATCCAGAAGACCATTCTTACAGAAGACATCACATTCACCTACCAATACATGACAGTAACCACACACTTTTAGGAATAATCTTTGTTCTCTGAAGTTAGTAATTTTACTTTTTTTTTTATATAGCTTTTCTCTCAAATGGAAAAATAACTACACTGTATACCAACATGGTTTTCCTATACATGAAAGCCAAGAGTTATATTGTTTAACACCCTAATTCATAGCTTGCAATCTATTCTAGTTATTTTTACATAATGAAACTTAAATGGCCCGCCAAACCATTAATGTATATTGCTTTGAAGTCTCTCTGCAGAGAATGCTAGAAAATGCATTTAAAAGATGCTCATTACATAAGTTGTACTTGTTTTCATAAGCAGAACAAAGCCTGAACTTTTCAACAAATTTCTAAGGAAAGCTGCTATACAAGAACATAAAATTGCAGTGGAAAGTCATTTTTAATTATCATTTTTAATGGAAGATAATTTCAAAATAGTCCAAAGGAATACAAATAAGCTCACCTCTGCAGAGTCCCCACACCAGTCATCTGGTGAAAGATTTATTGTAAGCTGAGGGGCATAGGGGGAGATAGCTTATTTGGGGATCACCCAAGAAAGAGAAAGTTTGTGCATTTTGTTTCAAAAAAGAAATAGCAACAAAAACAACAATGCAAACTAAGCCAAACCAAGATACAAGCATCCCCTCACCATAGCCAATATTCCTCTACCCACAGGAGGATTTTCAAAGGAATTTCCTTCAGAGAAAAAAAAAAAAAAAAGCATGCCAAAGATCTATATCCAGACAAGAGATCAAACTTAAAACAAAATTAAAAAAAAAAAGTTTGAAAGTCACATGTAAGACTTACTACACAAATAAAAATATACCTTTAAAATCCACTTTCTTGAAGTTGAACTTTTCTTTTCAGTAACACAGAAAAAGTTAAGTCACCAAGACAAGGCAATAAAAAAAAAAAAAAGGTAATTTCTGCATTCAAAAAAAAAAGGTAATTTCTGCATTCAAATGTATCCTGCAGTTTTCTTAGCAACTGGCTTAAAATTCCAACAATTCAGGCACCATCTCTGTATCTGCAGCATCATCCATTTGCTCTGTTATCATGAAGTTACAAAGAAAGTAAAGAGAAGAGCTCCTTTCAAGAGGAACAGAGAGAAATGGACAAGGGCTCCAAATCTCACCCTGAAATGAAAAGGCTATTTATTACTGCACCTCAATGACCACTCCACAGCCAAGAGGAAGACACAGAGTCTCCGGTTTTTGTTGTTGTTTCTTTTCCTTTTCTTCTTTTCTTCTTTTTTTCTTTTTTTTTTTTCCTGGCTGTACTAACACTACCAATATTGTCTGTATCTTAACAACAGAGCCACAAAAACACAGTCCTAAGCAACAAGTTCATTTCAGCTCAGTACTGAATTCGGTGCAGCTTTGAACTCAGAAAACAACTGCTGAACTTCAGACCAGGTCACTTAGTGCTGCCTGGCACACCCTAACGAATTCAGTTAATATAGTTCATATGGTAGAAAAGTTCATCTCTGCATTTTATACAACAAAGACTATTCTTCGGACTATGTACAAACTTCTTATGGATGTCTTTATATTGCTCTATAGCTCTAATGCACAACTATAAAGCTAAAATTCAGATGTAGGAACATCTACTTGGGAAATGTTCTCACCTCCACTCTCCTGATGCATTTCATACAGATTCTTCTTAATTCAAAACCTGCTTGGATTTCAGAACCTTCCTCTTGCACCTCATCTCTGAATACTCACTACTGGTTAAAACAAAGAACAGTAAAACCAAAAGGTACCCAACAAAGGAGTTAAATTCACTCAAGCTTCCACATAAAAACTAACTAAAAGCCTGTGCACTCTCACTATGAACTGAAATTAATGATCAAATCCTTTCACACCTAGTTGTTGTGATTCTTTTTCAAATACTTTTGTTTAATATCAGTTCATGATATGCTACATTTGTATTTCTAGATGAAAATAATAATAAAAATAAAAACCTTTAAACTTGGTTAAATCAGCTATTAAAGGCAACTAAGTGTCCCTAAGGCAAGACACAAATCTTAAAGTTCTCTAAAACTTTAGTAGAACTACATGGCAACACTGCAGGTCACAGATATCAGATACCACAGACACTGTGATACAGACGTACTGAAAGCAACCTCCATAAGCACCTTGAGAGTGCAGCATAACAGTACGAGAATATGAACATCAACTCCAGGATCTTAAAAATCAACAACAACAAGAGCAAAAAGAGGGCTAGTATGGAAGCAAAAAAAATCTGCAATTAACTGAAAGACAGCTAATAGATATTGATAGCTCCATATAATATAAAAATATGGATTAACTTTATCATAATCTCAATTCGAAGTTTTCATAAATTCACAGTCAAGTATACATCTGAAAATTTTCCGGAATGAAGGGTTGTCTCTTCAGTGGAGAAAAAGTGACCTCTGTGTAGCTGAGTACACTTCTACAACGTAGACTTCCTCAACCACAGATGATAAACAAAGACTTCCTCCCCAGCCCTTTAATAGGAAAGTAGAAAAAAAAAAATGTTGGTTTTTCTTTTTCCTTTTTTAATCACGTTTCCAATGGGAGAGTCCACCAATTTTTCTGTCCAAATTGACTGGGTAAAAAGAATTTAAGACAGACAAAAAACAAACAAACAACAACAAAAAAAACCAAAGCAACAGCATTAACTGCTTTAAAAACAAAGCAGTCACAGCTCCACTCTCCCTCTCTCTCACTTCCCCTAACCCGAAAGAGGTTAGCGAAGAAGGAAGTGAGATGAAAGAAGTAAATACACTTCATCTAAGAGTGGCCTCTGCACACTGTTTTTTTTTCTTGCTGCTGTCTTTATGATGCCAAAATTGATGTAAGAAGTCCATCTGACTTGCATAGAAGCACAAGTGAGGTACTGAAAAAGAATCTCTTTAACAGGGAGCTTTCATACTCTGCTTCAAAGCATTTTACAAAATTCTTTATTTTCAGTACTGAAATCACAGATAAAATAAAGGGTGATGCTAAATATATTAGATACCACACTTAAAAAAATATAGCAAGAAAAAAAAATTATTACTGGCATTAAGGTAGAAATGTAGTTTTGATTAAATAAAAACTAAAAGAAAAGTCCTCCAGACATAGGCAGTAGTATAAATCTGTTGAAAATAACACAAAAAAAAACAGCAGGGATTTACAGACATTTCTGCAGAGGCTACAACCAGTCTTCTCTGCCACACCCCGATGCAGAACTCCAGGCAGCACCAGAATGTTTTATTTTGTTCAGCAAAAGTCTCTGAACAACTCACTGCCTACATCCCAAACAACTAAAGGTAATCCCCCAAGAGCACTACATTGCCTACCGTGGAAAAGATTAATGTGGGGTCATGCAATTTTTATTCCAGATACAGCTGCAAATGCTGCTTGAATACATACATTAAATATTGAATAGTATTTGAATATGTTTCTAGCGTTTATGGCTCAGAAGGTTCCTCTCATGCTGTTCTCTGCAACTGATCTCTAATGTAATTCCTACTTGCTTCAGGAGATCCCAAGTTACCAAGCTGACAAATGCAGGCCAGAAGCTTTCTCTGATTTGACGACAGCAAGGAAAATGCAAAATCCTTCATACGACCTCTTAGCAAAGATGCAAGTTTGGCATGCTACCATGAATGGTAGATTCTGTCTGACAAACCTGATTTCATTCTATGACAAGGTGACCTGCTTAGTGGATGAGGGTCAGGCTGCCGATGTTGTCTACCTGGACTTCAGTAAGGCCCTTGACACCATCTCCCATAACATTCTCATGGAGAAGCTGGCTGGCCATGGTCTGGATGGGTGTATGCTCCACTGGGTTAAGCACCGGCTGGATGGCTGGGCCCAAAGGGTCACGGTCAATGGAGTGTAATCTAGTTGGCAGCCGGTCATGAGCAGTGTCCCCCAAGGCTCAGTACTGGGGCCGCTCCTGTTTAACATCTTCATTGATAATCTTGATGAGGGGATTTAGTGCACCTTCAGTAGTTTGCAGATGACACCAAGCTGGGAGGGAGTGTTGATCTGCCAGAGGGGAGAAAGGCACTGCAGAAGGACCTGGACAGACTGGATCGATGGGCCAAGGTTAACAGCATGAGTTCCAATAGGGCCAAGTGTCAGGTCCTGCATTTTAGTCACAACAACCCCAAACAACCCTACAGGCTTGGGGAGGTGTGGCTGGAAAGCTGCCTGATAGAAAGGGACCTTGGTGTTCTGATGGACAGTTGGCTGAATATGAGCCAGCAGTGTGCCCTGGTGGCCAAGAAGGCCAATGGCATCCTGGTTTGTATCAGGAATGGTGTGGTGAGCAGAACTAGGGAAGTCATCCTGCCCCTGTACTCGGCATTGGTGAGGCCTCACCTCAAGTACTGTGTTCAGTTTTGGGCACCTCAGTACAAGGACATGGAGGTACTGGAGCAGGTCCAGAGAAGGGCAACAAGGCTAGTGAAGGGCTTGGAAAATCAGCCCTGTGAGGAGAGGCTGAGGGAGCTGGAGCTGCTTAGTCTGGGGAAGAGAAGGCTGAGGGGAGAGCTTGTCGCCCTCTTCCAGTACCTGAAAGGTGCTTACAGTGAGAGCAGAGTAGGCCTCTTCTCAGTGGTGACAGGTGACAAGACGAGGGGAAATGGCCTCAAGTTGTGCCAAGGCAAGTTTAGGTTGGACATTAGGAAACACTTCTTTACAGAAAGGGTGGTTAAACACTGGAATAGGCTCCCCAGGGAGGTGGTTGAGTCACCATCCCTGGATGTGTTTAAGAGCCGTTTGGATGTGGTGCTTGGAGATATGATTTAGCGGAGGGTTGTTACAGTTAGGGTACTATGGTTAGGGTGCGGTTGGACTTGACGGTCCTTGAGGTCTCTTCCAACATGAGTAATTCTATGATTCTACAAAGAACAGAGTTTAATGCACACATTTCTGATTGTCAGGATAGAAAATACCCAGGTAACACAATCAGGCTGACACACAGAGCGTGGGATGCTTCTTCAGAATGTGAAATTTGGCAAGTGGGGAAGAAGGAAATCAAGGAAGAATGACACCACTTCATTATTTGCCTCTCGCCAAATAATTGAATATTTCACAAAACTTATACCCCTATTTGCCAGGACTCAAATGCTAAAAGACTGACCTCCACTTAGAGAAATCTAACGATTTCCTCTGAAAATCCATCATCTCCCAAAATCACTGAGCAGAAGACAATGAACACAAAGTACACATGGCAGCTCTCAGCATCCTTCTGCTACCACACCTTCCTGACTGACATTAAAACAGAGCGAGCAAGCTAATATTTGAGATATACACATTCTCAGTCCCATTATCTTTAGCAGCATGCTAAACAAAACAAAACTCTAAATTATTCATAATTAGATTTTACCTCCTCAAACTCTATTCAGCCCTTTACCAAGTTACATTCAGTAGCTACACTTGTCAGCTTTTCCTCCCCCCTTGCACCCCACATAACAACTTTGGAGCTGCCTGTACCATGCCTCCCTGCCATACAAAGAAGCACTACAATTCAATTGAAGTAATTAGATTTTTTTTAATCAGTTATCAAGGTAACTTATTCAGTAAAAGTGACAGACCAGAGACTCTTCTGGGCCTCATAATATTAAATGATAGAATAGGAACTTGTTTTAAGTATTCCAGAGAAGTCCTGCCTATTAAAATGCACTGACAAGGAGCACTGATATCAAGCACTACGCACCAGTGCTTTAGGTTATGAACAGACCATGTTTATTCAGATTTCTAAATGAAAAGAGACAGAGACACAATTAGACATCCATCTTACATCACCACTTCTACCAGCACATATAAAAAAATAAATTTAACTAGCACAACATTAACTCCCCAGTGAAGTTGTTATAACCCCGATCTTTTAAATTCAATCCAGGGCTCCACACTTCATTTCCTTCCACTTTCTCAACAGAAAGAATGAAATTTTTCAGAACACTAATGGCATTCAGTGTCCAAGTGTAAACGGTCAGGATAGTACACGATAAGATGAAAACAGTAATAACACACCTTGTTCACTAGTAGAGAACAGTTTAAAAATAAGAGAACTTTGAAAAATCCAATGTGAAAATCTTTTTATCCTGCTACATACATTGGTGGGTTTTTTTCCCCTCCTTCAAAAGCTGAACTGTACCCATATAGCACTTAGTGGCAGGAAACAAACAAACAAAAAAAAATGAACAACAAAAACCCCTACCACTTTAACCACTATTTACAGAAAGAGTTTACATTAATCCTTAAATTAAGAGCACACTGAATTAGAAATTTAGATTTATTCTAACAAAACTAATATCCCCACATCTATGGTTGCTAAGATTTCTTCTCTCAGATTCCTCCAACACACATCAGCGTTTCTCACCTTCAGCAATGAAACTCAGCTAGTCAATACATTTTCTAATTTTCCTATCTTTGCAAAATATAAATCTTTGTGATTAAATGAGTTTCAGTGGTGGTTATCTTCCTCGTGCCTTTGTCAAAACCCATCTCTCCTCCAGATCACAAACGTTTGAACAGAATACAAGAGCTGCCCAGCACTATTTTCTAAACCTTGCACTTCCCAAAAGAATGAATTCTGAAATGAAGTATGACCAAGCAGATGAATTTGAAAGAAAGACAGGGGGGGGGGGGAAAAAAACAAACGCACGAGTAAAAACAGATTTAAAATTCATTTAAGCTCCATTCCCTGTATCAGTATATTTACAAGTCACTACACATCAGCACAAATTAATTCACCTGAGATTTCCATAATTAAAGACGTTAATATTAAATTCTGAAATTAAGTTTTTGCTTTTTTGTCGACATGGTAAAAAGGAAATAGCAAGGCCACATTTCACTAAGCATTGTTAAAAATTCTAATGATCTGCTGACTTGTGAGAAAAATTCCCCTCTACAAAATCCCCAAGAGATGTCCAGAGCAACACATTGAGAGCAGATGGCCAGCATCAATCCTGCAATTACCAGTCTGGCATGGCAGTCCCACAGATCACAATATTCTTTTCTTTTGAGTGTGGGGAGGGAGCAGCTGGAGATGTGGACAGCTAGGTATCATAAGCAACTGCACTTTATACTAAAAATGTACATACATTCAACATACAATCCTGTCATACACTCCTTTCACTATCTTTCACTTTACATTTCCTTCTTTTCTCCTTTAACATTTTCCTTTTCTGCTAAAAGGTTCTTAAACAAGGTGGCAGGAAACATAATATTAAAGATACAGAAAAATTGACCATCACATGTAAGTACCAGCAGATGCACAAATTTCATAAGCCAGTTGTTGCCATTTCTCTCTCTTCGTTTCCTAAGAAACTCCTAATGCAGCTTGCAATAATACTCTACACAAAGCACACAAACAGTCAGTCATCAGATAGCAACAACTGACTTCCAAACTTGTGGCTGCATCAGTGTCATCTCTCTCCCCACCCCCATCAAAGAACAGCTATTTTGGTCTCCTCAAGTCAGGAGAACTATCTGATGAAGAGGTGCTGTTTCATTTCCTGTTCTTACTCCCTCCCCCCCAAATGGTAAAGCCCTCAAGAGAAGAGACAGAAAAAAAAAAGCAGGCAAGAATGGTTTCAATTCAGATATTGCATTTTAAAATACTGTTCTACAACACATGGACAAGTCAGCTTGTAAATACATATACAGTAAGCATGAGAGCTTTATTCTCCCTACAATTCCAATAAAAAAGAAAAAAACAGTAAGACTTCCACAATAATAACTATTTAATATTTCAATTTTATACCACAGAACTTGCATATTTAAATAAAAACATTTTGCCAGATCCAGTAAGGGTTTAAAAATAAAGCACATGGAAAGAAAGTTGTAAGGAGTCTCTGACAGAGTTCCTTTCTAACTGATAGATGAAACAGGAAGAAGGACAGCAGACAATTCTCTCATCTACTAAAACTAACAAGTGTTGCAACAGCTAGACCTCTCCTCAGGAACACTCAGCCCTCGTGTATATTACCCCGTATCTCATATTGTATGGCATCCCTTTCTTCACTTCTACTGTTTCTCCCTGTGCTACTTCATTTCCTCCACACAGAAGTTATACTACAGGCTTATTTTCATTTCTCTTACTCTTGAAAAAATCTTACTGGGACATAAGGCTTCACAAGAAGGCAGTCTCAAGCTCTCCTCACTGTTTTCTCTCCTCCTCGTACTTTCACACGCCATAGACAGGGCTGTAATATTATGGAGATGCTGCTACCTTAGATGCTGAAACCTTACTTAACAAGAGCAACTTAGAGGAATAACGATTTAATACAAATTGAGATTTGACAATCTTTAGATACAGTTGATATATCCCAAAAAGATCTTTGATTAATTGACCTTCTAAAGGTACCTCAATCAGAAAAGGAAAGTTCAGGGGGGCATGATTCTCTGATTAGGTGTCAAATGCCGCGCAGTAAAATGCAAACCTGTTTCCCCAAGAGAAGTAACAAACTGAAGAATAGTAACCCTCATTTCCCAAAAGTCCCAGTGAGTAAGATTTCATTGCTGGTGCACATAAAAATATGAGAAAGCAGTGCCCTTTCAGCAACTCCTAAATTTCTTTCTTCTGTTTTTACCAGCTGTTTACCAAGCACCACTGCACAAAGTATTATTTCCCTGTTTAAGTCTGGCACGTCTTCTAACTGCAGCTATCAAAAGATGAAACAATTACCAGCTTTGTTGCAGAAATGCAAGTTAATGAGCACAACTCATGCAGAAGTAAACTAATTAAGCCTTGCCAAAACAAAGACTTGGTCCAGTCAGAAAACCATAGAACTGCATGCTCTCGACACGCAGTCTGTCTCGGAAAAATCACCATGATCTTCAGAAATGTACCTTCAAAACAGTTTGGATTGTTTCTCTCTCAGAAACATCCAAAGTTTAACAGTGTACACTCACCTTCCACACTATCAGAACAGGAGGTACCAATCCCAGTGTCCCCGCTGTCGGAAGCTATACTGTGTCTTCTGACAGGATTGCTTTGACTGCTTGACGCAATGGTTGCGGACTGCCACAGGGAATCAGTACCAGGTAACCATCCCACAGAGGAATAGTCTGAGCCTATAAAGAAGGAAGCCAGAAGTCTGTCATTACTGATACAGAACAGAATTCAACAACAAAATACCAGTCAAGGTAAAAACTGAGCCCTATTTATCACAGATGAGGTTTGAAACACAATCTGTGCTGATGTTTGGTTTTTCCTAAATTACCTAAATTTCCTAAATTTCCTAAAGTCCTTTGTTCAGTGGAATCTTTTCAAGAAGGTCCAGTAAATACACTTTTACTACTTAAAAACATGGTCCTTAAACTGTTCTTGTGGTGACTTTACCAAGATACTTATCATGCATTTCCTATCCTAGTATTGATTCTCAACATACAGCAGGATTTTGTATTGCAAGCATTTAGCTACAAAGAAATAAATGTGTTTCAGCAGCAGAAACCAGCTGAAGCATTTGCAGTTGAAACAGTAATTTCCAAACGCATAAACCCCACATGACTGAGGTTATAAAAGAAAGTCAGCACTGGTATCTAAAGTCATCTGTTATCTTTTTGTGCTATATCACAAGATGGACTATTAAAACAAGCAGGCACATAGGCTTTGTGAGAATCCTATATATCCAAGGTTTGCTACATTTTGCTTTAAAAAAAAAGTTTGAAAGGTTACATTTTAAAGCACAATTTACAATGGCAAATAGTTTCTCTGCTCAAAGAATTGTTGAAAACACATCCTATTTTATATAGTTGATCAGAAGTGGAAAATAAAACTCAGAGAACATCCACAAAGGACGATCACAATTTCTAATAACCATAATCTAAATCTAAGCACAGCTTACAGGCAGCATACTGACTGTCATATTTGCACTCCACATCAGCAGAGGCACATAAAGAACTCTGGAGATAAGCACACCTCAGGTTTGATGTCCTATATAACTGCTCACACACACCCCCTCTAGCAGCAAGCTTTGCATAACACTTTTAGCAGGAAATGACTCAAAGAACTATCAGCTTGCATATAGTCTCTTAGGCTACACGTGAGTATTCTTAGGTCATTTAAACATTTTCAGCAGTGTCCAAAGCCATAAGAGCAATCTGTCTCCGCAAGGACTTCTGCAGCTCACCCTTAATTCCAGCTGTACTCATTTCACAATAAATCAAGTAGTTCAGAAAATGATGTAAAAATGAATATATATATTAACCATCCCCAAACACATTTATCTATTATGTAGAAGTATGAACATGCAAGTACTCCCCATTTAGCAGTGAAATCAAACTTACCAGCCAGAGCAACAGTAGTAGCTCACAAAAACACTTGTAAAATGAGGAATACTGTATGCACTTCCTTACTGTATGCTGCAATTAAGTGTAACATGATGTCCAAACGTGCCTTCTGTAAGTAGTTCCTAGAGGCTTTCGATATCTCTGCCCACTTGTCTCAACTTCAGTCTCTACTGAGAGTTTCCTCTCCTTTCCATTAGCATGTGTTCCTGCCTTTTCTTTTGCCTCTTTAGTATCTCACTAACTCTTTTTTACCCAAGACTTGTGCAATGCGTTTCCTTTTCTTCCTTAAACTGCTTGCCTCTTCTCCCAAGAGTCTCTTAACTCTTCATTATCCCTTAGAATACCTTTCAAGCTCAAGGATCAGGCAGCAAAACCTAAAATCAGGGAAACAGGCATGAGTGCTCATGGTTTGCCAGTTGCCAGGCTCCAAAATCCCAACAGGGTGCCACTCCAGTACCATTCCTCTACCACCCCTCTCTGTATCACCATCAAACATATTGCCACATGGCAGTTTCAAATACAGCTGGTGGGAAACTGGGACATTTCTTCCTCTTCTATCACCCAGCATTTCTTTCATTAAACACACTGGCTGCTTTGGGAGCAGCAGTCGTCTTCTCCCTCTCTCTAAATAGCTTTGCTCTCATTAACAGTTCCACATTACACCTCTCTAACTGCATCTAACTATTCCAGCAAGAACTGAGTTGACTTATGAGAGCCTAAGCTAATTAAGTCAGAGTCAGTTCTGATGTAGGAGACATTTAAAATATAGTTAGAGAAATCCAGTTTACTTTACCCTTTATTATGTTTTTCTCCACAATACACCTCTTTGGAGGCTTTCAGCTTTTATGGCATTAAACAAGTGTTAACAGAACTGCAGCAAACAATGTTACTACCACTGCAAGTTAAATCAATACATTAAGTGCAAAACTCTTTTGACTTCTTGGTTAGAGAGATGTTCAGTATCTGGACATCATATTCGTATGATGCATCATATTCATCTATGCACATGCTCTCAAAAGGGACAGAGTAATAAAATTATTACTAACAGTAAGAAAAACTTAGGCATAAAATAGCACAGAAGGACAGAATAACATAGGTGAGAAAGGACATTCGGAGGTCATCCAGTCCAGCCAGCTGCTTAAAGCAAAGCTAATTATAATTAGATCAGACTGCTCTGGGACACATCCAGCTGAGCCTCAAACATCTCCAGGGACACATGCCACAACCTTTCCAGACAACCTGGTTCAGCCTTTAATCATTTTCAGTGCAAAGATGATCTTCTTAACACCTCATGAGCATCTCTCATGTTGCAACATATCCCAGAAGATGGAACAGCACAGCACAGCTAGAACCTACAAACAGTGCTAACACAGTGCGGCGTAGACAGTCATCCCCAGCACAATCTCTATAGTTACTGTAATTCAAGGAAATAGAAAGCATCCAAAGGTGTTTTGGGATGTATTCTCAATTTTACACCTACAGGTACAATGAGCACATCAAGCTTCAGTTGCTGCAGCACCGTCCAGTGGGAAAGAACAGCAAGGAAGGAACATTCCCAGGAGCTGGAAAGCATTTCTAAGTTACGCTGTAAAGACTGATTCTTGAGCCAGCAGCCCTGAAGAGCTCAGTGCTGGTCCACATACATACCCTCACACAGACCAGCATGAGTGCAGTGCAGGTTCGTTAGCTTTGGCTCAGCTCAGGCTACCAGACCCCAGCTGGCTTTCCAGGGAAGCACTCGTGTCTCAGCCCTGAGACAGAAGGTCCTGGCTGTGGCACTCCCTCACCTTATCCCACTGGGCCTGGCTGGTTGCAGGTAGCAGTCCATATGAGAAAGCCTTTCAAAGCTAATGGAAGCCAGTCCCAGAAATGGCAATAAATACATAAACAAAGCAGCAAAATAGAAATAACACTCATTAAGGAAAACACTCAATAAGAAAGCCTCATCAGTAAGCTAAGGGTTTTGTCTGGTACAAAGTGCTAGACAACAGACCAACCCTCCATTACTGAGAGAAGGATGTTATGCAAGCTTCACTGGGGAAACATAACCCAAAAAAAACCTTATAGACCCCTCCATCAGTCCAAGTCAGTATTTAAAAAACAATTTACTAGTTTCACGTTTGGCACAGTCTTTCAGAGCCAAGTACTGAAGAACCACCAACCATTGTATACACTGATATGCTTCCCATCTCTTTTTCAGCATCTCTTTAAAAATATGATCTTCCACACAGTGAACAGATGACACTAAATAAACCATGTGTAAAAGGGGAAAGATACACAGGACTGCCCTTGATGCTCAGCTACACACCTGATTCACCCTGCTGCTGTGATCACCAACCTGCCTACCACCTGCTAGCATCCATCTGCCCAAAATACACAGTGGGGCAAGAGAAGCAAGCCAAAATTTCTTGTATGTACCACCAGACTGTAAGTTACCATTTGACTGTGATCATGGCTTACCACTGCAGGAAAATCTACCTTCCATAGAATTTAATAGGCTAAAAAGAAAAGCAAGAAAGTGGCATCCTATCTGGCCATGGTTTCAAACAACGTGACAAACAGATTACAGCCAAAATCCCAAATATGAAAGAGACTTGTTGGTACAAGCAGTTGACTGCATCTTTGAGTTTAGCCAGCTAACTTTACTGGCATGGTGCTGTCTCTCCAGCCAAAGCATTTAAAACAGATCAGTAAACAACAAAATAAATGAAGTGCAGGAAGTAAACTGCTCATTAAAAGACAGCAGTGGTTGAAGTTATATACCACAAGAACATGCACCTTTTTCTCTGTATTACAGAGTGCTGGCAGGAAGCTAGCCAGTTAATTCTGGATCATTACCACTCTAGCATGCAAAGACCCCAAATGATCAACATATGCAAAATAATAGCATCACTATCCTCGTATGTGGTTGCTAAAATACCTCTAACATGCCCAAAAGTACAGAAATTATTTTAAGTGGCACCTGGATGCTGATAAAAACACAACATCAGAAGACTTAACTGGCTTCCACAGCCAACCTTTCTATTCTACAGCATGATGGTGACACAGACTGTGATCAGAAGTGAAATACCAGTGACAGCCAGTGTGAGTGCATACAACTACAGGGCTCTGAAAGGGAGGTTTTACTACAGCGCTATCAAAACCTGACAACTCAATGCTTATTCTAATCAGCACAGATGTGACCAGGCTATAAAACAAAATTTCACACCATGATGATAGCAGAACCTGCCTGAAGCTCTTCCATGGACAGAGCCAAACATTCAGTTTTAGTGAACTGTTTGCTGGTCTATAGGAATAAAAGGTGAGGATTCTTGAAAATAATAATACAAAGCCTGGCATGCACTTCACCTCTGTGATCTTTCTGCAAAATGAGCTCTGACTTTTATTAATAACAAGTGTCAAAAACAAGTTCCAGGTCTACAATACAACTTCCTCTAAAATCCTGTGTTTAAGATGAGCATTGGTATGGAAAGAATTGGGTTCTGTTTTCAGGAAAACAGCCAGATGACAGTGCGAAGATGCTCTTTGTGGTGGCCTGGAGGTGGTGGAAGCTCACAGCTCTGCTCACTGGCATGAACCAAAGCACCAGAAGGTCCCAGCCCCTCCCCTCCCACCAACACAGCTGAGAGTAGGCGGGTGATGCGGCTTCATGTAGGTGCATGAACAAGCAGAGAGAAGTGGGATGAAGTGACAGCCTTAACTACTGAATCTATACATTTCAGTTTCTCCAAAGCACTCTACAGTGTCAGATAGCAGAAATATGATTCATCCTGAGGACTCCACATCTCTTATTGGTGTGCTTTCTTGACAGAACCTGCAAACTATTTAACTGCATTCTCCTAGTTTTTCAGTTTAGTAGAATAACCATGAACATCAAGGAAGAAGAACTGTACATACAGAAAGGGAAGCAGGAACAAAAGACTGGAATGATTTCAAGTACAAGAATACTGACAGGGAGAGCTTTTCACTGTTTCTACTGGTATAATGTGATAGTATACTACCCAGTATATAAGGGTTCATCCACAAAATAATTCACTTATTGGAAGAGGGATAAAAATGTCATAAAATAGCAGTGAGAAAAGTAAAGGAGAAAAACCCCAAAGAAAATCCTCAAAGTACAGTCCTCAAAGTAAACACGCACTTGATTGGCAGTATCATCTGGAACTTGAGTAGAGCCCTATTTTAAGGAGTATGTACTCACAATATAATTCCCTAAGAGAGCTACATTTTAAGCTGACTGTGACAAAACACCTGGTTTCTTTTGCCTCTGGAACTCCTTAGTAAAGATTAAGTTCTTTATTTTTTTTTTAATAAAAGAAATAGATAACTGTACAAGTTCTCTTCATAGATTATAGCTATAAAACTGACTTATATGTAAAACAGTATCTCTAAGCTTTTATAAGCTACATATTTTTATGACTTCATAAACATGCACGGCACTGCACAATACCAAATCAGCATGTGGCAAGGTCTCTCCTGCTGGGAAGTATGCAATCTACAAGAATGCAAACTTAGGGAAAAAAAAAGTGGCAATTTGACAAAGGAGCTTTATGGAATCTTGCTACTGCCGCTAAAGACACGACCAGGTAACTCATTTGTCATCAAACCACACAGAACAGAAAGCAAGAGGTGCCTATCTTTCTCTATGTACCAAGACCACCAGCTGGCAAGCTTATTTCACTAACAAAAATGGGTTGAGCTGAGAACACTGTCTGACATTAGCAGTAATCGGATCTATTGATTAGCTGCTACCCACAGGCTGGTCACTCTTTCCACCCACCGATTTGCTTCCATATCAAAAGCCCTACCACTGCATATACCACAGAAAGCACTTCAGGAAGAAAACCATCCCCACTTATAAACAAGTTTCTCTTCCAACTTGATCTCCAAAGCTACCTCAGAAAGTGGTCAAACAGCTGCAGTGCTAAGTGAGGAGTGGGAATGTACAAGTACACTTAAATGCCCAACAGCAACTAGCTCATCACTAGATGAAAGTGCCTGGCCAACCAACCTACTGCCAAACTGTTTTGGCATTCTGAACTGGATTACGATTCTGAACTGGAGTCAGATAGGCATACATTTCTGCAAGCTTCACTATGCAGGACAAGATCTTCTCAGCTAGCAGAAAGCTGTACTCAACTCTGCTAGCTAAAAAAGTACTAAAATCTTTACATTGGCACAGTACATAATGACATTCAGAGTGATTTCCAGTTCAGAAAGTATGTAGTACTAGGACTCAATTTGTAACGTACTTTCTAGTGGTTTTTTGTTTGTTTGTTTTTCAGATAGCATCTATCCACATTTATTTAGTATCATCCCAATAGTGAAATTCCCAGTGTTGCCAGGAGAGTAAGACGTTCACTTCCATTTCATCACTGACAAGGCAAGACCAGGCATTGCATCCAACTGCTGATAGCTCTCCCGTGAGTTTTCCTCTTCCAGAGAGAGCACGCATCTGCATAAAGCAGAACTTCTACAAGCTGCAGATGTTTCTTATTTCAAGTTTGGCACACCGACCACATGTATTACGTCATGCCTGCTATGCTGGCCTGCCTCTTTGTCTTCGGACTAAATGCACTATTCACCCCACACAAACACAGAACGACGTTCTTAGCTTCCATTCACTTTCATGTAGAGAACGCAGATGAAAAGCCCACCTTTTAATCTTGCTAAGTTTACCACAATATGGAGAATGTCTAGGAAAATAAACACGTGGCTGTGCATGAAGTGTATATAAATGTAGAACAGCACACCCTCGGGACACCCAGTCAGTTTCTAGAGTGTTAGAAGGCTGTGTACTGTAGGTGAAACATTAAATCCTTTCCTTAAATCCTCTTATCATTTATGTTTAAGCCTCTCTTTGGGTTTAACCATATTGATATTAAAAATCACAGTCAGGTGAGTTATTCTCTGACTTTTTTTTTTTCTTTTTTTTTGGTGTTCCAACGTCCTTCTACCAGAGCTACCTCATTGTTTTAAACAGAGTGAGAACTAAGTCCATCTCCTCTCTGAATAGGAAAAAGTAATCACAGCTTCTACAATGGGTCAAAGAACAACAACAAAAATGTAGATGGTTTTATGCAGTTCCCACACTTACAAAAATGCTTCATTTTTTCAAATAGGAACATAATTTCTCCACGTAATCAGATCTAAAGATATCCTTAGCACTAAAAGAAATTGTAAGGATAGAGACAAAAAAAAAAAAAAAAAAAAAAACAAAAAAAAAACTATCATCATCATTTCAAGGAGCTAGTTTGCCAAAACATAACGATAGCATTTTTCCATCTTTCTTCAAAGCAGCTTAATATGCATTACACACATGGTAGAATCAACTTAAATGTGGATGCACCAAAGACAGAGCCTTCAGGCTGCACTTTTAGAACACATTTAGAGAAACCTGCACAATATTCAAGAGAATTCCTATATTTAAGTTAAAAGAGAGTATTGCCGTTCACCTACTACAACAAGAGAGACACTCTGGTTTCATGTAAGTTATTAGGAGATTTTCTTTTCTAACTTATGACACAAGTTAAAATTTTTCAACAAGCTTGGTTTCTCTGTTTAGAAAAAAAAAAATCTCATATGGAAAAACGTATACGTATCTCTTTTGTACACTATTAAGACAAACTATACATAGAATACTTCCAGCCAAAAATGGTCATTTATGTTCTCATAACTTCTTCACAACTACAATCACTACTGATGTGAAACAGTTATTACAACAACTGTACTGAACACACAAGACCTCTGTTCAATCGATTTGCTATTTAGGGTGATGAAGCAAACAAGTAGAGATTAAGATCATAACTGCTAGCTGAATTCTCCACAGTTTTTAGCAAGATTCATAAAGTTTTAAGTAATGGCATTGTCAATGCCTTTTAGAGTTCCTATACTCCCACTTCCTGCCTTCGATCAGTGCAAGTCACTGAGCCTTTTATACAAAGCACTTTTACATGCATTAATTCTTAAATAAAGAAATGTTACCAGAGGTTAAGATCTGCAAACACAAAAATATCTTTCCTTAAGAGCGTACAGGAGAGAAGATACCATCATTTAAAGAAACACAAATTCTAATAAGGACATTTTTATTCTAAACCTTTGAAAAAGTTGCAATTTTCCACACCATCTGGAAACTACGCTACAAAAGGAACAAAGCAGACATTAAAAACATACAGATACCTTATAAGGAATCTCAGATCTCTCTCCAGGACGATTCAAGAATGTTTTTTTGCCTGACACTGTAAATCTCTTAACACATTAGAAAGCTAGAAGTCTAAAAAGGAACATTTGATGTAAGCCTGTTCCAGGTATTTTAAATACATAGAGGCAGCAGGACTTTTTTCCTTGACACTACTTGTACCATCCTTCTTTAGGAAGACAGAGATAGCCTCATACTACCTTGTCAGTCATCGTCCATTACTCTGGACCAGTTTTAACCTGAATGCAAGTCCAGTAGAATTAACGTCACTTTTCAGAATTAACGTCCCTTAATCTTTCTTGGCCTTCACAGCAAGTCTGAGGATTAATTATGGGCCTTCTGATGTCATCAGCAGCATTGGAGAAGCAAGGCTGCACTAGCTCTCTCCACTACCTGCAAGATGACTTTACAGCTATCCCATTTGACACCAGTCATTCTACACTTGCCTGACACCAGCACAGATTCTTTCTGCTGCAATGGCTCAAACAGGAGTCAGGCAAATGTAAATCCCCCCTTTATCATTTATTTATCATTAGTATTCTCCTTGCTCCAGTTTGCCATAAGGCTGAACAACTGTCAGAGCAGGCCCCTTGAAAGCAGAAAGGATGTGCGAGCAGAAGTACTCAGAAGCATAGGAACTACCACTAGATCATTTTAGCTGTAAAAGGAAATGATGCCCTGCAATTCACACATATACACCAGCTCAGGCAATTGTTACATCTTCCAAATTTCAGGGAATATAATGCCTTGAGAGTAAATAAATTCTCAACCCTCACCCTTCTTCTCTTTTTTGTATCAGTGCTTCCTCTTACAGTAGCCATTCAACTCTCAAAAAACAGCCAAGGTCACTGGGGAAGCGGAACAGAAGGACGTGATGCCACTTACAGCATGGCTGGCTGTGGAGAAATAGGTCAGTGGAATACAGCTGGGCAATCAATAGGATGCTCCAGCCCAGGCAACAAAGCCAGACGTCTGTGGAAAATGAGCATCTTGCAGGCAATTACACAGGAGTCTGCAGTTTTGGTCTGAAGGAGGGAATGGTCAGGACCAGTATAAACTCAGACATACATTTTAACTTGTTTATCCAGATTATTCTCTATCTCGTCTTTTCTAGCTATCCACTCTCAAGCCTCCGCAGCTGGTCCACAGTCTCCCATGAGCCATATTTTGCACCTCCTCAATCAGCCCGACAGCAAGAAGCTCCCATTTGGGTGATCTTACCAGACCTCAGGATCCTTACTAACACCCTCCTTCAGCAATGGCAGGAATATGCTACAGGGCAACACATAGCATTAGTGCAGGTCCAGCATTCTTCTCCACAAGTTGCACCAGGGTGGGTGTCATGGGCTTAGCAGAGGGGGTTGCAGCAGCGGCATCTGTGAGCAGTGGTCGGGGCTGCCCCATGCTACACACAGCTGGTGGCACCTCCAGTAAGCACATGTAAGAAAAGCCAAAGTACTGCCTACAAGTGAGGCAGTGAGAGAAAGCCCCGTAGACACCCAGGTCAGAAAAGGAGAAGAGGTGCTCCAGGCTCCCATGCCATTTGTGGAGGCCATGGCAGAGCAGCTCTGCAGCTGAGACAGGACCAGGCCTCAGCAAGTTTCATGGAAGACTGCAGCTCTCAAGAGGGACCTGTACCAGAGCAAGGGAGAAGCGTGAGGGGAAAGGAACAGCAGAGATAAACCATTTGGAATGACCACAACCCCTATCTTGATCAGGCTGTGCTGTCCGAAGGGAAGATAGGCCCCAAAAAGGGAGCAGAGCAGAGGGAATACAGGGCTCCTGTGATTTGCATGGGTTGATTTGTTTTGTTTCTGTCTTTGCTTCTCATTACACAAGTGCATTTTAATCGGCCATAAATTAAGTTCATTTCCCCCCATGCAGAGTCTGATTTCCCGTGACGGTGATTGATCTCTTCCCTCAGATCCCAACCTGCTGACTCCGCCATCCTGTTTTTCCCCCCAGTGCTCTGGAGCAGCAAAGCGAGAATGACTGGCAGCTAGAAGGCAAATAGAAAGTCACTTTTTAAATCACATCGCAAATACCCTGAATATGTTTTAAAACAAACCGCAGCCATAGTGAGATTCTTACTGCCAGTTTCAGGACACATCTGAGCAGCTGACAAACAAATGACAACTAGAACCAAGTCAGCACTTTTTCCAGTCAAAAGGCAACTAAGCACAGAAACTAAATTAGTTTAACTGTCCTACCATTAAGCCACAGGCAAGTTACTTAATAAATACAAGCACCTAAAGAATATGCAAGGCAGAGCATTAGTATTGGACACATCTATAGTACTTCCCCCCTCTTCCTTATTTGTCCACAACAAACAGGTTTTGCTCCCAAAAAGGGCGGATGATCATCTCCTGATATAACCTCAATTTTCAACCATTCTTACCACCACGTATCATTACCACATTTGGCCACTTGTCCATACTTCGAAAGGCACAGGTCCTTTAATACTCCTCAAATGCCTGTTGCTAAAAATCCCACCATGTCATAAGCAGCAATATTTGTCAGGCAAATCCTGGACGTTCAGTGCAGAAACTACAGGCGCTCTTATGCCAGCAAGCACCTCCCTTGCCTCCATCCCCCACTGCAGACATGATGGCTCACACTGCCTTTTACTACATGCTCGTTCAGTACAACTGTTTCAAATCAGTGCATTCTTCTTGAAATCATTAAGATGAATTACTGCTTCCTTTCATTAAAGTTTTAAAAGAACTGTCCTCTTGTGACGTGAAATCATAAGTTGATATGTCAGTAAACATTTAACGCACAAGAAGTTATAACCATTGCTATCCCTCAAGGACAGACATATAGTACATTCTTACACTGTTAAAATTTCAGATTTTTTTTTTTTTTTTTTTTTTTTGCAGCTGAGCAGTTAAGACATCTATGCTTTGTATATACTAAAAGAGCTTTTCAAAAATAGCAGTTTCCTTTTTCAGGACTAATTAGCTAATCATAGTATAGTTTCGGTATAGTGTATGGGTCAATTTTTCCTGTCTGGACATCAAAACGTGTCATTAAATCCAATGGCTAAAACAATAAGCACCCATCTAGAAGAGGTGTGCAAACAGACCAGCACAACTTTTCAGGTAATGTGCTCCTATCACACTGAATAGGAAAAATAAATAAATAAATAAATAAAATAAAGTAAAAATGAGGTGAAATTAGGAAGTGTTACACTTTTAAGAAAAATCAGAATTAATCTGCATCTATTACTGAAAAAAAGATAATTTTCCTATACAGTTACAGAGCCAAATGCCAAAGAATTCTATAGGTGAATTGAAGACTTTGAAATAGAAATTCCGATCCCATATCCATACATGACTACCATGCAACTAGCAAAATAAAATGCTTTTCAGTAATGAACTGAATTTGACAAGTAAACTGTTATACTCCCAAACTAATCTTTAAAAGCCAATACCATCAAAACCCATATTGAGGAGTTACTGCTAAAGCATTTAATTTTGAAGCTGGAGGAATTTTTCTTCTGATAGAATGTTTCATTCTTTAACTCTTGCATCCTAGTAGGACACAACTGTGGACAAAATACTTTCCCTTGGACAACTTGTATCCAAGCATAAATAAACAAACAACAAACCTAATCTGTCAATAACATAATAGCACAGGATCTTCGTAGCCATCAGTTCTTCATTACAATGCCTGTATGGACCTTAATACCTTCTATTTCCTTAGCACAGCTACACAATCTCACAGAACAACTTATCAACTATTTCAAAGTAAGATCAATGAAGGAAGGGGTTACTATGCTTCAACCATAATGCAGAGATTATATCTCAAGTTTAAGCTTCACTGACACTCACTCATTTTCTATCAACTGCTACTTTCTGTTAGTCTATCCAATCTCAGATTGGAGGTTTATCTACAAAAAGTTCTGCTACCTTACATTATTTCTTTTACCTAACTCATATAAAAATATATTTTGAACTTCACATTAACTGCAAGTATTCAAAGAAGAGGAATGAGAAGAAAAACAAAGCACATTCTCAAATCTCACAGCCAACTCTGAGAAGAAAACTCTGAGAAAGTAACCAAAGGAAAACGTTCATCTGGTAGCCACTGATGAGAACTGCTATATGAAAACACTTTGACTCCAAACACACACAGTAATGAATGGCCCAATCCAAAGTCTTCTACAGCAAATGTAAAAAATGCACATCAACAACCTTTGTAACAGTCTGAAGCTAGTGAATGGAGCAAGCAGTGCACACATGTGATACAGCCTATCGATTCTTGACCCAAACACAAATCGTCAAGAACCAAAACACTGAATTCCTGCAGCTTCCATCAAATTCGCTGAGATCTGTGCACTTGGTTCAGGATATCTAATCTTGGCGAGCAGCACAAAGATAACATAACTTCGCTTTTATACAGGAAGCATTAAAAAAAATCCACCACACTTCAGCAAGGCAAACACGTTACACATAGAAATTAATAATAATAGTAAAGAAAAAAAGGAACAATGCCTTCATTCAAACCGTAGGGAGTGAACATTAGGCTATTTGCAGAGATTCAGGCAGCTGCTGAGAACATCTTAGCAGCCCTTGTATTTGCAAGAGAAGCACTGTCAAGTGAAACCAAAACAATCCTTCCATTTAAATACGTCAACCAACCCAATACATGTTACGCAGCCATACTTCCAAAGTCCAAAATTAAAACACAACGCCAAATTTCTGAATGAAAAAAAAAAAAGGCATTACAAGAGTGTTATTTTCGCACTTGTAACAGCACTGCCAAACCAAACCACAGACTTAACACTGTGATCTATTACTTCAGTACGTAAAAAGCCTCAAAGTATTCACAGGAACTCTGCTCGCTGAATTTAGACCACAACGCCTTCAAAAAAATGGAAAAGGCATCTCAAAATAAAACTTTGCATCTGGGCTTACCTATACAAAAACAGTCGTTACATCCCTCTGCGATCTATTCACCCCAAGCACTCTTACCCTCGGGCCATCTTCCCTGCCAGACTAACAGCAAATTTAAACTCCCCCCTGCCAATCTGCGGGAGCCGGACTCTAATCTAAAGCCCAGGAACCGAGAGCAAAGTGATGCAAAAAAAACAGGACTCGAACGATCTCCTCGACAACCGGAGCGGGCTGCAACCTAAATAACGTAAAGCAAAAAGCACAAAAGGAAACAACGAGCCTTTTGCTTAGATCCTCTATCCAACGGCACAGTAACAAGAAAAAAAAAAAGAAGAAGAAACAAGGGCCCAATCCACAGAAGGGGATTACGCGGGTAAGCGCAGCTTTGCCCCGGCGCTCCAGACACAGCGGGGGGGGCCTCCCGTCCTCGGCCCCGGGGCAGGAGAGACCGAGCCGCAGATTTCAGAGAGAAAAGCACCCCGATCGGCGCGGGCGGCCCTAAAGATAGCAGCAGGCTGACCGCATCAGCGTCCGCCGAGCCCGGGGGTCGCTCCCCGCCACGTCCCCTCGCAGAGCCGCCGCGGCGCTTCCTTCCGCGGGGCGGGGGAGGGAACGAAGGAGCCGCTTCCCCGCGGGCACGGGCGCCGCTGCGGAGCGCCGGGAGCACGCTGCAGGCGGGGAACGGCGAGACCGCGCCGAGCGGGGGAAGGGAGGGGAAGGGAAAGGAAGCGGCGCCGGCCCCGCGCTGCCCATCCCCGCGCTGCCCGTCCCCGCGCTGCCCATCCCCGCGCCCGCAACTGCCCCGTCCCCACGTCCCGGTCCTTACCCGCCCTGTAGCCGCGAGGGCCGGCGCCGAGCTGAGGCTGCAGCCCTCCCCACATGGTGCCGCGCTCCGGCAGCGCGGAGCCGCTCGCTGGCCGGCCCCGGCCGGGGGACGAGCGGCCCGGGCGGGCGGCAGGAACTAGCGGGGGGCCGCCGCCGCGGCTCGCTGCCCCCGGGGCGCCGCGGCCATGCTGCTGGGCCGCGATCGCGCAGGCGGGAGAAGCTGACCGCCCCCGCCGCAGACAGAAGTTGCTTTATTGCGCCGCCGCCGCCGCCTGGTTCTCCGGAGCTGGGAGCGGAGCGGAGCGGGGCGGGGACAGGGGCGGGAGTCCGCAGATGCTGCGGCGCTCGGGGGCGAGCCTCTTGCGTAAGCCGGCCCACGAGGAAGGGGCGCGGGGCGAGCGGCCGCCGGGGCCGAGAGGGAGGACGGGCCGGAGCTGAAGGAGGAGCTCGTCTTCCCCCGGCCCGGCCCGCGGACCCGCTCAGACCCCGAGGAGGAGCCGGCCGCTGCCGTTTGCGTCGAGAGTGGGAACTTCCTCAGCCTGCCCGCAGGGTACATAGGGCTGGGGCGTGAGCCGTGCCCCTCCGTTCTGCCTTTTCTTCCCACCTAGACTGCGATCCGGGCAGGCGAATGGTCGGTTAGCGAGGGCGCGTAGATGCGATGTGGAAACGGAGGGGCAAAGGGAAGCTGCCGCGGTGAGGGAAGAGGAGAGCGGCAGAACGCAGCACGGGGTCACTGCCCGTGCTCTGCCGTGCTCTCCTCCTGGAGAGGGGTCTGCAGTGCAGCTGCTGCCTGGCAGGCAGCTGGCAGGCCTCGTAAATACCCGTACGGCCGTATTCCACGATGGTGGAAGTGAGTTTGATATCAGGGTCATCAGTAAAGAAAGGTGAAATGCTTTCCTCCAAAATTAAACCTTTTAAAGAAGCGCCCCAGGCCTATACATCCAGACTTACTAGAGTTTATTATAAAATCACAGTTTTCCTGTACTCCCTGGTCTTCATAAGGAAAAAAAAGAAGAGCACAGAAAGAAGAATCACAACTTTCCCTTGAGTGGTTAATTCTGAGCATCACAATCAAGCTTAAGCCACAGGGCTGGAAACAAAATGCTCTTGTCAGCAATAAGTAAAAAACTGTATAAAGCTTCCAACCCAAGCTGTTCTGAAGCTGCCAAAGTACATCAAGAGAGAATCCTGCCACAGCAGCACTCGCATTGCTGTAGTTGGTCTGCAACTGGAGCCCAGTGGACCCCACTGCAAAGTGCCTTCTGAACCTGTCAGTGATCGTCATTGCCCAACAGATTGTAAAATGAAGGAGAAAATACTTAGGTGGCTTCTACCTTTAATGTAACCACCCCAAAATTACAAAACCCACCACTACTACCAATATATGAAAAATTTAGATGGCATGCATAGCACAATGGACACGACAGGGCTAAGAAGTGAGGTGAAACAGGAGCAATTCATGCAGAACATCCACAATTGATAAATAAAATCTATGCTCAAATACTTCCTGCTGACTCAATGTATTTTTAATAGTAGCTGTTTGTCACAGAATAGCTTTTATCTCTTTGGGATATTATATGTTAGATTTTGGCATGTCTTGTTTTATTTATACCTAGCTACATATTCATAATGTACTCAGTAAAAGAGAAGCCTCTGAAATAGCGGAATGAGCATGTAGAAATGCTTGCATATTGTGTTGTCCTTTTTCTTGTCTGCATGCAGCCCTTATGTTCTCATCAAAGAAGTGATGCTCTGCATTCCTCACCAGCTCATTTAACCCAGGGAGCATAATTGTCACTGAGTGTTTTGTAGGTAGAGCTGTAGAAACAAGCTTCAAAAAGCAAATGCTGAACAAAAATCAACAGTACTAAAAGTGGTGTGTACCTACTCCAGAAGATTCCATCAGAACCTTCAGAATGTTTCTGGAGGCCCTCTGAATGACAGAAGGGTGGAAGCGCTTTCAAGATGCCACAAATACCAATGCAAGAGAGTAAATTATCAGTAACATCAAGCCAAAAACATGTAACCTTCAGCCAACAAGCAAGCTTTGATACTGATGGATGTTAGCAAGAGCAAGGCAGGTAAACACGAGTGTAAGAAGGGGCAGTAAAAGGTGTTCTAACTTGTGAAGCACTCAGGACCAAGAAACACATGAACAGTTTTGTTTGATATCTGTATAAAGAACTTGTTTAGGTGTAAAACCTGTTGCATATTCTTTTGTCGAGGTTGCTCAACTCTGGGTAAGCGTGTGCCATTAGTGTGTTCGCAGCAGAACGCAGCAACCTGACAGGAAACTGAATGCCAAGAAGAGAAAGGCATGCAGCATCACGTGAGCAGAAAAATTCCCCTATCGGTGCAGAGCTCTGCAGTTTGTGATGCTGTCCTATGATGGAGCTGCAAGAATCCAGTGGCATATTGTGTCACCAGAAAGCTGTGTGCCCAGAAATGCTCTGATAATAGTTCTTTCATCTCCTTATGTGTCACTGCAGTCTTGTTATGATTCTTGGCACTGCCATTCATGGAAGCTTTATACAGTTTTCTACATATCTCAACCACTTATGAATAATATTACAGAGAAAAAAAACCTGAATAAAATAGGAGGTCATAACACAATGGGTATGGCTGGCTGACTCACTGCCACCACACTGCTTGCAGAGGGAGGTTGACTCAGCAGCTTCTTGTCTTCCAAGGTGTCTGAGCCCACCCGTTTGTGGTTTTAAAATGTTACTGCTCAGAGCAGAGAGAGAGAAAGAGAGAGAGAGAGAGAGAGAGAGAGAGAGAGAGAGAGAGAGAGAGAGAGAAAGAGAGAAAAGACAGACAAAAAACCCTTTAAGCAGTTAGATAACTGAACCTGGGATACATTCATCGTTTTGATTGGATTTTAAGTTATTCTTATTGTAACTGAATGTAAATGTTAAAGCAAATAACCTCTGTGTGTCTGCCTGGAAACTGGGCCAAACTGCAGTCAGAGGCTTTCCTCTATGAATACATTCAGCTGGCTAATACTTTTTGCACTTTCCAGAAATGTTTTGCATCTGCAATCTGCCTACGTGCATAGTTTTAGACAGGGAGCAGAATTTGTCAGAGATTCTCAAGAACTTCTTTTAAAGAAACCTGTGCTAGCTGGAATGGGCCTACTGTAAAGCCAGGCATGTGCTGTTTATTGCTGCTGTGGCACGCACATCCTTTGCATGGACCTCACTTAGTGGGTCCTGAGAATATCCCAAGCCGTCCTTTGAGTCTGTGCTCTCCAATCTGCAGGGCGCAGCTGAGCAGAGAAGTTGGGTACTGCTGGGCCACTTCGTTTGTGCCTATGCACCTCATAATGCTCACCTGCACTAAGAGCACTTGCACAAGCTTACCATCTTTTAAATCCCTTTGACTGACACTTAGGAGTATAGCAATCCCTGTCCCAGTACAGCCCCACTTCAGAGGTGTATGAAGTTTAGGATTCTCTTAGAAAGCCGCAGCATGGTGCCTTACAAGTAAATCTATGCTAAGTGGAAACAGCCGGTATAATTGCTGTGAAATGCAATGCTCCAGACAATGAATTGATTCAAGTTTCTATTGTCTGCAAAGCCCTTTCCCCACTTCTTTCCTCATGACACAAGCCCCTCCCTCTTGGCAGAATCAACAACAATAGAAAGTAATAGCTTAAGTGCTTGGCACTAAGCAGATGCTGTCTTATTAATGTCATTTGCAACGCATCTTACCCAAGGATTTGTGATCTACCTCTGGGTTCAGAAATCACATCTTTTTTCTTTTTTTTTTCCATTGGTTAAAGGCAGAAATGCATTCAATATTTGTTCTACATGCTTTCTTTTGCATTTAATAGAATTAAAAGATTATTAAAAACAAAACAAAACAAAACCTCTAATGCTAAATAGCTAAACATCATTCTAGGAAAATGCAGACTATTTCCACTGCCTAATTAAAACATCAAACATGTATGCATTCTGTCAGAACCAACAGCATCACTCCTGCAAACACATCTTCTAAATTACTTGGAAATTAGAATCACAGATTTTCAGTTACTGATTTTTTTTTCCTTTCCCCACTAAGCACAGAAATCATTTTTCTCCACCCACAACTTCTGAAGCTGAACACTATGTCCCAGCAAAATCTAAGCAACCTTTAAAAAGCCTTAAAACAATTTCTCCTGGTTTACCAGAAAACAGCTATGTGTGTTACAAAGCAAGATGTTAAACTGCATTGGGGGGGGGGGGGGGGGGGAATGTAGCTAACAACAGCTTAGCTTACTTCATAAACTATACCCCGCTGGTAGGGGCATGTTGGTCTATAAAAGACTGAAACGTTCCACTAAAATTACATTGCATGCACTGTATAGCATCAACAATAAACTGTGCCAGCTGGTATCTGCAAAGCAGGCATCAGGAAATAATATTGTATGCGCTGCTTTTATTTTTGCCTTTTTCTACAGATAAATTAGGAAGCATGTCTTTCACAAAGGAACAAAAACTGATATGGAACTGAACCTGCTTTGCCCTGCTCTTTCAATAGCAGCTGAAACCATGACAGAGAATAAAATCAAGAAGGTTATTGTTACCATAGCTATGGTTTTATTACAAGCCTTCTGAAATTTCAGATTCTTCTTAATATTATGGGTTACAGAATCTGAGAATCTCAGCCTGAAAATGTTTTGTTTTAAGCCATTGCTGGAAAACTCTTGGGAGTTATGCAATTTACATGGTTCATTACTGATGGGGAGGACCATCATATTTTTTTCATCATAAGATTTTAAAATAAATCAAAGAGATTTATAATGATAATCCCATAGTCATCAACTCTGATACCACAAGAAGAACACACTGTGGGTGTGGAATCCAGTGGCATCTAACCAGGGTCTTGTAAAACAAACAAGGAGTTTCCCAGATGTATTTTTCTCAAGGGGATTTTTTTTTAGTTCTGCTGTTCCACCTTCCTTCATCTCTATTGCCCTCCCAGAAGGGCAAGAAGGGGAAAAATAAGTGGCCTGGGAGGGGATAGAGAGAATATTTAAAAACCTAGAGGCAGCAGGCAGCTTCCAGGATTGGCTCCTAACGCATTCCGTGGCAGACTGCCTGTACTGGAACAGCCAGCCTCCTCCCCTGCTACCGGTGGGACTCACTAACATATTCAACATCTTTAAAAACAGAACACTTAGACCAAATACTTTTTTTTTTTTTTAAATAAATTCATCTTCTATTCCTGTTGAATGACATTTTTTACAGTCTTTGTGGTTCTCTTGTTCTTGAACCCACATTAATCTCCTTCCCTTCCTATGAACTGATTTTCCTTTCCTATATTCTAGGAGCACCCTTTTTTTTTTTTCCTTTTTTTTCTTTTTTTCCAGAGGGTCTAAGATTAAAAAAAATCAACAGGCTGTAAGTCCTGTCAAGAGAGTGGATTGAGATCCCTTGGTGATATTCTGCATCTGTTCTGTTGCTGGAGCATCTGATAAAGGCCTTATTTGAGACTTGTTGCAGTTAACAGGCTTCTCTGATAATAATAAAGAGAAATGATAATTTTGTTCTTGACAGTATTTTCTAGTATTCTTCAGAGACTAAGCCAGGAGACCACCAGACCAGACAGTCACAGTTCAGTTTCAAAATAGCCATTCCAAAACGCTTCTTATATGGAATTGAGAAAATACTGAACTTCTTTGTGTTTATTTTTCTGTGCTTAAACTTATATTAAAATGTAGGAAGCTTCAGTAGCGCTGCAGGCCAGACTTTCAATCCAGCTGCTGCTAGCAATGTTTCAGTTTCTAGAGCTGACATTTTACTTCAAGACAGTCTTCCTTGACTTCATGCTACACGTAGATAAACCAGTGCAGAAGGATAAAGCAATGGACAACATTGCTATAGCACGATTTGAAGATTTTTTTTAAACTGCTTTATGTAGATTAAACTCCACCACAAATGGGAAGCAGCTGCCACATTGGAAGCACTGAACAGCATTTAGTTTGATCTGTTTAAAATCTACCTGTTTTAAAGTCTAATAAAAAAGCACGTCCCTTGTATTCAGTCACTGAAACAAAGGATCAGAGCATGCACTGAGGTTCCTGTTTTCCTTGTTTTTTTCCTTTTTCTGACAAACACCCCTATTGAATCCTAAAGCTGTTGAGAAATACAGAATTGAAAACAAGTGATTCTAAACTGGACAGCCAAACAAACTAGAGATCAACCAACCAGCAATGTGACTTTATATTAGTACTTGCAAATGGAAATTTCTTCCAAATGCCCATCCCTGTCTGCTTATAGCCTAAAATATGGAGTTTGTTTACTCCTATCAGTAATACAGCCTACGAACATTACTAGCAAGAAATTCTCTGGTCACTTGTGTTTGAGCCAAACCCTGTATTACTGCAAAGAGATGAAATTTCAGTAAAGTGAAGGGACTGTGCCAGTGCTCGGTTTAGTCAGCTCTGTGCTGTCATACGCCCATACGTAACAGTCACATGGAAAAAATTATTTCATGCTCTAAGTATAAATATAACGCACTCTGTGAAGACCCTCACAGCCCTGTTTTTTTCTGCACTGACATTGATTCTACAATAATTGCTATGCTGACTGTACAACAGTTTGTTGCTATATACTGTAACTGTTTTATCTGTACTGTACTACTTCTCTCAGCAATGAGAGTTTCTTGCCTGAAATGAGTGGGTATTTCATGTAGGCAGAATAAAAGCCAGTTTAAAGGGACATTTTTAAGCCCACACAGCAAGCCACTTGCGGACATCTCAGAAGCAGCCCACTCCTTGTACAACACAGAGGCTGGCAGCCACCTGCTCCCAGACTGCTGAGAATGTCCTGGTGTGGAGAACCCAGAGGCCAACAGAACAGCCTCTGGTTTTCCTATGCCTGAGGCTGCAGTGCACTATTTCCTTCTGCCTTGAGCTTCATATCTGTCACTATTTTAATAGCATTCTGACATGAAACTGGCAAGCACGTAGATTAGCATATACTTTTAGACAAATCTAGTTAACGAAAAAAAAAGTAGAAAATTACCTAAATGAAAAAGTGGACTGTGCTAGTTTGTAGTGGCTACAATGCCCATCAGATTTGTTTCACTGGACCTCAGTTATTATATGCAATACATATGAATCCACCACAGTACCCTTAGACAGCTTTGCTTTTGACTTACAATTAAAGCAGAGAAGAGTGTTTACTAAAAGTAACTTTGAGACTCTAACCTGGCTGTAAGCACTTTCTCCAGTATTCTACTTATAACTCGTTGCTTGTGTGATGAAATTGATATTGGAAGTAATTCAGTAAACATGCAAGCTGATCTTTGATCACGGAGAAAACAAGAAGAAATTAAGCTTGTAAATAAGCATGTGGCTTTAAATGTATATATATATATAAAGGGTATATAATATGTAAGTATCACTGCTTAAATTGTTGCAGACTGTTTCACTAATTCAGGAATCCTGTGTTTTAAGAACTGCACATAAGTGAATGCCCAAGTTTACCATTCTAATTTCTTAAATAAGGATGTCTAGTTACCTCAGTCACAATTAAATTGAAGTACCATGATTTTAATTTTCTCATTAATACAGAACGTTAATGTAAGATATTCTCTATACTTTGACCATTTTGTTCTCAACTTTACAATCTTCTGGGTCAATTCTGGAGGACATCGATTGTCATATGTTCACAAGGTAAGTAGCTTGAACCATCCAAATTAAATTGATTAACTGAAGAGATAAACAGCCTACCTAATAGTTCAGAAATGGGTATGTCCTTGCAAAAGAGCATTATGTATATGCTCCCATGAAAAAAAGTACAAAGAAAAAAAATGCACTGAAATAGGACATGAAAATCAGTATAGGAAGATAAATGAATAGCAGCATATTAAGAAAGCATGAGAGAGAGTTATTCACAGGATTCCCATCTGCAAACTGCTCCAGTAAATGCTCTGTTAATTCATTCCTGGAAGCCCTTGCTAGACGACACTACTGACTACACATTGCATGAGCATTACATGATCCTGCTGGAATAAAGCCCCAGCAGCCCCAGAGACAGGATCTTTACTTTAAAAAGCCACTACTGTTAGGAAATAGAAAGAGAAAATGAGAAAGAAATAAAGAGGAAACAGACGATTGTAAAAAAAAATAATAATAATTTAAAAAAATGTTAAAGGCATGCAGATACTACTTGTCTTTAACTTCTGTGTTTGAAGACAATGTATCACCTCTGAAAGTTGAATATAATAGATCTCTAAAATAAAACACTGAAAGTGTGTAGTAAACTTTAAATATAGAACTTAATCAAACAGTAAAATTTCCTGAACACTGTAGTAAGTGTTATTTATCCTTGAGCTTATATATTTCAACTTAAGGATAGAGATTGCATAGAGAGAAGAAAACTGAGCTCTCTAAAAAACAAACAAAACACACACAAAAAAACTATGATCTATATTTAGCATTTGGTGCGTCTTGCTTAAATTACTGAAACTATTTGTACAGTGGTATTAAAATGTAACTACAGTGTATTATTATTATTATTGTTAGCATCATGAGGCATATTAAATGTTAAGAACAAGGTTTCCCTTGCAGGATTTCCAGATCAGCTCTGAAGCACTAAAGAAGTTATAGAATTCAAATAAAACCTGAAAATTTGTAGGACACGTTGGATCAGTAAGACCATCTTCTAGAGAGGCTGTGAACTGTATTTCTCAAATAAAGTCTCTAATATTCCCTCACTTTTTTGTTAGCATAATCTTTCATATTACTTTAAAACATAATTTTACATTAATTATGTAAATTGGGAGTTGGACTAGATTGTGTTCGGAGGTCCCTTCCTACTCTAAGGATTCAATGATTCTATGACTCTGTATATACGGACTCCATCTGAACCATACAGTAAGAGTCTAAATTGCTAAAAATTTATTCATTTAAATTACAAACAAGCAGTCTCTGAAATGGAATCTTCTGCATGGCATTGCAAAGAGTCCCAATCAACCATACCTGCAGCTGGCCTCAGATATCTTTTTTGCCATTCCAAGTAGAGATTGCCACTGTACCCAGACCTCAGTTGCTGCAAATGTTCCCACAGTTCCATGTCCTCCCTGCATTATGGTGACTCCATATGGAGTAGCACAATATAGACTTGCAAGCCTCATGATGCACTGTGGTTTGATTTACCCAAAAAAGGGCAGAGATGAGTTAACAGTTTAGTGCAGGAAAGGGCAAAGGTTTAGGGTCCACATGGCTCTGGTGTGCATGGAAGCTCAGCTTGATACATCTGCAGGGTCTACAAACACACTTGAAAGAGAATGAAAAATTGATTGGACCTCAATGCCAACTCACAGAATCACAGAATCACAGAATTATCAAGGTTGGAAAAGACCTAGAAGATCATCTAGTCCAACCATTACCAATACTTCCCAGCTAAACCATATTCCTCAACACAACATCCAAACGTTTCTTGAACACTCCCATGGTCGGTGACTCCACCACCTCCCTGGGCAGTGCATTCCAGTGCCCGACTCAAATGATTCAGTGCAGAAAGAATAAGTGCACAGGACCATAGAATAAATTATCCAATTAGATCGGCAACTTAATCACACTGCTTACCATCCCAGAAGACAATGTTTGCCAAAGGAATTCAGGGTCAGGTTTTCCCCAGCTCTCATTTTCCCATCTTTTTCAAAATCTGCCTGAGAGTGGGACTGCTTGGCAAAGAATAAAAGCCAACATTTCTCAATGAGCCCTTCCCTCATGCTCATCAGTTATCTTTCTAAGTACAAAATTATGTCCATATAATTTCCTGAGATTTGACAGTCTCTCTATTATAGATCTATCTAGAGAGTGGAAGACTTTGTTCAGCTTTTTCCCAGCACAGAAAAGAGAACTGTCCCTGTAAACATGTCACAGTGTCATACAGCAGCACTTGTTGGATTGGAAATAGGTGTGATACACATCTGCTCCAGCTCAGTAAGCATAGCACAGTGGTCCAATTTAAATCTTTCCTATAGGACTTTGCTAAATGTACTTATTAGCTACAGAATTGTCAATTCCTAATTTAGTAATCTGAGTTTTTACTGAAAATTGATTATTATAACAGTGATGTTATTATTAATAACCTGTTTCAAGTCAATCATTTTAACAAAATTATTCAAAAATTTTACAGGGAGAACCGAAATAGTCCAATTACCTACTATGCTGTGCACAGCTATAAGAAAAAGTAATGGAGAATGGGTAAGATATACAATGAATTTACAATTACTGTTTTCATGATACTTTTAAATACTATTTTCTGAATGCTTTAATTCTACATATGTACAGTTGGCTACTAGAGAAATAGTCACACGTTTGAAAATAGGTTTTTACTGAAGACAGCTTCAATTTTTCAAACACCATGTGTTTTTCTTGCCTGGCAGGATATCAGCTTGCCTGGTGAAATTATGTTTTCCGTTGGAAAAAAGAGAAGGATGCAAGATGTATCCAAGGAATTACAATTCCTCTCGGCTGACCTAAACAGAAGTATTGGTGAGTATCTCTGAATGGAGTTCTAATAAAAACAGCAGGGTTAGCTGACCGTAGCTATACAGATACCTTGTTTGCTCTTGTGGTTCAGTCTCCAAAAAGGAAAAAGGAACTTCAAATTAGTAGTGTGCTAAATGAGATTTTGGACCTTTAGCAGATGGTAACAAAGAGTCATGAGCAATATAGCGTAGAGACTGTCAGCATCTGTAAAATAGCAGCTCTGGGAATTAAGAAGACAGTTCTGAGGTAACATCAACTTCTAAACCACAATTAAAGCATAGTTAGCTTTTCAGAAATAAGAAACAGGCTCCTGGTAGGAGGCCCTGAGTTTTCATTTATCTCTTGAGCAGCTGGAAGTGCACTGTTAATTCTTACCAAATAACAGCAGTCAAATATGATTTTCTGGATGTACAAAGAAACATGTATCAGTCTTATCAAGTAATGCCTTTTCACAAAATTATTAGTGTCACATTTGTGACTTTTCATATTCTCCTCAAGAAGTTGCGAGTTCAGAAACTGTTCAAGCTTTTTCAATGCAAAGTTTAGGCAAATAAGCAAGTAGAGTGACTAATCTTTCTTTCTTGTTTCCTTTCAGGCGATCTGGACAGTCAGTCCATTTTGGGGGCCAACTCCTGTTCCAAAACCAGGAAAATTTCTAGACTCCTAGAAATTGAAAAGAACCATCTGTGAAATACTCATTTAGGTCCTAAGTTCCCTTCACATAAAATTTAGTAGGCAATAAAACATAAAGGTAATTTTCCCCCTCCAGAAGAATGCAGTTGCTTTAGAAGGAGAATGAAAGAAAGAATGAGAAAGAGCAAAAAAGGGGAGAGAATGGGTAAAGAGGTAAGAAAGTGAAAGAAAAATGAAAAAGAAAAACAAAAGAGAAAGGAAAAAGAAAAAGAAGAAATGAAATAAAAAGACAAAGAGATGAAGAGAAAGCAAGCAAGAAAGGAAAGAAAGAAGAGAAAGGGAGTAAAAGAGAATGAATGAGAAGTCTACTTTGACAAAATGCAGTTTTGGAGAATTTTCCTGTTAAGTTTAGAAAGAGGGAGAGGGAAGTTTGGAGAGCAGCATTATACCGATTCCTCTTTGGATCCATCTATAGAATTAGATTTGCAGATAAATTACATACATGTAACTGTAAGCAAAATCAACCTGGAGATTACAATAAACTGTATATGTACGGTAAACTGTACAGCCTCCAGAAGGCTCAGCTGTTCTTGTCTTTCAAAACACATCCTTGCTCAATGCTCTGCTGTTTGCTTACAAACCGATATCTTCTTTGTGGCAGTAAACACACAAAGAGAAATTCAAACCAAGTATTTGACACTGCTCACTGGCTATGCATGGGGGTTTCTAAGAAAGAGGAAAAAATCCAGCTAGTCTGAAAGCAAAAGGATATTTCCTAAAGAATTATTTCCCTCCCCCAGTTTGTCCTTCCATATGTGGATTCTTGTTAAATGAAAAAGATAAAATAGAAAGCCACAGGAAAAAAATATAATGGACATATTTCCTTGTGGGCATTAATATAACCTACTTTAGCTACCTCATTCATGATCTGTCCTTGTTTCCATTGGAAGCCACAGAGGTCTGCAATTCTGCTTATAGAATCCCCCTCTGGAGTTAAAAACTCAAGCAGCACACAATCCATGTATTTCCAAGTAGCTAGATAGTACCACACGCAAACATTTTCCTACTGAAGACCTAGATTCTACAAATTAAAATTATTCCTTAGCTTTCTGCATGCTTCTATCTAAACTACTGCACATTGCCCGATTCAGTGATCACAGCAATAATCTCAGCTAAAATGATTCTCAGGAGAAGTGTGGGAACAAGATAGGAGGAGTCTGTTTTAGCTGAAATGAATGTTTTACACAAGCAAGAACCAAGGAAGGATCAGAAACTTTGGCTCAGCATCTTTCTAAGCTAAGTGCAATTTGAATTTTTGGAGATTGAAGGCAGGATTCCAAATAAAGTCTAATACCTGCTAATGCTGCATCAACTGCATCTAGAAAAGTTCAGATGTTGTTTTTTGGGGGTTGTTCAGATTCATGTAGAGAAAGAGAGCCACAGAAACTTGGTTTAAGTTGCTTTGTAACAAGTCAAAGTTATTTTGAAGAAGAAGGCTCGTTAACATTTGTTCTACTGTTCGAGGTTTTTGTTTTGTTTTTACTGACTGAATATTAGTCCAGTCATAAAAGATTATTTCTTCCCTTCCTTTTCTACTTTGTGATGGCACTACAAAGTTGGGCATCCTCGTCTCTCTGATACATTCACCAATACAAAGAGAACTCATGCTTGTGTTCTTCCAGAACAGTCTGGAACAACATTATGTGCTGTATTCCAATAACAGCATGCCTCCACTTCTTAATGTAATGCAACACCGAAAGCACTGAACAACAGTAAAACAAACACTTAGCAGCATTTATGGTTTAAATACATTTGAAACAAAGATACTAAAAGAATATATAATAACAAGAATAAACTAAGTTTCACAACTAGAATTTTACAGTACCCACCACAAGGATTTTCCAGTTACACATACTTCTGTTTCAAGTTTCAGCTTGGTAAGCTAAGGTATATGCGGATCCTAGGAGTGTATCCAATGAAAACAATCAATTTGTTTAAATTGTTTTCTTTTTTTTCACAATTTAAGACATAACATATGCACAGATCACCAGTGAAGGTACAGTGGTTTATTCACATTCTCCTATACATGAACAGAGTCCCGTATCTTTATTAAGGCTGGCTTACTTCAGCAGACTAGCACATATTAGCAAACTGTAAAGGAATGCAGCAGCCTATCTCCTATAAAAACCACTTGGCTATTTAAGCCTACGCTGCACTAGAAATAGACTTATATCTTACAAACACCATTAAATGTCAGAGTATATCATTTATTCATTGTGTTATATTATTTTGAGATTATATGTACACCCTACCATATAACGCTAGAGAAAATTCTCATAAATTATTCACTTCTGTATTGAGGAATTTATACAGTTTCTGAATCAATTTACAGACTGTGCAGTGAAGGTCAAACTGCAAGGGTGGAGATTCAGAATTTGATTTGGGTCCTACTCCTGTTTCAGTGACTGACCTACTGCTTGTTTTTCAATGCTGCCTTGCACTGGGAGTTGGCTGGCTCTGCTTTCTTTTCTCTTTTACAATTCTCATTTGATGTCCCCCACTTGCAAATGGTGAGATAAAGCCACCTCTTGTTTTACTTAAACTTCACATCTGAAACATTGTTTGCTCTGAGCTACATAAAGACAAAGAGCCCCAGTATGCCTTTATGTTCATCCATCCACTGCTCAGCAACGTGTAGGCAAATCTCCAGTCTGCAAACCTTCCTTCAAATGCTACCTTCTTTTGGCCAAGTAAGGGCCATGATCACTTTCAGTGCCTGGACATACAGTGATGGTTCAAGTCAAAAAATATTACATTTGATGCAGGCAGACAATGAAGCCTTAGGATACAATCCTATCTAATTAATCTGTTTTGAATCGTCCGTGAAAGACATGCTTCAGATTGCACAGTTTTGCACACAGAGGATGTGATCTGATCTTTTATGCCTCCTCCTCCAGTTAAGTTAGGTTTTCACACCGACAGCAGAGCTATTGTGTGCATGACATTTAGTGCTGGAAATGGATGCCGTGTCTTGGCAATGAAGGGAAAATCTGAGCACAAGCTATGAAAAGATATCTTCACAGTGTTCCCTGGTCTCTTGTTAGTTATTCAGTGCAGGGCAATTCAGCACAGAGGAAACACACTGAGTGAATGTCAACGTTCTCAGCTCTCACAGGAAAAAAAAAAAAAAAAAAAAAAAAAGTAAAGAAAGCCAAAACTGATCTAAAACTGAATATGGACACTGAGTCTGCCAGGCCCCAGATTTTCAGTGCATACCAATTAAAAACTTTCTGACAGCAAAGGAAATAACCTCAGGACCCAACTAGGGTTTATTTGGGAAACATACAATTTCCATCCACAAGAGCAAGTTTGATGTCTGTCTTCAGGTCGTATGGAAAAAAAAAAAACTACTTGGAGTGAATTGTATTTAGAGGAAAGCACAGTCTACAATCTAGAAAGCAGTGTCATCCCAACCGAAATTCCTCAACTTTTGTAGCCTCATTGAGAACACAGTCTGTTGTTTATTTTTGACTGGATCCCAAGAAGTTAACACTGGCTCTTTGTGCAGGTGCAGCTCTAAGGTGTTTATGTTCATCAGTAAGGCTTGCTTCTTGCTCCAGACTGTGGAATATGGCTTTGGAAACTAAATGGTTTGGTTTTATTTTTATCATTTTGCCTATATAGGAACATGGACAAGTAACTAAGGTATTATGGGACAGCTGAATGTCAAATGCAAGAATAATTATCAATTTCTATATTTTCAGTTCTTCCGTGCTACAGGACATGGAATTTAATCCATGCTTTTGGGTTTCTCTTATACCGAAATATCTCACTCCCTAAAAATTGTGTGCCCTACAAACACAGAACTGCAGAAATTCCAATACCAGTAACAATGGGGTCAAGAGCATTGAATTGGTTAAGCATGCCTTACATAAGGGGATGAAACACTTGTGATTCTTTCTTTATCTGCCCTAAGAAATAACTCCTACCCAAGTTCTCAAAAAGTTGAAAACAGATTTGATTCTGGGAGTGTGAGCAAGACACACCAACAAGCACCTGAGACAGCCCAGAGCAACAGCCCTCTGTGTCTAGGATTGCGTCTGCTATTGAAGACTGGAAGATGAAAAAGAGTTCATCAGGAATTTAACCAATTACCTGGTTTTGTGTGTGGCTAAATTACATCCCTTCTGACACCAGCATATGACCAAGATATGATTTTTTAATTATCAGTAAATTAAGATTTTGGCCCAAAATATATACTGTATGAAAGTGACTAAGGTGTGAGCAGCCTCGCTGTTCTCATAAGCTGATAACAAAAGGAGTGAACAAGGAAATTTAGGTTCAAAGATAGCAAGACTAGAAGGGAAGATTATAGGTAATTTTCTCCTCTTTTTTCTCTCCTTAAAGTTCTTGTTTTACAAAATGTGACATCCCAGCTTACAGAGCTAACCAGGATATTTTTTTCTAGATATATCAAATACCTGGAATAAAATAAATGATACTGATTATGACAAAATCATCAAGTAATTCTTATTAGACTGAGCAGTTAATACATTTCCCACATGAATTGCTACTTCACCGGTTTTTATAGCACTTACAGATCTCAAAAGAAAGGAGGGGAGGGGAAAGGGAAAGGGAAAGGGAAAGGGAAAGGGAAAGGGAAAGGGAAAGGGAAAGGGAAAGGGAAAGGGAAAGGGAAGGGGA
>JAPSGF010000004.1:17016314-17084949 GCA_035772895.1 Perdix hodgsoniae | reverse complement strand
ACCCACTACTTCTCTCTTTATCAGCATCCTCTCTTGAGAGAGAGCCCTTTCCCAGCTGAAGAATCATGTACCAACCTCTCAAATGTAATTCCCAGACCACATCCGAAATGCTGTGTGTGTGCCCAGCCCCTTTGTGCAGCCTGGAACAGTGAGTGGACCAGAGACATCTCCTATTTCTGCCTGCCACAGACTCCATCAGCATCTGACGAGTGCATAGGAGTCTACAGCTCTTTTTCTTGAAATGGTTTCATAGATAACCATCTGGTGACGTACAGAATATAAATGAGCCATAGAGCAAGAGTCATTAAAATCTAACCTAGTTACTCATAAAAATATGTAATAAGTAGGATTTTAATCTAGATTTGCTACTTCTTTCAAGACAGAGGCCAATAAAATTAAATAAATTGGCCAAAGCACAAAATGGTTCTTGCAGTCTTTCAACCCTTCACTGTGTAATGAGGATGACATTCTTCTCAATGAAAAATATTGTGTAACGATCATTTCTAAATCAACTTTCATGCAATTGGGTTGAAAGGTGCTGCCTAAAAGACCTGCCAAGCATTTATGCCCTATAGTTTTCTTTATTTTTTCATATCTATATCTTGAAAAACGGAGAATGTAAGCAGTCAACTAAGGTGACAGTTTTGCTCCTGCAGTACCATACCTTTTAAATGTTAATTCCAGCATCTGTAATTTTTCATTATATTTTTACTAAATTGATTCTAGAAGTCACCAGTGTATTTACTATACAATGCAATCTTAAAACATGCACGAAAGTATTACTGCCCACAAATGTTTCTGTGGGAAGGTTAAGCTGTAGCAATGTAGTGTCACAGCACCAGAATGTGAGGCCCTTGGCAAGTTTTTATACTGCATGAGCAATAAAATAAGGTTATCTAGAAGAAGCACCTGAAGATAAAGTGAAATATTTAAACAAGCCAAAACTTAATCAAAGTGCTTGTTTCATTAAATACGTTTGTAGGAGTACTAAAAAGCACAAAGAATGCACATGAATGTAAACCCAGACAAATGCATTTACAAATCAAGTTCCAGGTCACCAAACAAAGGATGTTGCCATTGCACACAGCCAATGGCCTCTTCAGTGTAATGCATAAAAAGTTAGCCTGATTTCCACTATAGAGTTGACATTATTTTGAAAGCTCCATCACATCACAGGACCTTACATCAATATTGACATGTCTGTGCAGTAACAACTACTTAATACGGAACAGATTTCAGACTTGATGAGTTTTCACCTCTAGAACTCTCCAAAAAGAGAGAAGGAATATTAATGGAAAGCCATTGTAAACTGTTCTTTTGGGCAGTGCACTTCTATTCACTTAGCTATCTGCCAAGTGCAGCATGAATAGACAACTGCAGTGAAGGTCCTAGAGATACTACAGAGAGGAGAGAGATCCATCAGAGAAAATGCCATCGGGTAATGCAAAGCATAAATGATAGGGCCTGCATGGCCTAGTTTGCCTCCCTTGCACCATCAGAAAGTCATCTGATGTAAACCAACTGCTTTATTAATGCTCTTCACACTATACCCAAGCATGACACATATAGGCAAGTACCACATATGATGGTTTTATGGTTTTCTGTTTTCAGTAAATTTCATATACTATCTAGATTGACACTCATACAATTAAAAAAGAATCAACACCAAAAAAATCTCTTTCTCTCAGACATTTCCATGAAATGTAAACTTATTTACACAAACAGCATTTCCAGTGCAGTATTAAGTCTTAGAAAATAAAATTATTTTTAAAAATATATCTGCCCATTTCACAAACTGAATAGAGATTTCACAAAGCTGAATGAATCTCCAATGACACACCACTCCTAGTTGTTCTGAAATGTCAGATAAATTCTCTTGGCTTGCTTTACCAGAGGAATCACTACATATATCCCAGCTCAACAAATCACTGTGTGATTCATGACGGGTTATCAAGGAACTGATAGAAAGCATTGTATGCTCAGGACTAGACTAAATTTAGAGAGGAGAGGTACGAACATCACACTCTCATTCCTAAATTGGAGTTACGAGTGCTCTCACGAGTGCCTAATCGCTGGGAAAATAATTAGTTTTTTTCCTGGAAGGAATAAATCAAGAAACATTTAGATTTGAGCTCATTCCCAGGCAGATTCCTGGATCTCCAAACAGCTGACTTGTTCCATTGTGTCTTGAAAAGCTTGACTGAAGTCCCTGGCCACAGAGATCCCTCAAGGCTGCCTCCCTGGACTCATTCCTCAGTGGGCATTCGCTCCTTGACCTGCCTGGAGACCCTATGTAGCTGGGGTGGCCTGGCAGTGCACCAGGCAGCAGATGTGAAGTCACCCCTGAGTCAATCTGCCTCTCTGCATTCTCGTTTACCAAACTTGCAAGCAAAATGGACATATAGCTGCAGTAAGCCTCAATTCCTGTGCATCAAGCAGTTTTCTGCCTGAAAGTCCTGCCAGCAAACATGCAGGCAGTGATCCTGCCAGATGGCAGAAAGCCACTTTGAAGGAGCAAGATGTCCAGAGAAAAGAGGTGCAATTTTCACCCTCAGAGAGAGCAGTAGACTTTCTGAAGGGAGATAAAGTCTCCATGCACCAGGAAGTGCCCAAGAACACTGTCCACTGCTCCAAAGACAAGAAGGCTACATGTTGTCTTTCAAGCCAGTCTGGCCCAAGAATTGCTTATCACAATACATTTTCCCAGGATGAAGGGCATTTTTTATTGCTTTTTGCTTTAAGCACTAGAAAAAGTGCTTAAAAGGCTGGAAAGAGATATCTGTACACAGACTAATGGTAAGATTAGAGAGCAAATGGAAAATACTCAAAGATAAATCTTGCCTCTGTAGCAAGATATTAAAATATACATAGAAAAGAAATGTGGTACAAACATGTTCATGATTATTTTTTCTAGGGCACTCGCAAAAGCTGTTTTATTTGGCAGTGAGTTTAACAGTCACTCGTGCTGTTCAACTCTACCTTCAGATAACACTCCTGAATTAATTAGCTATATCATTTTATCTGTCTGCTTCATGGTGCTTCTGCAGGAAATATGACCAAAGGTATATACACCTCCCATATTTGCACACTGTAAAAACACTGGAACAGAAACAGGAAACCCTACTGCTTTTAATTCTGCACAGCCTAATGCATCTCTGAAAATAAGAGCACTGAATAAAACCTTCCTGTCATTTTATCTTTTGCTTCCATCGCAAAGATTGAGAGCCTTTTAGGGAACAAATCAATGAGAAGAATCCCAGCTGCAGAACATGCATCAGCTCCGCAGCAGACAAAGTCTGCTCAACACCACTAAGTCTCTATAAGTTCTGTTCAGGAAAAGTCACACAAGCATCTCAGGAGAGATGCACTGTTTACTCTCGAGCTGTGCCTACCTTCCATCAGTAGCTTTATGGTTGGGTTATTTTTTTGTTTTTTTCATTTTACACCGTTCTTAGTTCTGAAATGAGCTAAGGCTTATGTTCAAAATCCAGGGACTTCTGTGGAAGGTTTGAACCAGATATCTACATAAACCTTGCAGATCCAAATGTGATTTTTCTTCTATGACTTCCGTATTTTATTTTATTTTTGCTCTGTTGAAGTAGCCCACATTTCCTGTAACCACTCTAAGCACTAATGCAGGATTTCCATTATAGATTCAAATATTTAATTTGACCAGCTCCTTCAGAAAATGGATCACCTGTACTGGAAATCTTCCACTCCTGTAGCCTTTGCTTCCTCAGCAACACAGAAGGTAGGTTTCATTATGAAGTATGAAGGGCCCTACCAACTCCTCCGTGTGATTTGAGATTCTGAAAGTGTTTTCTGTTATCTAAAAGCCAAAAGAAAGACCATTCAAACCCTGGGATCTAAATTAGGCCAAATGAAGCTTAATAAATCACTCCTCTGGAGAACTTCTGACTCTCCAGAGGCGTTGACAACAGAGCACAAGAAGATAAAGACCACAAAATGGAGTAAGTTTATACTTGTAAATCCTATTCTAAAATGCCCTACATAAAAAAACTAGTTACAGTAATCTCAGCATAAAGAATTCAAAATACTTTTAAAGACTCTGTTCAGAAAGGAAACATTAAAAAACATTTTGTATATTAAGAAATGTTGAATTTTTCATTTTTTTCTCCTATAGCTATTATTTTATGCACTTGTATATTGAGCCTTTTTTTTCTTTTTTTTATTCTTTTTTTTTTTTTTCAAATTGCAGATAAACATATAGTATCTGCATAATAGAAACAAAGCACAATTAAAATCACAGAGCCATATTCTGCATGTGCTTTGTAAAATTGTAGTTTAGCCTTACCATTTTCGGCACTGCATTACAGAGTCATGGAACATGAAACTATGTCCTCACTATAGAGGTGAAATTGATACATATTTGAGAGAAAACCAAGATTCATCCTCAAAAAAAAAAACCCAAAAAACAACCCAACCCTGTTTAAAGTCAGTGCTGTTTAGTATTTTTTTCTTCTACTAATACTGAGTCAGCTTTCAGTGAGCAGTCATGTTGCTTTTGGTTGAGGAATAAAATGAGTGGAGAGGAATACCTCCATACCCAGAGAGTGGTAGTCAATGGCTCAGTGTTTGGATGGAGATCAGTGACAAGTGGTGCTCCTCAGGTGTCTCTACTGGGGGTGGTTCTCTTTAATAACTTTATCACTTACATCAACAGTGGGATTGAGTGCACCCTCTGCAAGTTTATGGATGACACCAACCTGCATGATGCAGTCGACGCACTCTGTATAAAGAATGCCAGCCAGATAGATCTAAACAGGCTTGAGCAGTGGATCCAGGAGAACCTCACAAAGTTCAACAAATCCAAGTATGTGGTCTTGTACCTGGGTTAAGGCAACCCCCGCCATCAATACAAGCTGGGGAATGAAAGGATAGAGCACAGCCCTGCTGACTTGCAGGTATTAGAATCATAGAATCATAGAATTACTCATGTTGGAAGAGACCTCAAGGACCATCAAGTCCAACCGCACCCTAACCATAGTACCCTAACTCTAACAACCCTCCGCTAAATCATATCTCCAAGCACCGCATCCAAATGGCTCTTAAACACATCCAGGGCTGGTGACTCAACCACCTCCCTGGGGAGGCCCTTCACTAGCCTTGTTGCCATTCTCTGGACCTGCTCCAGCACCTCCATGTCCTTCTTGTACTGAGGTGCCAAGGTATTAGTAGATGGCAAGCTGGACATGAGCCAGCAATCTGCCCTTGCAGCCCAGAAAGCCAATAGTATCCCGGGTTGCATCAAAAGAAGCGTAGCCAGCAGGTCGAGGGAAATGATCCTGCTCTTCTGTTCTGCGCCGGTGAGGCTTCACCTGCAGTACTGCACCAAGATGGAGGAGAGACATGGGCCTGTCAGAACACATTCAGAGGAGGGCCATAAAAATGATCCAAAGCATGGAACACCTCTCCTATAAGGATGGGCTGAAAGAGCTGGGGCAGTTCAGCCAGGCACACCTGATAGCAGCCTTTCAGTAACTAAAGGGGAGCTACAGGAAAGAAGGGGACAGACTCTTTAGTAGGCTCTGTTGTGGTTGGACAAGGGGAAATGGTTTCAGACTAAAAGAGAGGAAATTTAGATTGGATATAAAGAAGTTTTTTACAATAAGGGCACTGGAGGCACTGGAACAGGTTTCCCAGAGAGGTGGTAGGTATGTCCTTGGAGACATTCAAAGTCAGGCTGGGGCACTGAGCAAATTGCTCTGAGCAATTTGATCAAGCTGTCGGTGTCCCTATTCTTTGCAGGAGAGTTAGACTAGGCAACATTTTAGGATCCCTTCCAACTCAAACGATTCTATGATTCTATAATTTTTTATCTGGCAGTGGGTCCACAGACACGGTAATGCATGTTTCAGACACATTTACCCTATGAGGATCTTGATTTAAGCACCCTCACATCTGCCAGTGCGAGGACCATACATTGGGCATTCAGCAGGAACAGTGCTCAGATTTATAAGGGCATGTAACAACTGGACAAGGGAAAATGGTTTTAAACTGGAAGAGGATAGATTTAGATGAGATCTTAGGAAGAAATTCTTTACTGTGAAGGTGGTGAGACACTGGAACAGGTTACCCAGCAAGGTTGTGGATGTCCCCTTCCTGGAAGCATTCAATATCATAGTTCCTTCTGTGAAGTTAAATGATAAAGCCCCCAGGAGGCTGTTAAAAAGGACTAGGTAAAATATAGATACATTTCCAAAACTGATAAAAAATCAGGATGGTAAGCCAATAGAGAAAATATACATGGAGAGAGGAATGCACTAGTGGAGAGACTGCTAAAGACAGAGGTAGCAGGAAGTCTCTTCTCCCCAGCTGTTGCAGCTTCAGATAGTGTTATAAGGGTATGTACAGGTTGGGTAAGGTAACACTCTAGATAACCTTATGCTTTTTAACCAAAGGGTATCATTCAAAAAGCAGTTAGTTCGTAATGGCGCAGAAAGCAAACTACTCAAAGCTTCACCAGCAGCTACTGTGTAAAACACCTTCACTACAATTAAGTCATTCAGAAGAAGAAAAAAGAGTTGGTGTAATTTAAGATTTCCCCCAAAAGCAAACAATTATACATTACTGTATGAATATTTGGTTATTTGCTGAAAACATGAACATGCTTCCTTTGCCTTGAAGTGCATTTTTTCATGAATGCCAGAGTATTTATGTATCAGCAGGAAAATTGTCCTGTGAAGAGGCATATTTGTCATGACATGACCTTGAAAATGACACCTTGCATGACATCAGATTTTATTCCTGGCTGGCTGGCTGCTAGAGAGCTAACATTAAAACAATGTTCTTTTTAAGATTATTCTTGAATAAAAAGGTGAATTTTATAATTGTAAGGCTATAGAGAAACAAACAGCATGTTTAAAAAAACTTCAAATGTGGCACTTGATTAACGACAGGTTGGTCAAGTATCATCCTCTGATAATAATATTAAATCCTTTTCCTTCTCTTTTTTATGTCAAATTAAAATCATCCTACTACAAGTCCGTGAACATCATGTTCACCTCAGCATTCGGTTTTACTAAACTATTTAGTTTGGTTTTAGCATTTAAATACCACAGGAAGTTATTAGACCATAGAACACACCTTAGTAGATACGATCTATTAATTAAACACAGATTAATTATTTCTGCATTTATAGCCTTGACTAGTAACAACAAGCTGACCTTCATATCTCTTCCATAGTCAACACAAAGAGCTGTCTAGGGTGCTTGTTTATTCCCTTAGAACTGCTCTCTCTGAACAACCCCCCAAGCTTTGGCTCTCTCACAGCTCAGGGAAAGGTACTGGCTGCCCTCACAACAACATTCTTGACTTCTCAATGCCTCTATTTGCAAATAACTCTGCACGTCCTACAAATATAGGAGTTCAGGCTGAACAAAGAATAAACCAAACAAAGATGCCTCTCAGCACATCGCTTGGCTTTAGTTACTTCCTCAACGTCCAGCAGCATGTGCCAAAAGCTCCTTGACGTACAAGAAGCAAGCAGGGCTTAGTAAACACCAATGGCAGATTCCTCCAGCCAAAACACAAAATGCTCCTTGAATACCATGAAAGAACCATACATCACCTTTGTATACTAAAAAAATATTATGGGAATATAGTACAAAATTGCAAATAAACTGTATATTCACATCTCAGCTAAACACACACATATTTTCTATGTGTTAATGTACAAGCTGAGCTAAAAAGTATTTGAGTTGGTACAGTCTGCTGTTCTTTTTGTGCTTCAGCAGTATTTAAAGTAGAAGAACTAACAGTTTAAGGTGAGATCAGAAGAGGGAGGCACTGCACCCCAGTAACCCACATGAGGATCATGCTCAGCTCTTCTCCAGGCTGGGCCCTCCATCTCGCCTTCTTCTGCCCAAAAGCTGGATGTTCTGCGCTGTGGTTCTGGTGCCAAGCCCTGTTCCTCAGTTCCATCACCCACTTCCCTTCTTCTTCAGAACTTACCACAACCTAGGGATTGCCCTAGCCCTGGCCCTTGCACAGCAGCCCAGTCTCTGTGTGCGTTCCTCCCGAACCACCCCATGGTCACCACAGTTACACAAATAAAGGCATTTCCAGTTTAGCAAACTTCATTATTTCTGAGTTAAGTCTCGTCAAGTGCTTCTTCCTCCTGACGTAACTAATAGAAAATTCCAGGAAATCATTCATAAAACTGAGGAAAATATGAGTGGATGTTTGGTCTGGCTGGAGGCGCAAACAGAGCAACCAGCAGGACGGTCCTGGAAGACACACCGGGATGCTGCTCCAAGCTTTCAGAACTCTACTTTGTCATAGATTTTAATTCAGGATATGTGGTTTTCCTGTCACCTAAGTCATGGCATTTCGCCCATTTCTGGCTCGGTGGGAGGAGGATGAGATGAATGCCCTGTGCTACAGCCCAGGCCTCCTCCCTGCTAATGCCACTGCCAGCCCACAGGGCCCAGCACAGGAATGTGTAGCAGTTGGAACACATCACTGCTTCTCAGGTTGAAGAGCAGAGAATAAATGGAGAATAAAGCAGAAGGACAGTGCTAAGGTCTACTATTATCTCCCAGGCTGTGCCACATTTATTTGCTCCACAAAATTTTCAAAGCAAAAGTATTCTGCTACTCTGTGTCTGTAAAACCTCTTGGCTAAGGCTCACCACATAGCAGTACCAGGAATACCAATTCAGCATTGCTCATCCTTGTCATTTCTAGCAATACCACTCACCAGAGAAGTGTTTATTTCACACATGTAAAATAGATTTCCGAAACAAGTGATTTAAACATATATTACTATTCTTATTTTAATACTGTGCTGATAAAAAAAAGATAATTTTTATACTTTAAATTATAATGCAGTAAAACCATACTATTATGCTTTTAGAATTCTGTATTGAAAGCTATCAGAAATAAGTGCTAGTAATATTTGCATACCTACCAGCATTCCTGTCACTGGACACATACTTTGTGTTGCCTCGATACTAATCCTGCTTATTGTTTTCCTGCTCACTTTCTCTCATGAGCCTGCATTGCTTCCCCATGTTCTTTCCTTCTCCAGATAATAACAGTTTCCTTTCAGCTTCCTCCTCTTTCTACCTTTACGACCACCTTGAGGATCGTGCCTTTACCCTCTGGCTCACCTTCTCGCTGCCAGTGTTGTTTGCATGATTGCTCCGAGGAGAATTCCCTTTGCTGCAGCTTCCTGTTGCTATGTGACCCCTGTGTTGGTGTTCTGCTCCACTGTGCTGTGTGCGCCACACCATGCCAGGTCATGCTGTGCCCATGCCATGCCATGCCATGTCGTGTTGTGTCGTATCATGCTCTGCCTATGCCATGCCATGCCGTGTTGTGTCGTATCATGCTGTGCCTATGCCATGCCATGCCGTGTTGCTTGGCCCTGCACACCTGCTCAGCCTCGTGCACCCCGCTCTTCTCCTGCACTCCCCAGGGCTCAGCTTTGTCCCCAGCACTTTGGGAAGCTGAGTCACTGAGAGTGGACTGCATAACTCTAAGGTGTGAGACAGTTCATATGAAATCCAAAGCTGTGCTTGTAAAGAATGGAAGACACCACAAGAATAAATCCACCTCTCAGTCTGAAAGCAAAGCTCTGCTAAGGCTGTTTTTTGCATAACGGCTTGTAATGCTTTGTTTTGTAAATTCAAGCAAGAATAAATGCTATTATGTGAAACTGTAACACCCTCCGTGTCACACAAGCTTTGAATTACGTGCTGAAAGCTCCAATTGCAACCACTTGAACAACAGGAGGGTAACTACAAAGTGGCTGGCAGCAGCGAGAGGCCTGGTTTGGTTGCTGGGAGTGAAGTCACGCTAGCAGCGGGCTGCCAGAGTTCTCCAGCTTGGCTGCAAGGCAGAGCTCAGCTCACAGCTCGGCTTCTGCTGCAGGTTTGCCCTAAGTTCTGCCGGGTGCCTCAGCAGCGCTGCGCTCCCTGCAGGGACAGCCGGTGGGCACATGGTGATGGTATTACTGCTGCCTGGTTCCGTAGGAACCTCATGCAGCAGTGAGGGTAAAAACATGTGGCGAGAGAAAAGTGCATTCAAATCATGCAACTTCGCACACCCACACTCAAAAAAGGAGAATATTTATAAACAATTCTGCCTTTATAAATAAAGTTTCCATGGTTCTCCTTTGTCAAATTCCATTGTGCTTTCCCTGAGACAGTTCTTACACTGCACTCATTCTCTGCCTTTAATTTCTCAGAAAGGAAACAATTTCATTCAGAGGCTCATCAAGGACGATGCATTTATCTAATATATTTTAAGGCTGGATATTAGAAGGGGACAAAACAGAGACACTGAAGGCCCCATGTCTATGCCACAACATCTTGAGGCACTACTGTACCACATAATGCTACCTACTTCAGTTTGGCTGTGGGCAATTACTGCATGGAAGAGAGGTAGAACTGGTCAATCAATTTCCCTGAATGTCAAAGGAGGAGCAGTGCTGCATGCTGCAAGAACTAGCCTGCTCCTGTGCAGACTTATTCTTGTACATAGCATGCATTTAATGTGAAGGGCAGTGTTTCTATCTGCTCTTTGAACATCATTTCTGCTGATTTGCATTGCTGTTATGTAGGAAATGGTGTCAAGCTGCAGGACATTCCCTGCAGATTAATAGTGGAATAGGAGCAAATGCTGGTTCATAAGTAAGATGAAGGATATTAACTCAAAACAGTCAGTAAATTCTTAGGAAGTATCCTGACCTCTGTTGTTTATTGCTATTAAAAATGTGGAAAAAAATCCCATGCATTTTTTCTGTATGACATAGCCACCACTGGTATACCAAATATATATTAGCAAGTCCTTTGGCTCTCCCTCAGCACTGTAGTCATCATAATTTGTTATTTTGAGGAAAAGATGTACAGATGTGCTGGGAGGACTGGGGAAAGGAAATCATTAGCTCTTGAAAGCTGCACTCAGAGATCGAGGTTCAGTTTTTTCATTTTCTCAAAAGTCTTCGCATCCCCTAGGTTCAGTTTCTTAATTTTTATTGTCATTTCAAACTTTAGACACCAGTTCTCCGAGCCATTTACTTCATCCTTCCCCTTGGAAAACTATTTCTTTTATCTCAAAAGATTCACCAGAATACAGCTATACGGTATTTGTGCAACATACAAATGTGCACAGGAGGAAATGAGAGCAGAAATACATCATCAGCCTTTGAAAAATATGTTTACTGGACTCATAACCAGGAAGCAGCTATGAATGTATGTGGTAATGGACAAAACTAAACCTTTGCTATCAAAGGGATTTAAAAAGGGGAAGAGCATATGGAGCAGGTAATTACATCTACTTATTACTTACAGCTTTTACTGAGATCTTTGCCTTACAAATGCTTGTCCCCTGTGCATTTCACCTCAGTATACATTCCTCCTATCAATAACCTTTATGGACACTTTATTGACACACTTTTAAGAACTTCTCAGAAAAGGCTTTGGCTTGTGTGAGGGCTGCTAAGATTTCAGTGTCTTATATCCTTGTTCCTCACAAGACATCACCACACAAAGTGTTCCAAAGAATGCTTACAGGGTGGCACCATTCTGATGCTCATAAATCTAAGGATTACCGTTGGAAAAATTAAACTATGAAGACTCTAAGCAATACAAAGTAATTAAACAAGGTAGAGGAATGTTTTAACAAGTGCCTTCTGCCCACACAGCCCATCTATACTTTAAAGATAGAACAGCCTGGGTTGGAAGGGACCTCAAGGATCATGAATCTCCAGATTCAATTCAAAGATAATGCTATCATATTTCCATCAGAGTCAGCAGTAGATGCAATCATCTTCAAACACAATCCTTTGCCTCCTGGCAGACTCTTGAAAAGAAGATGGAGGCATAACCAATGCCTGACATGACCAAGAGGATGATGAAGACTCTGCATAGTCCAGCCCCAATTTAGGTAACAGTGATGCACACTGGAAAATATTTTCTCTTTAAAAACTTTATAGCAATATTTTTAGATTCAAAACAAATGATAGAACTATTTTAATAGATCAACTTTAGTTACAGTGCCAGGGAGAACTGATGAATTTAACAGACATGATACTGTCATTTAGAGGGGGACCTAAATTGCAATATATGACACACTTTGTCTTTTTCTTTAATCCCCTTTTCTACTCTCTCAGCACTGCTCACAAAAGTTAAGTAATTTACTGACAATGAAATTTGGTTTTCTACGTAACATTTCCTGGACATTCCTAAGGGTTTAGTAAATCAGAAGTTAAAAATCACTGATATCTCCCTCTACTGAGGCCTTGCATAAGACAAGACCACCTTTGCTGCACAATTCCTCATGATTTCTTTTAATAGTTGCTAGCCTATGTGAAGAAGCTCCCTTAAGCTGGAAAGTGATGCCCATCAGCCCTGCCCTTAATATCCGCATAATCCTCTTTATCTCCTTTGCTGAAGGACACTGTTTTTCCATGCCTTGAACTCACTGATAAGAAGGCCAAGTAACACGCTAGCCTGAAGAAGCAGTTGACTTTCCTCTTCAAATCTACATTCTCTGGGTATTTTTGCACAAGAGATCCTTTCTGCCATTATTACTCCATTTATGAGCTTCTCAAGGAAGGCTAGGAAAGCACTGGAGCTACCAGATATCCTATCTACTGTGAGTTTTCACTCATACTGGTTGCCTGGTCTGGTCTGTTCATTAAGATCACTGACCTCATAACATCTGAAAAATTTCTGGGAGTCAACAGTGCCTACCTCTTGTGATTCCAGAAAAAGACTTTATGAACTCCCAAGCAAAGTGCTTTATTAAAGCAGACCAAACAGTTTCCAAGTCCTGTCAGCTCCAGACATGCAGCAGCAGCCTATTTTGCAGATAGGCTTCTCTGTACTGTGGAACTTTTGAGAAGGGCTTAATCTCACTGAGCAGCCATCTTATGGTGATTTGTGCAGCTTAACAGCTCACCTTTCTTAGGTACTACCTGCAGAATTGACTTCCCTCATTCTTTATTTAAGAACTGTTTTTCTTTCTGTGTATTACATAACACACATGACTTTCTGAACAGCTCCTCCTTCTATGCATCATCGCGCTCAGAGCCGTGTACTCTCTAGACCTAATTTTCCCTGAGACTTCTGGCCAGTGCTCTTGACTTCCTCCAGTAAAATGCAATCCTCATCACTATCATGCATGCAAATTTTGAATATTTTGAATTCTGGATAAATTTTGAATGTTTTGAATATCTTCCTGAGACCAAAGACAGCACTGACGATCTCAAGCCTGCCTGGCAATACTTCCTTCTTTGTCCTCATTATTTTGAATACCTCTCTCAGCTTGAATATCTAAAGATAATTCTGCAATTTCAAAGTTCCTGACAGATTGGTTTATTTTCACTTCAGCTGTTTGCTCAAGTTTTCTGCAGTGTTTTTAAGGGTTTCCCTGCTCATTATGCATATGACTCTTCATTATCACACTTCATTTTCACAGGCCAGGATATCTTCTAATATCAATACACAAATATTTCTTGCAAACTGCTCTTCAGACCCTTGCCTCATAACAGAACCACTTGATTTCCTGAATCATGCAGACAACAGGAGAGGATTTCATATATGTTAAGTACACATTGGACACAGAATAGCCATCCCCTGAGATGCCCTATTACCTTTTCAAGATCTTTAAAAAGGGAATCTGCATGTGGTAGTCACCCGGGTTTAGGAGAACACACTGCTTATCAAATCCAAATGTCATTAATGTATAGAAAAATTAATAATAGAAAAACAAAACTCACAGGTATTAGACAAGAAAGACATTTTTTTTCTCTATATAATATTACTCTGTGTAAAAACTTTGCAGAAGCATCTAGTTCAGAACATGCATGAGTTTTATGAGAAGTATAACAAAAAAATCTAATCTTAACTTACACACTTGATCATTAAATAAACATGTTGTGAATTAGATGAGCACTGGGCAGACAGACAAGCGCAGAATCGTATGGCTAACCAAATACATTATTTATCAGGTAGTAGAGCTTCTGTAATATAACCCTGTACATTGACTTATTTATGAGGTGCAGGAAGAAAGACACTGAATTTTCGTATGAACAAAATATGGTTTTATATTCTGCTAATACACAAACTAAAAATAAAGCCAACAAATACGAGCCAGAACGAGGCCATAATGTTCTATCCACACTTTAAGAAATATTAACGCAAATATGTCAAAACAAATGGAGGCAGGCACTTATAATAACTGTGAAAGATGACACCAAGCTTCTGGTTTCTCAAGCCACCAAAGAGCTTGTGCATTACAGGCAGCAGGACTGAGAGCTTCCCTTTACGTAAAACTCATCCTCCTCCTAAGCACTGATGGCAGACCATTCCCATCACTGCCAAGCTTGGCACAGACAGAGATTTGGGTTGGCATCACTAAGACTAAACTACAATAATCCTTTAAATTAAAATTTGTCACACAACACCAGGGAGGTGACTCAGAATGCAAAATCCTTTTCTCCCCACTTCTCTGTCCTCTTGGCCCTGCTGGCAGTGCCAGTGGCGATGCCCATCAGTGCCTATTCTTACTGTAGTGTCTCTGACACCAACCTTTTTGCAGAATTACAGGAGGCGATGGAGACAAACTAGGATTGAAAAATATCCTCTCACTTCTTTAAATCAGAGTCACAGTGCTGGTACAGTATCAGTAACTCCTGGAGAACGGCTCTCTGGCACCCCACAGTCTGGAGTTGAATTTCTAATCCCGTAATTGAAGTACCTAAGATTGCCTTGCTCAGTTCACTGACACGCAGAGCAATACGCAAAGGCTACAGTTTTCTCCCACTTTAATTAAGAAATGGAAATGGAAACTAGTTATTATTACTGACACTGCCTTCATAAGACTCTGGATCTTGTGGTTCTTCATATGAACTACAGGAATCTTTTCGTGCCTTCATAAGCCACTGCACGTCCAGTTACTGATATTTTAAGTTGGTGCAACTGTTTGGATAGCATTTTAGTTTGCTTGACTTTAGGCAGAATTAATTTTTAAAATAACAGTGCCAACAAAGAAATTCAAAGTGTCACTGATGAGCATACAGCTAAGTAAATTATTTTCTCAATTACTTGTTCCATATGCTTAACTGTAATAATTTTGACTTTCATTTTCTTGCATTTTTTAGTTTTCTAGTTAGCAACCTTCTTGCATTTTCTCAATCTCACTCTTTCCAGAAGTGATGATTGAAGTTTTGCATAAGCTGAAATTTAAAAACTGAAGATCAGAGATGTGTTAAAATAAGAAAACTTTTCGGATGAGGGGAGAGAAGAGAGTAGCAGGTATTTTATCAGCTGTAAGGAGTGAGGGCATGTGACAGAAATGGTTTCCTAAATGTTCAGATACTGAGGAAAACTGAGTGCAAAGAAGCTACTGAGGCTCTCTTCTGTAACGTGGCCTGAAAAGAACAGTCTTTATGACTTGCTCTGCTTTGGCAAACTTCCCATATTACCAGCAAAACAACTGCCTAGCAACCCAGACTTTCCCACAACATTCCCTCACACACATTGTATACCCAGAAAAAAGTACAGCACCTAATATTCTCTCTGTATAATCCCCTTATTTTAGAGCTATATTTAGTTCTTTGTACACATTTGTGCTCTAGCTAACAGGGCGATAGCTGTCGTGACAGACACTGCAGGCAAAGTCAAACTAGTCCTATCTGTGCTGCAAGCTGTGTAGTAACTGTGCACCCGGAGCAGGTTATCTGTGCATCAGACAGACAGCAAGCTCACTGCTTCCCTCCACCGTGTTTCCCCTAACAAAGGCAGGAAGCCATGACTGCTAGCAAAAAATGTACAAATATCCTTTCTATCGAAAAATCTGTTTTGTGAACAGAAAGGGAGGTCTCCAGCTTGCGCTTCACAAGCTGGGGAAATCCACATGAAGACATAAACAGTTCAGTAATTTAAAATACATGCTGGTTTGAACATGTGAAATACCTTTTTTTTTCCCCCCCATTTACTGCCTTTAAGGAACACTTACAGTCATACAGTAGATATACTAGTGGTTATATTTTCTTATGTGCATCTCAGCTGCAGCAGCATCTTGCAGTGGACTATTTAAGCTGTTTTCCTCATTTCAGCAAGAGTTGCCTTTAACCTTCTACAGCTGATCCTGAGCAACGTACTGATAGGACTGCTGAAAATCCCAATCTGCCCCTATGTTACATGGAAGCACAGGTCTTCTCGACCCTCCAAAAGACATCACGGTCTGAGAAACACAGTAGATAAGCTGCAACTGGCATAAATAAGACAGCACTCTTAATCATACATACAAAAATTAAGGCAGCAACTTACTTGCCGTCTTCATAACTTCCTCAGGAACACTCTTTTCAAATGAGTTCAACAGGAAATTGTGGTAATTAGGGGTAAGCTGCGTGCCTGCAGCTTAAACCACCAGCTGCAAAGTGCAAAGACAGCCAGCACTGGATTGGTGAGCTACAAGCAACTGCCACCTCCCCTCCTTGCACTTTACATTTAAACCTTAAGCAGTGTGTGGAGAGAAGTTCTTTTAACAAAGATCTACATGAAATATGCCTGTGAAAAGGCTTGATTGCTCCTAATAGTAGCTCTATGCTTGGAACAATAATACCTCTATGAAATGCTCTGGAACCTAAAAATGAAAATTTTGGATGTTTATGTCCTGGATGTCCTATCGCTTATTATTGATTGTATCAGTTGTTGTGTTTTCTGTCTTTACTAAAGGCTATACTGACCTTTTGCTACCTCTTGGTCACATAGGTATGAATGTGAACAAATCAGGAGAAGTAGGCTGAGGCAGAATTTGGTCAGCAGTGGTTCAGGACTCTGATTCTACCACCTTCTTGCAAAAGTTTCATAGAATCATTAAGGTAGGGAAATATCTCTAAATCATCTAGTCCAACAACTGCTCACTTACCACCAATATTTCCCCACTAAGCCATATCCCTAATTACCACAGCTATCCTTTCCTTCATCATCTTCAGGGATGGTGATTCCACAATTACCCTGGGAAACCTCTTCCTCATCACTCTTTCTGGGAAGAATTTTTTCGTGATATCCATCCTGAATCTCCTCTGGAATAACCTGAGGCCATTCCCTTTAGTTCTATCACTAGTAACATGGGAGAAGAGGCTGACCCCCACCTTGCCACAATCTCCTTTCAGGTAGTTCTAGAAAGTGATAAGATCTCCTCCTAGTCTCCTCCAGACTAAACAATCCCATTTCTCTCAACCACTCCTCATAGGACATGTGCTCCAGACCCTCACCCCAGACCCCTCACCAGCTTCGTTCCCCTTCTCAGGACATGCTCCAGGGCCTCAATGTCTTTCTCAAAGACACTGAACACTTCCTTTTTTTTTTTTCTTTCTTTTTTTTTTCAGTTTTGAACTGAACACCCTACTCGAAGTGCAGCCTCACCTGTTCTGAGTACAGGGGGACAATCACTTCCTGCTCCTGCTGGCAACACTGTTTCCGATACAAGTCAGGATGTCATTGGCCTTCTTTGCCATCTGGGTACACTGCTGGCTCATGTTCAGCCAAGAACTGACCAGCACCCTAAGTCTATTTCTTCTACACAGTCTTCCAGCCACTCTGCCCCAAGCCTGCAATGTTGTCTGGGGTTGTTGTGGTCAAAGTGCAGGAACTGGCACTTGGTCTTCTGGAACGTCATCCTGTAGTCCTCAGCCCATCAATCCAGCCTGTCCAGCTCCTTCTGTAGGACCTTCCTACCCTCAGACAGATCAACACCTCCCCTCCTTGGTGTTGTCTGCAGTCTTACAAGGGTGCACTCAATTCCCTCATCCAAATCATCAATAAAGATATAGAAGAGGGTAAGCCCAATACTAAACCCTGGGGAAAAACACTAGTCACCAGCTGGATTGAACTCCATCCCCACTCTCTAGTTTTGGCCATCCAGCCAGTACTTTACCCAGCAAAGGTGTGCTTGTCCAAGCCATAGGCTGCTAGCTTCTCCAGGAGAATACTGTGGGAGACAGTGGCAAAGTAAGTTCATAGTAAGGAGACTGCTAGCTGAAACCATGCCAGCTTCCTTCAGCCTTTAAAACAGGAATGACAATCTGTTTTTTGTTTCCAAATTAGCATCTAACAGATGCAAAAGGCTGCCACTAATATCCAGCTCACAGAAATATGCATCTAACAGTGTGAACCCACGGGAAAGCTCTGATAACATCTGATACCGCAGGCAATTTGGCATGTCTTTAATAACTGGATTGCCTCACCACGGTTTATACTCTCAAATCTGCATTTTTGTCAGTCCGTTAGCAATACCATCGGGTGATTAGATAAGGTAGAGACTATGGCAGAACAATCAAATATTCATGAAACTGGATGAAATGCTGTTAACTTTGTCATAATTGTAAGACCAAATTCTGCTTGTTGTGACACCTGAAGAATTTAGCAGGGATGGTATGGATGTAGGAGACAAAAGAGTTACAGAAAGGAGCAGTCACACAGGACTGCTGAAGGGCAGATCTAGCCTACGGAATCTGTGTTTCTGGGCATAAGTCAACAAACCCACAGAATGCCCTCAGGATTACAGTCTGACTTTGCAGGGTGAGTGAAAAAGGAAAAGCATTTCTCTGTAAGCTGAGTCAGCTCCATGGCATAGACTCCAGGAGGTCTGGCTTATGCTGCTACGTATCAGACTGAAAAATCACTAGAGATACACATGTAAAAGGAAACATCTGTTTTAGCTACCAAAGCAAGTCAGCATCGCTCTGTTGCATAATGCAAATAAAAGGATATAGAGGCTCTGGGAAGGAAAAGTTTACCTAGTTCAGGGAAACTGCATCTGGTTTCTTTGCATTTTTCCCCATTAAACATACCTAGTCCTTCCTTACTGCATTTTGAGATGGTTTAAGCAGCACTGTCTGGAAAAACATAATTTGAATCTCTTGCCTCCACCAAATGTACCTGCTATGCAGGATAGTTGCTATCATGTTCAACTCTGAAACTTCTTGAGGTAATTCAGAAGGTAAATACAGTGACATCTCCAGACCCGGGCTCCCTACCATCTTCTTGTCAGCAGATATGTGATATTCAGACACTGTTTACTCAGGGCAGGGAAGAACAGTGAGTAGTGATATCTTTGATTATTGTGTGTGTGGAGGGGGATGCACAACTGTAAGATGAAGGAGTTATAACTGGAGATCTGACAGGAATGGTATGAAGTGAAAAGGCTGTAGTACGACACACCAGTCTTTCGGCAATTCACCTAGAGCAAAAGGTCCTTTTGCCATTGAATTTCAGCTTTTATTTCCTCTCTGTGTTTCTCTTACTCCCTTAACCTTTCCACTAATTTATTTTCATCTAGTTCTTCAATTTCTAGCTTGCCCAGTTACTCTTCCTGCCAGAAACATTTCTAGCAAGTAATGATCTAAATGAAAATAAAATTAAAAGTATTTTTATGTCATAATTGTTTCCCTTTCTCCCATCTTCTTCTCTTCAAAGCAAAATGTCTCATGTAACACTTTGGGAACTGCAAAACTCTCTCTTATTTTTTTTCCTTTTGCTGTTTTTTTTTCAGTACAACCACTATATATATACTTTTTTTTTTTTCAGTTAAATATTGCTAAACCAGTTACAGAAATTAATCCAGGACTCTTGTTTTCTCTTAGCCTGTCACTCTCCCAATTCTTGTTTGCTGTAACACAAGGAGGTAACAGAACAGCAGTGTGACAGGGAACAGAGGGCCCAGCTGCTACATGCTGGGGATCAGCTTCACAAAGGGTGCAATGTAACAATTGCCTTTCAAGTGACTGGTTTAATTTAGACTCCAGTGCCCAAACCCCTGTGTGGAACCTATAAGTAAAGAAGAGAGGCACCTGAACTACTGCTAGCAGGAATACTTCCAGCCTGAGCTCTGCTAGGGGTTCAAATGCAGGTTCTGGTGATTGTTTGCCTACCTGCCCATAGGATCCCCTGGAGGAGCTGGGTCTCACATTCCTGTTTTCTCCAAACAAATCATTTCCACCTTCTCGATACTCACAGATGTGAACTCTTTCCTGAACCTAGGCACCTGTGCCAGTCCTTCCTCACACACACTGCCATAGTTGTGTGATAAGATGATAAGATCTCTAATACTTAATAATCCACTTGTTGGAACAGTATATAAAAGGTCCAAATTCAATTTTTACCTCCTTGAAAAATATTTCAAACTCATATTTCCCTATCAAAATGCTATTATTGTCAGATTCTGGAACAGAAGTGGCCAACATTTATGACTTTAAATACATATTAAAATTTTTATTTGACTGAGAGCTACAAGTCATACATAAAGAAGTGGAAGCAGTTCACAGGGAAGTTCTACCAACTTTGGCCTCAGTATCACCTGATTCTTCACTTTTTCCTGCAGCACTCTTCCCAGCATCTCAAATGCCGTTTTGTTTCTGCAGGTATGTGCCATAACTATGTTAAGTGACTTGGAGGCTCCATTTATACTTATGAACCTTGTATTGCTTAGGATTTGCAAAACTAGTTACTTTTTTTTTTTTTAAACAACATCTGATGGAAAAAGGTTCTCTTGATTCCTCCTGTTGAAAATATTGCCCTTTGTTCTAAATATTTACACATTCACTGAGTCTCTCCATAACCTTGAAGTTTAAGCTTTCAGCTAGGTTTAAGAAATAAACTCATTGCTAGGATATTTGATGTAAAGCATTCACAAGAGTGGAAAGAAAAACTGGAGACTTCTTTTCCTTCCCCTATTTGCACAAGTTGTCTAGTCATGAAATTACTATTCAGCTGTATCTTTTTCTTATTGTTTTGTAAAACTGTTTCTTTTGAATTAGAAGAGGTTGAAACTGTCTCATCCTGTAATATCCTACACCTAATTGAAGCATCTCTCATGAGTTCACACTCACGAGGAGCATCAAACATGAGTTCAACAATTCACAAACGAAATATGAACAAGTGTTTAAACTTCTGTTTAATGGGAAAAGTACTTTAAGGATACGTGGAATTAAATTAATTGAATAACAAATGGACCTAATCTTACCAATGAGCACAGCAAATATTTGCTTAAACCAAAGATCTCAGTGTAGTTTAGCTATGTATGAGGTAGTAACACTCTATATACAAAACATGAATTGAAATCCTAGGAGAACTTCTTTAGTGGAAACTTGGCGCACAGAAACTCCCTCTGGGTTGTGCAGAAGTACTGCATGGCTTTGTGGATATGAATTTTAAATCAGATACCCAAAGCTTTGCTTTTTCTGATGTAACACTCTTGAGGCTAAATGAAACTCTGAAGCATTTTTCCTTGCTAAGAGATGCATCTTCTCATGAGATTAATGGAGTCTACCCTACTGCCATTTTCTCTTGGGATTCAGGCAAACGTTCGTATGTACACTTGTGAAGAAGATTCCTGCTACCACTGATTGCATTTGGATAATTTTATGCTATTACCTGCCAAAGCATTAATCTCTCCATTGTGTTTATCTAGCCATATTATCTCAGTGAGACACCTTCCTGTCCTCACCCAAACAAAAGTAATTGCAAATGCAGCCATTTTCTATTTGCAAGCAATTCAAACAGTTCTCAGAACGATCAGATCTGCTGCATTAGACCTGTAATTTAGATCTGTAATTTAGGTCTGATAATGAAGACTGTAGAGGTTCACTGGGCTGAGAAACAAATACCTGTGGGCTAAATAATTGCTGTCAGCAGTCATTTTTGACATCCACTGAATGGAAAAAAAAAAAACACAGAAATTCCTACTGTAATTGTGGCTCTCTAGAGCTGATAGTACTTTCTGTAGTAAATAGATGCTTATGCAAGTTTATTTTATTGGATAATAAGGAGCTGTTTTGGAATTCAGTCCTTTTGTTACACAAAGCTCTTCCTTCACGCTGGCTATTCTCATTAAGGAGCAACAGTCCTGAGTAACATTTATTTTAAAAAAAAAGTCATTCCTTTTTAGTTTGCTTCTTCAATTAAATTAAATTCTGTTGCTTTGTAGTGTGGGAACAAAGATAAATTTAAAAGAAAGTATAACATCAAATCCTTCTTTTTAAAAAGGGAAGCATTTTCAGTTCAAAGCTCCTCTTGAGGAAGAGCCTCTGAAAAATATCTGAATCACTGAAATGTTTCAGGCTGCTTCTCCTCCACTTCTTGTAAAGATTTGTTCCCAGCAGTGTATTTCCTAGTTCTTTGCAAACTAGTAATCTGAGATCAATACTAGATACTTCCTTTTCAAATTCAAGAATGGACATTGATTTCAGCCAGTTGAAATACAACATCCAAGCAATTTCTCATCAAGTTCTAAGAAAATGTATTATTTGTTATTCCAGTTAGGAATTCCTATTGTGCATGTTAAAGAAAAGAATGAAATAATTTTCCTGCCCCACTGGATTGATTCAGGTCATTGTAAAGAAAAGATCATGGGCTTAGATAAGTTTTAGAAATGTATCAATGCTAACATTTTACTGCAAAGAGTGTACACAACATAAGCAAAATCAATCGCTTTTGTTTTATTTACCTCAGCAAGGAGGCAAATATAGGATCTCTATCAAACTGATGCATTTTCAGTTGTGTTCCCACATGGCTGAAACTACCCTTAGAACTCAGAGCAATTATTTTACTGTAGACTTGTACAATCAAGGAAAAATAATATAATTCAAAAGTACAATCAAAAATAGATGTATAATCAAGGTGTGAAAATAAACCAACAAAAGAGCTAGGCACAAGGGTAACAAAGAGAAAATAGATGGAACGCTTACCCGTGCAGAGGGCTCACTGCAAACGGCTCCAGAGGAGTGGATCTCTAAAGGAGAGATCCTTCCTCCCTGGCAGTCAGCACTTAAATGGGTCTGGAGAGGTGGAGCCCGGCTCCACCCCTTCCTGCAGCACAGGTGAATTGCTTTCACCTGTGCTCCCAGGGCTGACGTATTGCTTGCCTCAGATAACTAATCAAAGGTTCAGGCTGTGATTCAGCAGCTCCCATACACGACTATGCTTCTTTTATTTTACTTTGCCAGCTCCTTATCTGTTTATCTTGACCTTCTGCAGCCTATGTACAAGCTCAATATCTATTAATTTCAAACTCGTCTTACTCCAAAAGTGAAGAGGAAGGGTTACTTCTGTGGTGTGCGCTTCACAGACATTCTGTTAAGCTCACTGTTTTCACTGACAATGTAAGTTTTTTTTATTTTATTAATTCCTTGAGGCCTGTAGAGATGACACTCTGTAGAGAAAGAACTCTAGATCCCGCTGTACATTATTCATGATGAAAAAATCCTCAGCTTGACCCTATTTGCTTGCAATTCACAGAACCCAGTGCAAGTTGTAGCATTCCACAGGTTTCTTTTGAGAAGAGATTATTTGAAAAACTTCTTTAGTTAGTTGTAGATCATTTGTAAAAGCCCAGCTAAAATACAGGTACCAAATTAATCTTACAAGTCCGGGAAGCCAACCTTGTTCTTCTTTTATGTACATACAGAGTACCTGATTCACTAAAAGGAAGTCTTCTCTAATGAGAGGAAAATGTAGAACTCAATTTTAAAGTAACTGTTGAAATGAGAAATATGTTTTGAACATTATTATTTTATTCACACAAAAGATTTTTAAAAAATGGTGAGTTGAAAGACTTTTAAAATGGTATTGCACTGATTTAGTAAATATAACATCAGACACTGACATCAAATCTATTTCATTATGTATAGATATCCACTTAAGTTAGTGACAAAATATAATCCGTAACGTATTTAGATGCTCCAAGTCCTTCAGAGCAGGACACCCTATGAGAATATATATATACACACATATATATATATACATATATATATATACACATATATATACACACACATATATATATATAATTATTCCTGGGAAATGAAAAATGTAATATGTAATGTGAATTTAATGTGAAAAGTTTAGCCTCCCATTAAATCACCCCTCAACGCTCAACTTCTTTTCTCAGAATTTAGATCAGTGAGGAGACACATCAAGAACGTTTATAGGTGTAGTCTAAACACCAAGGCTTATTTCAAAACGCATTTCACACTTCTAAGTACAAGCACATTCTGTAATTCAGATTACATGGCCTTTGTGGTAGCAGGATTTGAGATACCAGTATCAGTCAGAGATTTCCCTTTAATTAGATCCCAGTTGCAGGCCAAACCTTCTCCCACTGAAGTAATGAAGAATTTTTCACCTAGTGGAATGAGAAGTTACTTTTTCAAGAAAATAACTTCTACATTCAGAAACTGCTTATGCACAAAACGTTCACTCACGACCTTTAAAAGGATTTTCATGGACAATGACTGTTCTCAGGATACATGAATCATCCCCAGATTCTCATTCTGACTTGTTCAGTGACAACTTACTTCCTGGTTAACAGCATCAGATAAGATTTTCTCACCTAAATGATGCAATTAAAAACTATTACGATGTTTCTCTTTTTACCTTTAGTCCCAGCTTCTCAGTCACAATCTTTTAATCACTGGTTCCTGAGCTTCTGCTTAGCATTGGAAGTAGGTAAGGTATTTTGAGTACTAGCAAGTGATAACACCATGTATTTAAAGCACATATCAGTGGAACGCTGGCATTAACGGCCTGCCACCCCCATCCACTAACACTTAGTGATAGTAATTTCTGATTTTTAAAGATACACTTTACATTTCAGACCCATTAACATACGCTTTCAATGCCATGCAAGTTATTCATTAAAATGACAAAAAACTTTTATTGATAACCAACACAAAGTGACTGCATAAATTGCTACGCATATGCACGATCTTGCATGACAAAAATGGAGCAATTAACTTAAAATGCAATCCTGCAGCAGACTGAGGCACCTTCTCACTGCCAGTGCCTCAGTATATGGTATGCCAGTATTGCTCACTGTTACCTTTGCATAAATAAGACTGCATTTTGAAATAATGATTTCCCTAGTATAAATACAAATGAACATAGAAACACCCATCGAGGCCAACTCATTTGTGCCTGCTGGTTGATGTTCCCAAGTAGAAGTTATTCATGAAGAAAAACGGTGTTTTGACATCTACCAACAACTCCTATTAATAACACTTTGCCGTAGGGTCTTTATGCAACTGGTGTGAAAGGATTCAGGCTAGGACTGAATTTCCCACTGTCTCAGAGCCAATGTGTATTTTTTATCATCTGTAAACCATTAAGTGAATAAACAGAATTACAATAATTGACTGTTTGAGTTAAAATGTTATTCCCAAGATTTTATTTATGGAGAATTCCCCATGGGAAGTAAAATCTATTCCTAGGCAATGGGCCTTGAATAGAAAACAGAAAGTGCAGAATACGAAAACGCTAAGAAATGTGTACCTACAACAGCTAGACACCAAATATTCTGAAATTGAACAAAAGAAAGACAGGAAAATTAACTACTCCTAGTAATATTAAATGGGCACTTATTCTTCATTTTTTGATAGTCACATTGCTACAGTATATTCACCTTGGCATTTCCAAACGGGCCAAACTCTGTGTTACATATTATGCCGAGGAAGAATTCAAAACCAAAGAGCAAACTCCTAAAGAGATCTACCTTGGTTGACCCTTTTTATATTTGTCATTGGGGTGAACAGACAAAGGATAAAAAAGCCAATCCCTGTTAGCTGCAAAAGCATACTTACTGCTTATTGAATTGAATGTGTTTGAAGATGTAAAAATGTACCAGCAGTATAACAAGCAAAACAATGGCATTTAGGAATTCTTGTTTTACACTGACAAAAATTTGGTGTGGAAAGATGTGTAGAACAACTTATCTGAGGTAATTCATCATAACAGTGACAGCAGTCAAGTCCAACAGTCCCTTTCCTTGTCTGTTCCCTAAAGAACATATGCAGAAAAACTTATTACCAAAGATATTCACAGGTAGAGCAGTTATTATTACTTACAGAACTGGTGAATGAATGTCTACAAATTTCTCTTTAATGATCTCTTAATATTAGTATGCTCCTTATTACCTGTTAAATTTTGCAGAACTGGTAGCTTAAACTTAAAAGAACTGACAGAACTCAGAAATTACATATGTTGTAATATAGATATATTAATAATGAGATACACAGAGAAGTTCTAATATTTCCAAATAGTCTGAAAAAGTAAGACGCCATAACACACTTCAGTACTGATACAACTCTCAAGATGTATGAGCATTATTAAAACAAACTGTTCTGACTCTCTTAAAAATCTGTCAGCTGTTTAAAATGTGCTAACTCTGTGCTATAGAAAATAAGTAAATCTGCATGACATGAAATAAAGTAGATAAACATCTCCAGAGGCTATGGTATCAGTTGCCCTGTTCTGCTCTTGTGGTCTGGGTGCACTCTACAGCACAGCAGGACTCTGCAGCAAGTGCTTGCTGTCCTGAGATTTCAGAGTAGGACACTGCTGCTCCCACTCACAGATGAGAAGCACACTGACCCTGCTGCAATTAAAGGCAGATTATAACTCAGAGTTTAGCTTCTGCAGTAAACTGGAGTTACGTGAGGAGTAGCAGAGGGACTTTTCTTAAGCACTACAAGCAGATGCCTGGCTAAAATCAAATATGGCCTGAAGAGAAAAATAGAGAGGTAGAGGAAGAGGAAGGAAGATAAACGAAGGAAGGAGGAAAACATGCATCAACGAAAGCTGCTCACTGTATCTATATCTCACTGTAATCTATATCTTTAAAAGTAGAAAACACAGGAGCCAGACAAGAAAATGTCCAGAAGAGGAACCAGAAGCCAAATGCTCCGTGTAAAAAGGCCCAGAATACCAATGCAGAGCTTGTGTGTCAGAGCCTTGCTGCTGCCAGACCCACACATTAGGGGCCCACTACCCCATGGCAGAGCATGTGGCAGCAGCTGCTGTGCCGGACCCAGCAGAAGCTCTGACTCTGCCTCGCTCTCTACTTCTGCAGCTGAAGGGATGCATTTCATTTCCACTTAAAGACTGAGCGAGGGATTTCACTGGAATTGTTACAACTACTTACAGGCATGAGGATAGCGGGAGTTACTGTGAACAGGCTGGAAAGACCAAAACAACAGTTGTTTTGTTTCATTTAAAAAGCTGTTAGTTTTTTCAGCTTCAAGGAAATTAAAGAGATGGCAAGAAATGAGATTGTACAGATTGCCTAAACTGGTGTTAATTACTTTTTAATCACTGAAAATTAAATTAGGCTTGAAATATACATTATTTATTTCCTGTCTGTCTTGTCCAAAGATGGTGTATATTGAATTATAATTACAAGAATATGTAATTATGTCATTATTAGAAACTATAAGAAGGATATTCTGGATAATGAACACAGAACTCAACAAATTTAGAGCATGGTGTATTTAATTAAAACAGTAAAATAGAAAATGGCGTAAAATATCATTGTTCATCCTAACTTATTTTTCCTCACTGCTTTTCATTTTTAAATACCCTGAAGGGACTGTTTAAATGCTTCCGAAGTGTTGCAAAGATTTGTTTTCCTGCTATTTTACAAGCTGAAGATCTTGTCTTTGGTCATGACCATCAGGAGTCATTCTTAGATCTCCAGGTACTGATGATTAGGACCTAGGAAGCTTCAGGTAGCACAAACTGTAGGTATTCTGTTCTGCTCCATAGCACTTTGATTGTCATAGATCTTTCAGGAATACATGGATTCTTGATATTTAGAAAATATCTCATTTTAATATCTCATATTAATCTCATTTTAATTAACATAATAGCTTTCCTTTTAATGGCATTACGTTTATCGCATTTTGAAGGAGCCGAGCAGCAGTCTGGACCTGCTCCCATAGAAGTAGATGTCAGTATTAATATTAGATAGAGGAAGAAGATGGCTCAGACCTAATTATTTCTTAAACCTTTTATCGCAGTAGAGTCCAAAACTCAGAACAAAGAACACATTCAGAAGATTCAATTTTCAGTGTGACATGTTATTCCTCAGAAACTGCTCCCAAGGGCAGTGCTCTCTGACACCGCTTTTCATCCGGGCTAAATAAGAAGTCAATCGTACTCTGTCCTGCCATACACAAACATGCTGTACCACTTGTTTTTCTTGAAGTTCCCCTATCATTTCATAACTTGAGGTACAATAAAGGCATCAGTTACCCTACTAGGGATTTAAACCTCAAAAGCTTAGGAAGAGATTTTGATCAATAATGGATGTTTGCTAGAGTTTCATTCACAGTTCTAGGGCTGCGTGAGGTGCTAAAATTAGTCTGACTTTCAACTTGAGGGCTTGGCTTTTCTATCAGTTGTTTTGCGTCTTATTTTTAATAGCACTGGTTTCTAGTTGAATAGAAATAGCTAGATCCATCCGGGATCAAAAGTAATGGATTTTCCCTTAAAGACATTGGACTGACTGGCCAGTCACACTTCTTGGCTGGTCAGCTACCCAGGCAGATGTCCTACAGCTGCCCCAGAGCCCCTTGAGGGGTCATCCTGAGATGCGAGTAAGGAGGAAAGGAACACACGTGGGCCAATGCTGAAGGATGGGAAGAGTTAGGAACAAGATGGGTATTAATACAGGAGAAGATCATTGGCACTCTGCTCCCTCCTGAGAGTTAGGTGGCCCTAGGCAACATGGAAGAAGAGCAGCTATTAAGATGGGCAGAAGAGAGACTGCCTGGAGGACAGCACAGGCTCCTGTAACCTGATTGACATGATGCTGTGAGCTGTGTTCAGCAAATAAGGATGAGATGTGATAGAGGACTTCGGATAACTTGCAAGGAACCAAGCTAAGAATCTGCTGAAAACACTGCTAGGGATTTCCTTTTTTTCTTAGCAGTATCTTTGTTTCTTAACTACGCTGATACTTTGAGAGGTGCAAGCAACATCAATTAGAGGTTCACAGGAACATTTTGGGTAGTACCAGAAAAAAAATCATCATGATGGAGCTGGGGCATCTGTTACATTCAGTTTAACATATCCAGCTCAAACACTCTGCTGTGGAAAATACATAACAAAATCAAAGCATCCATATAACTGGTAACAACATACTTTCAAGAAGCAGCCATTTGCACCAAGCTATCCAGAAAGCCAGAGTAAATGCTGTCTCTTCTGTATCTCTTAGAAGCAATATCTTTTGTGAATTAAACCAAATAACCTACATACATAATAATATAAAAATTTTGTTTTACCCTCTCCCTTTCAGCACAACATACCTTTCTTTGCTTTAAAATGAGGACTGATTTATACCTCAACCTAAATTCCTCAGGAAAACTGCATGCAAGAAAGATCAGTCAGAGAACCTGAAAGCTGATTACATTGGCGAGCCTTGCATCAGCTGACAGCCATCAAGAAGGGTGGTGCTGGAGACCCTGTTTCACACCTGAATCTCAGGTGTGAAAGTAACTTCACTTTACTGTGAAGTTAAAGTAATAGTAAATATTTGATGGCCCTCCATAGCAATGGAGGGTGCCTGGGATGCCTTCTTCCAATGAAATACTAGTGTGATATGCCCACCATTCCCTCTTGTACTCCTGGACAGCATCTCCAGGAGTTTCATTCTCTGTGGAACAAGACTACAGATGATAAAAAGAAGTTACCTAGATCTCTCTAGATACTTTCTATACTCCAATATATTAGTAATGACACAAAAGCTGTGATTCCAAGTACTTTGGAACTGCTAAGAAATAATAAAATCATTTGTTCAGGAAGGTATCCTAGAAGGTTGTATAGCCCAATTCTGCTGCTGTGAACTTTGATACCTACAGCTAAATCAGGCTGCTTGGAGCCACGTCAGTCTGGCCTTGAATATCTCCAGAGATGGGTCTTCTACCATCTCTCTAGGCAACCTATTGCAGTCTAAATCTCTCACCTTTTAGTTTGAAACCATTTCCCCTTATCCTATCCCAAAAGATCCCACTGAAGCATCTGCCTCCTTCTTTCTTTCCTATAGCCCCAAATCTAGGTGGATATTCCGTATACTTCTGTAGCTGTCCAGACAATGTTTAAAAGAAGGAAATTTCAAATTGTTGATCACCTTTGGTACAACTGGAGAGATTAATGCAGCAGAAAGGCAATACAGGAGTGTAACAGCAAAGGGACCAGTGCAGATAGAATGGTATTTCATAAGAAAATTAAAGGTGCTCACCCATCTCCAAAGGTCTAGGCTCCTAAAAAAGACTCCGCAAGGGACGGATCTCCAACTAGAGATTGTTCCATAGTGGCATTCAGCTCATAAATGGGGTCTAAGAGAGGTGCAGCCAGGCTCCATCCCTCCCAGCTGCACAGGTGAATTGCCTTCACCTGTGCTCCCAGGGCTGATCCGGTCCTTTCCCTAGATGTTCAATCGGTGGTTCAGGCCATGACTCAACAGTTACCATACAACCTTTAATGCCTGGAAAAAGAAAAGCGTATAATAAACAGAATTCTGTAGAACAGGTCTCAATCCACAGTGGAGAAAAAATGTCCATCCTCCTCTGGTCTACCAAAATGCTGGAAGGAATATATATGAAGTACTAAAGCACCAACCTACTCTGACAAACTGCAATTCATGCAAAGCCAAGAAGAGGTTGGATGAATGTCCTGAATGAATGTCTTGGATTTCCGCGTGTTTTCTGGGCTAACAAATAGGAATCTAACAACTTATCTAATGAGTTTTAAGATGCAAAGTCTTTTGAATATCTCATGGAAAGGTATATGTGAATTGTTGGTAAAGATGAATGCATAACACTGGTATGAAAGGGATCTAAGGATGAAATAAATCCAGCATTAAGCCACATATGAAAAAAAACCTAATACATTCCCACAAACAGACATTAACTGGGAAAGAAACATAATTTTTTTCTTCTTTAAAAGCCTCAAACTGTTACCATTGACCTTCACTGAAGATGAATGAAAGACAAGAGAAGAAACTTCAATTAAACAAACAGAAAAGTGATTTGCATCCCATTTGCTGACAGCCACCTAACACTGTCTGGCAAACAGCTACCAGTCTGTGTAAGAAATCTGTTCAGTTAGGGAGGAAAGATGGCTACAGATGGAAGTAGTTGGATGGGGGGAGCCCAGCCAGGTGGTGACAGAGTGGCTTCCTCAGGAGTTCCAAGATCTGAAGAAAAATGATGCGCCAAAATCTTATTCTCCATAAAGGCATGACGGGATTTTCAGCCATCTGCACCTCACTGTTCTCCTGAGAGACAGCAACCTTTGACATACCAGCTTTCACTAAAAGAGGAGGAGTGGCTAATTTGATTTCTAAGCCATTAATACTAATCTTTTCACAGAGCTGATGGTGTGACCTGTCATCTTTGCTTCCCCTGCTGCTTTGTATGTCTGTGAAAAACTGGAGCACAGAATTGAATGCTGCTGCTCACACTCACTGCAGTTATCTCCAAAAGGCTCTACGCAACCAGAACTAATAAGAGGAGAGATTTCTAAATCTCATGCCAAATGCAATCCTACAGGGATAATGTTTATCTTATAGGATAGCAGATAAATTCAGCACATGATATTTTGGAAGGAGTCACACATGTTTACATGGGAACTGAATCTAATGCACAGTTTAAAAGTTCTCTCACGAGAACTGTGTATTGAAATCTACAGAAAAAATACAACACACAAAAGTGGTGGGCTTTTTTTGTTTGTTTGTTTTTGTTTTGTCTTTCTGTGTGGGGATGGGCAGATTTTGAAAATAAGGCTGTACAAATAAGCTCTGTTGCTCCCATAAAAAGAAGCAAGTTATGTCTACTCCATCGCAATTTTAAATCTTTAATGATTCAGCCACGTATTGGTAATTATATTTCAAAATATCATTTTTTCTTCTGTTCAGTTCAGTGGGACAGAGCAAGAAATGTTAGAATGAAAGTATCTCTGAGCCCAGATTATTCAAGGGAAGGTTTGTAATAATCTGAACCCTCAACAATGGCTTACTTTCTGCTCTTTCATTTTCTTCTCCAGCTCACCAGCTGAGGATAGCTCAGTGTCAGCTATCATCCTAAACATACGTTTTAAATGTTGGAGAGGAAAAAGAATGCTATAGCAATACAAGATCTACTGGTAAAATGCAGGAAACTGAGTTCAGTGTTTTAATAATCCATACATGAGCATTGGGGAACTCCCAGATGGGTCTCACTGTAAGAAGCATATTGCAACAAAACTTTTCAGCACTGGATGTCTTTGAGTGTACAAACTTTGTTTTTTTTTTTTTCAGATGACATATCATTGCTAATATCTGCCCTACAGGAAAGCCACTCTACGTAGATACTTACTGTGCTGGCAAATAGAAAAGCATGAACAAAAGAGGAAGAAAGAAGAATCAAGCCTCCAGAGGAACTATCTGCCAGTGATGCAATTTAGTGCTGTGTTTCAGATCCATTACTGGGAGCTGTGGTAAAAGCACTGACTAATTGCCTTGGTGCGTAACTAGATGAGCATGTATTTAAAATGCCAACAGTGTCAGCACTGTCTCAGCTGAGATTTCCACTATGGCTACGTCTTGAGTTGTAACAGTGACAGTAACCATGAAACAGTATCAGAGTGTCATGGTTTTACGTTTTTTGGTTTTCAGTATTCCACATCAACACATCATGTAGTGCACTGGAATTAAAGTGTTAATGCTCCAGCTCCATGTACCTATCCCTGTACATGATGGAAGTCATGGGATCGGACCCTTGGGGGGGGGAGGGAAGGGGGGAAGGCACTCTTACTGCCTGGCAGTGGGTGCTGGAAGGTGCTTTCCTGGCCGTTCCAAGCTTTTCAGGTTTGACTCGTTCTCGGGAACTCTCCTATCTTATTTGATTTATTAGTCTCAATTTCAATTAAATCTTATTATATTGTGTTATTTTGCATTTCCAATATCATAGTTAGTAAAATAAGTTTTCCTCCATAGATTGTTGCCGCTGTTTCACCCCCCTCTCCTTCCTTCCCATTTTGTGTGGGGCTGGGGTGGGAGAAGAGGGGCAGCGGCCTACTGCCCCCTGTCACGGGCATAGATTGATCTAGTTCACACCATGACACAGAGGACAAGAGTATAGGTTTCTCACATAAGCCTCCAGTAAGAATTTGAGAAGTCATGAGGTTCAACAAAACCAAATACAAGGTCTTGCATTTGGGTTGTAGCAACCGTCACTACCAGTACAAGCTGCAGGACAAAAGATTACAGCAGAGCCCTGCTGAAAGGGATATGGGTGTACTGGTGGATGGGAAGCTGGACATGAGAAGCAATGTGCCCTCACAGCCCAGAAGGCCAACCATATCCTGAGCTGCATCAAATGAAGTGCGGTCAGCAGACCAAGAGAGGAGATCCTGTCCCTCTACTCTGTGCTGGCGAGGCCTCACCTGTTGTACTGTGTCCAGATGTGGAGTCCTCAGTACAGGAGAGAAATATGGACCTGTTAGAGCACATCCAAAGGAGGACCACAAAATACCTCTGGGCAACCTATTCTAGTGCCATACCACTCACACTGTAAAAAATTTCTTACATCCAACCTCAATCCTCCTTAAGTTTAAAACCATTTCATCTTGTCCTATCACAACTACTAGAGTCTGTTCCCTTCTTTCTTATAGCTCCCATTTTAAATACTGAAAGACCTCATCTCATATCCTTCTCTTTTGAGAAGGCTGAACAGCCCCAACTCTCTCAGCCTGCCCTCAAAGGGGAGGTGTTCCATCCCTTGCATCATTTTTGTGGCCCTCTTCTGGACACGTTCCAACAAGTCTATGTCTCTCCTGTACTGAGGACTCCACATCTGGAGTCCTCTGCTTATTTGCTAGAACATATAAGTCCTGTTACCCTTTACAGAGGGTATCAGGAATCAGAGTAACACCAGACATCCTCATCAGCCAACTTTGATGTCATAGCCCAGCATGTACACATTTAAACTTAGCTACATGTTCAGGGCATTCAGTTACTAATTGCTTTGTATGTTTGTCTCTTATGCCCACGAGCCTCAGCTACAATTTAGCTATTTCCCCAGCTGAAAAATGCTAATGACTTTGAAAAGCAGTTAAATGGAAGATAAATTCCAATTCGTAGGTAAAAAAAAACCAAAACAAACAAACAAACAAACAAAAAACCTTGATCTAAAATGTGGTAGGGCATATCTTTTTAAAGTTTGAACTACTTATACAACTGACAGCTGTATCTGCTCAGCATACAGGGAAGGTGACTCCCTCACACAGCCAATAGTAGCATTCCACAGCATGCGGTGTTTACGGATACCCTGAGAGATAATCACGAGACCAGATGAGAAGCACTTTCTGAGAAGCTGGTGCAGGTCAGCAAGAGCGTTAATTAAATCTGGAGGTTTCGGTAGCAGAAATTCTATTTGACAGACACAAATCATTGCCATTTTCACAGCAAACTGCTGAAATGCTCTCTGCTACTACGGGTAGACCTTAGATCATTTAACATGCTAACAATTTTAGGATACAACCTTGGACTCTCCATTCTTAAAAAAAAAAAAAGCCAATCCTTTCTCTACATTTTGGAGACCAAGAGAACTTCCAGGCATAATTTCTTTATTGACCAGCATTAGTTTAGCTTTTGTTGTTGGACATTGTATTTTTCAGTCTTGCTTTTCTTATTCTGGCCACAGAATTGATTGCTGATCAGATTTAAGATATTGGCTCCCATTTTCTGGTTTAGAGTCATATTCCAACCAAAGACAGAAATCACTGTTTAGGTCAGGGGAGGGTGAGGCATTCATAACATTTGCAAAGAGAAGACCAAAATGAATCAAGGAATGTACAAAAAAATCCACCTGTGCTAGAGAGCAGTCTGCTGCACTGCAGGAGGTAACACCATAAAAGACTCCTTGGAGGAAACCTTCAGTGTACCGAAGACAGGAAATTCACAATGTAGGAGTTGTTTCTCCTCCTTTTGCTCCACTCAAATAAATGAGTTGCCAGGAATGTAGGAGCCAGGCAGTGTCTGTATGAACAGTTCTGTTGCCTTGGCTCAAGGAATGATCAGAAAAGTAACAGGAGTTCTAAAAAAAGCATATTCTTAGAAACCACGTCATCTGAACAGATGCAGTGCTGTTAAAGTTCACTGGATAAACTAGGTTTTATTTTCTACAGCATCCCTTTAAATACGGTAACAAGAAGTCAGCAGGTTTATGGGTACGTACCCACTGGAATGTTTTTCTGAGCATTAATAACTGCACAGCTCGAGGTTCCAGCTATGCAGGCCAAAATAAACATAAAACAGTTTTTTTGTTTCAATCTTGCACGTAACCTCTGGGAATTACATTGAAACTTCCTGTTTTCCTTGCTATCTACCATGCTTTTCACAGCCTACAAATGCAAGCTAGGGAAGAGCTTCAAGGGAATTACAATTGGAAGGTAACCAAGAAACAAGAAATCAACTTGAGAGTAGTGCAAATGGCTTGAAAAACCTGCCTGTGATATACATGCATGGAAAGAGTCCTTGTGAGAAGGAAACCATTCATCTCCAACCCCATTCCGAAGTGTATGTACTGAGCAGGGAGGCCCTCGTGCTGAACCTCAGCACAAAGCCGCGCTCCAGCAGCTCCTGGATCCTCACAACCTCCTCCACCACTTCCTGGGGCTGTGTGCAGGAACAGAAATGTTGTCTCTGCTCAGGGATTTTAAACAGAGCTGGAAGCAGACTCTCATTTTGCTGTAGTGTGGTACTTCTCCAAGTACAAATACTTCGATTGGGTTTTGACTGCTGTTACTTTGCTTCCTCTTTGTCCCTGCGTGTTCTCTGTTATTTTCTTTGCCCCACTTCAGCACAGGGGAAGAAGAGCCCTCAGCACTGGGAATGCCCATTAATGACTTTGTAAAGATTAGATTTCCACATTGTAAAAAAGCCATGATCATGATGAACACAACCCTTGGCCTACTATTTCACAGCAATCCAGAGTTGATAGTGGGGGACAGCAAAGTCCTGAATGACTTAATGTTTCTTCATGTACAAAGATCCAACCTGACTGCTCTTCAGAGGCTGCTGCTTTGCTGTGTGACAGGTCCCAGTGTCTGTGAAATAACTTAAATCCCACTGACAACCTGCTCAATATAGCCATTCAGACAACATAAAAGTTGAAACACTCTATGCTTTATTTCCTCATTAAACAGAAGAAAACACAATTTTCCACCAGCAGTGAAAACTTATCTCACGCTCACAAGAAATTTAAGAGGGATTTGGTCTAAAAAATAATAATTGTCATCTTTCCCTACAGTACATAAACCTCATGAGTATCTATAAATCTGCTCCACTTTTTGGGGGCTCCAATTCAGCAGTAAACTAGGACACTCATTTATGACCCATTTTCTATTATTAGGAATAAACCATTTTTGCATTAGTAACAGATACCAGAGACCAATGCTGCGATAACAGGAAAGACAACATATTGATATTCAGTGCAATAAAAACAGGTGCACAGAAAGCTTTTTTTTTTTTTTTTTTTTTTTTCCAGGTTCTGGAAAGCAGATGGTCATTATGCCATTATAAATAAATGCCAAAAAACGTTACGTAGATTTTTTTTCTACACATCATGTTTTTTATCCATGTTTCAAGGCTTCTTTTAATCATGAGAGCAATTATATATCCCGCATAAATTCCTAATGCAAGGGATTTCTAAAAAGCATTGATTAACAAGGCCACATCGAGCCTGTGTTAATAAACACTTTCAAAACATATTATTGTAGAAAACATGCCTATGGTTTTATAATGAATAATACCTAATTATTAATTCCTACCAATGCTACAACTGCAGGGGGCTAGAAGTTCTGAATCCTACCCTTCCTGCTCCTATCTAAATCATTCTCACATTATTCTGCTTGAGCAAAGAAATAAAAAGCAGCAAAGTGCCATTTCACTTCTACTGCAGTCTGACTTTTCAGCAGTTCATTGTCAGTTTGAGTCAGGCCCACACCTCCAGAACAATGAGGTAAGCACCAAATGATGGCATTTAAGACTGAACAAATTGATGTGCTTGGCGTGATGTTTAGTGCTAGACCTTCTCCACCCACCCACATGTCATGACTGCACACGAGTGCAAGAAAATGAAAGCATCTCCTTTTAAATGTACATGCTTCTCTCTCAAGGGCTCTCCCTGGAAGATCTGCCAGCACACGATGTGTTTCATGTGCTGCTGCTGCTGACAAAGGATCCCAGCTATTCAAATCTCACAGTGTTAGTCACTTTCACACCCTGCTCCTGTGGCCATCCCTGGCTTCTCATTCCACCAATTCCATGTTACAGCTGTGCATCCTTCCCTCTTTTTACATCCATATGTGACAAGGATGAGTTAATGGACAGGATTTCTTCTTCATCTGCTGCCTGTTTTTTTCCAGTTCCCCTCAGCATCTACTATTCTCTAATAGCCTTGTTAAGCTCAGCGTTACCAAAACCTGGGCTGAATAGACTTCTGTCAGCCATATGAATCACATTATTTTTAGGCATATTTGTCCCGATCATTTCATCTCTTCATTCTCCCCAAGGCCTGTATACTCACAAGCAGTTAAAAGATTAAAAGAATGTGTAGGGAAATTTTGATCCTCGCTTTCAACTGTGTCTCTCAGCACTTCCGTTAACAGTTGTTCATCTCTTTGATGTTCCTGCTCCTGCTGGAAGCAATACTTTTGTGGGGCATCCAATTGGCTGCTCTTCCCCAGGAAGCAAGGTGTGTGCCAAGGAGCATGGCTGGGCAAGGCTGAAAAGCTGTCTTAGAAGCTGTCTTAGACCTCTTTTTTCACTGTGGAGGCCTCCAAACAGGGCCATGTGACAGGCAGCCCTGAATGTATTGGCACTGCAGGAGGCGGAGGCCAGAACAGAGCAGGAAAGCTTCTCTGCCACACAGACCCCCTTGGACACCTCTCTCCCAGAGAGTAAACCACCAATCGACAGTGTCTTGGAGACTTATGTATATGGCTCATGTATTTTTAAAATCAGCCATCCTTGTCTCTTTTGAGATGGTTTTATTCAAAATAACACTGATCTAGTAGTTTCTAAACCCTTTCCCATGGGCTCTGAGGTGGAAATAAAGTTGAGCACTAGCCTAGCTATGGAGAGGCCAGAGATCACAAAGCAGAGATCTCAATACTGAGAACAAGGGAGACTGATGTGATTGTGCACATCTCTGATGATGCTCAGTTTGCAAAGACAGGTGGGTAGATAACAGTGCTGTATGAACTATTCAATAGACTATTCTGATTTTTGGTAAAGCTGCAGCAATGAGGACAAACCAACCAAATTTGGACAGATCTTTGTGGAACAAAAGGTGGGTCTGCATTGTTGTCTGCAGACTTGCTATTTATGCCTGGAAAATATCTTTGCCAGCTTGACTGAATTAAAATACGGCACTACCAAGAACTCAGAGTTCCAATGAAGCTTATGTCCTTGGCTCAGATGGAGTTACTTTTCTTTGCAGAGGCTCTTATGCTGCCGTGTTTTGGATTTGTGCTGAAAACAGTGGTGATAGCACACTGATGTTTTAGTTGCTGCTCAGCAGTGCTTACACTAAGCCAAGGACTGTTCACATTTTTCTCATGCTGCCCTGCCAGTGAGGAGCTGGGGGTGCGTGCACAAGGAGCTGGCAAAGGGCACAGCCAGGATGCTGCTTGTAATCAGGAAGACAAATGTCAGTGGCCTGTTGTGCTATAAGGCATAAAAAGATACATACAAATCAAAACAAACAAACAAAAAGCTAAAAAAACAAACAAAACAAACAAAAAAAACCACCCAAAACCAGAATTTTCAGCTTTCTGTGTTTCTCCAGATCAGAAATAAATATAAGTCTCACTTTTCTCATTCTTCTGTTTTTTTTTCTGCTGACATATGCAATGCAGACTGGATCCAATATGCTCATCAAATTTTAAGGGAGCTTTATCACAAAGAAAACGACCGCAGAGTTCTATTGATATGCACACACTGGGAACCTCAGCTATGAAGCTCTGAGCTTCCTTGACTTGCTGCTTAAAACCAGAGAGAACAATAATAGGACAGCTATGTGTCAGATCGCATTTATTCAGGATCAGCTTGGTTTTAAATCTATTTTTTTTACTTGTGTTAGAAAAAGCTTCACAATTCAATTAGGATTTGACCATGCCAGTACTGATGCCACAGGCGTAACCTGCATTCCCTCAGGAAGTACAACCACTTCTCCGCTGAGAAGCCTCTGCACATTAGCACAATGGTTTGTGGGTTGCTGAAAGCTTTTAAATCACACAGGTTCAAAGTAAAGAAGGCTCCATCTGAAGTATACAGCCTAATTCAGCCCTCAGCTCTGCATCCGCTCAGGGCTCACGCAGCCATCCTCTGCACTCGGCCTCCTCTTCTTCTCCCTCCCCGCCATGTATCGGATTTATCCCGCTCCTCGCACCCCACATCCCACTTCCCTCCACCTGACTGCCAGTACCCACACACGCTATTTGGCTGCTCTGCACGGATACAGCGGCCATCTGTGTGGGAAGGAGACATGGGGGCAGCCATTTTGCGGGTGTTGGCACAACATGGTGACCATCTTGGCTCATGGGAAACGGGCAAGCTGGCCACTCTTCAGTCATCCTCAGGGGGTCAAAACACCTAGAGGACATCTTCTACTGGGAAAGGATGCTTTGTTTCTCTCACAGATCTCATGTTTGGAGGGCAAGCTCATTGGATAAAGCTTGAATAAAGTACTTCAGAGTGTGCTGGAGAATAACAACACTGGTAGTCACACAGCTACAAAAAAAGAGAAGGCATTAGATGCGATGCAGAACAAGAGAAGAGAAGAAAAAATACCTAATGCAGTGGTCAAATTTACCTTAACACTCATCTATGATTGACACTACACTGTAGATGGCTGAAACAGGAGAGAGGGATATGGTTCAGAAAAGAAAGTGATATAAAGAGATTTAGTTCTTATGGATATTACACAAGATCCCAGAAATTAGCCTTGCTGAAGAGTATGTAAAGGGGAAAACTATGGTTTGAGAGTGTAACGACTTCCAGACTGATCAGATTAATCTCCCAGCTCTACCTGGCACCAGTTCAGAAGGAGAGGAGCTGGGAGATGTGCAGGTTGCAGGCTGATGGCATCAAATGGAGGTTTTTGCTTTTCTATCCTTTGTGAGATGTCACAATAGTTTGTGGCAACACTTAAGCACATTTAAAATGCACAAATAAATATGAACCAGTTTAGTAACTTCTTTTTTTCTTCAGTATGACAGTGTTTCAATGTTTTAATATTTGTATACAGTAAATTTCTCAAAAAAATAAGCCTAAAGCACTGTTTTTGCAACTAAACTAGTGGCTGGCTTTTCAGATATCCAGAGTGCCCAGCCAACATCACTGACTGCAAAGGACGCTCTTGGAAGCAGATCAAAAAGAGGAGGGGAAGAGAGGAACAAAACAGATTGTGGAACCAGATTCTGATTTCTGATTATTTGAGCACAACACAGTCACAACACACCCAGAAGTTGGTGACAGGAAGCTCTGAATGGCACAAAATAGCTCCCAGCTCTCTTCTGTCCACAGAGCAACATACACAAAGCAAGCAGCCATCAGCAAGAAAACATTTGCTGCTTTCTTGTTTGTAAAATGAACAGTATTCTCTCCTGCATCTGGAGGCTGCTGAGTTGGGAAAGAGTACATTGTGACATTAATTCTTTGGCAGAACAAGGAGTTGCATGAAGGGCAATGTCACACACTGTTTCAGATGGGCCTCCATCCCACACACAACAGCAACTGCTACAGGACTGTGCAGCTACTCCTCTGAAGGACTACTCCCATTATAGCTCTTCATCCATTAAGCCAGAGAAAGACAAAAGGCCCCCAACAGACCAGAAATTTTAGTGGTGTGACATTAAAAAAAAAATTAAAGAAATTAAGAAATTAAATGCTATGTCTTTTCTGACTTTATTAGAAGAATGAGGGCAGCAAGCATGTTTTTTTTGCAGGTTCCTGAGGTTTTTGAGCTTTGGGAAATTTTAAACATAGAAAATGAGACCAAAAGGGAGAGATAGCATAGCTTTGCTTTCTATACTCCACTTGCTCAGTAGTTCTGCCACTGGGCCTGTGAAAGCTGCAATCTGCTGCTTCGCAGAGACAAAGGTTTAAGTACTGTGAACAAGAGACAGGCAATGATTTTATATATTTTTTTTCCAAGTTAGCTAAAATATACATACTTACAGATGTTATTTATTTGTCTGTTCTTATGTAATGTTTATTGACTAGATGCTATATAAATTAAGGGCATTTGGAGGTTACCCTTCATACTTCAGATTATATGAAGTAGTATGGATTAGAATGAAGCAGATGAAGTAGAATGTGGCCATTCCTTGACGGATCTGAAAAGTGAGGGAAGAGCTGCTGGCAGAGAAAGGTGTGGGCTTAAGCCTAACTCACAGTGTTTGCCTTCCATCTGCCTAATTTCAGGCTGGCTGATTTGACCATCGGAAAGCATACTGAATTCACATACATATGTTTAGCATACAGGAAATATCTTTGCTCATTTGCTGAGCAAAGATCGTTTTCAGTAATTCCTATGCTATGATTTTTTATAACAAAGCTGAATAGAATCATTTTAAATAAATGCTATGAAAAAATGCTAAGCTATCTGCTGCTTTTAAATGTAAGTTGAAATTAATTTGAATGTATAAAAATTGTTTTAGAATGTGAGGATAGACTTAAAAAATGCCTCTGTGCATAGAAAAAAAAAAAAAAAAAAGTTATGATTTCAGTGTTGAGGACTGTGAGACATGAAAGACAGGAATTCCGAACAGAAGGGAATGAAAATCATCAAAGGATTTATCTGTTCTCAACCAGCGTTCTACCAGAGAGCATCATTTCTGAGCCATGCCATCGTCACTCCCACGAGCAAATGAGATTTTGGAGCTCCCTCTGCTGGATGCATTTACTTTCCCTACTTTCATTTACAGAATAAACTAAACCCACAATCTTTTCAGTAATAAAGTGCACGTTTCACATGTTATGGCAAGAGATAGAAAAGAGAATTTTTCCTCCGCAAATGTACGTCAGCCAGTAATACTTGCTCCACAACTGGAAAATATCATAAGCGAAGGCTGAGGATTGCCTGTACTATCAATGGGATTGCTTTTGCTACTTTTTTTATTTTTATTTTTTAAGATGAGAATCTGTATCTGTAGAAGAACCTTTGTTTTTTATCTTGTTTCCCATTTTTTTCTCTCTACGAAATCAACTGGGACTCAATGAATTGCTGTTTATTTAAAAATGGAAGAGGACATTCACAATAACACTGCTGCAGAAACAGGCCCTAAGAGTGGTGTCAAATACTGCATTACTCCTGACGTGTGCAGTAGAGCCAACTCAGTTACGATGAATTTGCATTTAGTAATGTATCTGTAAGTGTAATTGGGCAGTGCCCCAAATGCCTGGTTTAGTTCTTGGTGCCATGCAAGGCTGACATGTTGCAAAGAGAGCTCGGGGCACACCAGAAGAGTTGCAGCTAGGCAGGGAGCTGTTTCAAACAGCTGCCCAAGAATGGGATGAAGCATGCTGGAGAAGGAAATCTCTTTCTCTAACAACCATAAAATATCTCAAACACCTTCTTCAAGCTAGTCTTTTGTCACTTTTTTATCACCTCTGCTCCTCCTCTTCAAGCTTTTCTCTTTCAAACAGGCAAGGCTGCTGCCCTTGGCTTCTCCAGCGTATCTGCTGTTCTGCTCATAGTACAGCATACCACAGTGACTGCCCAGCCAGGCGAGTGAGGAACACATTTGGCACAGCTTACTGGCAAGCCTTCATACACACGCCTTCACCGAGATGTTTAAAAAAGATAGATGTGTTCCAGATCCAGCATTCACAAGTTGCATGTAGAGTCATTTATATACGTATATTTGTATGCGTTCTATTCATCTATAATGGCTGCAAGCTCGTAGTGGAAGAGGCAAAAAGTGAAAGAGCATTCTTTGGAATGTGTGTGGGGGTGCTTTCATGCTTTCAGGAAGCTGAGCTACTCCAATGAAAAGAGCTCTATAAAAATAAGAGATTGAGGTTATGAGGTCAGCACGAAGAAGGTGAAAAATGAGGAGGAATGGGGCCACTGAGAAGGAATAAGGGGCAGAGGAGAAAAGGATGTGAGACAGCCCAACATCACAGGCTGCGGAGAAGAAGGGAACCTCTGCAGGGACAAAGGAAGAGTGAAACCACATCTGATAACTTTTTTCTGAGAGCTCTCCTTCCCCCTCAGCATCAGCCTACACAGAAAGGAATATTAGAAGTCACCTTTTAAACAGGCAAAAGAAGCATCTGATGTTTTTCAGCTTCTTGTTACTTTTCAACTTTCAGTCCCAGACGTGCAAGTTCTCCTTTTGTTAAGTTTAAATGCTTTGCTTAAGCTGTATATAATAAATCTTGGTCATTGAAATTATTCACTGCTATCTTCTAAATATTGTCCATATCAGCAGGGCTAACCTTATGCCAGCAGCAGCTGCAAATAAAGAGTGTAGCTTAAGTCAGCACAGTACTAAACAGACCACATTCCACTTTATTACATTAGACTTTTGGATTTAGAATGTTATTTTAGTGACATCAGTTCTTTCAATATGAGATCTTGTCTGATAAATTCATCTAACTTTATTTAGTTTACTCTGTTCAAAAAGAATTGCTATAGGGATGTTGCCTCCAGAACAGCTGTTAAGAAACTAGTATTTATTTCCTGGGTGCTTTGCTTGACAGGAGATAAACAGAATGGTAATATCACCATTTGAGGTTAGGGATCAACATCCATCAATCCTAGGAATTTCATCCTCTCATCCTCTCTCCCTCTTTATGTATAAAAGGCAAGTGAAATACACGAGTATTAAATACAGCATGTTACAGAAGGGAGAGATCTGACAGGGAGAGCAGAACAGATAAACTGGGTCAGAAGAGAAAAGTGTGTTCTTCCTTTTATTCAGTCCCTATTCTCCCTGGAGTTCGATGGCTTACTGACCAACAATTTCTTCAGGCTGCTGAGCTGTTTCGTGGGTCTGCATTATTCTACTTTTGGCTTTATATTATCCTGCTTCTGGCTTTTTTTTTCTTTTTTTTTTTAATAATGTTGAAGGAGGAGGGAGATTCTTGACAGCTGCTTTCTCATCAGAGCTGCCATGTTGCGGTAAGGATGCCATTGTCAAATTATACTGATGCTGTTAACTATGCAAATTCTGAACGGATAAATTGAGGCAAATAGGGATTGCACAGTTCAGTGGTAGGTTCTGTTGTTGCCCCGTCTCAGAGGTACGTTCCTGGTAGCCATATTAGATAAAAACAATTAAAGTCAATTTCCTTTTTACTACTATCTCCCTTTCTGCTTTGTAGACACCTGGAAGAAAGGAGTGCCTGCTTGGACAGCAGTTATTGGCTATCAGAAATAAGCATTATACAGAGAGAGTGTGACAGAGTATTGAACAACAGGACAACAGTTCATTTAGAAGGATGATGGTGGCTGTTGATGTTTCAGCTGCTTCTGTTTGATGGCAAGTCTTGAGCAACTACACAGTTTGGAACATGTTTTGGAAGAACATAAAACAGAGCTTACCTTGGGCAGGTTATTAACTTACACGAAACAGAGACAGTCCTTGTCCACTTCATTTTGACAGTGTTTACTCTCACACCGATGCTTTAAGAAACATACAGTTCCAAGAAGCTGTGAGCATATGGAGCAAAACATCTATTTTTACTCCAGCTCTATTTTTACATCAAGTCCCCAGTGCTTATTGTTGCAGGGAGTGTAAGCTACACAATGCCATCTAAAAATAAGCACATACAGAGTTTTTAATACTGAAAAATAAATTGACTCACTTCATGCAGGAAAAGCATATAATTCCGTTCAAGTTTTAAAACTAAACTTAGCTGCTTTGAGGCACTTTTCCTTTCTAGTGCATTTATCACAAGCTCTCCTCTGTTCTCCTTAGACCTCTCCCCCAAACATCAGCTTTGTCACCAGAACGTTCTGCAACCTGACCTAACAGTGAAGGCACAAACTTTTTCAGATCCCAGGATGTTCACAAACCAATTCATGACAATTTTATGAGCCAAAAGGTTCCAACTGGAGTCACTTTTATCTCAATGGGCTCACCACACTTCAGCCTTACCAGGTTGGGAAAGCATTGGCGAGCACCAAACTTCCATCTCCCCAAAGCAATAAATTACAGAGTTGTGTCAGCGATTGTATAAGAGTAAGTTCAGGACAAATATCAACCAAGATTTCTCTTTGTGAGGGAGCGCTTTAATCCCTATGTTGCAAAACAAGCATATGGCTCTTCTTCTTTGGGAAGAAATGTGAGCTGGTGCCTTGTGCACATACTGATAACCTAAAAACCTAAAATTCCCCAGTGTATCCAGGCTCTGGGCCTTGTATGCTCTGCAACAAACCTGCTCTCCTGATTTCACAGATGAGTTCATGCCAGAATCTTACAGTGCTGCCTTCTAGGGTGGGCACCCAGATTCCTTCCATGAAAGTAAGCCCATGGCCTAATGAGAAGGATGGTGCATGTGAAAGCCTAATCAGGACAAAGATGAAATGCCTTGGGGCAAGCACCCAGACCCAGGACCTAGGAAGTGCTCCCACATCCCATAATTCAGCACAGTTGCAGGTACCTAACCCAGATCTGCAAATCTGTACTGTGTGCTTTTCAAATGTTCCTGTCCACTCCTTTTTTTTTTTTTTTTTTTTTTTTGGATGCTTTATCTAGGCATTTGCACCAAACCACAGCCAGAGTATGCAATCGCAATACTTGAAAAATACCCTTTTTGAAAACTATCTTTATCTGCAGCTGTGGCTGGGCCTTATAATTCAGATAATGCAATAATTACCGTAAGTCTGACTGCCACTTCATTTTCTGCATGTATTTCACTGTACTGGTTTTGATTAATTTAAAGCCCAGTGTCTCTGCTCCTGCTCCATCTTAGAAAACAGATGCTCCAGTTCCAAAAACAGACACCTAAATTTAGTAAACATTTAATGCTCATCTCCTGCACAATTTAAACTGACACACTGACCTAATTAGTATTTTGGCATCACAAACACTCAGCCTAGGGAGGGTGGCTGTTCTGTTGGTGTAATAGGAACCAGATAGTTTTTGTACTGTTTGCCTGTCTTAGCCTCCTCAAATACAACAGCTAAGAGGATCCAACAGTGATAGTTTGGATAAAGAGGTAAAATGAGAATGGAATAAGAGTCTTGCCAGTCCCAATAGTTTGGGAACCTTTGGGTTCACTGAGCAAATGTTTTTACTTAATTTAAGGTTAACTGATACAAATGTAGCATGTTAGAAGTAAGAATAAATATTGTCTTGGGATTTTTTTTTTTAAAGGAGCTCTATCGCATTTACAGTAAAGCCCTAAACTTTCTTAATAAACTCAATAAGATGTTCTCTTGAATTCAACTTTTAAGATTAGTGTCTGACAAGAACAAAGTTGAGGAACTGTGGACAGTTCATCATAAAGCAGAAGCAAAGAAATGCAAATGTGGCCACTTTTGGAAGGGTGTTACCTTCGCCATAAGCTGGAGGTAAATGCATATGATGCAGAGGAGTTGGCAATGCCACTCTAAAGACTGGGAAACTGAAGAGACTGAAATCTCCATAAGGTCTTTTTAGCAGCTACAGCTTATCACTGGTGTTATGGGACTGGTCAAAGCTGTTTGCTAATAGTTTTGAAACATTTGTGCGTTGCCATCAGTAAGAGAATATGAATAACATATCTTCCACATAGTCTCTCAGTAACACTGAAGAAGCAGGAGTTTTCAGGAGCATTCAGCTCAAACCTGGTTTTCTACCAGTTAAGGTAATGTCAACCAGTTTAATGCTTACACTAAAGAATATGCATGCTATTGAAGAAAGGCTGAGAGGTCTCAAAGCCATTCTGATTTGGACAGTGCTGACAATAATCTTGCATTTGAGCAGCTGCCCCGATTATACACTGTGCTAATTTTCCTGCAGCTCCTTTTGCTAAAGGAAAGAATTAAAGGCAGAAACAGTCTATGATTACTTTCAGAGAAGTGATCTGGAAGGACACCAACAGGCTCATTCCATGACCATGTTGTGGTTTTCAATCTGGGATTTTGACAGTGTTTTCCAGTAACATTTCTCCTTGCCAGGACAAATACTTCCCCTGAGCTGAGGACAGTGCAGTGCCAAAAGAGTCTGAGTCTCAGTCCATGCCAGGGAGGATTAGATTTGTTCAATGCTGACCTGCTCATGAGGAAAGCACTCCGTAACTGCATCCAGGTTTTGTGCCTCTTCACGTTCTAGCACCCATCATTGAACCAGAGACTCATAGAATCATCTAGGTTGGAAAAGAACTTTCAGATCACCAAGTCAACCTGATCTACAGCATCCAATCACTAAGCCATGTCCCTTAGTGCCATGTCCATGTCTTGAGGCTGTTTCTTGTGACCTACTATTTGTTACCTGGGAAAAGAGACCGACATCCTTCTTGCTGCAACCTCTCAGGCAGTTTCAGAGCACGATAAAGTCACCCCTCAGCCTCTTCTCTGGACTAAACGAGCCCCATTCCCTCAGTCGCTCCTCGTAACACTTATTTTTGAGTTCTTTCACCAGCTGCATTGCTCTTCTTTGCACATGCTTTAGCAACTCAACATCCCCCTGGTAGTGAAGGGCCCAAAGCTGAGTACAGTAACTGAGGTGCAGCCTAACCATGTTAGAACTAATTCTAAAATTAATAGAGCATCTGTTGACACTAGCCAAGGCACCTTATTGAGGTATCGTGTGCCTTAGTTTGAAAAAGGCCATTTAATGTTGCATTTTAGCTCTTCACTGTCTTTTCTTCGTTAAGTGCAATGGATGTAGGCAATAAGGGCCACAGTGCAGATGTACAATATAATATGAAAATCTTAGCATATTATTTTCTAAGTAGAAGATCTTACTATTATACCAGGATTAGTTCTTCGGTAACCAGTAGTACTACAAAGAACTTTTAAATTATATGATGAGCATGTCGGAAAACTACTTCTCCCCAAAGAAATGTGACATCGTTTTGCTGTTGTGATTCCTGGGGCCATGCAGGCAGCCGTGGGTTTCAGCGACAAAGTACTGAACAATAACCGCCTCCCGAAGACATCGCGCTCTGCAAAGCAAAGAATTCAGACTTTGGAGCTCCCTCTGCTGGCTCTGCATCAACTTTCACTCCAAAGTGCTTTCCCTTCTCCCCACCTGCTGGTTATCGCTTAGACAGTTACTTCATATATCGTATTAAAAATGAGAAATACCAGTGCATTGCTTATAAAGGAATCTGGCTGGGATAACCGATATTACACTGGAAAAAAATTGACATTCTCTTAAATAGGGAAGAAAAGGCTTCTGCTAAGTCTAGTTTACTGGGCTTGCATGGTGTCTGCAGAGGAACATTCACTAGAAACACATTCCCTTATTGCCCCATGCATCCATTGATCACTGATATCCACTAATATCACTACTCTAACATGTGTTGGTCTGCTGTACTCAGTATAAACAAAATACACGTGAAGTAGACACTGTGAGAACACTGTGCAAAATAGCTCAAGCACATAACACGAAGAAACTAGGAACAGGTCTTTATACTCATTCTTCATACATTCTGCATGTTACATGGCCTAGAATTTCCCTCATTTTTACTCAAAGTATTTTCCTTCTACTCCCCTGTATGTAAATGACATTATGGAAGTGAGTTTGCAGTCCAAAGCTGCAGGCAGGTTCAACACACCACACCATGCAAAGCACAGGGATTTCAGTGAAAGCTAAAAAGCAGCTGAACAAATGGGAGAGAATACAGTCATGCACAGGCAACAGTGCATGTCCAAGGTATTTTTCAAGTTCTGTTTCATCTACACAACCATCAAAGAGAGCTCATTCTCCCCTGCAAAAGTTAAAGTTTTCTGTTCCAACTGCTCTACAATTAATTTACAAATAGCTTTGACTTTAAAATGTGAATTTTCATTCTGCTCAAATGTCTTCTGAATAGATTAGGGGCATCTGAAAACAGATGCTGGAACTTTTCTACCTCATTCCATGTAGCTATCACACCTTCTTCAAGTTAAGCTGCAAAAAATCCAATCAACATGAATTCAGGACATGAAAAATTGCCTATGACAAACTCCAACAGTGGCGTACACCCCTCAATGAGGCTAATAAAATGCTGATGGGAGACCCATCGTGGAATTACAGGAATGTCTAATTAAATAAAGCTCGCATTTAACAGAACAATATCACTCCAAGCAAAAGCATAAAAGATCATAGCACCTCTTAGGGGTGATCAGGGATGGAACTTTTCAACACATGAACAATGTAATTCACGTTTTTTTAAACCATTGAAATAGTAAAACCAAAAACCAAAACAAAATAAAACAAAAAACAACCAGAAAAACCCCAAATCTCGAGTATTTTCTCTGTGTTCACTGAGAGAATGGTGCATTTCTAATTCCAGTTTGCTGGAATAAAAGTTTTCTTGCAGAAGCCCAGAAGGTGCTTAGTTCAGAGTACTGAAAACTGGATAAGGGACTTGGAGCCACACGCTGCTGAACTGAACCAGTGAAGTCATCGTGCTAAATTAATGGGAAACGATCTTTACAATTCTTGCAGAAACTGCAATGACCCAGGATTTGAAACTTCAGTCTTCCTAACGTTTTGTAGTTTACTTAAAATGATTTTGGCTCATGTCTTTGCTATTTATTTAAACAAGGAAAAGACTGGCGAGTAACATTAATAGCTAGCTATAGAGTGGAACAATCAACTATAAATATTCAGAAATCGTAAACCAGATACCACAACTTATTTTTTTCTCTTAAAAACATTAACTTGTCAAAGCTTAGGTGTAGTTTCTCCTACTCCTGGCCAAAATAGTAGACTAGATGGCTCTCAGTGTTTCCTCTGGTGCAAAGCTTTTAAAAAACATTTTATTTATCTTCATCTTTTAGCCTTCTTGTTTCACATTTCTTGGCATCATTATCTGCAGGTATTGCTCAGAATGAAAGCAGAAACTGCTTACATCAGTATAGCACTTGGGATTTGATAAGGGAGTGGCAACAACACTGTACCACTGTGATCCACAGTGCACAGCACCCATGCACAACCGTTTTGAGCAGTGCAACGCTGACCCAGATCCACCAGCTCTGCTGAAGCACATCAGTCAGTACTTACACCAATGTATAAATGCCTACTACCCTAATTCCTCCCACCACTGAACACTCTCCCCATTGAATTTTGGAGCTCTTAGTGGGGCGTGGCCCTCCTAACATCTGAGGTCAATTTGTGCTCTGAAAGAGTCTCTTAAAATATCACTCTAGTGCATGGACACCATTCACACCTCCACACACAAAGCCAGGCACTCTCACACCTCCACTGGAGATGAAGAGTAAAGCTGCCATCCTTTTAGTATACAGTGGATGTGAAGCTGCTTGCTCCCCTGGTCTAGATCCTTACCTCCAGAGCACCGAGCCAGGCTAGAATCAGAACCACACGTGCAGCTGCTTCAAGAGCTGAGTCATTTTTCTCATGATGAAGATGCTGCTTCCATCCTGTGTGGTTTTGTTTTGACAGATAAGCAACTGTTTGTGGAAGTTGGTGCCTTGAGACTGAAGGATAGCAAATGGAGATGGGAAAAGGCAAATGGCACTTCTGAAAATTAGTGGTACGCTTACCTTATGTCTGGCAGTGAAGATGAACAACACATGAATGCCACTGTATGCGGAAGACAATCGTATCTGGGAATTTGCATCTTCCACCACTCCTGACAACCTGCTTTCAACTGCTGTTCAGTGTGGAGTTATGCTGACAGTAGCAGCAAGCTGATCTGGGACCTGGTTGCTGACAGTCAGAACGTGACAAACTCCTCCTGAGCAGTCACAGTCGCTTAGATTTGCTGTAGGAGCTTTCCTGTTGGGGACTTGTTCAAACACGGCTTCCCTTTTCACATAACCCTGTTGTAGCTCTTTCATGACTACCAAGTTGGAGTTAAGAAATGTTGCTGGTTGAAATTTGATTACCCCAAAATTTATCTTTTCCTAAGCTGCACTATGGAAATATATTTTATTTGTACAATATTTACATGATTATGCAATACATACATGTTATGCACGTATTATTGTATTTATTCCATGAATAACTGTTTGCAGTGGTAAGTATGCACACTTTTTCAGAAGAATCAAACTTACTAGATTTATTTTCACAGTCTTTTCTGAAATACTCATGCTCTTTACTCGGTAAAGGACAATGATAGTCCTTGGAACTATTAACATTCTTCTGCCTAGCAGGAAGGAAAGCATTGATAAGCCAGGGAGTATCAGATATCAGAAGGAGATGACATCATTAGCATTCATTATTAATGAAGCTATTGCCTCATTCACATGAAATACTGAACATTTAATACCCTGTTTACCTCATCTTCCCATCAATGAATACATTCCCTCTGTGGTATTGTATATCTTCCCTTGGGAGATCTGTTCAAGTTGAATCCATTAATTGGAAGTTTCAGTTCTGCTTAGGTTGACTTTGCTTTGCCTTTGGCTTTAGTTCACTGTATAATTCTGGTGCACCTCACATTATGATAAGCAACACAGTAATGTACATATCTGACGACAACCATGACACTCAAATAACTGTCCTGAGATTAACATGAGCAAAGAGCAAACTCAGCCATGTAGGGTATTCTTTTTTTCTGCTTACTAGTTATTTAGAACTAAAAGCAGCACCTAAACAGGAATAAAACTAGCTGGCAGTGTGAGAACGTGTGAGCAGAGTAACTGATACCCATGGCACATACAATCTTTTTTTTTGTCTTCTGCCACATTCTTTTTGTGTCATATCTAATATTTTCATGATGCTGGGAAGGAATTCAAGGCTATTTTAAAAGATGTTTACATGGCAAGTGATTCCTAATACAGGTTGTTTTGTGAGCTTAAGAACTGAGTATCAGCCCCAGAACTGGTTTAAATAACAAGGGTAATAATTCCCATGGGAGTACCAAGAAGGACTCCACTGACGTTTCTGGACCAGGCAGTGACAGCAGTCCTGAACTGCAGAAAAAGGCAGCAGTGAGGGCCTGGAAGAAAGGGGGTGACTTGAGGAGGAAGCTACGAGTGGCAAGTGTCCAGGGGCAGGGGAACAGAAGCAGCAGCAATCACAGTCTGTGTCTGGTACAGCATTACCAACCATCACCAGCAAAGCCAGGCTGGTCACGAACCACAACTTTCAACTTTTAAGTGCTGTAAGATCCTGAATGTTAAGTACCACATACCCTGCTGCCTGCATTTGAGGTAACACTGAAGGATTTAAACTGATCATTAAATGTAATTTAATGGTGTAACAGTTAGAGAAGTCAAAATCATTGTAAGAAAAGTGGATTGAAAAACAGATGCTTTCTCTTGTACTGCCTTCACATAAACATCTGTGGACTGCACTGTTCGCCTTAGGCAACACCTTTTCAGTGACGCCTACAATAGCTGGGTGACAAACAGTAGAATGCTGTATGTATAGCATGCTGAGACTCTTCTGCAAGTGAAGCAATCAATACTTGAAAATAGAGCGAAGACAAACTTAAAAACTTCATTAAAAAGATTTTAAAAAAATAAAAGGAAAAGCCAGGTCAGAACCACAGCAGAGATCTGGAAATAACTGCTAAGGGAGACGAGGCGGACTTTTCTGAAAGCCGACTATAATGTCCCTGCACCTCCTCTTTGCTTCTAACTGGAAAGCACAGATGTCAAAGTGGTATTAAAAAACAGCGACCTCAGAGACGCTGGAGTTTGCACTACCTGTTCTCAATTCATTTGGGTTTGCTTTTCCAACTTCTCATGTCACACTAATGGAGAAGCAAATTTCTCAGATCTCAAAAAACTCAGCTCAATACATAAACAGTTCCATTTTATAAAGTAATACGCTAGTTACTTCAAGAGACAATTCCCTCTTTACTGATTTAATATTGCCCTCAGAAATGATTAACCATTAAAATACTGTAATAATGATAGGATTCAGTATGCCTAAATTCTCCGGGATTTTTTCATTTAGACACCTAAAACACACCAAAATGGTAGACATGGTAGACAAAATGGTAGTCATGCTCTTTTCAGGACTGCCTAACTTTGTCAACAATTAAAATGTCTTAACTGATCTAGAATTCTCTCAGGCATTATCAGATTTGTTCTGATATGCTCAAAGGTGTTGACTTTTAATCTACCAAAGAGAGGTGCAAACATGGTCTTAGGTTCTCACATATCCTCAACAAGAATGGGAGTGAACTAGTATTACCTTCTTGCTTTCTCTACCTCTAGAATACAAGTTATATTAATAAGGTAGCTGTCTGCATTACAAAGCATCTCAGTTTTTCCAAAAAAATACAGCTACCCTAATTCACTGTGTAGTTATCCTGGCCCCCAGGCAGATTTTACAGTGCAACAGATTTGATATTAGCAGGATATAAAGATAAGAACCTTCTCAAACACGAGCATTGAGAACATGAAGAAAAAGCCAACCCTGACCATAAGTGCAATTTTGTGCCATTTTGATTCTACTGATTTCAACAGGGATCTGATTTCCAGTGCACAGAGAGATGAAAGTCAACCAGCCTCCCACAGAACTCCCACACAGTTCTTTGGAGCAACTCGTAATAGAATTTCATGTATCAAATTATTCTAGATGAGGAAAGCGTCATTAATGTTATTAGCATTAGAATTCTGATTTCTGATTCAAGATTTCTGACCCTGGATTCTTGATCAAGTTTCAGTGTAGACACAGTATCCTGTAGGAAATATTTTGTTTTCAAGGGCAATACAGCCAAAATAACAGAGCACCTTCACCCCATCTCTTTGGGAAGGAGCAGCACTGAGTGGCCCTGTGCTCTAGGAGAGAGGTAGATAAAGTCCATTTCTTTCATTTCCACCAGAGTACTACTATACAATCAGTATGGACAATAATGTCTCTGTCATTTTCTCAAACTCTTAGCAGTAAGTCACCCACTGCAATTACTGTTTTCATGATTTCACTGCATCACACTGAAATACTTGGGTCTTACCACTCCCCCTCATTTCCTGAAATTTTACACTATTTTAATTCACCTAGCTTCAAGGGAGCTACTGCTAATTTTAAACAAACCAAGAAAAATAAGACCTTCTTTATGCTAGCAAGCCTCTCAAAGGATTTACTGTGCCATAAGCAACCATTTCATTCTCTGCTTACCTTGTAGGTAATAACAAACGTATTCTGTGGAGAATTCAAATACAGAAGAAACATACCTGACAAGTCATTGAAGGAAATTCAAGGCTTGCCTCTCTCTGTAAACATGTAATATACTAGTAGATTAATTTCCCATCAGACAAATAAATGACATAGGATGAAGCATGCCACAGAAGATAAATTGTGTATCAGATGTAGTAAAACACTAACCATAATTTAAATAGTCAATTAAACATTTACTGAGGCACAATTAAGTTGTGCTAGGTTAACTATTCACCATGAAGTAGGTCTGAAGTGTAGTTTATATGCCAGGGCTTAACACCTGCATTAAAGTTACCCTGATTACTGAGAAGTTCCAGTTACCTGAAATTTGTTTTCTCTGCCATGAAGAACTGTCTGTTTATTACAGAATTGGGTTTTGATAAAATGACCCAGAATACAGATACAAACATCTGAATCGGTGTATTTAAAACTGAAATAAAATAGTAATTAAAAAAAAATCAGAAATAAAAAGCCCTCGATACGTCTTCAACATTAGCAGTGTGATAAACAACACAGTAGCCAGACGTAGCAAAATTGTCATGATACTGATAATATGGGGTTATTCAGCACAGCATGATGATAAATCACAATATAGCTAGCTATGCTGGGAACAAACGTATATAGGGAAACGAAACATAATGACACAGCTTTAGCATCCCCATTTTTCCAAAGCAGCACAGTCACACAAAAGGACAATCTGTATCACACACAGTTCCAACTGCTACATGAAAAAAAGGACAACAGTCAATTAAACCTGCTCTTCCACTAATGCTGCTGTACTCTGGATATACGAAATGTATGAGTCTTTGGGTTAAATCAGATCATTCAGAACAGTCAATCCACATTATCATTCTTGGGAAGAGTTTAGAAAACGAAAAGCAACATAAGGCCTAATCTTAATCTTTGGCTGATGTAAAGTACACAGCCCTTAAAGTATGTTTGCTGGTCATCAACAGGTATCCAAGATTATTTTTAAATGCTTTAGTAACCTATGGGTACTGTTGATACAATTAGCAGAAGGATGTAGAAAAGCTATGTGCTAAGTAATTTGGAGAATGTTACAAACTTGGATTTTTCCTAACCTCCTAATCCCATTCATAAAATGCACTCTTAATCCCAGTCAAAATCTAATGTAGCATCGTCCAGCTCTGCTATTGAGAAGAGAGATTTTCGGGTGACCACACTGTCTTTACTTGCATTTCCCAATGCAAAACTTTTCCTTTTGTTAGGATTGCTCACGTGCACCTTCAGCAATGGGCTGTGGCTTTCCTTGTTGTTAGTGTCAGTCTTGATAGTTGGTGGAGTTTCTGATTTTGAGTCAGGACGTGACACAAAGCAGAACCTGGAGAGGTTTTCTAATGTACTGGAGCACACTCTCACTGCGCTTGGACCACCAAGCTTCTCCTCTCCATCCCTTCTTTTTTCAGGGAGTGGAGATGACACATCAGGAGTGGCATCAGAACGCATCAGTGCATTTCCTCCCAGCTCTCTCCCTAAGGCCTGACTCAGCTGCTCTTCATTCCCTTTATTACCAATGGATTGCTTTTCCAAACTCTTTTTTCCTAAGCGAGTCAGTGTCATCTTGTGTTTCTCAGGTGGGCAGCAATCTTTTTGCAGCTGCTCTTCCTGGAGCTGCTCTCCTGGTTTAATAGTATTTTCACTTGGAAAAAGGGAAAATTCTGCATTTTTCTTCTCAGAAGAATGATCAAGATTTGTCCTTGGTCTAAAAGAAAATTTAGCCAGTTTAGCTGCTGGAGGACTTTCACTGCCAGTAATTTCTGGCTCACGAGAACGTACTGTTTTTGCTTCCTTCCCTGCTTGACCTTTATTTCGTTTTCTCATGGAATTTACTGCATGTTTTGCTGCTGCAGATGAACTATTATTTTCATCTCCTACTACTGAGTCTGTATCACTTGAAAGATCCAGCAGGCCAGACACGGGTAATACTGAGGGAAAGCCCTTTGCTTCAGAGTTCTGTGTACTTGTAAAGAATCCATGTGATTTCTCTGTGTGCAGCCTCTGCAGGCTTTTAGAAACCCGTTGTGTAATAACTGAATCCTGCATACTGGCACTTGTTGATGTTGGGTCTTGAATGTTTGCTTCTGAAGAAAAACATCTGTATTCCTCAGTCCTTTTGCTGCTTATCTCAGACACTTTGTCCTGCTCCAGAGAAGCACACAGAGTAACAGTTGTTAGTGACCCTCTCATTTCATTTTCTTTCCTTGGGATTGAAGAATTTCTTTCCTCTGAAGAGGAGGACTTAGACATGGATTTTAAAGCCACATTAGCTGGAGATGTCTTGGGCACTGGAGATGTCTTCCAAAAAGTTTCTTCAGCATCAGTGTTTCTGTCTTCCAGGCTGTCAAACCATCCCAGGCTGCCATCATCACCTCTCTTGTTAAGTTTAATCAAGCGTTTTGTACGTATGTTATTACCAGGTGTTGGGTTGCTTAAGGTTTCTGGGTGTTTACCTCCTTCACAATTGTTTTTGGGCAAAGAAGGCTGTGGATAGGAGTCAATCTTTTGTTGATCTGAAGGTTCTGACTGAGACTTTTGCTTTGACTCAAATGTAGCTTCGTTCAAGCATTCTCTAGTAGTACTGAAACTTGTCTCTTCAGGCTGTAACTGGCAAGAATTTCCTTTTTCTAATCTGTAGAATAAATAAAAAAAAAAGTAGTAGTTGTCAGTTATTTTTCCAGTTTTCTTCCTTTACTGTCCTAACGATGTTTAGTATGTATGAATGGTGAAAAGCTACAACTAATGTTCAAGTATCTGAATAATTCAGTTTCATGTATAGCTCTCCAGAAGCTTGTGTTGCAGTCTGAGCTCAGTTTGACCTCTCAACACCTTCTGCATTAAGTGGCAGAATTTAGAGTTCTTCTATTATATGAGAAAACACTACATTGGAGAGAAAATACCATATTGACATATATTTGTAGAAATCATCCTTTGAGTTATTTAGTAACAGACCTACTCTGAGAGAATACACTAAAGATTTTGATGGGCACTTACAGAAATGACCTGATTCACCACGATGTTCTGAAAGATATACACTCATTTTATCAAAATATGGTTTAGGGGAAATACACTGGACGAGTCTTCTAATACAGAAAGGATTGTTTTAGAAAGGACGTTCATTAGGTATTCTCTAAGCTACTTAAGAAGGTGGAAGAAGAAATCATCTTAATTTGCAGTACAAGGGATTCAAGGAGATACGGAGAAAACCTTTACAAGTATTAGGATGGAGCAATAATAGAACGGACTACCCAAAAGCAATGGGAAATCGCCTTCGTCAGGGAGCCTGAGAAGAAGATAACAGAAGTCCCTGCCAGAAAGGTCAACTGCAGACCTGATCCTACCTTTGTGTCTGATCTTCCATCCCACACTGTATTTCAATAATTCTTTATGAACACTTGTTTCTTAAAACAAGCTTATTTCTGCCTATTGGAGATACCTCACTTTTATCTCCTTTTATTGCCACTGTGCTTAAGATGTCCTTACTATAGATTACAAAACGAAGTCTGAAAAACATCTGAATGAAAAAATGTGTTTTCCCACCTGTTCTTATTCCCTTACATTTAATAATATTAATCATTTGTATTCCTTTAACAGCAAGAAACTAGAAGTTTCTTTAAAGCCTGACTTCATTTCAGGAAAAAAATATTTTTGTATTTACTTTGTATTTATTTCCCACCAATCACAGTGTTCTCCTTTCAGTCCCAGCGAGTTAAAGGCCCTCTGCTAGTAACAGAAAATAGATTTTCCAGAGGTTGCTGCAGTGAATTGAAAACTGGAGAAAACACTGAAAATTTGTGTGTAAAAATAAAAAAATCCCACACAATTCTTTTTCTCTGTTGAATTATTTTGTCACTCTGCAGATACCTGTCGAGTCTTTGTAGTTCCTTGTGCAAAAGATGTTGCAGCTCCAGTCGCTCCAATATGAGCTCACACTGCATTCGGTACTGTGCCATTGGGTTTTCTGGGAATGAGGTGTGCAAGGCATTGATGGCTCCAAGAAGTGCACCTCCCTATGGCACCAGAAGAGATTTTTAAAAAGTAAGTTCCATTTATTATTTAGCATCAGATTTAAGCAGCGCTGAGCATTTAATACAAATTTCTCTCTAGGATATTTTACAGCTTAACATGGCAAATATTTACTGAGGAATTCTAGTTACACAAATAATCCTTTTAGGTCTGCTCGACAGGCAAGGTTGCTCACACACATAGAACAATGTTATGCTTGAGACTGCCATTTACTCTTCCTGAGTGCTGATTTTATTTCTTTATAGAAAAACAGAATGTCCACCTAAGGCTTGAGAACATCATTTCTAAAAGCAGACGTTAGTAATTAAAAGTAGGCTTCCAAATGCCTTGTAAAAACTCTGACTGTGCAAACAACTTTCACAATGGAAGACGTTTTGACTGCTAATTTTTTTCCCCTATGTTTTCCTATTTATTTAAATAGAAAGACCTGGGTTTTAAAGCTTGTCAACATGAGAGAAATCAACCTGCAAAAATGTTTTTGAATAGATGTAACTACTTAGGAGTAATTCCACACTTCTAATCTTGTGAGAAATGAAGTAGTTTTTATTTGGAACAGAACATCTGCACAAAGTGACTTGTTCTACATAAAATATTCTACTACAGCTCTTTGGAAAAACAAAACAAACAAAACCACAAAAACCACACACCTGTTTTGCCACAGATTAGCCAGCATTTACCATTCCTGACTAATCTATAAAATTCAATCCAACTGATCAACAACATGCTTATCAAGCACCAGGAAAGCAACAGCAAAAGTGGACAGTCTCTAAAAGCAGAAATTGCCACACAGCATCTCATGGCCCTCAAGTTTTCAATAAAGGCAGTCTCCAGACATAGAGACTCCAAGTCTATGGGCTGTCCCTATTGAAAATGTGGTTCCTGTCAATGACTCTGTTTGTGGCAATTTGTTTTTTTTTCCATTTTGTAATTTTAAAAGTTCATTTAAAAAAAACTCATACTGATGCAACATCGCTCACATGGCTTATTCAAACCCTCTAAAAACAATATTAAGCAATATTAAAACTAAGGTTGGCTGTGCAAATGTTAATGCATCCCACTTAAGTTATTGCTTGTTGTTTTCACAGATCACTTAGGTACGTGACAAATTTGTTCCACATAAAAGCAGTTATGAAAAGGATTTTTGTACAACACTTATTCGTTTCATAAATCTCTTTTATTCTGAGTTTTTCCGTATTTGTTTCAGGAATTGGAAATTGTACAATGAGGCAGGGGCTGTAGAAGTGAAAGTTTGGTCTGTTGGTTAGGAAAGCTAAAAGCTACTGATGAAAATGAGATTCAATCTCTGTGCTTATTTCCAGTTCTTATGAGTCTGAGTGAGACAACTAAGCAAAGGTTTTGAAAGGCAATAAACTCTTAATTGGGAGCTTGATGTGGTGTGTGCACAGAAGGAAACTGCTGTCAGCAGAGAATGTGCTCAAACACTCAAAGCGCTACTGCACTAAAAGTAAGCCCAAACCATTTTTCATGGGACATGCTTTAGTGGATAATTTCTTCTGGATCTTGCATACATCAGCTCCAGATTACAGAACAGGAGTAGTACCATCCTGTCACTTTACAATGAATATAAATTACTATTTCTGAAATTCATTGGAAATGAATTCCACAGAAAAGCAAGTGAAAAAAAAAGAATTCTGTATGTAGAACAGCATTTGAACACTAAGCAATAAAACACCGAGCAGAATATTGACAAAGTTGCATTTAGCTTGAGTACTGTCAATCTGTGATGTAAAAATCCAGTGGGGGAAAAAAAAACACCATATAATTATGTATTTCAAAGTATATGCCCAGTGGGTACAACTACGTCCTTCTCTCCCTTAGAAAAACAAAGGTGAACAGAGGCTAAAACAAACAGACAAACAAAAAGCCTCAATGAACTGGGCTAGTGATGAAAATAGGATAGCACTCCTTCTCAAGCGGGCTCACATGAAATATCCAAATATTCCCTGAGAACTGTGAACTTTGATTTTACACTGGTAAGAATATGTTTTTTTGTAGAAGCTGGAAAGATGACATTTAAGATAAAATTTGCTAAGCTGAAAGCTGAACTGAAAGGTGGCAGCCAGTCCTTCAAGAATGACACTGGTGCTTCTGCATTTCCAACCTTATTCTACAATTAGGCAGGAAACATAGGAAGTATCTGCACATAAAAACAATGATTTCATTTCCAATTTTTTTTTAATTCAGTAATAAGGAACCACTTTCTGAAAAAAAAACACTGCGTGTTGCTTTTATTTAGATTTTAAGAAATCAAAGAAATCACTTCCTTTAAAAACAATTTCAGTAATTTATTTATAATTTCCAAGCAGAAAGTAAAATTTGGTCTTAAGTAGCAGATCTCAAGCTTGCCGATTCTTAGAAAAACAAACCTCCTCCTAAAAGTCAATGAATAGAACAAATATGATGAGCACCCAAGCTACTCCCAGTCTTATGCAGTCATAATTCAGGGAAATTTCCCACTAGCACTGATTAGACGTGCTTGTGATGCAAACTGCAGCCCTCAAGGGATAAAGCAATATGACAAAGTGACCCATTGTTAAAATAGTACCTTTTTTTACTACATTTATTAGTGTTGACGACATACAGATATACAGATGGCAATATACATTCATTAGTCTCCACTTTTTGATCTGTCATACTGATGCGAAATCAGTGCCCAGTGACTTCCAACACAAGTAATTACAGTTTTATTTACAGTTTACAAACACAAGGTCAGACCTTGCAGTATTTTTTAAAGACAAATTCCATGTGCAGAACTGCACAGTAGATTATCTGTGGCACAAACTGCAATCAATCTCTCAAACTTCATTGAAATAGAAAGGGGGATTACAAGTACCTACCCACCGTCTCTGACTTTGTACATCTACCTGGACGCACTCTATTTCAAAAAAGGTCCATATCCACTTCCAAAAGTCATATTTGAGCTAATGGATGCTATATAAAATTGCTTTAATTTTGACCTATTCAAATCAATCTATAAAGAATTACAGGATGCCAGTTTGGACCAGTGATCTGTGCAGTAGAGTGAGTACCCTATCTCTGACACAACCCAAACCAAGTAATTCAGAAGTACAAAACACCCCCACGTGAAAAATGCAGGATAATCTACTTATGGTAACTTATTTTCTACTCCAAAGCATTAAGCTTTATTTCTCTTTAAAATTTTCTATCTGAAGGAATACTGTCTATTCTAAATATATTTTAGAAGTAAAAATATTTCCCAAATTTCCATTTAGAAATGGATTCATTTTTACCAGATTCATATTCCTTTTTTCTTCTCTAAATCTGCCTCTTTTCTTTACATTCAATATCCCAATGATGCTCCAGTAAATTACAATGTAGCCTTCCACATTCTCTCAATGCCTGTTTTTACTTTTTTTTTTTTTTTAACTTAGAAACATTACACAAATCTATGTGATAACTAGAAAACACTATTTTCAGTGTATGGCAACCAATGTACTGAACTTTCAAGGTTTCTCAGAGAAAAATTATTCTCCTAAAATTTCTGTGAGTTTCAGTATCACCAAGAGCATGCTTTAAAATACTTTAATGGCAATGCAAAGTGTTGATCTTGGCAACCAACAGAAACCTTCTCAAAACAACTGATTGGTTCTCTCATACCTAGTTCATGAGCAACAAGGCAATGACACATGAGAAAAAATCATCAGAGACATTAAAACTAGCGATGTAATAATTTTTGGTTCAAACAGTCTTTAAAATGCAGGTTATTATAGCATAACAAGATCCACTTCATCCAGTTTCCGTTATAACCTGTGCTTAAGGATTTTTATCATCAAGATGGACTAAAATTTAATTGTCAAGGTCTCAATGATCTATTTTTCATGATACCATGAAATCTTCTCCAAAGAGATTAAAGGAGTTGGCATATATCTACACGATAAATCCATTAATGTGATATTACAGCAATTACAATGTCTGCAAGAAATCTTACCTGCATAGAAGATTCCATCACCGATACCACAGTCACAGCATCTTCCAAAGTCACAGTATCTCTAAACATCAAGCGAGCATGAGCTAGTAAAAACAAATGGGCACTGAAAGTGAGTATGAGTGAAAGTACATTAAAAGTTAAAAAGCAATTTCTGTACTACAAGGAAGATGATATTTCTTAAAACTTCTTTCTAACACTTATGTATGGATCTAACTTAAACACCACTATGGTCCTTTTGATTTTGGTTTCAAATCCAACAGGTATTAAGACTTTTATTTTTACAAATAAAGAATATAATGTGCTTCTGAATTACAGTAACAGGACAGTTTGAGTAACAATGCTTAAAATGCTGTAGCTGATGTAAAATGCTAGCTACGGCAACAAAGAATGTGATATAATTTATTATGTGTCAGAAAAGATGTAATTTCTTCTACTGCTCTGAAACATGCTTTTCTCTATGTAGCTTTATTTTTTTTGCTTCCTTTCATAAGACGGCAAAACAAAACTGTTTTTTGCAAGTGCATGTAATGCAAATGGAAATAATTTTCTACATGAAGCTATCCTAATTGGCTGTGGAAACATGGCTCTTATTCAGCACGAGAAAGTTTAATTAATACCATCTATATAGTACTTTAAAAGTCCTACCAGAAGTCCCAAATATGAGGCACATGAGAATGGAAGAAACCTTAAACACATAAATAACACATGCGTATCTTAAAAAAATTATATTTAAAGAATTTTAAGAATTTATTTCAACTAAATAATTTCCCCTGAAAACTGAGACCAAAGTATAAGCATCTGATGCAGAAAGCACTACACAGCTCACTGGCATATAAAAGCATGAAGACCCTTTATGATTCTTTATACAAAAATACAGTACTTTCTTTTAAATGCACCTTGAGAATACTCAATAAGAGATTTAGAAAATAAAATCGTGTTAAGATAGAGACCTATGCTTCCTTTGTTTTTGTTCTTGTAAACGAAATTTAACTTGAATTTACAGTTGGAAATGTTGTTATCCCTACTGCAAAATACAGGCTTGATTACTGATACTGAAGGAAACAAAAACATGTTCGTGTTCTGTTAATTTTAGGACAGTTCCCAGTAATTGACACCTTTCCTCAGGCAGAGCAGAACGGCAACCCAAGATCCAAACTAAGTAAAATGAGTCCTGAGATCTGCTTTTCATAACGACACAGATCTTTGGAGACTTTTTTCTCTAATATAATTTCTTCCAACGGCTTTAGTTTTTATTATGGCTGCGAGAACAGTGAAATTAAAACTGATCTTGATCATCCAAATACAACACTTTTTCCTACATTCAAAATCTCTAAATCTCTTTAGAACGTAACTAATACAAGGTTCATCTGTCAGTATCTCCATAGAAAAGAGCTGCTACTCCGCTCACTGGCTATAATTAAAGTTCCAATCTATTCATTTTATAAAGGTTAATTGGCAGCCTAAAAATAAAACTGTCCCAGCCTTACCTTCTGCAAGGCGTATCAAACTCTCCAACAAGCGAATGGTAGTTCGGGCAGCATTCCTGCAGTCGCTCTGGCGCTGCATTTGATAATAGCGTACAAGGATCAGGTTGCTCTCATCAGACAACTTTGGCTGTATCCTTTTTATAAGGCAGAAGTAGGTTTTCATCTTTTCCATGCTCCAGAGCTTTTCTGATTTGCTAGGGCAACCTGTGTAACAACTGCCTCATTAGTAAACATACAACAGTCATGAAGCCCTTTCCTAAGAATTACTGTTAATTAGGTGGGTGAATATAAAGGACATCTTACTGTATTTCTGGGGCGTATTGGAGTGCCTGCACATCAGTCCTTGAGGACTTTGTTAAATTCCAGTGTGGAATGTTACATACCACCCCATCCCTCCCCTAACACAATGCACAGCAAAGCCTGCAGTTATTTCAACAGCAGTGCTGTCAGGCTCACTGCCCACCAGATGGTATAGTTGTTATTAAGCGTTCCAGTACCGTGTAAAATGTAAAGTGCCACGTGACTGCTGTACTTCCTCTGGCTATTTTACCTGCTCCAAAAAAGCCAAAGACTACCTGCCATATTCTGAACATTTTCTGCAGGAATTCCCTTCCCCTTGGGAAGGGAAAAAAAACAAAGTAAGCTACCTGAAGGAGTTCCTCTCATCACTTGATCTCTAACGGTGATCAAAGTCATGTTCCTCAAGCAGATGAGGGGCTGGTTAAAATCAAATCACACTGCCCTTCCTAATTTCGCAGAACACAGTTTTGGCACGCTGTTTAAGCACTCCATGAGTCCTGAAGCATGCACAGATTTGTTCTGTCTGAATTAAGTTTCCCTCTCACAGCACGTAAAATAGTATCGTGTGTAGGATCTGCACATCAAGTAATAAGGCCAAGATGGAAACCCCCCACTTACTGAGCTGGGCAGATGGTCTGATCACAGCGTAAAGGTAACAGTATGGTGTTCACAGATCGCCTGTATTAATTAATCAATCAGTGATCTCTATCTTATTCCTACTAGAAAGACAGCCACCATCACAGGCAACTACCACAGCAAACACATGAATACCAATTCATGCAAAACGTTGAAAAATAGAATACAAAAATGAAAGGTGGGGGAAAATAAACAAACAAACAAACAAACAAGACTGCCCTTACCTTTATTTTGCAAGATGAAAGATGAAATGATGCGGTCCCACTCCTCATTCTTTGTATCTAGTAACACTAAGACCAGGTCAAATCTGCTCAGCAGGGGACTGCCAAGAGCTATGTTGACAGAGACAGACTGATCAGGGTCATAATGGCCTTTGGGGTTTGTTGCTGCCAGTATGGTTGTCCTTGTATTAAGCTTACATACCAAGCTAGAGAGAAGTATGATGAACAGCTGAATTAAGCTGGGAAGGGTAAATGATTCCGAAGTGTTAGGAACAAATACCATGTTTTTATGTTATAAAGAGCACATCTTACCTTCAAAGAGTGTTAAGAGCTAAACAATACATTTAATTACTGTAGTAATGAGCATTACATACAAAGCTTTCCCAGTCAGAGAACAGCAACTAAAGACTGTACTCAGCACACCAAAAGTAACTAGGCGATGTTCCCACAGGTCATCTTTATATAAAGCTAGATCCTTAGCTGATTAACACAGCTTTTCAGAAACAAATGTTACTTTGTGAATTCCTACAGTATATTTTTTTTCCACAATTAAATGTAGATTGTGTCTCAATTCACATTTTAAGAAAGCAAAATAAAATGGAGCATATGTTTTACTCCTGTCCGTAATCAGATTTTGGATATTAACCCAGTCAAACAGTGATGGCAGCCATATCAACTCTATTTCCAGGGAAATTGAGATTTTTTTTTCTCTTAACAATACTAACCTACTCTGTGTAATTAAATGCGAGGCAACATAACTGTTTCAGTTAAGGTAGCAGTTATTCTAACTTTGATTTGACACCAAGCTAGAATTTTAAAGGCAAAAGGTGAAGTTGTGGTTTGAGGTCTTCAAAACTCAAACAACTGCAACAAGGAACCCGACTAAATACATCGCTATCTTATCATGCAGAAATACTGCATTGTTTACAACCATTTGTTCCCGTCTGCGCTGCTGGCAAAAAGGCTCACACTTCCCCAGATGAGGGAAACATGATCTCTCTGCTTTCTGCCTAGTATTTTTGCAGGGCCTGCATCAGAATTGGTCTGGGTGAAAAAGTATGAGTGAATGCATTTTTAGGAATGCATAAAATGAGCAAATTCATGCATACTTTCAATACACAGCACAGTATAACATAGTATATAACATAAGCAAAAGGTGATGCATTAGATGTCATACAGGCAACAGCAAACGTTGAGCAAAATCCCAAAAGAGAATGCAACAGACAGCAGGGGAAGAGGAGGTGAATTGTAAAGTGGGAAAAAAGGCAAGAGCACAAGAGGCTGGAGAAGTATTCAGTGCAGATGTCCAGAAAAAGAAAGGACACCAACTAGAGGAGACAAGAAGATGTGAGGGGAGCAAGAGCAGAGTGGATGGGAACAAGGATGGATGCGGAAAGGACGGTGCCTTCTGAGTAGCAGAGACTTCAGTAACATCAGCCAAGGGATGATCTGGGCCTGGACATGAGCTGCTCATAGCTGAGAGAGAGGTTCAAGATCAGAGATCAAACTGGCAGAGTAAGAAGAAACAGATTTGAATAGATACTGGTTTAGAAAGAGAGGACATGAAGGTAAGTAGGAATTTATATTCATGCCTTGCCCAACATGCAAGTTGGAGCAGTCTAGAAATCCAATATTCCTAGATATTGGAGAAATGAAGTCCTGCTTTATGAGTTCCAATACTAATTTCACTAGGTTCCTCATTTCACATACAGTTACTATGATAGCTGCCACAAAATGACAAGAACACAGTTTTAGAAAGAGTCCTTGCCTAAGCACAGCAGTAGACTGAAAACCCAGAAGTTTGGGGCCCTGGGCAGCCTGATCTAGTATTAGAAATGGAGACTGGAGGCCCTGCCTACGGCAGGAAGGTTGGAGCTTGATGATCCTTGAGGTCCCTTCCAACCCAGGCCATTCTATGATATGATTCTACGATAAGTGAACGAGGTATGGGTATGGCATTTCATACAGTGTTGGTTTACCTTGTTGACCAATATTGCTGAGAACAAAACTGTGAAGTACAACAAAGAAAACAGCTGTAATTTATTAGCATGACAAGCATCTCTTCAACTAGTAAGTATAAGAGAAACATAATTTTGTCCCATATGTTAACATGCCACTTACCCTGCTTTTGCTACACTGATGGTTTGTTGCTCCATTGCTTCATGGATACTGGTTCTATCGTGTTCTTTGATGCTATTGAACTCATCGATGCAACAAAGGCCTCCATCTGCAAGCACCAGTGCTCCAGCTTCCAAGTTCCACTCCCCAAAGTCCTTCACAGCAGTCACTGTCAAACCTGAAGAATCAATTATTCCAGTCAGTTTTTTTCTCAGATTACAGGAGCAAACTTGAGTGAAAGAATGGGACACGGCATGCTGGCTTGTGCCACAGACAGAAGGAGAAACAGCAGGCTAACTCCACCACATACCACTACCATGCATCTCATTTACACCTGCTGGTAAAAAATCCCACCAGCGTTATGCAGGTTAGCCCTGATCTGCAGAGCAGATTCTGCTAAGCTTTCCAAACTTAGTAATTTCTTATTAACAAGGGTGAGAAAATCAAATCTGCTAGATTAAATTGAAAACTGGAGTGACTGCAAAGCCTGCAAATTTACAGAATGGATGTATTCAGCTGCATTCAGCTCTCCTTACTCACCAACTGGTTAAATAGACAAATACTCCAGAGCTGAAAAATAAAGCTTAGAAAAAATAAATAAATTCAAAATGAAATGAACAAAATAAGTTCCCAGCAGGCATTAGTGAATGTACATGTGACACAACACTGGGAGCATGGAAGGTCAGAAACATTTCAGAGCTGTGATAATGGCTGTTCACTGTCAAGCATATGCAGCTCGTTTTTCCATTTTCCTTGTCCCTACTTCCCAGGCTTTTCTCTATCTTTAGCCCTTCTTTTTCACTCTAAAGTGCTCTGCTCAAAATATCCTGGTAGCTGACAGGCTGCTGCTAGCCTGAAACCTCCTGAAATGCTACAGCAAAGCTTGCCCAAGGATCTCCCCTCCCAGCACTTCCCATGTCCCAAGGAAGAGGCTGTTGCCTGCTCATCTCTGTGCAGATCAGTCAGAAGTTATTGCCAATACATGTTTCTTGATAGTAATTTTAGCTTGTTGTGAGGAATCTCTTCTCCTGTGCCCAATCTGGCCTTGTGCCTGACATGAAGAATGCTAAAAACGTACAGTGAGCAACAGATAGGGCAACTATCAGATGGTGACACTTCTTTGTAAATACAGAAGCGTAATCCCCTTTCCAAACCTGGCAGTGGCTTGGAGGACTGCTAAGAGCCGAGGGCCTCAGCGCTGCTCTCGCTGCAGACATGGCAGACTGCTCCTCGCCTGCACGGCTCAGGCAAGATGTCTGCTCCACACCTTCCTGCCGCACACTCAGGGGTTCCCTGCAGGCACGATCACTGCCTGACCACATATTTGTTTCCTCGGGGAATCGCTTGAAGAGAAGAAGAGGACGTTGAAGAGAAACACCCCACACCCCCAGGCACGGCTCTCCCCACGGCACCGCCGCCATCCCCGCACACGGCAGCCTAAAATGGCCTCCTCCCCGGGCCGCCTGTGCTCGGGGCGCGCGACGCCGCCGGAGGCCCTTCGTTACAGCACAGCCACGGGATGACGGCTTTTCGGAGGCCGCTCGTACAGCAGCCCCCGTGGGGCTGCGCGGCGGGGCTGGCGCGGGCCGGGTTCCCAGCCAGCGCGTACCGCCCGACCCCTCGGCTTCGCGAAAAGGCTTAAAACTAATAACCACAATCCCCGGGCGAACGACACCAGCCAGCCCGCAGCGCACGGCGGAAGCCCACGCGCGAGCAGGGGCGCGGCCTGCGGCGCCCGGGGCCGCCCCTCGGCTCCGCGCTCGGCCCCGCCCGCTCGGGC
>JAPSGF010000004.1:16605386-17015914 GCA_035772895.1 Perdix hodgsoniae | reverse complement strand
GGGGGCGCCGAGCGGCGCGGCGGGGCCGGGCGGGCGGCGGTGCCTGTCTTGCCCGCCGCTCGGCGCTCGGCTCGGCTCCGCTCGGCTCGGGGAGGAGGGCCCTAGCCCAGCGCGCGGCCAATCCGGGCGGGCGCTGGCGGCGAGCAGGGCAGAATGGGCCGTAGTTGAGCGAAATAGGAAAGCTGCGAACAGTGTGGAGTGCTCCCGGTGTAAATAAAAGGGGGGGGAAGAAAAGTTTCCCCAAGTCGCGGCTCTGCAGCGTCGCTCCGACGGGGGCGCGGGGCTTCGTGCGCGGCGGAGACCGGCGCTCGGGACTTTGCCGTGCGGCGTTCAGGCGCTCTTCCCATTGTGTTTTTTTTTTTTCAAAATATGGCAAAGGTTCAGGTGAACAATGTAGTGGTGTTGGACAACCCTTCTCCTTTCTACAACCCCTTCCAGTTCGAAATCACATTTGAGTGCATAGAGGACCTGTCGGAAGGTGAGTACCGCTCTCCGGACGCGGGTTCCGCGGCCCGGGGCCGTCGGATGCGGGGCCGTGCGGGGCTCCCCTCGGCCCGGGCCTGCTCTCCTCCCCGCAGAGCCGTGCCGCCACGCGGGGATGCGGAGCCGCGGCGGGGCCGCCCGGCCCCGATCCCGGCGGGGAAAGTTAGCGGCGGAGCCCTCGCTCCGGGCTCTCGGCTCCGGGGCCGCCGCTCCGCTTCGCTCCCCGCCGCGCCATCGTGGAGGCCGCCTTCAAGTTGCGAGGAACTTGTTAGAGTGGTGGTAGCCATGTTGCCAGCTTTGTGTGTGCGTGGGGGGGAGGAGGGGGGGGGGCAGAGCGGGAGCGGGCGGACGGGCAGGGCGCCGCGCGGCCCCGCGACGCGGGAGCGGAACTGTTGCGCGGTCGCAGCGCTGCGCCCGGGCGGTACCCGCAGCGCGGGCAGCGTTTCGGAGCGAGCGGCGCGGGGCCTCGCGCTCCATTTTAATACTTCGGAAAAAAAAAAAAAAAAAGGAAGAAAAATAAGAAGAAAAGCGGAGCGGGAGGCAGGGCGAGCGGGCGGCTCTCCGCGGGCGCAGTGCTCGGGGACCGGCGGACGGCGGTCCGGGGGCGCCCAGCCGTGCCGTGAGGAGGGGGTGGCGGCAGCCACTATTTTTGGAAGTCACTCGAAAGTTACCGGCTGTCGCCGGGGGAGGCGGCCCGGCGCCGCCCTGCACGCCGCCCCGCGGGGACCCCGGAGCGGGAGACGCGGCTGAGAGCCCCGTCTCGGCCGGGCTCGCGCCTCGCCGTCCGCCCGGCGGGCCGCGAGCGGCTCCCGGCCCGGTCTGGCCCGGCTCGCTCCGCAGCGTTGTCCCCGCGCCGCCGGCAGGCCGCGCCGCGCCTCTTCGCGGGAGGCGCCCCGAGAGTCCGCGCGGGAAGCCCCGGGCGGGAGATTCGAACGCGGCGGCGCACGGCGAAGGAAGCCGGGCGCTGCGCGGCGGCCCCGAGCGGGGGCCGGAGGCCGCTCCGCCGGAGCTGCCCGGGAACAGGTGCCGCTGCCGGCCCTGCCCCGGTGGGGCCCAGTGCTGCCTGCTCGCCGGGAAGGCGGCGGGAGGCAGGGAGGGAAACTCGTGGCGACGGAAAATGGGGACGTCGCTGTCGCACGGTTGCCTCCCTCGGCACTCGGCACGGGTTTCTGCCGCTGTGCGGAGGGTTGGCGGTGCTGTCAGGAACTTTGAGAAAGTCCTGTTTGCGTTTGGGTTTCCTCCAGGCCTCCGCCACCCATCCTGAAACTGACCGGCGTCTCAGCTTAACAGCCTGTACCAGTGAGCTCCGTGCCCACCCTGCGGCTGCTCCTCCCTGCCTCGGGCAGTCAGAGCTCACTCAGGACAGCAGCACCTGAATCCTTAAGTCCTCACACCGTGTGGCACGCAGCAGTGCCCCCAGCAGAACAGGCACGGGGCATCACCGTGCCTTTCCTTCGGCTGTGTGACCGCTCCTCGCTGTGTGTGTTTAACACTGCAGTTACATCTGGACGGTCAGGCTGCTAATTAGAGATAGCCCAGTTCAGAATTCTCAGTTCCCTTCCCCCATCTGATGAAGGTTAGACTACAGGATACATTTAGGGAAGGAATGCTATTTTTCACGTTTAAAAACAAGGTTGAATAGCTTTTCTAAAAGAATGAATTGCTGTCATTTCCTTAGCATTTGTGTGCTAATGTCTACTCTGCTGTTTACAGCCAGTCCCGTGCTCCACTGATCTTAAAACTAAGTTCACTTTCCCCCATTTTTAAATTACTACATGTCATCATTCCTCAGCAGTATCAGATCAACCTTTTAAAGGTATCTTTCAAAAGCTTGTTTTTCAGTACTAAGTGTTACTGGTTTAGAATGACTTTATTTTCTTGGAGTAACAGCAAGTGATGGTACAATAACCTTAAGTGATCTAGCCTATAAGTACTCACTCCTTGTGCATAGCAAACTGCGCAGACTCCAACAAAAGGTCATCAGTAAAAAAGTATATATCAGTATAAAAGCCTGCAGTACCCCAGTAGCTAACACCAGGTGCTTATGGGGTAAACAGAGCCTCTGATGCAGAACCTGGTCAGTTGTGCTTCCCTATATGAAGGGTTAAGGTTTCATTAATGAGGAAAAACAGTTGCATTCCTGAATACTGGACCTTCCTGCAGACTGAGGAAATTCTCATTACATGTCCTAACGAGTAAATGGACCCTGCGTGCTGTAGAACAATCACAGCTTAACCTGCCTCTGAAAGTAGCTGGACTCTTGCAGTACTGACTGACTAGAGAAAGGTGGTGGAATCATCTAGTTCATAAGGACTGGGAAAAGCATCATCTTCCCTCATGAAGACAAGTTCCTTATCCTTTATGCCAAAGAAACAATTTTAAGCGAAGCAAAATCATAGACAGTGAAGAGTGGAAGACCCTTAGCTATAATGATAAATAATGCTTGTTATGTAATTTTTGTTCTGCAGATTTAGAATGGAAGATAATTTATGTGGGTTCAGCTGAAAGTGAAGAGTATGACCAAGTGTTAGACTCTGTTTTAGTAGGACCTGTTCCTGCAGGCAGACACATGTTTGTATTTCAGGTAAGTCTGAATTAAATCTTTCTAAAGGAGTTACGTTATTTTGATTTTTGAAGATGACCATGACACTAAGAGGCATTTGAAAAGCTTGAAAAACTTTCAGTCAGCTCTTCAGGTATCACACTCCTTTCTTTCAGATTTATATTTTGCCCCCAATATTTCCATACTAATATTTTCATTTGTAGTATCAATATAAGATATGTTGATAAAGGCACGGTTCCTGTAGGTGATGATAATTTTATATAATAAAATAGTAGAATGGTGGGCTTAACTCCCTCACAGCCCAAGACAGATTTGAACCACCTGCTGTGAGCAGGGTTGCCACTCACTAGATCACGCTCATAGTGTAAGTCTCAATTACTTGAAAATTTCAGGTTCTGAAACTTTCAAATGAAGAATTATTATTTTTCCCTCGTCCTTCAGGATGTGCTGAAGGAATGAGGTTGGGTTGGAGGCTATGTTTATTAAACACATATACATATGTGCTGAAATGTTTCTGTTTTGTTTTGGAGCTGGGCCCTATTTCTTTCCATACAAAAAATGAAGATGCTGTTGATCTTGTTCATCACGTTCATTACAGATGCATAATTTATCAGTAGTTCTTCTGTTATCAAGATGTTTTATCTTATAGCATCAGTTGGTCAGAATTAGATGATCCTCTATTACTCTCAAAAGAGGTCATCTTCTAGCATTATATCCAGAGATATCAGCTAGCACTTGCATTTCTGATTTAAATACTGCACTATTTTCAGTCAGGTTACAAAGAATCATCACTGGCAGTAATGCGGAGGAGCAGGAGGCAGGTATTTTTTATATATATATATATATATATATATATATATATATATAAGCTGTATTTTGGTTGTGTCATAATAGGAGAGCCTTGAAAATTTAATTTATTGGTCTTGCAGTTCCTCTTGAATGAACTCTCCATTTTAAATGGATATGAATGTTTGTAATTGACATTAAAGCTAAACTAGGAGTGGGCATGCAAGCATCTTGCTTGCATTTTAATAGGTAAGAGACTGTGTCCCTTTTATTTCTAATTGAATTACTGTTGGTCTGAGTACGTTAGAGTTGAAAACCACTGGATTTCAGGTGAGGGTAGGACTTGGCTGATGTTTATGTAAGAGACTATCAAAAACTGAACAGCTGTAGTAGGCCTTTGCTGGTGACTAAAGCTACTTTATTCACCAAACTGATACTGCCTGGGAGATGGAGAGAACAAGGGAAGGGCAGAACGGGGCGCATTGCAGAGCTGCAGGAGGCATGTATGTAAACCAGAGAGGTGATATCTGTCAGATATAACACAACAAAAGGCCCTTTGCAGAAATGCATAAAATTTTCAGCTAATAATATGCCGTAGACTTTTCTAAATACAGAAATTGCTGAAATAGCAAATAAAATGGAGTGTCACACACACAGTACTGAGGGTGATAAAACTACCTTTTGTGAAAAAGGAGCTCTGTATCAGGTTGGTACATTAGTCTTACATACAGAAAGATGGCAAACTGTTGTGCTTCTCAGACTTGGACAGTCAAATTCTTAACATTTTAAAAGATTTCAGTATTAAAGGCACACTGTCTTGCCTGTTTAGATTAAAATACCAAGATAGAGGTAATGAACCCTGATGCCTTCTCTCTCGCTATGCATTTGGGGATTTGCAGTAAATTCTCTTGGAGATTATAAATTATTTATAACTTTATGGGGAGATATGACTCTACACTAATTTAGCTACTCTCTAGTAATAGCTAAATGCGTATCTGTCTTAAGTGGAAAAGCAAGATAATTCATGACAGCATGTGCATTGAGTGATTTCATTAATCCTTAAATAATTATTAGCATGAGAATGGCACATCAAGACTGTGATTTTTATGTGGAAGTTAATCTTGCTACCTCTTCTTGCCTACTACAACATCTGTTTGCAACCACTCGCGTATCCCTGTGTATGACTACCTGTTCCCTAGGGAATTGGGAGGTTTTATATCCAAGGCAGGGAGTTAAACATTTGAGAAAAGACAACAGATTATTATTTTTTTTTAATCATGTTCAGTGTCACTGCCGCTCAACAAAACAGTAGTCAGTAGCTAAACAGGACTAGAACAGTATTTCTGTAAGTTCACAGCTGTATCATCATAGCATATTATGGGACATGAAATGCCAGTGGCAGTCAGGAAGAGCTGAAATACCATGTTAGGTGCTAGTTGAGTTTTTTTTTTATAGGGAGTTAAATCGAATAGTGTACTTTTGCAGCGTATTATTCTATAGTTGCCTACTGTGGAATTTCAGGTAGTCACATGGCCCTGGGCACTGAGAAGGATGACTGAATGTAGCCTATTCATATATTGGCAGTTCTTGTGTTTTCTTGTAGCCTCTATGCTTCTTTTCCTTGGCCATTCCCCTGGACAAGCTGTGAAGTCATTTGGACACTGCATGCTCCCTTCAGGGCTGGGCGAGTCTACCCAATTCCCTAGCTGGATTTCACTCTTCGCTGGTGTATTTATACCCAAGAGGTCCAATTCATTTAATTGTTCTGTAAAGAGCCTGTAGCTTCTTACAAAAAGCCAGACTGGTTTGAAGGCTCAAAATATAAGTAGCAAAGAGTAGAAGTCAATGATGCATGATTACTAGCTCCTGAATTTCACAGTGATAGAGCATACAAATACTAGAGAAAAACAGGGATAATAGGTATAGCAAAAATTAATCCCATTCATCCTCTGTCCTAAGGGAGGATTCTGCACACCTGAATTATTCTAACATAATTAATACTCATTTTTACTCAGAACAAAAGTGTTCATGAAAAATTGTAAACATGAGTCTTTTTCATTTATTCTCAAATTGCTGTTAGTCTAAATTTTAGAGCAGAAGGAGGTACCACATTTTTATCAACAAGTGTTTAGTTAGAAAGCATTTTCAGAGTCCAAGGTAAACCACATTTTATGAAGTAATCTTTATTGATTATTAATAATTACAGTACTACAGAAAGTAAGGATGCTAAGGAAAATTGTGTTAGTTGCTTATGAGGACTGTACAGTGGCTAAAAATGTATGATGTCCCACAGTTATCAGTGCATTTAACTGCATGCATTTTAAGAAATGTAGGCATTCAGAAGCAGATGAGAGACATAGTTTGTTCCTTTCCTAGATGTCTGGGGGACAGTCCAGACCTCACTGTAGCCTGTCCCTGCTTTTGCTGAAATACAAACTACAGTCTGTATTTGTAAGGATTTAGTCATGTTAAAAAATGCGTACAGATCAAGTCAATCTAAGAGGTATGGAAAGAAATACTTTAGCCCACCTTAGTAATTCAGTAAGAGAATAATGGCACTGTAGAATTAGAGAGCTATTGGCATGCTTGTTCAAACAACAGCTCAGCTAATTATGTATTGAAAAGCAGTTTTGGATCAGAGCTGTCTAATCACCCTGGAGAAATGTCAGCACACAGTATTACTCCGTTGTAAGTAATTCCCTCTCTAGAGGATACCGTCCTAAATTCAGGGTTGACGTTTTTATAAAAGCAGGTCTGCTTTCAGGTTAACTTGAAAGAAACATTTTAAATTTACGTACAGTCTCTGCTAACTGCTGGGACATATTACTTGAGATTGCCCTGCTAGATAGGCATACGGTGTTGATTTTATTTTAATAAATCTTTCCTTTTCACATCTAGGCTGACGCACCTAACCCAGGGCTTATTCCAGATGCAGATGCAGTAGGTGTAACAGTTGTGCTAATTACATGCACCTATCGAGGTCAAGAATTTATTCGAGTAGGCTACTACGTAAACAACGAATATACTGAAACAGAACTGAGAGAGAATCCGCCAGTAAAACCAGACTTTTCTAAGGTAAGGCACGTTCAGTCTGTCTCTTGTATGCTTATAAAATATTTTTAAGAGTCAAACTCCAAATGATTTCATAAATTATGCTGAATAATGCAAAAAGACTGGGGAAGTGGAAGTACCATGTATTTCCCACAAATCTGGAGAACATTCAGAAATCAGTAACAGTTTCTGCTAATTTGAAGCTTTGTTTGGATGTCAGTATGAATTTATACTCTTGAAATGAAATAGAGACTAGGTTCCCTCTACATGAATCACTGTTGACAAAGTGGCTCTGTTCTTCAAAAAAAAAAAAAGAATGTTTTTTATAGGACAGGAAATTGGGATCTGAAATTGAAGTTTTAATTCAACACAGTCCCTATACAACTATTCCTATTTTCTGCAAAGCAGAAACTGAAGAACAGCTTTTCTATGAAAAGAGAAGATGGGTAACCTGGTAAGAGCAGGTTGGATGATTATTCAATAAGTGGACAACATGGTCAGAAGTTTAAATTTTTAACTTGAAAAACATAGGTATTTTCATGCTAAAAACTGAACCAGGAGTAGAATAAAAATGAGATGTAGAACAGAATTATTTGGAGGAGAAAAACCAATTAAACATCAAAAACTAGTCAGACCAAATCCTGTGGAACAAACACACAAAGTTCTGTACTCTATCCTGGCTTGCTTTAGTAAAAGATCTTGTGGAATTGGGGTTTTCTCTTTATGAAAGCTGGTGTGTACATGTTCATGTCCACAGTGGTCATGATTAAAAAAAAAATTGGCTATTTCTCAAGTTTACATGAATTATACAACTAGGTATATGAAGAAGGGAGTGGAATAATGTATATATTGTAATGACTACAGCTATAATTCCCATAGTCTGAAACAGATCCTCAAATGTAACTTAACTAAACTAGTATGTAAACTGTTTTTTAAAAGTTGCTAATGATTTTCTATGTTTAACATTATTTTCAAGGATCAGTTGCTTTAAGTTACTGTTAATTTTTGATTCTTAAATCTATAATCTGTTCCTTTTTTATTTATTGTGTTACTGAAATCTTTTGTTATCTTTGGTGTGAATGCTAGAATAACTTTATTTAAGTAATTGAATTTAGAAATACCTTGCCATAATTGTTTTTTTTGTAATATAAAAATTGCTTGTATGAAAAAGAACAGGAAAAGCTGTCAGGTATTTGTACCAAAAGGTCTTAATATGACTTCAAGACAGAACTTAAACATGCAAGAGGAACATAAGGTCATTAAACACATTTAACTGTTGTTGATAGGAAGTAGACCTACCAGGTCAACTTAGTTTGCATAAGGGGTGGGGAAAATATTTAAGAGCACATCCTTGGAGAATAAAATAAACAGTACTAACAAGGAAGGATTTTTCTATGATCAGTTTTAACTTCAATGAGATGAGGGCTCAGTTGTGATAATTTGCCATCCTTCAAAATTAACTGTATTATTTGGAAAACAGTATAAGATTGAGAGAAAGTGAACGCTTCTTTTTGGGCTGCATACATATAAAAATGTACCACTTTTTCAAAGACAAATGAAGGCCAACTATAAGAATAAAATGTGACCAGTGTCAAGGTATGCCCAGTACTAAATCAGAGTAATGTTTTTTCAATTTAAGATGAATCGAAAGTATAGCCATCTAATGCAAGGAAAAGCTTTTCTCTTAGATGAGGAGAAACAGTTGATGGAAGCAGTAAAATTATGGCAAACACCATGAAATTGATGCAGACTTTTATCAAGTCATGCAGCATAAGGAATGTTTGTAGGAGTAGTTACTTGCTTTAATAAGCACTGCCTAAAGTAAAACCCTTGCACTTCATTTGCAAAGTTGTATAGTCTTAAAATCACAGAACACTTAACTGCTTTCTTAGGAGGATGCTTTTATTTTGCTGGATTGGATATTAAAGTAAATGGACTAGTGGTGTATTTCTGTAAGCATGTTTTTATCCATATGTAGTAGGCTCAAATTTGCAATTACATTAACAAATTATTTTGCACATATATGGCTGCAGGAGTAAGAGGGGAAAAAGAAAACACACATGAATGTGAATTCTGATTAGAGATATAAACACTACATATAACCCCTTTCTTTTCTTCCCACCCAGCTCCAAAGGAATATTTTGGCATCTAATCCCAGAGTCACAAGATTCCACATTAACTGGGAGGACAACACTGAAAAACTGGAAGATGCAGAGAGCAGTAACCCAAATCTACAGTCACTGCTTTCTACAGATGCATTACCTTCAGCATCAAAGGGATGGTCAACATCAGAAAATTCATTAAATGTTATGTTAGAATCTCATATGGACTGCATGTGACGAGCCACCATCGTTTTGGTACTGTACATGTATTAAACTGTAAAAACAACCAGAACTATTTCCCTCAGTTTCCCTAAGTATATAGTTGACAAGCAATGTGAAGAACTTGTTTTAAAACATCCTGTAGAAAGTTTATAAAAAATAACAAAAACCCAAAAAACAGTATTTGAGCAAATTGTGGAATATAAATACAACTATTTTTAAGTAATTGCTTTTTTTTCTCTAACTTGTTACTCTGTTGGTCTAAATTGAACCTTATTAAAGTATGCGTATTTCTCTCCCCTCCCCCCCTTACTTTGTAAGCACTGATGAAAACAAAAAACCTGAAAATTGAAATAGTCAGGCAAAATGAAGCAATATTGCTATGCTGTGTCCTTATCTCTGATATCCAGATTGCCAAATATAAAGTGGCCTTTAATTAAAAACCTGAAGAGCAAAGCTGTTATTAGAGGAAGTATAAAGACAAGTGCTTAAAAAAAAAAGCCCCCAACTGTCCTCTTTCTGTGGAAGTGGACAGCACAGTATAATTTTAGGTGCAAGCTTCTTTTCATTTCTGGGCACACACTTGTTACTTAAAGCATGCAATTTGAGATTTACCATCTGCCATCCTCAATTTTAGGACTTTTCTTAATCTCCTGCTGCTAGTTAAACGTTTCTTTTTTGGAGGACAGTGTTTCATACGGATTCAGGTGGGTATTTCATGTGAAAATCCTTTTGCAGCCACTGAATGGTATACATAGGTGGTTGGAAAGATTCAAGAATAGCATGAACACCCCCAAAAAATGGCTCTTCTGCAAGATTGTAATGCACAGTTGCTGGTTCATACGTTGATTTTTCAAGTACGCTATGTTTTTGGCTGTGTTTTTAACTTGTAGTAAGGAGTTCAGATGTTTTCTTTCAGTTTTTTGAAAGATCTGGAATTTACCATATTTCAGTTTTTTGTTACCCTTTAAGGGAAAATGATGCACTAGTATAAATAAAGATTCAAACCCAGGTACTTCATACTCAAGAATGCACTGCCTATCCTGAAGGTCTTGCAGTGACACACTCCCTATTACCTGAGGCACTCTTGAAGATAAAGAATGAGGCAGTGAACTGTAAAGACTTCAGACATTGTTATGACACTAACAATTTAGTTATTCCTTCTAATCCTTGTCAGCCTTATAGGTTTACTGTGACTATATATGCATTTAAAATTGTAATCTGTCATGTCAGATTACAGAACTATTGTTCTGCTGGTTACTAGTAACCACACAAACTGTGAACTCTTGTAGGTTCCAGGCCCTTAAAAGAGATAAAATTCACTATGACTTGGCAGAATAGCTCCGAATAAGAATAGAATGCTTTCTTTCCATTTTCTGCATTCTCTAATAGGGATGAAGATGTCCCAATCAATTAGCATTTCTGTCTTTCTCACATAATTAGTACAGTTGTCTTTAATTTAAAATGTATACTTTCAAATTGCAAAGGAAAGACCTGATGTGAATGTTACGTGTGCATGTTTCTTTCTTGCATCACAACTCAGCAGAGCATCTGGTAGTTGAATGACCAAATTGTACTGAAAGCCATTAATATTTGGAACCCAAATTCTAATGTGATACTGCAAAAGTCAGCATGTCTCAAATGTAAACATTTAACATAGTCATCTGCTGAAAGGCTAATGATGTCTGACTTAAGCTAAAGCTATTGTAATAGTATTTCAAACCTCGGTTCCTGCTAGTAATTGAAAGTGATCAGGTACAAGCTATAACCAGGATGCATCCACCAATAGCACAAAGGCTTTTTAGAAGCATGTGCTACAGGGAGAGAAAGAAGCAAACTCTTACTGCCATTGCAGAATCAACTACAAAACACGGTGAGCAAAGCATCAATCAGCCTGCAAGCCAGTTAATTTAGAGAAATTCAGAGAGATGAATTTTGAGAGGAATGGTCTTTCTATGCTTTCTAAAAGATAGGGAAGCTCTCAGGTTTTCTTCAAGCCTGTCCAGATCTTAGCAGTCCATACAAACTGTTTTCTGTATTTGCCGCATTTCCTGGCAAAGCCACATTCCAGAGATGGAATTTGGTTATTCCAGATGCTTTAGGACTCATGACCAGGTGACATCAAAGCACAAAATTAGTGGCATTAAAAGATACAGTGAATATACTGCACCTCTATAAAAACTTGTATCTTATCTCTGACCTTTTCAGGACAGCAGGGCTGCTTACCAAATGTAGACAGGTAGCACTGACAGCAGAACATTACAATTTCAATGCTGAAGACAAGTTCACTCATCAACAAACTTCAATTTGTATAAGCTATCAACATGCAAGAAAATGCTACAGACTCTAGTGAAAGGAATAGTGATGCATCTCATTGTACTTGTACGTCAGCTAGATAGATATACTCAATTCCATTAGAAGATTGTCATAATATTCATCAGAGATTTTTCATATACAAAGAAACAGATGGTTCACACAAGGCCTTGTTACTGATGAAAGATGAGGTTATTTTTCTGTTTAGCTTGAAAAAAACAAACACACTGTCCCTTCATCTTACAGTCATTGTGATTAATTCATGCATTATTCTATATTCTAATTTGAATTACTATGACATTCAGAGTTGGAAGGGTGCAAATTACTCTAAGGGAGAGTGGTGAAATGCAACCTCCCTAACAGCTCTGCAAAACACCACTGACAATACTACTCTTTCTTCCTATCTTCAGGGCTCAGAATGTAGGTATAATAACCATGGTCACTTAGTTTACAGCCTGCCCTGCACTGCTCCTGAGTGAGTCGCAATGTCAGAGACAAAGCTGACAATGTGACAATCCATTATTTTTCTTTGGAGGGCTGGTTTTCCTGAAGTCAGCTGACTGATGACTAACCCAGTTGCATATAGATAGATAGATAGATAGATTGCTTACTGCCATCTGAAATTGGTGGTAAGGAAGAAAAAGGGAAAAAAAAAACCAACAACCTTGTGTATGCACACTCCATGCTAATCCTCATTTACAAGAGACAGAAAAGAGCAGAGTAACTAAATCTTGTGATTTCTGTCTGGACGACTACAGGAAATCTTTCACTTTCTTAATTATCCTGCTACTCATCTACAACAATTAATCTGCAAGACAGTAGCCTGCAACTTCAGTGGGCCAGATTCTTAACTTCCGTTGAGAGCCACAAAAGAAGTTTGAGCTGGAGATGGTGTATCACATCTGTGGCTTGCTGGAGGATTCTGCTCAGGGTCAGACAAAATGAAACTGACAACTACCTATAATGGCAGACAGTGTATGAGGAACTGGTCATGCTAGGCCTTCTCATCTGTATTTATGTTTCCAGCTTAAGTTCACAGAATCACAGAATTATCAAGGTTGGAAAAGACCTAAAAGATCATCCAGTCCAACCATCACCATTACTCCCCAGCTAAATCCTATCCCTCAACACAACTTAGACATGGGCTGCAGAAGGCAGGTGGAGGTATTTTCACTTGATTTTCAGTCTTAGCAAAGAATTTCTAAGAGTGAGAAACCAGCTGGAGTCGCTATGGAGGCTACACTCAAGTTAAATAGGGTTTGTATCTAGAATATAAAGGCCCCTCAGAAGCAAAGGGTGGGATGGAGGGAGGACACCCATCAACATTTCTGACTTTTGCTAATGCTGGCTTGGAAGCATGGTGGGCACTCACTGTCCGTGGTATGGGTGATGTGACCAGACTCCAGCAGACAACCAAGGAAAAGAGTTTGTGCTGCAGAATGTCAGCACCAGATGTAGGAGATAACAGCTAACTATTAACAGCAATGCTAAGAACTGGCTGAAATGTCAGGAGTTCATAGGTTTCCCTGTGAAAGTCTGTTCTACAACTGAATGAAATGCCTGACACTTCAGTAGCAGGAAGAAAACCTCTCATGCAGGCCTGCCTGAATGCATTCTGCCAAGATTGTGACTTCTGGCCAACACTGTTGATAAAGACGTTCCTCCTGCAGTATTTCTTGTCCCTCCTATCTGGAGGCCTTCAGATACAGGTGTGAACAGACTGATATTTTTGAAGACAGACTTTGCTCTAATCTGTTCCATGCAGGTAGCAACTGTCCCAGGACAAGCATTAGTGAGAGGAAATTAAGGGAATATGCTGATCTCCAGGAGATACTGCTTGAGGGATACTGCATTTCTCCCAGGAGCTTTGATCAAAATTTCAAAATTCACTCCTTAAAGAAGTTTAGCAGACTTCCTAGAGAGTTAAGGCCTCCTCAACTTGAGGCCTAACTGCTTAGGGAACATCCAGTGAAGTCATACTATAAGAAAAATATTTCCAACATATATGCTGACAGAAAGTACTACGAGTTCATGTACAGTTTTGAATATTCAGGAAAATAAGAATCATGTGTTAGGAGTAAACATGCGAAAAGACTAGCCTAAAGGCTGTATCTCAATAACTTAATCAGGGCCATAGTGTGGATTCAAGTACTGCCATGCTATCATCCTCAGCAGTAAATTGTTGGCTAGCACGTTCCTTGTCACTGCCTTAGCCTGTATCAACCAGCAAGTGCCCAGAAACAGCTTGGGGGTCTACAGATTGGGAAAAATGTCTCCAATTTCAGTATTGTGTGTATCCCAGGATACTGATAACATGTACTCTATTCATAACACTAATTCACAGCAAGCAATTGGAAGTGGTTTCTACTGGATGACAAGAGAGACAAAGGTTAGCATCTGAAGACCACGTAGCAGGGAAAGGCTTACTACAAGAAGAAAAATGGTTGCTTACCCTCAAGTTTGTTGCCTTCAATGAGGAACACTAAAGGAGCATATAGTAACAAAATGCTGTTGGCATCAATATGGACAGTGACAGACTTTGCAAAATGTCAACAAGAGGCAGTACTCTGAGGGGGTTCTGTAGAGGCTGTAAGAGGAGAGGCCAGAAGGCTGTATTTCATACAGCTCAGGAGGGCGTATTGTACAGAACTGAAGAGTAGGAGAAGCAGCTGATAGTCTCACACATTTTAGACAAGCTGTTCTGAACACAGTTCACAAAATTCTTTATGTAGTCCATCTGTGGACTGAACAAAACTCTCCAGAAGTTTCAACAGCCAAGTATGCACCAGAAAATGTCGGCATGATTGTGGCCTAAATGCCCACGGGCTCCAGACCCACCAGCAGCAGGCATGTGTGGGCTGCAACCCCTAATGGAGTCAAACACACTGAAACGATTGCTGCAAATCTCAGGCTCCAGGGGAAAGGGAAATATTTTCTTTTTAGTGATTATCTCATCCAAATACGCACATGCAGTACTACAGCTGTGAGGACTGCAAAACATTTAAACTCAATAGTAAGGTGGAAACAGAGAGAGATTTTGTTAAACTTCAGTCTCCTTCTGGAAAAGTATGTACCAATATTGAAAAATTAAGGGCATATGAATGACTATTTGTCATTCTCAGATGGGAAGCAGAAAGAATGAACCAGGCCTTCACAAAATATGAACACTCTGTAGACAGAAAATGTGAGATAGGTGGTTCCTATGTTTTACTTACAAATCAAGAAGTTCTCTACACTCAAAGGAAATTTTTGCCACTGAGTTGCTGCATGTGGGTTGACCTTGCGGCTGACAAATTTAATGGAAGAGATGACAAAGGAATAAAGCTTGGTTCCTTGTAAAAGTCATAAATTTGGATAGAATTATCAACAGAAAACATGTATTATGTGTTAGCAAGAAAGGCATCCTAATAAAACAAGTAAACTCAGCATGCTATCTAGAGACTGAAAGTAAGGTTCTGTTTTTACCCACAAATAGAATCGATTACTTGTCCTTTGGAAAAGTTATTTGCAGCAAGCTGTCAACTTGAGCCTCTCAGCGAGGTAAGAAAGATGAAGCTCTTCAATACTGATTCAATTAAAAAAAAAAAAGGATAAAACAACACAGGGTGTTAGCCTGCATCATACTTTCTGAATCAGCAAAACACATCTGATAAAGCACAGATTTTGTTTAAAAAGCCTTGGGGGAAGCAAGGTTTGAACCTGTTTGAAAGAGTGGGGGACTTGACAGTAAAAGAAGCTAGAGTTGGATTACTTTTTCAGCAGTTCTACAAAGTTAATTCTAGCTCGGTCTAGATAGGTCAACAGGTTTGCAGCAGGCAGATGACACTGCAGGGCCCGAAAAAATCATAATGGATTTTAAAGGAAATGTTTCCTGAGGTAGAACAGAAAACAAAAAGAGTTTTAGTGCAACAAGTGCATTAATTATCTAGTACCATGTCCAGGCATCAAGAAATGCTTGTATGGAAAAATGGAAAATTGATACGATAGCTTTGGAAGAAGAATTCCAATGTCCCCAAACAGTTACCACCAGATGGGCAATGGATGCAAGATACGTTAATGTAAAAGATCTTATCAGAGTTTGGTGAGTTACTGGCGGATTTCTCTGAAAAAGGAATCCAGATATAAGACAATTTTTAGCTTATACAGGCTTTTACCAATTCATGAGTGTGTCTTTTGGCATATGTAGACTGTAATCATAAAGTCAGTAATTAAACTGCAGTCCGGACTACATTTATATAATGTAACGAACTAGGAGGAAATGGAACTTACAGATTTAGTCTTTCTACTATGGAGGAGAAAATATTCATTATGAGTCTCCTCTAATGAGAAAGTAGAAATTGGTCATAACTGCACTCTTCAAATTACAAGAAATTCAACACAATTTTATAGTACTCAAAACTCATCATTTGGTGCTTCTGAACGAACAGCAAGTTGACAAAATCAACATTAGGTACAACTCCAGAACTATTAATTAATAAGACACTCCTTGAACAAGGAAGGCAAAGGAAATAACTCAAGCTACATCCAAACTCTTGGGCTAGAAATTAATGCTTTAGTCCAGCAGTTCAAATGATGAAGATGTTCTCTATAATTAAACTAAGGCTAAGGTTTCTGGTGAGGTACTCAAGTTTCATTCATGATAAAGGTTCTTAAATATTCAAGGTGGAAATTCGACACACCTGCAGTAAGATTTCAGGAAAGTGAAGGAGATAAAGTGTTTTTTTTAAAATATAAAGAAAAGTGAAATGCAGATGATCTAAAGACCTAAAACGATCCTTTCACAAGAAGCAACTATCATAGAATCATAGAATCACAAGGTTGGAAACGATCTCTAAGATCATCCAGTCCAACCATCTTCACATTACCACTGCTACCACAAGCACTAACCCAGATCTCACAGCTCCTCATCCAGATGCCTCTTGAACAATGCCAGGGACAGCGACTCCACCACCTCCCTGGGCAGCCATTCCAGTGCCTGACCACTCTCTGAGAGAAAATTTTTTTTCATGTCCAACCTAAACCTCCTCTGGTACAACTTGCAGCCATTTCCCCGGGTCCTGTTTGTTGCCTGGGAGAAGAGGCCAAACCCCTCTTCACCACAACCTCCCTTCAGGAAGGAGTAGAGTGCAGTGAGGTCTCCCCTAAGCCTCCTCTTCCACAGACTAAATAATCCCAGCTCCCTCAGACATTCCCCATAAGACTTGGGCTCCATACCCCTCAACAATTTTGTTGCCCTTCTCTGGACCCTTTCCAGGGCCTCAATGTCCTTCCTGTAGTGAGGGGCCCAAAACTGAACACAGTACTCAAGTACAGCCTCAGCAGTGCTGAGTACAGGGGGATGATCACCTCCCTGCTCCTGCTGGCCACACTATTTCTAATGCAGGCCAGGATGCCGTTGGCCCTCTTGGCCACCTGGGCACACTGTTGGTTGATGCTCGGCTGAACATGAGCCAACACCCTCAGGTCTCTTTCCTCTTCACAATCACCCAGCCACTCGTCCACAAGCCTATAGCGCTGCATGGGGTTGTTGTGGCCAAAGTACAGGACCCGGCACTTGGCCTTGTTGGACCTCATCCCATTCACCCCAGCCCAGTGATCCAGCTTATCTAAATCCCTCTGAAGGGCCTCCCTACCCTCAGGCAGATCCACACTTCCTGCCAACTTGGTGTCATCTGCAAACTTACTGAGGGTACCACTCAATCCCCTCATCTAAGTCATCAGTAAAGATATTAAACAAGATGGGACCCAATACCGACCCCTGGGGGACACCACTTAAACAGGTCGCCAGCTGGACTTCGCTCCACTAACCACTACCCGTTGGGCATGGCGCTCTAGCCAGTTTCTTACCCAAACTATTTATCTCCACATATAATTTCAGTTGATTCTACTGCACGTGTATCACTATAAGCTTGTAAACTGCCATATCAGTTTCCAGGGAAATGTCTTTGAACATGACTGTCATGGCTGACCTGAAAACCAGACCACACAGAAAATGAAAGTGAAGTGGAAAATGTGGTGAAGAAGGCAACAGCAACATCAGAAGCCAAGAGCAGCTGACACAGGGAGAGTACTCCCATCAGAAGTGGACAAGATTGCAATGAAATTCATGACAAAATTTTACTCTAGGTCAGTGCCAGTCCCTGGGCAAAATTTTAATAATCCAGCCTGTTCTTAGTTCTTAATGCAGAACAAAATGTAGATATAACATTATATTGTTATTTGGCTGAGCCAAAATAGTTTCTTTTCAGACACGTTTGTCAATTGCTTGGGTGGAAAATCAGGGGCAAGTGTATTTCAAACAAGAGTGTATGCGATCATTCCACTACCACTGAAATAGCTGTCATAGTCCCAAAACTACAGAAGACACATCACACACGTATGCATAGCTTCAGAACTGGCAAAGATTTATTATCTGGTTTTCCTACGTATAAATAATGATGTTTCCAAACATAAAGAGAACAGTAGTATCTGAGAAACAGTTAATATAAACATGCTGGCTGAAACCTTTTGATTTTTGTCCCTAATTATTTCACAGTGTACTAGTAATATAGTCATTTGCTCAAATGAAGTCATTTGAAGAGGTGATTTGAGCCAGCATATTGTCCACTAAAAAGTCTGTAAAGATATCTAACATTCAGAGGCAGCTAGGACATAGTTAAAGCTTGTTGGAGGATTCTTTTTTTAAAAAAAGTCTGGGTTATTTTTTAAATAAACCTTGCTCTCCAACGGCATTTTTATATATCAGAAATAGCTCCTCAACACAGGGGTATACTTCCAGAAAACAAGCAGAAATCAAACTGGCCAATAAATAAATAAATAAATAAATATCAAACCCAGCCAAAAATATATAAAACAACAGAAGAACATATATTCCCCTGAATATATATGTTCAGAGGAAACGACATGATTCTAGCAAATCACACAATCTGAGCTCTGGAGAGGATGTCACATTTGTCATGCAAGAGAGGAACACTAAAAATACAGATCCACATCATCCTCTCCTAGCAAACCAGTAAGAGATACCTCTGGATGAGGCTTATAAGGTTCCCTGTTAGAAACTCATCACACTGCTTCACTGATACAGAACAAGCAGGACTGCCCTTCTGCAGAGACGTGGTAAGCCTCTACCAGCAGTTTTTTGCTTTAACTGTACTCATACAACCTGAAATCCAGAAGTAAAAGGCCTGTCTACATTCTTTGCATTGGAGTACATTACAAGGACTTCAAAGTGAAGAAGCACATACCTGCACTTGTAGATCCAATTCCTGCAGTAAGCACAGACCGTGGTGTAATCTTTACTGCATACTTGAGAAACTGAGATTTCCCTGTTCCTGGGTCTCCAACTAACAAAAGATGCGATTCACCTTGGGGGAAAATATTGACATAGAAGTAGATAGTAAATACACAGAGAAAAATATATGCAAAATGCTCTGAGTTAAATAATACTTCTAATTCTTCATCTCACATTTAGCACTACGTAAGCATTACAACATACTTACAGAGTGTGATCAATATATCATTTAATAAAAGCTTAGTTATATTGTTGTACCCAAACCCAATACTTACAATCAATTATTTAAAAAATAATAGCAGGTATTTGACAACATTTCTGTAATGCAAGTTCTTACATTCCCTTCTTAGATTCAGCTCACTATTTAACACGAAACAAAAGGATACCAGGGCTTAGCTATGTTTTCACTACTCAGTTACTTAAACTACTGGAAAAAGACCTAGTGAAAAAATCATGCTGTTTTTCTTAACTAACATTGTTATATCACCAACAATTATACAATTCAGTGATTCCAAAACAGTGTAATTATGTAAGTAAATTATTTGGATACTACAATCTCAGTGAAGTGAGACTGTCATCCACAAAACGTTATTACAACTTCAATTCAAACTATAATTTTATTTTGTTGCTGGAACACTAAGAAGATCCTGTATTTGTATACACACTCATATTACTTTAGAATTATTATGACCTACATAGATTGTGACCTGTGTACCACCTGGCACACGGCATATTTGCCATCTAATAACAACAGAAGGAGAATCAGCAGGTGGACAACTTACAGTAACAGATCTAAGTGAGAAGTGCTGACAATCACAGATGGAAAAGTCTGGCATTAGAAAGTAAATTGAATCCTTTAAATTTTCCTTTCAGTGTACTATAGTGATCCATATTAAGAAAATATTAATATTCCATCCTTTGATGCCTGATATCACTGGAAATATCCTACTAGAAATAATTTCAAAATGTCACTAATACAATAAAAAGCAAAGTTAATGTTTGATCTAAAGAAATTGCCAATAACATTCTACCTAATAGCATCCTGAACGTATGTTTTTACCTGATTTTATTTGGGAAAAATTAGAATTAAAAAAAAAGGATGTCCAGTCATTCTCTTTATTTTCTGTTTCTGTAATAGCAACTGAGCCATAGTTGCCACCACTTCAAGCTCCAAGCTCCTCCTTTAAGGAGCTTCAAGCTCCTCCTGTTTGTTGCCCATGCTGTACGCATTGGTGTAAATGCACTTCAGCTGTGCCCCTTGCCTCATCCCTGATCTCATTATCAATCCCCTAAGCTCAGCTCTAGCAGGCCTAGTTTTATTCTCTTCCCCCTTCATATCTAGTTTAAAGCCCTCTCCACAAGCCCTGCCAGCTCCTTGGCTAGGATCCATTTCTCCCTTTGAGGCAGGTGAGATCCATCAGCAGACCTCAGGCCAGCTGCTGAGTAGACCACCCCATGGTCAAAGAACCAAAATTCTTGTGTTTGCACCAGCCTCTCAGCCATGTGTTTGTAAGTTGGGTTTTCCTGCTCCTCTCAGTGTCCTTCCCTGCTACCGAAGGAGTAGAGGAAAATACTACCTGTATGCCTGCTCCATTAATTAAGCGCCCCAGTCCCCTGAAGTCATTTTTGATAGTCCTCAGGCTTCTGTCAGTGACCTCATCACTGCTGGCCTGAACTACAAATAAAGGGTAATAACTGAAGAGGCAGATCAGACTGGGGAGTTTTCCAGAAATATCCCTGATCCAGGCCCCGGCCCCAGGGAGGCAGCACATCTTATGGGTAGGGTCAGGCTGACGTGTAGGGCCCTCCTACATGTCAGTTCCTCTCAGAAGGAAGTTGCTGACAATCAATCACCCTTCTTTCCTTCCTGGTGGAGGCAGTCGAGTTGATTGCTTCACCCCAAACAACCTTGCAGGTAGATCTCCCACCACATCTTCACTCACCTCTCCCTTGGGTTCCAGAACCTCAAACCTATTATGTAGAGGAACCTGGGGAACTGAGGTAGGTTGAGATGGGGCTTGACTTCAGCAAAGCCTTTGACATTCTCCCACAGTATTCTTCTGGAGAAGCTGGCAGCCCATGGCTTGGACTGGTACACTCTTTGCTGGACAAAGAACTGGCTGGAGGGCAGGGCCCAGAGAGTGGTGGTGAATTGAGTTAAATCCAGCTGGTGACCAGACACAAGTGGTGCTCCCCAGGGGTCAGTGCTGGGGCCTGTCCTCTTCAATATCTTTATTAATGACCTGGATGAGAGCATTGAGTGCACCCTCAGTAAGTTTGCAGATTACGCCAAGTTGGCAGGAAGTGTCAATCTGCCTGGAGTAATGAGGCCCTATAGAGGGATCTGGACAGGCTGGATAGCTGGGCTGAGGCCAATGGAATGAAGCTTCAGAAGACCAAGTGGCAGGTCCTACACTTTGGCCACAACAACCCCAGGCAGCACTACAGGCTTGGGGCAGAGTGGCTGGAAGATTGTGTAGAGGAAACGAACCTGGGGGTATTAAATGATGCTCAGCTGAACATGAACCAGCAGTGTGCCCAGGTGGTCAAGAAGGCCAATGGCATCCTGGCTTGCACCAGAAATTGTGTTGCCAGCAGGAACAGGGAAGTGATTGTCCCCCTGTACTCAGCTCTTGTGAGGTCATATCTTGAGTACTGTGTTCAGTTTTGGCCCCTCATTGCAAGGAAGACACTGAGTGTCTAGAGTGTGTCCACAGAATGACAACTAAGCTGGCAAGGGGTCTGGAGCACAGGCCTTATGAGGAGGGGCTGAAGGAGTTGGGATTGTTTAGTCTGGAGAAGAGGAGGCTCAGGGCAGACCTTACTGCTCTCTGTAACTACCTGAAGGGAGGTTGTAGTGAGCTGGGGGTCGGCCTCTTCTCTTCTGTAACTGGTGATAGGACCAGAGGGAATGGCTTCAAGTTGCACCAGGGGAGATTCAGGATGGACGTTAGGAAATACTATTTCTCTGAAAGAGTGGTCAGGCACTGGAATGGGCTGTGCAGGGAGGTGGTGGAGTCACTGACTCTGGAGGTGTTCAAGGAATGTTTAGATGCTGTGTTGAGGGACATGCTTTAGTAAGAACTATTGGTAATAGGCAGACAGTTGGACTGGATGATCTTGGAGGTCTTCTCAAACCTTGAAATGGAAGGTGATTCTGTGATTCTATGATTTATCTCAGAGTCTGGAAGAATATTCAGCATTAAAAAAATAGTTCTCAGTCACAGAAATGGGATTATTATGCTTCTGAAGCCTTACTAACTTGGAAAGAAGGAGGAATATGGGTGAAAACAACAATGGGAACAATTGTTAGTACACAGAACACTATCAGAAACAATACTAACCTCTGATTCGAGTTCCAGTAGCATCAATCCTCTGCACACCACCAGCAAGTACCATGGCTACAGCCAGCTTCACCAGGTACAATCCAAACACTTGAGGACACAAGCTAGCCAAAATTTCATTCCTCCCTAGAACATGAGCAGAAAGTGGCACTCAGCACTGCCCTAAGAGTAAAACTTCATTTCTCATGGATATGTATATCCAAAAAAATTGGGCCTGCTTTTCTTTCTTTCCTTCTTTCTTTTTCATTTTTTAAATGAAAAAAAATGAAATGATTGTTTGATCCTAATGTTCTTAATTTTAAGGAAGTTAAATCTTCCATTGTCACAGGCAGCAATGCCAATCCTATCACAGTTTAAGGAATGGATGGATGATTTAGGAAAAGGCACTAATAAAATGCCATCACACAACTGCTTTTGTTTCAAATAAAAGTCTGGAGGCTGTGAAGAAGTAAACTTCATTTTTTCCACACTTCAAAATATCCCCTTGAAAACTGGTGTGTTGTACGTTTAAGAAAAATAAGAAAATGTTTTCACATGGCATAACACAGCTCATTTTGTCATTATTTTGACTCTACTTCTTCAGTGTGTTCCTCCTCTCCTCCTCCCTTCGATAGCCTTAAAGAGCAAAAGAGCACTTCCATCTGCTATGATAATTTTGTTGGCTTGCCCTTTGAGATTCTGATACCAACAGCACACAAGGGATTGCAGGATTCATGTCCTACATTAATTCTACTGCTAGGGCACATAAAACAAAGCAACCAATTTTGAATTCCTAACGTGTTTTAAATTTGGATACAAGTATGTGGAACTGGCAAAATAAGTAGGAACCTCGTAATGACTTGAGGCATATATGCCTCTTGTGGAGATCTTTGAGGGAGTTAACATATTTTTGTCCAAAAATGAAAAAATTCTAACTTTGGTCAGCCACAGCATAACTCAAGATTTAACTCCATAGTTGCCTCCATTTGACTTAAGAGTCATCTGCCTTTCAGCGATGAACAGCCCAGCAGCTCTGCTTCTTCTTAGTACCCAGAAAAAGCAAAGTCACCTAAGCTGTCTTCTCAAAACATACATAGTACACAGCATCAGGAACTGACTGACATGAAATGCAGAACTGGCTCCCATTCTTTCTTGAAAAACAGCAAACAAACACATACAACCTGTTCTGAAATGGCCTTCACAGTAGACTCATCAGGTTTGATCTCTGCCCTCAGCAGAGAGGATACTAATTCACAAAAACAGCCTGAAAGAAACATCTCAGACGGTCAGAGTTCTTCAAATTTCCTTCCCCATTTTCTTGTAGCCACTTCACATACATTTAATTCTGAATTATTAATATTGCACAAAAACACATTGGAGGCTTCCAAAAAATCATCTCGAGAATGAAAGACTACCTGCGACCATCAAAGAGTATCCTGACTTATATTCCAAAGTTTCACAACAGAGTGGTAACAATTGTTCTCACTCCAAACAGTCGCAAGCTAGCAATTAAACTACTTTCTAGGAAATGCAATTCTGAAGAATGTTTGCCATTGATGTAATCTCTGATTTCTCATGTGAGCGATCTGATTTTTAAGGGAAACACTGACATCTACTCTTCTTCCATTTGTGTTTCAAGGAGAAAGACTAAGTTCAAAGTTTTAAAAGATGGTGCTATTTTGAGACAGTTCAGTGACGTAAATCTCAGTGTCACTGGGATTTACATCAACGGAGAGGAAAGGAGTTCAGGGCACAACTGGTAATTGCTAGGTGGCAAATTAAACCAGAATAAAATTAGGAGCCAGCCTGCTGAACACTCTGGCTGTTGGAAGCCACTTTCAAATCAGAGAGTCTCTCCGTATGTGATGTGAGGCTCCACAGCACTTAAATCATGGAGCTTTACATTCCAGAGTAAAGCTAAAGATGGCATATGCTAAGCTGCTTGGAAATGATTCAGAGCTTCAGTTGGGATGCAGAGAGAATGAGACATGTAGCCCCAGAGTCAACAGCTATGTTACTCAACAGCTAAGTATATCTGGTTCACATTACTTCTAATGAGTATGCTTTTTCTTTCATGTTTATAAAGCACCTACTTTTTTTTTTTCCTTTTTTCATTTCTTGCTAATAAACATTCCAGCAAACACTTGACTAGAAATCTCAAAAGAAGAAAGATCAATGAAAGATGTTTGGTACTATTTTAAAATAACTATTTTATATTCCTCTACAAAAAATATATTTTTGGAAGAACTGGTGGTAGGAATATATGGGGAAACATATGCTCAGTCATTGTATTGTCACTCCTAATTTCATCTGCTTTAAAGCTTTCATCACTAACCTGCTAAGGGATTATTCCTATGCTTTTCCCAGAAGTCTTCAAATTCCTTGCGGACTTCTTCGTCAATTATTACACCTGCTAGCTGTTCATTATTTACTTTAATGTAGTTGGCTTTCAAAACAAGCTCCAAGTCACAGCGTGCATCCTGATGGAAAGGTTTCCATCTTTGCATTACCACTCCATACACTGTGACGTCATCTCCTATGGGTAACAACAAAGATTGGTTAAAAAAAAAAGAGAGGGGAAAAAAAAAAGGAGGGGGAAAAAAAAAAGAGAGGGAAAAAAAAAAAGTAAAATCTATTACGACTGACAAATATGTGGCTGTTTCTGCAGTAATGGATAATAGTATAGTTTAGACCGTGTTACACAGTTAAAAAGAAAACCAACAAAAAATACAGAAAAACAAAACAGCAATAAAAAACAATCCTGCAGTTTTTAAGTCTGAAACAAATATTAACTAGATTCCTTCTGTCTGTAGTAGGAAGCTACTATGTACCTCTACTTCTAAATTCTTTAAGTTATACCTACCTGTGTTTCCTCTTTTCTAAAAGAACAAACACTTACTTAACCTTTGATTACTTTTGTGAAGAATACAGTATCACACATGAACCTTCTGGCCACACTGTTATCAGACAGTACAACCAACAATAAGTACTGAGTTTCTTGTAGGGATATAACTAAGAATTTTTAGTCCATTCTTATTCATTCTCTCACCAATTTGCTTCCTTTCTGGAAGACAAGCAGCTTTTTCCATCTGCAGCATCCCTTAGATATGTTAGTTTGCACAGTGTTCCAAACCTACAGATGGACATCACACTGCAGGTATGGCCCAATCCATTTCCTCAAGAGGCTTGGGGGCCTTGCGCTAACAAGCTTAGCATACTTTCAGTGCATCACAACACGACACTTACTGAAACTGATCTGTCAAATAATCAAGATATAGTATGTAGATATATATACAGTGCTTTCTAGATCAGTCTTCAACTGCCATGCTAACTACTAAGCTGAAACAACAGCATGGCAGATAAACATATCTCTTTAAAAAACCCTCAGTGCTGACAGACTGCTTGGCAGAGATCTCAAATGGAAGAGTAAGAACACTTATGGTACAATTAAATGTAATGTACGCTATATCCTCACCAGATTTGCAACTGTCCACTAAGTCATCTTCCAGAACAACCACCATGCAGCGAGGGATGCTTCCAACAGACAGTCTTTGAACCTAGGAGACAGGAAGGAATAGCACTTATTAAGAATAGCACCTTTCAAAAGTCATTTATTGCCACTATGGCTTGAAGACCTTTCATCCCTTCTTGGAACTGATATCAATCCTTGCTTTTTCTCATAGAACTTACATGGTAAACACACCACTGCTATCGGGTGTTTAAATATGGAAATTTGATGTTGATAGAAAGGAGACAGACTTAGGTATTAAATTAGCTGAAGGTACTCAATCCTGGGAGGTGCTGAGTAACTTCAATATCTTGCTGAAAAAACCTCACTAAGAGATGTCATTTAAAATAACTGATTTTTGTTGTTGTTAATATTTGAGATATTTTTCAGACACTTATATTATATATATATAAATATTATATATTATTATTATTATTATTATTATTATATATGGGTTAGATAACCCTTTACTGAACTACATACTGAAAGATTATTCTCTACGTTATTCTGGTATATTGTTAAAATTTGACAGGTTGAGATTTAATTTACACCTAAGCGTTGAGAATTAAATCTGCACATGACCAGATGCATGTGTATCGACAAATGTGCCATTAACCACTGAAAAGACTTTCCTTTTCTCTAAGGTAAAGTATGCAGATTTGTCATGGTCTACTTCCAAAGAGAAATCTTTCCATTTACAATTAAAGCTTGCAATAGTTGTTAAAATATCCACTGCACAAGAACAAGATTCAGAAGTACCTCTCCATTTTACAGCAAAGGATTTTACATACTAGAACTCCAGATTTACTCACTGTCTTGTGCCTAGAAAGGGTAATTCACGCTTGTTAGTATCTAAATGGCCACAGGCAGTTCACATCACTGTCAGCACTAGTGGAACATGCAGTTACTTGCGGCAGGCACTAAATAGAAAATGAGTGAAACTCATTCTTGGTTTAACACTACTGTGTTTAGTAAGCTCACATTCCTTTCCCATCATAGAGATCTTTGTGTCACTCAGTAAAACAGAAAAAAAGTTACAGAAACTAAGTCAGAAATAATTATGCAACACAGGGTTTATTTCCAATAAATAGTTTGATTCTTTTTTTTTCTTTTTTTTTTTGCTATTCTGAAATTTGAAGTGTATGATTTCTATTTCAGAAAATTGTTTTCATAGATGTAACACATACATTATATAGATTAGCACCACTATTTATAAAATCAAAAGTCTGAAATAACCAAAGAGAACTTAAAAAGGATTAAAGAACATATAAACAAACATAGGAACATCAGCTGCCACGTACTCTGCTTATCCTCAATTTTCATACATTGTGTGCCTGTTTTGTATTATGTGCTACTGTACAAAGAGCCTTGATTGTTTGTTCACTTCTCCAGCTTAACTGTCCTTGAGGCTGTTCACTCAGAACTAACTTCAGAAAACAAATACCAATTCTGTGAGAATCACATTTTCAGTAACTGTTGATATGATTGTTGATTGAAGGAGGATGACATTTACAGATACCGTGTACTGACCATATTGTACCCCTACAGTTGACCTTGGCTACCACTGGGCTAGGTTTATTCCTTAGAAATAGCGCAGAACATCAACACCATCTTCAGTTAGCACTTAGAGGAACAACACACGTAGTGATAGAAGGATTCAGCTCTGAAGTTTGGCCTATGTACTAACCATCAGTGTTTCATATGATCTTCAATATAATTAATAATTGAAGTCTAGTCAACATGTGCCTACTTTATTTTTAGCTCTCTGAAAATCTCTGAGAGATGGATTCTCTGGCTTCTTGTAAGCTGATCAGCCCTCCCTTTTAAATAACAACCTGTAAAACTTTTCCACTTATCTTAGCATGTAGAAGTTTTACATGAAAACGGGATAAACTTAATTCAGAAGCAGTTTCACTAAAATTAGTGGAGATGTCTTATTCCAGCATGAAATTAAGCCCCCAAATACCTTCCTTAGCAAGTTCATTATTTTAGTATTTGAGATATCTACACCACGATACCCTCCCCCTTTCTCATTCTTTTTTTCACCTGCTCTTGAATTTTGATTTCTTGATAGTCTCTGCAGCTGGTAGGGGAGGAGGATGTTCCGGAGAGGCAAGTGAACTTGGTTGAGTTACAGCCCTCTTCATTCAAGCAGGCTGATGGACGGCAGAAAGCGTAGTACTGCTCAAAGTCAGCCTTAGCCACAAAAACGTGTTTGCACTTATTGCAGATGTAGCTCCGCTCAAATTCCAGCACCTTCACCAAACTGGTACGGATGACAGTCCCAGTGACAGACAAGAAGTGACCCACGTCCCTGGTCTTAGGAATGTGCTCTCGAGTCAGCTCTGGGCAAATGGGCAAACCTGTTAAATTGAAATACATGCAGCGTGAGACCATGTACATGAAACAGACTTGCAGTGCAATTAAACAGAGAAACAGGGAAACATATCTGACCTTTTAACATTGGCTATAGCTGTTTTGTAAATACAATTCAACAATTCATCTGTCGCAGCATACATGTGATTAATTGGTCTTCAACAGTGAAAAGCATCAGATGCTGATCACAATCAGAAAATACGGCCATTTCACTCTCCTACTTTTGTTGACAGCTTAGAAGTCACAAGCAGTTTCCATTCATGAAAACAGATCCTGACATTCTCAGATCTATCAATTCAAATGATCTGCCAATGTCCTTGATTCTCAACTGGTTTATCTTAATTACAAACCTTTAGCTATGCTTTAGCTGTGGTTCAGAATTGTTCCCATGGTTAAAAAAAAGCACAGTTCTGCATCTTGTGGGAATTCTCAAGTCTAAGCAAATCCTAAAGCCACAGTACATGAGCATTTGACCTTAAATCCGTGTTTGCACACCAGTAAACCTGATGCACACAGAAGAGGTCAGAAAAGGAATAGAAAAGGGTTAACAATACAACCAGAGTGAAGTCACTTTTCTATTCAGATAAGTGGTGACAATTTTTGTGCCACTCCTCTCCTTTAACTCCACCTGACAGCCAGCTGTGCTGCATGGATCCCACCACTGTGTTCATCGGTACGGATGCCACAGCAGCACAGCTGCTGAAAGCCTGAGGAAGATCAGTCTAAGTCAACTGCCTGCAAAGTGTTTATAAAAATAAATGGCCTCTAGAATGCATTGCCTCTTCAGAAGTTATTTTACAAGAAACTGTAGAATTTAGTGAATATCAATTTATACAAATTATCTTAATACAATTTCTTACAGTTTTACTTCTGAAACAAAGACAGAAAATGGAGATGTAAACAATAAATCTGCTGGAAAATGATTTTTCTAAGGGGATCAACGCTATTTGTGTATTCAGGTCAAATCTGCTCAGTAGCTTTGGCTGTTAAGGAAAAGGCAGAATGTCCTTATTTCAGTATGTCTAAAATCAAATATTTTGTTTCAGACACGTTGAAACATTTAGCTTTCATGTTTTTAAGCAAAGTGTTTGACTTTTTGCTTCTGTTTAAAGAAAATATTATTAAACATTAAGCTCATTATAGATGAGCTAAGGAAGTAATTTGGAAAAGAAATGAACTATTATGTAGAACTGGAAACAAAGTAATTTTCTGGTTGACTGTAACAAAGCCATTTATAGCTTCTTCCAAACCTGGAAAAAATTCTTATTCTCCCACAGCTTTGTGTTTTTATTCAGTTAATCAAAAGGAAATAAAAATCAAAATCTGCTGTTTCTCAGCTTACATCAGAGAGAGCTGCAGCCCTGTTGGCAGGATATATGCCATGACTGTCCCAGTAAACAGCAAGAAGACAGGAGGCTGGACAGGGAAAAAGGGAGCTTTCGCTCTGATTATATCAGACTGCTTGACAAACTATTTGAGTGCATGTCCCTTTGAATAAGCTTTCGTGTATTAGTAATAACATGTAAAACTGAATTACCAGCAGCAGCATGGCTATCAACAACTGACGTGAGCGCTCAGGCTATTGGTAAGGAAAAATCCTTTAATGGGTTTGCATCAAGAAGAGAAGTGGCACAATTAAACTTGTACAATGCTGAAATTCAGATAATTGTACCTTCTTCCCTCCTCGGGGAAGGAGGGGTAACCACCCACTGTCAACCACTGCCTATTCACACCACCTGCATCCTTCTCTGAGCTCCTTAGCTATCCTGTCCTTATCAACACGAGCGTGCCAAGATTGCATTCTTATCCCTAACATAAACCAAACTGCTTTCTCTCACTCCAGTTCAAGCCTGCAAATGCATCCTAGAACACTACAAATACAGTTTTCACTTGCTCATACTTTTATTAATGTACTGAATGTTTCAATATTCTGTGCAATGCAAAGGATGTCATTGCTCATCATGTAGACAGCAGTTGTACACCAACTGCATGACATCTAAGCAGGTTGCAAACTGTTGTGCTTTTGTTTCTCCTAAAATGCATTAGGAGAGCCACAAGGTAATTATATTTCTGGTATTTATATTTTAGTATAAGCATTTTTAGTGAAACATACTGGATAAAAACACATTTATTCCCACAAATGTGATTCATTGAATCAATCACAAAATGGTTTAGTTGGAAGGGACCTTTAAAGACTGCCTAGCCAAACCCTCTGCCATGGGCAGCAACATCTTGCACTGGACTACGTTGTACAAAGCTTCAGCCAACCTGATTTTTACCACTCCAGATGATGAGGCATCTACCACTCCTCTGGGCAACTTGTTCCAGTGTCTCACCAGCCATAACATAAATAATTTCTTTCTTACAGAAAACCTGAATCTGCCCTCCTCCAGTTGAAAAACATTGTTCCTTGTCCTGTCACTGCAGGCCCTGCTAAAAAGTCTCTCTCCATCTTGCTTACAAACTGCCTTTATAGACTAGAAGGCCACAGTGAGGTGGCCTTATGCAACCTGCTGGCCACATTTCTTATGCAGACCAGGATATATTGCAAAGCACATGCTGCTGGCTCCCATCCAGTTTTTTATCCGCCACCATCCCCAAGTGCTTATTTGCAGGGCTGCTCTCAACCACCCAGTCTACTGATACCAGGGATTACTCTGATCCAGGTGCAGGACCTTGCTGAAGTTTCTTATGAATTCCTTCTCTAACAGTCCGTCAATCAAAAAGATGTATCTCCAATATAGAGGCACGAGAGGGAGGCTATATCATGGGGGATGATGTCAAAAGCCTTAAGGAGGAGAAGGTAAATAACATCAATTATCTTCCCTTGTCTACTGATGCTGGTCACTCCATCACAGAAGACCACCAGACTGTTCAGGAACAATTTACCCCCTCAGCGTCACTAGCAGGGATTTCACTTCTTTAATTAAAAAAGATTATTCCACAAAGTCTTGGGTTTACTCAAAACAGAGCTGGGACTGCCACGTGCATGCTCTCCACACTGAAGCTGCTAAAAGGCAAATGATCATAAAGCACTCAAATATGGGGCAAGGGAGGGAAACAGTGGTCACCGTCTCCTGCCTCTGCAAATTGGACAGCTCCAAATAGTCACTGTCAGCAATGACATGATGGGACCGTGCCACCACCAAACCAGGTTCCTTACAACAGATGTTTTAACTTCAGAACCTGCACTTCACAACTATCACACCTCGAAGCCACTAAAGTCTTCCCAACAGTGAAGAATAATGGCATATGAATTTGTAGCAAAATAAAAACCCACCAATGAAATCCATTAGTAAAGATGATTCTTTCCAACAGTTTGTTCCAACAAGTAATTTTGTAACTACTTGTTATGCACAGGTTTTAACTAATTCAGATAAAACTACAAGACGACTTACCCTGCACATAGCAGGGGAGTTGAAACTAGATGATCACTGTGGTCCTTTTCAACACAGGCCATTCTATGATTCTATGACAACTCAAAATTTGGACTCTGCCTATTCTGGAATGTGGTTGGCAAGCTATGAGGAGGTCAGAGGGCAAAAACGGCTGGGAACTGTACCCTCCTCTAGAACTTATAGCTAGTCCTTCTGGCTGTCAGGACAAAGAGCCTGAGACCAAGTGCCAGCCTGAGCAGCTCTTCTGTCATGAGAAGACTGAGGTTTGAGTCCTGGCCCCATAACCTCTAACCACTGCACACGCACCATAAGGGACATCTGCACGGCCTACGTAACTGCACATAACAAATGTCACAGCACAGGGAGAGTCGGAAAGACCAAGGAGAAGTTGCCCTGCTGCCTCCCTGCCCGCCGCTCACCCGAAATCCTGGCGTGGAGGTTGGGCTTCATGCGGAGCTCCGGAGACGGCGTGGCGGCCTGCAGCACAGCCATAGCCGCCCGGCGCAGCGCTCCGTCAAAGATGGGCAGCACCTGGCTGGGGAAGGCGTTGAAATACTCCCCGATCTCCATGTTGGTCTCGAACAGCGTCAAGGCGTCGACGAGGACCGGATAGTGCGCCTCGTCGTCCCCCTGGCGCAGGATGCCGAGGATGTCGTCCCGGTGGTGCTGCAGCAGGTAGGACTCGAACACCTGCCCGATGAGGCTCACCTGGTCGGCGCGCAGCGCCATGCCGAGCCTGCCCGGACGAGCAAGGTAGAGCTGGTAAAAAGTGAGAGGCTTCGGAATCGAGTCGTAAGGGAACCTACAAACTTAGGGAAAAGCTCGCGGCGCAGCGAGGCCCAGGCAGGCCGGAGCGGGGCTGTGCGGGGCCGCCACGGGCACCGGCTCCTTCCCACCCCGTCACGGCTGCGAGGCGGGATGGCGGCTCCCGCCCGACAGCGGCCGCGGGCGGTGCTGCAGCCCCCGGGCAGCCCTCCGCGCGGGGCGGCGCCGCGCTCCTCGCTCCCGCCCGCCCTCGGGCAGCCGGCACGGCGGGGCCCGGCCGGGGCTCTCCCCGCCCGCAGTGCAGAAGTGAAAGCTCCCGCGCTCGCTCGGCGGCAGCCGCTGGTCCCGCCCGCCCGGCCCGGTAGTGAGCGGCGCGGCAAGATTTGAACGCGGCGCGGCGCGGCAGCTCGCCGTCTAGGCCCCGGCCGCGCTCCCCGCGCATCGGTACCTGCAGCGCGGGCTTCCGCCGCCCCTCTGGCCGGCTCCCACCGCTCCGTCAGGCGGCGGCGGCGGGAGGAGCGGTGCCGTCCCCGCCCCTCCGAGCCCGGCCCGGCCGATCCGCCCGCCCGCCCGCTGCAGCTCGGGGCGGTGTGCCTGCGCCAAGGGTGCGGGTGTAACTTCTTCGTAAGGAAGTTAGAAATGGGCGATAGGACAAGGGAAAGCGGCCACGAAATGAAGCCTAGGAAGTTCTGCACCAATGTGTGTAAGAACTTCACAGTAAAGGTGATAGAGCAGTGGAACACGGTGCCCAGAGTGGCTGTGGAGTCTCCTCCTCTGGGGTTATTCATGATCTGCCTGGATGCCTACCTGTGTAACCTCGTCCAGCTCCTACAATTCTGTGATTCTGTGAAATTCTCTGTTGAGTTCCTGGCTCTTGGGATCTCCCACTGTTGGCTTGTGTTAGTGGTAAAGTCCCATTGCTTTATCAAACGGCCTTTTGCTAACCAGTTGAATGGAATTTCCTGGAAAAGCACTGCTGAAATCTGCGCTAATACATAAATCCATCACTGAAAATACGGAACTATTTCTGACAAAGCATCTAGCTGTAGTATCAGGCTGGCCCTGTCTCCACAGTACACTTTCAGTGTCAGTTTCCTTCAGCCTAAGGTGCTGTCTTGCAATATACCAAACCAGGCTGCTTCTTTCTAATGATGACACAGATAATATTGGATATTATAGGAAAAGAATATTCTTATTAAGAGTCATGAGGCTTTGCAACAGGCTGCCCAGGGAAGCAGAGGTCAATTCCAACCTTAATGATTCTTTGATTCTATGTTTCTGCACACCAGTTGGGTCAGCACAGTTATCTGGTTTCTTATATGGAAGAGACAGCCAGCAGCTGGAGCAGTTAATTACAGCTCCAGACCAAGTGAAAGTTGCAAATAGGTAGTGATTCCTGAAGAAACAAACAAACAAACAAACAAACAAAACCCTCAACAACAACAAAAAGAAAACAGCCGCTGCCCCCCCTTCCCCTCCTCTTTATCTAGTGAGGATGTATCAAGCTGTACCCCAATATGTAGTATGAACCAAACAAAACAACATAAAAAGAAGACAAAACAAAACAAAAACCAACAAAAAAAACAAATCTGCCTGAAATATTTATCATTGTCAAATGAGAACTAGCAATAACTATGTGCTTCACATATTAACAAAGAAATAGTCAATAAAAACTCCTCCTCCAAAAGGTACCCTGTGATCATTTGGAAATCCAAAGGTGGCTCATGGATCTAAAACTGCTTTTTAGTTTTACAGAATACAGTGTGCGCCATGGAGCTGGCAATGCCTCAAGAGTACAAGACTTGTCAGCCAATGCTGTGGTCAGTGGTACACATCCAGTGTGCAACTGGGATGCTGCCAGCAGGGCTGCATAGGCGCTGAGATGAGCTCATGGATGTCACAGGTTAGGTGAGGATTCAGACTAAGCAGGATGAATGAGACTTGCTGTTCATCTTACAATAACACTTGAGCTTACATGCTACCTTTGCTTCTGTTCCATTGTCAGGTGCAACCGTGCCTGCCTTTCCTGTTTACAGGCTGCAGTACGGTTATATGTTTCTTTATGCAGCCAGGCACCACGGCTGATGGCTTCCAACTGTATTTACAATTCAAGGACTATTGTTCAAGTTAAAGTATTAGCTGCCCTCTGAACTCTTCAGCTGGACTTTAGGGTTGAACTTGGTAAGCTTGATCATTGAATACACCTTGTTATAATAAGGCCAGATTTTGGTAGCTATTGTGGAACTATACTTTTATATTGTTAAGCTTAGCTCCTCTTGTTTCCCAGCAACATTGGTATCAACACTTCTGGCATCATCTGCTTCTCACAGTGTTCAGCCTGCTGTTTACAACAAGCAGGCTAACTGACCATGGCTAACTGAAAATAACTGAGTTGCACTTTACAAATACTCTTAAGAGTGTCCAGGCCTTATGGTGCAGTTTGAGCAGTAGATAAAGCCTGAGCTGTCTAATTGAGTATATGCTTTTAAAGGATGAGCATTAACAGAGTAAAGGGGTGCAGCAAAGTAGCCTAATGGCAAGCCGGGCAACAAGTTCAGTTGTTAATAGTCAGGCTGAGCAGTCAGGCTGGAGAAGTTCTGGTTCAGCCAGGCTGCCAGATTTTGTTATGTGATCCCAGTGCTACTGATATTGGTGCTTCCAAGTACTGCAGAGTATCTAAAGAAATGGATACTTATAAATAATAATTTAAAAATACACACAAAAAAATTAAAATTTAAAAATACACAAAAATACGCAAATTAATTAAGCATTAAACTGAAAAGTGATTTTGCTGTACAATTATATTTGGAAATCTTGCCAGGGACTTTATAGAAAAAAAAATGCAAAAAAAGAGGCAAATTATTATGCCATTCTGATTTAATGTAGTATTCATCTGCATTTTGCCCTGGTGTCGAGTATAGTTTGTTACTTCCTTCTTCCATAAGAAAACAATAAGGATTAAACTACATTATTTTGTATTTTCTCTTTGACTTCTCATTGTTAACTTCTTTCTGGATAAAACTGTTCAAGGTCAGAGGGGGTACTAAGGGGTCCTGATAATCAGATTTATGTCTCAGATAGCAAAGAGAACTCTTGACAGTTCAGACATTTCCCCCACCATTTTAAATAATACCACACAATTTCACTCTAATTCTGCCCCTCTTTAACTCAGAGGTGCTTGCTGAACTAATAGGAGGGCAAAAAAACACCCTGGATTTAAGACTGTGCGCTGCAGAACTGGACACCAGATACTGCAAACAACGGTATTGTGCTAAGTCAAGCTCCTGTATTAATCCAAAGTGTTAACTTCTTTTAGGAAAGTGTATTACAGAGTTCTCAATGCCATTTGATACAAACTCATTTCTTTTCCTAGTTTCTTCAGGTTGTTTTTTAAGAGACTGATTTGATAGTGAAACAACTTTGGCAGATGTCATACCTTCTCAGTTTTCTCCTCCTTATAAAAACAAATGCCTGCTAGCAAAAAGAAACCCTGGGCGCAGCTTTTACTGAAGTCTAAAAACATGAGCAGTTAAAGTGAATGTGCACACTGTCATCTTAAAAATATTCACTGTTACACACATAAAAATACAATGAAGTGGAGGATGGAAGAAAAAGGCAGAGCCCTTTATATACTTTGCAAAGTGTGCAAGAAAAAATACACAACACTCACTTCAGAACGTTATAACAAAATGAGCTAGTGTATTTTATTTCGGTAACAGCCAAGAAATCTGACATTTTGCCCAATATGGCTTTCTTCTAAAATTAAAAAGTTGCATATTACCTCCATTTGAGTGCACCAGCTACAGAAAATCTCCTGTATACATCTTCAGTTCACAGCAGCATCACCAGAGTACAGCTTTCAGTGGATTTTTCAAGCAGAATTATAAGATAGAAGTTTTAAAATGTTCATTTAGAATATTTTATATTGTTTATATGAAAACATACAAATTTTTCATTTATACATATACTACATATAAAACTCATCGTAATTAGCAAGTATATTCATCTGGGTATTTACCTTTGTGCATACAGGGGAAAAAAAAGTATGTAGTTAGGGCTTTAGGTGAGATATTAAAGATAGAGACTTTAGTATATGCTAACTAAAACCTTATTTAAACAACTCAAACAACTGTTCCTGCTTTTAAAAGATAACAGATTTAGCTTAAAAATACATTCATAAAACAAAGAGACAATTTTCTCCCTGAGACTACCCGTGTGAGTTACTTTGTGGTAATCATTGAATGAAAAAATATAAAAGAGACAACAGGCTTTTTCTATATTCCGCAGCAAATTTCTGGAGCAACACCAGAATCAAAGAAGGTGTAGATTGGAGAATCATGCTCACTAGCTGAAAAAAAACATGTTCATATATTAGACATTAAAACTCTTAATACAGACAACTGAAGGTAATAAATTTTTAAAGATCTGTATCTCTAGTATGTATAAATGGGAAAAAGTTTTTTGAGTTTGATTATTTACCATTTCAGACATGAATTTTATCTAAAGCAAGACTTTATGCCCCAAACGTAGACTTCTGATTTATGCAGAGATACGTAGTATGGTATTCTACAGGTTTCACGCATGTCTCTGTTAATATTTGTAACATAAATGCACAATTTGTGTGAACAGTTGCTGTTTAAATTCAATGACAAGATGTTAGATAATAACTAGAAGGTAAAGTCTCATGGGCATCGGTTAAGGTGTCAAAAATCTGTCCCAATGAAAAGATTCCAGCTTCTTTTTTATGGCCTTTTCACTCTAAGCATCTACGCTGATTTCCATACAATTTATATTCTTCTTTTTAAACGTTAGAAAGGGGACAGTTTTTAAAATACTACAAAGTAACAGAATAGAACTGGGGTGGATTAGGCATACCCTGCCCAAATTGGAGAGAATTTTTCCTTTCACAAATTACATTGTATTTATAACAACCATGCGATTTTTTTGGGAGGAAGCCTTACCTAAAAGAAAACACATTTATAGGAAAAAGGGGGAAAGCATTATGTTTGTTCTACCAAAATTTATTATGTAGTAATTACAAAGTTTAAAGATCCTTCCATCTTAAGTAAAAATAATAATTACACACATTATATAATACCATGTCAAGTGATTTCAACAAATATCACATGAAATACAGTGCATTTTCAAATCAGAAAGACAAATATTTTCTCATTCACAGTGTTTGACAAATTACAGGAAAGCTTGTTCACATGAGGGTTTACTTAAGGTCATGCTCTTATAAACAGTCCACATCACGCTGTGCCACAAAAACAAATCATCTCTCAGAATGTGAAGTATCGGGCAAGCCACTCCTGGCGTTGTGGATCTGGTGAAGCCACTAGTGAAGCGTCAGTCTGAGGAGGGCTAAATTCACAAAAAGAAAAAGATATTAACCCACAACTAAATGGAGTACCCAACTTAGGAGGAAAAGATTCTCACAGAGAATATCAAGTACAGAACAATCTTGTTTTTCCTTGGATTCGTAATCAGCGTGCCTCTGGATACGATTCAATGTCTCCCTATAGAACCTGTGATCATCCACTCCATTGGAGAGCATCAGCAGCACAGACAAGTCAATTCAGAAGCCACAGGGTGGGCAAATAAGATTTTGGGAAATATAATTTAAAATCTCATGAACAGCTGTGTACTATCAGAAGAATAAAAAGGGCTTTCTTGGAAAAGTGTGTCTGTAGAAGGTCCTCTTTTAGCATCCTTTTCCTGTGGTAAAGTTAATTTTCAGAAATATGATGCAAGCATCATATTTGTAGACATGTGCTCACAGAGACTGGTTGGTAACACACTATTTTCATACCTGGCACCGATCACAAATATCACTTGCATTGTTGTTCATGCATATAGTTTAAATATTCTAATATATGAGGAAAAAAAAAAATTGCTGCATTGCAAACTATATTTGATTCCCCTTTGAACCATTTAAAATCTCACTGAATGAGCAAGAAAACATAGTTTCATAATACAATCAAGTTTCTTTATCAATAAAAATCCATAATAAAATTATCCCTGCTGTATTACTGGGTAATACAAAACACAACACAATTTGGGATGGAAACTCTCGCATCACAGTCTATGAGTTCATGCACATGCATGATATAGGTATTTGAGCACAGTCATGCACATCACATGCACAGGAAAAATAAGAAAGACAGTATTTTTGAAAAGTAACTGTTTAGTTGACGTAGACTTATCTGTTTTGCATTCTACTATTTGCTTCCTTGAATAGTAAGTGGTTGCTGGGTATGTGGCCTTCCACATTAAAACAGATAAAAAAGGTAGACAGCCAAGTGTGGATCTGGTAATTATACACTGCTTTAAGTTGCCAACTTGGAGGTAAGAGGTCAGTACCAACTAAATACAGCACACAGCACTTTTTCAGTGCCTTTAATATGTAGCCACATAAAATATGTACACATATGGGTGCTACATATGATACACATATGTAGCACCCACCTCTAAGAAACCATTTGAAGTTGATAATTCAATTCACTGTATCAATTCATTAGAGAATGACTTGAGACTTCAATGCTGACTTAGTTACCGGAAGCTCAGCATTAAGCATTCAAGCATATACCCTTCCTGTTTCTGCAGTAAAGTCTGCCTGTGATTTGTTATAGGTGAGGAAAGGGGAAACACAGAACATTCATGTAGCACAGAAAATCATTTTCTAACATAAAAACTATTATCACACAATAGTGAATAAAAGAAATTCTGTGCTAGTAACAATTTCTAAATGACAATCAGCAAGTAACACAAACATTTAAAACAATTGTTCATATATGTAAACAATTGGAAGCACATGAATTCTGTAAAGGTATCTAGAGAGGTTTTGAACTATAAGAGTTATGAAAAAGTGAGAATATACTTCAGTAAGGTCTACAATAAAAAGGAATACTATAAAGAGGTTACAAATATAATGTAAAAATTCAAAATTCTGTAATATTACTTGTATCTCTGAAAGATTCATGAAGCAAGTGGGATTCAGCTCAATACAAAAGCAAAATTTTCCTGAGTTAAGAAAGAAAAAAAGGTTGGTGAGGCAATGCTCACCTCAAAAACGTCTTGGACTCTTTGGGTGGTATTGGCTGTGGCAGTGGTTTGCTGCTGTTGAACTCAATATCGTGGATGGGTGAGTTAGGAATGGGGTCCAGGCGGTTAGGATGTCCATTGCCCACTCCGCTAGATTCCAGAGCACTTAGATTGGGGACACTCACAAACCTGTTTGTTGACTTATCGTTCTTCTTCTTTTGCTGCATTAAAGATAACAAATATAAGGAAAGCTTCTTGTACCAGGACAGTTGAGGAAATCTGCAAATTTAGGATTTTTATTTTTTTTTCTGGCTTTTTATTGGGGAGGGGGAGAAGTTGGATAGGAAGGAAAGCAGCTGTGACAGAGTGGCCTTTGCTTTTCTTTTTTTTCTTTTTTTTTTTTTTTTTCCCCTAATTGTAGTTCTACAGTTTGTTTTGACCAGAACTGAACAACACAATTTCTTTTTTTTCCAAAATTTCTAATTAAGACCTACTATAATAATCAACCAGCACATTATTTTTAAAGATCTTCCAATATAACATTTTGCTCTATTTTAAGACATCAAAGATTGTAAGCTTTCCTCAAATTTACCAGTTAGCCTGTTAAGCTTTTCACCTTTATTTAAATCTTGTTTTGGTATTAATGGAATAGCTTTACTGTCATATATAATCACAGCAAATTTCAGTGATAAAAAATTTCTCCAACGGGTTTCACCTCATTACTGATGTATATTTTGGTCAGTAAAACACGGAACCAAAGAAGCAGCTACATTTCTTTTAAAGTAATTATGCCCCCAAAGTTAGCAAGCATTATAACAATACTGTTGAAGAAGATAACACCGTGTGAGAGTTCTGTTTCTTGCTCAAAGGCTAGGCTTCTAGTGCTACTCCAGTTAATGCTTCTGGGCACCAGATGGCGCAACTGAATATTTTTTCTTTCTTAATACTCTCTTTACTACAGATAATATTCAAGGGACTCAAAATACTAACAGATTTTATTTTGACATAATTGTTCAATTTTCCATAACACATCAAACAAAGGAATCAGTATTTATCTGATTTTATAGATATTTTAATGTAAATATGCTTCAAATAATTCTCTAGGTCTTCAAAAATAATTGACAGAATACCATGTTTCCCAAATTCTATTGAATATTCCATGTCAGTGATGAGGATTATTTAAAAAAAACAAAAACAAAAAAACCACTCTATTTAAAAAAAAAATCATTTCTTCTCATGAATTATATATTAACTGAGTATATAATCAATACTGTCAGCAGAAGAGCTACTCTATTCATTAGTGTCAGGAGTTCAAATGGAGACAGAGTCCTACTGCTTGTTTGTTTGTTCTTGCTTGTTTGTTCTCTGCTAGCTTTGATTTCAATACCTGCCCGCTCCAAAGCTGAGAGGTGAAAGCACTGCTAATATAGTGCAGTGGTGCATACCTTTGTAACATAATGTTAAATATATATATTGAACAGAAGGCTGTACTAGAAAAATTATCTTTTTTAATCACCGCAGTAGAAGACCACTAGCTGCAAAAGCTTAAACTAATTCTTCAGGCTGAAAAAGCAAGAAATAACAGCATCGTAGGAAAACTGGTAAAACTAAAAATAGCCAAATGCATGGAAAACAACTGCAAGGTATTATACAATGTAATTAAAACTGTGTGTAAACCACACTGTAGTTAAATCTATGTGCTTCATAAGTGACTTATTTCTGCATAATGTATTTCTCTCTATAAGTGCTTTGAGAAACACTACAGATTGTATCTTATTTTCTATAAAGCACTCTACACTTCCAAAGCAGTCAAATCTGGAGAAAAGCTGTGTGTATTGTTTCCATGAAGTTCATGCAAAGTATTACAAAACATCAGATTCAACAACGTAATACTAAACAGATCCATTGCATAAATTTGAGAAACTCCAATACATACTGCAATGGTTGTAATTTTGCATTAAAGTGCAAAGCCTGCATTCATTAGTAACTTCTGGGTTTTTTAATTACAAAGAGAGTGAAGTTTTCAGTTTCTCTGTAATTCATTCTCTAATAAACATAGTATGTGCTTTGATAAAGTAACATGTTCCACAGATCATGAAATGAAAAACTAAAATGTTCTCGCATAGAAGACTTTTTAGAGTCTTAATTTTAAGTGATAGAAGCATATGATAAAAATACATGAATTGTCACTATGGAAATCTGATGTTGAAGTACTTTTCCCAAGCACGTCAGATTTCACACAAAATGCAAGCTTACATGCTCAGTGACTAAATTTCACATCTTTATAAAGGAGTGGTTCAGACAAACTTCTACAAATTTCAAACAACTTTTCACACAACAACAAAGAATTCAAATTAGTTTGGACCTAGCAGAGACAATACCAGGACTACTAAATTCTTTTATGCAGGTATGCATAAAAGTTAGGTATCAGCAGTTAAACTTGCCAGAAGTGCTGGACTCCTGAAAAGTGTTCGAGAGCATTGACAATTTATGGCACAGTTTGTGCAGATGTGAAAATATGATGATCTGAAGTGAAACGTCATAAAGCTTAGCTAAATAACACAGCCTGATCTCTTAAATGACATGTAGACTCTGATATGCAAATATATTAAAGGAAACATCAGTAATGAATTCAATCCTGACCAGACTTTTTATGATACCCACTTACCAAATGCATAAAGGATGTTATGAGTCCAGCCATTCTCTGACACACGTGAATTGTTTATTCCCAGCATGGACTCTGCTGTCACTGTTAACCTTGATCACTGCACATCTCAGCTACTTACATTGTGCCCATTGGGCTACCCTCTGCTTCAAAGCCATCCCAAATTCTACTTCTACAGCTAGGGAAAATCTCTTTCCATGCAGGTGAAATGGATTATTGCAAGAAGGAAGGAAAGGTCAGAGAACTCATTGTGACTGTTTAAGAGGTGAAAAGAAGCAGAATGAAGGTACTCAACTACAGACTACTTCCTCATATAGGAATGCTTCTTGCTTTTTAAGTGACAGTGATGCTACTATGGCTGTTTGTACAGTAGCCTCCCTGGGCTACTATGCACCAGGATGGAGAGAACAGGCTGTTACTGAAGTGTTCTTACTCATATAGGATGTAATAGTAATTGAGATGGTTGAAAGCTGATTTCCATCTTCTGCTGCCCTTGCAGTCCACACCTAGTTTATCTCTCCAATTTTCTATCTTTTTCCACTCAGTCTCATTCCATGTCCTTCTCATACTCTTTTTCTTCCTGTTTTTGTCTCTATTTCTTTTCTTTCATGTCCCCTCTCCCTTTGTCTTTCTAGCGACTTTCCATCCTACGCCATCTGAAAAAAAAAACTGCCTTTTCCAAAATAGCCAAGAAAAACAATGAAAATTAAAACTATTTGGGATGTCACTGTTCTCTTCTATTACATGCTACATTTCCGCTCTCCGTAGCCTTTCTATCCCTTTTCTATTTTGATTTTAGAGTTTTGTGAGGAGGAACTGTTTTATGTCATACATACATACACAAAACAAAGAAATACCTACACAAAAATCAGGAAAGACAAATGGAAAATGATGTTTCTTGTTTTGAATTTGTCTTTAAATAACGACTGATATACGTACACATACACAAACATTTTTTCTTTTTAGTATATGCTAGCTTTAGATTTCTTATTTTTCACTTTAGCAATGAAGTCCATGGAACATACCTTCACCAATGGATTAATAACACCAACATTAGGGCTTGCATTAAACACTTTGTTGTAGTTAGTCTCCCTGTTAACTAGCTCCAGCTGATAGAACTTTTTGTCCTCCTAAAAAGAAGAACAAATAGAGACTTCTTTTATGCATTCTCAATCACTTAGGGGCCAAATCTGCCTATAAAGTGATTTCAAATAAATTTATGCTTATGTTTTTTTTAAAGAAACTGATCTTCTAAAAACCATGTTTCATATTTAATGTTAAATATATTATTATATGTAAATGTTAAATAATTTCTATTTATGCAGTTCTGTTGTGTATGTTCTAATTGTGCATTGGTAATGATTCAGTATAGATAATTTGAACTTCCCAAATTCCTTTTTGCTTCTGAGTTAGAATCTAATCAGATTAATCTGAGCCAGGCTACCACAGTGTGACTTCGGGAAACTCAGTGCATCGAGAAATTGGAACTCTTATTAGATATCTCTTAGAACCCTCTCAGATAACTCACAGAAAAGACTGTTTCTTGCATGGACTACATGGCTGGCTTCTTAGACCAGGTCTGCAGATAGGATACATCTGACTAAGGTCATACTGCAGTATTTTTTTGTAATGATGTATTATGCGTGATTATGCAAAATTCTGTATTTAATAGGTTTACTGTTATGAGACGGTGGAACCACAGGGACAATGATATTAAAGAATACAAATACAAGTTATCAGGATTGGTTCTTTAGATGCATTTTGAACACTTTGAATTAGATTAACATTTAAAATATTGAATGAAGAGAGTATAAAAGTCTTACAATCAATTTCTTTATGAGTTGGTCCCGTTCTGCAATTAGGTCTTTCAGTTCTGAGATAAGCTGCAAGTCTTCTGGTCTTGATTCTCTGTTTTTATATTTTTCTTCCATTTCTTCTAAACTTTATAGGAAGGAAAAATACCCCCTTTAGCCTGATCAAGTGCTAAATGATGAGTGAATCATATCTTTCATTTATGCAAAAGAGAGTTCAAGTAATAAAAACAGAAGATAATGTTTTTTACCTTGAAGTAAATTAATTTCTGTGTTATCACGTACGCTTTGGCTAGTTGAAAATAACAAAACCCAAAATCTTTGCTACAGTAACTAAAATTTGGAGCAAAATTTTATAAACTTCACAACTTTTTCATGCATGCAGTACTAGTTGTTAGAAAAAAGGCCTCTTGGAATCCAGACTGAAAAGGAGGCACTCACGAATAAAATGAAAAATGTGTACAGTACAATTACAGAACACATAACTGAGACTAGTTATTATGCATGATACAGGAACCACATTTCATTATGTTCAATATTAATGTAAATTTTAAAAGCTGATAAGTGATTTGGTGAGGAAAAACCAAACAGTATGATTTTCTTCTGATAGATGACTACTCTCAATAAAGTTGCATGCTTGTGATACTGGAGAAATTGATAGATAAATCTGGCACCATCTTCCTCAGTTCACGTGGAACATACTGGGACAAAGATATCCAAGAACAGTGAAGACTAACAGGTAACTAATTCCTCTCCACAAAAGCAACTTAGTACCATTAGAGATGAAATGAAGGAATGAGCTGTAAGAGAAAAGCAATAAAACTTGGATATTAGGATATCTGAATTAAAAGAAATGCCATGACTCTTGAAAAAAAAAAAAAATAATAGAAAACCCGAAATGCTCAGTGGGAAAGCATTAAAGGAGAGAAGTGAAATAAGCAGACTGAGAGACAAATTGCACAAGTAACTGCATAAATCTCCTTGTTTCTCCTTAAAGAACAAATTTTGAAGGCACCTGATGATTTCAAATAGCTGCACGCATTTCTGAAACAATGTTCATAACACTAAACACTGCTCTAAAGGAAAACACTAAAATACTAGTTTCACATATTTTGCTTTCATGTAGTTCAGTGTATCAAGTTTCAGAAGAGACCCACATGAAAAAAAAAAATATTCCTGAGAAAAACCTTTGAATTTAAGGTGTCTAATCAGCTCAAACTTAATTCCACAACACACTGAAGTGACCATTTTTCAATTTAGGTGGCTACTTTCTCCTCAGAAACTGCTTCATAATTCTGACTTTGAGTTGCTTCTGAAAGCACAGTGCACATTAGATTATATTTATAACCTTCAAATAACCTGTATGTAATTTGATGGGATTATGTAATCTATTTATATAATACATTATGAATGTGAAAAAAAAACTTTTTATTTGCAGAAAATGTATTTGACTCAGCATAACAAAAATATGCTCAGATGGCTTAATTTTTGGGCATACATTTTATGCTAGGTTAAGCTGTTGTATACAGATGCCCAGAGTGTAACACAGTTATGCACAATCCACACAACTATGCATACGTGTGGAAAGGAAAAAGAAGCAGAACTTCCTTCAATTTCTGAGTGGTCGCAGTGTTAAGACAGAATTAGATTAATTTAGGCTTCACTGGCCATTATTAGTTGATATTTACATAAAAAAGTTTTCTATCACATACTAGGAACCAATTACTTTCTCTACCATTCATGTTGTGCTGCAAATCTAAAATCTCTCACTGACTACTTTTTTTGGAAAGTTCTCAATGTCTTTTGGAGCCCTATTCAGAAACCTGAGGTTACAGACCAAACAGGTTACATCACAGACAAGGAAGAAGAATGAAGTATGTGGAAGACGAGAAGACTGACTAGACGACATATAACTACACCACTTCTCCTCAGACTTGGTGCAACCACAAGTGGCATTTTGTCTCAGAGGCACTCTTTAGTATTATGTTAAGCTTGTGTAATCAATTTCAGTAATTAATTTTCCCTATGTTAGCAAACCTGAAAATGTTTGTATCACTCACTTTGTATAATCACACGTAACTAATTACTACTGTACTACTTTGTAAGCTTGCCAAATAAACTTTTACATTCTCAAAAAAGATATATTAATGTTTGAAAGAAACTCAAAACATTTTAAATCACACTTTACCCAACATTCTAAGAACTGCACAGACCTAATATTTTTCCTACTTCAATTTTTTTTGCTCAAATCATTAAAAATTGCAAGAATTGTGCCAACAAATGCAACATTAGGCCCCAGTGAGATTTTTGCACCTCTGTACCTCTGCAACACCTTCCGTAACTTATTGACATCAGAATGAACTAATGTTGACTCAAACGCAGCTACATACAAACTTTTTTAATGCAACAAAACTTACGAAACTTGTAAAGCTGAATTAATTTCCTTGAGCAGCTCTTGGGTCTTATTAAAATCTGCCAGCATGCTTTGTTTCTCTCTGATGTGATCTGCTGTCAAGACATCCAGCTCTTTCTCATGTTTCTTGCTTAAATCTTGCTCATGCATCCTGTTTAATTTATTTTTTGTTAAAAAAAGAGTTATTCTAAAATCAGACTGGTTTGTTCATCATGATCTTCTTCCACTCTTTTAATGGCTTTTACACAATACCAGACAACACAGAAAGGAATTACCGATTCATCAAAACCCACGACTTACTGTCCTCCAATCTCCTAGCTTATTTCATTGAAAATGCATCTCCTTTAATGCTTTTTAAAATAAACAAACACAATGAATTTAAAAAAAACCAACAACTAGACAACAACAAAAGCACTTGAGTGGACCGTTACTAAAATACGCCAAAATGCATTACTGAAACACAGCTTAACTGTATGGCAATATTTGCTAACCATACCAGTACTGGGCATAGCCTTTCTGACTGAAAAATGACAATAAATATCATCACTTGATTAAAATGATAAATTAAAAGCCGCAATGGTGAGGTGTCTTACGGAAAACAATACATTAGACAATACACGTTTCAGTTTGGAGTGGAAAAAATCATACCTGATCTGTTGGTTAGATTCACTGCGTATTCTAAGGACTTCTTTCCCTTTAAACTCTAGTTCCTTGGTCAGTGCACTTATATTGTCATGAAGATGCAGAATCTCTTTGTCCAGTTCAGCTATATGATGATCTCGATGTCTCAGTTCATCTTGTAGATCTGATATTCGACATAAAAATTCTTTCTCCTGTAAGTAGCAGCAGCAAAAAGTATTTTAATAGAGTCGCCTCCCAGAAGCACAACACTTGTTTGTGGAAGATAATAGCTGACCAGAAATTCTATTGCATACAAGTACAAATAATGAAGAAATCAAAATTAGGCAGCATAAAAAACTGCTCTGTGAGATAATTAAAAACACTGTAATTGCCACTAAAGTTTGTGTTCATTACATTTTCCTTTTGCCCATGCACACAACAAAAACAAATATAACTAAGAATGACAGGGCTGGCATTTAGCAATTTCTACCTCTACAATGTATGGTATGGGTAAAATCATACCTGATTTTCTCTTTACAAAACCATACAGAAGAACAAAATAGCAGATGTGCCCTCTGCCAATGAAGACAATGATTCAGAAATTTAATATCTAATGGGTATATAAATACAAGAGTCATAAATATTTCACAGCTCAGTATATGCTAGATTACCCATCTAGGTAAGATACTTGCCTAGACATAAAATGTGTGGTGGTACATGTTTGTTTTTTTACTTAGTGCAAAATATCACTTCTACATTATGTAATATTTACATTGTGTCCAATAACTTAATAAAAGTCATTATTTTTACACAACAAATTCCTATAGAGCTAACATCTGAGAAGCTCATCTAGATCCTATCCCAGTGGTTTTGATAATGATTTTCCTCAGTTTAGAAACAATCTGTAATAACATTAATCTTTTTTAGAGTTTCCCATTTCTATGCATTTCACTTCCTAAGAAGTGAAATAATTCACAATAATTAAGCACCATATTGTTTGTAAAGATGGAAAAGCTGAGGAGACTTCAAAGTAGTTTCATGCATAATTATGTTTTGTGTCTTCACACATCCAGGAAATACAAGTATATCCTAATGCACAGATTTTACTGTATTTCCTTAAAGATAAAGCTTTAAAGATAACTCCCTTTGAATTTTAATTACGAGTAGAAAAACTGATTCTGTGTAAAGTAAAAAAAAAAGACAGATAAAAGTGAAGCAATCAGTTTGCTGCTGACAGCAATGGAAGCCCATAATGGATTTGGGATTGTAGTTTTTATATAAGAAACAAGTTGGAAGTAGTTAGGTTTCTTAAGAAGCTAACTTATCTTTTCCAAGTTGACTCCTGAAAATAAAAGATATTTGAAGTTTGAATCAATCGTTTGACTTTAAGCAAACACTTCTTAACCATATCACTAGCTAGGAGAGAGAAATAGCTTTTCCTTTTAAAGTCCTGCTGCCTGCTGAGGAAGAGTAGAATTTTGTGAGAATCAGCAGTTTCCTCCCAAGGAAATTCCATGTGCTCTCAGATGGATGCACAACTCTAAAAGGAAACTGCCTTGATATGGCAGCCTTTATGAGGCTTCTAACAAAGTTTGCTGAATTAAGAAAAAGCTAAGCAAGAAAGTTCAGGTGAACGAGTAGGGATGGTTGGTGCTGACTGAAAGATTAAATTCTACCTTATATTTCACAAGTTACTGCCTCCAGGCTAATAGATAACGAATACCAATTATATAGTTTTATAGTAAATTGCCAGAAGTGCCTCCTACCTGTCGTCTGCCAAGTTCTATGCTTCTTTCAAGCTCCATTTTAGCAGCTACCAGTTCCTGCTGATGGTTGTGCCTTAGCTGGTCAATTGCTGCCGCATGTTGATGATTTAGCTCTGAGCGCAAGGAAGCTAGTTACCATGAACAAAAAGAAATGTTTATTTTGCAAACGTTATTTGTTAATTAACAGTAACAGTCAAGCTCCCTCAAGTACTGCTGCTAACCTAACACACACTGCTTATATTAACCACATGAAATTTCTGTTGAACAGGTTGAACTCACTTGAGCTCTGCAACCACAAAGTTTTAGACAGTCAGATTTATTTGGTACTAAAATACAAGTTATTAGAAGATATCTTAGAATTATGAGTTCCCTATCTCTCAAAAGATAGTAGGTTGTCTATCTATCTCCAAAAGCATGTCCTATAATGTAAAAAATGTATGGCCAGAACTGAAAACAGGACCTACTTTTCCAAACGCAAATACTTGTGTATTTTTTGTTACTTAGGCATAGGTAACAGAACAATCATTCATTTTTTACACGTATTACGTACATACTCAAACACCTAGACCTACAGATATTGAAAGCTGCTGTAAAAGGAAGCTTTTAAGAACTTTTTAAAGAGCAAGTTTCCAAATAAGATCTATAATGAAATCTTATTTGTACACATCACTATTTGCTTTGTTCTGATACTTTAATACAGATTTATCAGGATTAAGATGGAAAAATCTAACTAGAGAAAAGTTCTATTTGCCATCACTGACATTGCGTACATCAGATTATTAACAATTTCTTCATTAACAAGTTTTAGACATCATTTACTTCCGTGTTACATAGTCCTTGTCATTAATTTATATCTTTCAGGTATTTCGTGATGACAGAATTTTTTTTTATACCTTAGTAATTACTCTCCACTTCTTTTTGTATCTCCAGTGTTCTTGTTTACCAGACTTTGTTATCTGGATTTTTCACTGTCATGGATTAAACCAGATGAAGAGAGAGATTTAGGATTTCTTTTTCTGGATTTTAAGAGAATTATTTTCTCTACCTTAGTGACATCCATGGCTAGATACATGCTAAGCTTTTACTGTCAATCAAAAGCAAGGATGAAATGCTATTTTTCAGTAATGCTTGCCTTTATAATTATTTATTGTTCTGTTTCAGAAAAAAAATCTCTTTGCCTCAGCTTCCTGCAGAATTTGGATATAATCCTCAACTCAAATCTTCTCATTCAATTCACATATTTTTGAAATTCCTATATTTATAAAATTCCCATATTTATTAAATTTGTACTTTGCTGGTAAGATATACATCGATTGCCTTTTAAAAGACTTTGAGACTCTTTGCTTACTTAACAGACAACCCAACAAACTCAAGCACTTGTTATGGTTCTTCTCCAGATCAGTTACTATGATAACATTTACGTGTGTCTATTACATATGAACCAAATTCAGTTAGGACCTATAGGATTTAATTGCTGTTTTGTTAATCATCATCAACTCACTTAAATAAATTCTACCGGTATCAGTGGGGTCTGAAATAAGTCCCCATATAATAAACAGTTACTAACATAACACTGAAGTCAGATTCAGGCAGAATTTAGACCAAAGTTTCTTTTATTTAATTTACACTTCTATTCTCAACAGTAACATTCCACCTATACAAACTCAGCCAAATGGGAAGCACAATTCACAGGCATGCAGATACCCCGTCCCTGGAGCTGTTCAAGGCCAGGATGGACATGGCCCCAGGCAACCTGATCTAGTACTTCATCTAGTGCTTGGTAAATGAAGTGGAAAAGATGCTGAACTTGTACAAGACGACAGATTTCTGGCAACGAAGACAAGCTCTCCTGGCAGGAGTGAGATTTTATTCTGATGTGCATTGTACAAGATAAGATATTCATTTCTCAGAGGATAATTGTTTATATCTAGCCACAAAAACAAAGAAACAAACAGCAAAAACCCACAGCATTCCCACTGATAGCCGACTGACACATAACACTGACAGGGAAAGCTGGGTTTAGACAGAAAACATCAGTGAAATGTCACAAGCCTTCAAAAAACGTATCCTTCTACATACATTTAATTATTTTACAGCTTATATATCCTGCTTTTGGCTGCTGTTGAGAAATAATAATAATAATAATAATAAAAAAATCTACGCATGTATTTCATGCTATTACTTTTTCTCTGCAGTGTTTCTAAAATTTTATTTTTCCTTCCTGTGTGAAAAGGAACATAATTTCTGTACACTTATCTCCTATTTGCAGTGATGCCATCTTTTTCTTTTTTCACACTACCCTTGTCATTTCTACGTTCCAGACTACTAAAGTGCCCTAGCAGATATCCTCTTTGTCTTCTCTTCTGTGTTTCCTACCTTGTACAGGAGTCTTTTTGTCTTTCATATCAATGCTGAGTATCATGCCATCTTTTCTACTTTCATGAAATTTCTTCCCACATTTTTCCACCCTCTCCATTTTATGTTATACCAACATTTGTACCCTTGAATATTTACGTGTCACAGACGTCTATTTTCCTCCATAAAACCTTACATGTGAAACTCCTAAAGTCTGTCCAACCAGGACATCTTCCTTGCCTCATTCCAATTCCTTTCCAAAACTGATTTGTGCTGCTTTGTTAGCAGAAAAAGTGTGCATGCAAGTATGCGTGGAAGGGGAGACTCCTTAAATTATAGATATAGCAAAAAAATAATATGCAAAACTATGCAGATGTATTCAAGTGCTGTGGAGTAAAAAGTATGGTACTTTTCATTATCTTACTACATTATCATCTATGTACATCTATCTTGCATATGTTAAGATTGAGATTGTGTGCAAACATAACTTGCTTGTGAAAACCCTGTTTCATTTCTGGAACAAAAAATAGCATTTCATCTACATTATTGAGAAAATAAACAAGGAACAAGCACTGTTTTCCTGTGGTTTTGTCTTATTTATTGCTTCATATTCCTTAAACTGGCTGAAGCATTGCATCCCTCCAAGCACAGTTCAGTTTCTTCCTGCAGTACAAAATACAATCTGATTTCAAATTCAATGTATCAATGAAATCACTAATCAGTGTATCGCCCAAGTATTTCTTTACTTCAGAGATGGAGTGTTAGGATTCATACTCCTAAAAATCAGCGCACGCAGAAATCCAAGCAACTACCCTGTCATTTTATTCAAATACAAGTACATGAAATTCAGTTGCTTAATCCTTCCAAAAAATAATAATAATTAAAAAATTAACAGCAACATACACAAAAGTGAGCAAGTTTGACTTACCTGTTAAAGCTTATACTGATTTTCAGAGGAACATTTACGTCAAAACTGAATGGCACTACAGTGATATTATGTACATTTATACACATTTACAGGTAGGTCTGTGCATGCATGTGCATGAGTAAATATTTGTAAGAGTAAAAGTAATATTTTCAGATCCAACTCCAAGTTTGAAAAAAAGTGTACCTAACATAGCTTTTCCTTCATCCTCCAGCTCAAATCGCAGAGTCTGAAGTTCCTGTTCCATCTCCAATTTGAAACCTTCCATGGCTTGTTTGTGTGTTTCTTTCAGTGCCTGAAGTTCTTCTGAATGCTTTTGTTGTAAACGTTCTTCTAATTCCTACAAAATGCAAGTGGTCAAGATTAATTCTAGAGCAGCCTTGTGAATTATAAAATATTAGACAATAAATTAACAAGTACTGTCATACTCTAGAAACTATTAAAAAAAAGGCACTGATGTTGCTCATAGTATCTTCTCTCACTGAGTTATCCAGCATTGGGTGCAGACAACTAGGAAATTCACTGTGAAGGTACACTCCAGATCTGAACTGAAAAACTAAAAAAGATATACACACTATTAAGTACTATGCTTTGTATTCTATATTTTCATTGTGCTAGAAATTGTGTAAACTGCTTTGCAACTTCAAAGATAATTTTCATCTCCATTTTTTTTTTCAAACCTTCACTTAAACAAAATATCTGAGATGTGACATTGTTCTGATGTGAAATTACTTTGCAAGATGCAAGACTGTTTACACAATTTCCAACACAACGAAAATACAGAATACATTACAAAATGAGTCAATCATCAGGAAATACCAGAAAGTACATACAGAATTTGATAAATAGAAAATAAAAGCAAACCTTGGTTAAATCAAACCTAGAATATAATAGATGACAGTCTCAAAGTACTGTTAAGAAATGTGTGTGCAGGTAATAATTATATATTCACACACACGTATACTATATACACACATAATAGTGAGTGCATACATAAATATGTGCAATTATATAACTATCAACAAGCTGCTACAGTATAAAGCAAGATGTGAAATAATGCCAGTATTAGAAATGACTATCAATATGTCCTAATCAGATCTAACAGGACAATAATGTTACTATAAGACTCATCTTCTGAAAATAAAATTTAGTAGTTAGGAAAATAATTTTCTTTACTAATTTTCCATATGTATCGAAGTTGCTAAATTGGAAACATTTTCTACATAAAAAGGAATTATAAATATAAAGGAATTATATTAACATGCCTTTTGTTCTTGCTCTTTTGTTTCTTCCATATTTTGAAAGGCAAGGATATGAGCTTCCTGAAGTGACTTATGCCTTTGCTGATGCTCTTCTTCTAATTCCTGGATCTCCTGAGTCAGCCTCTGACGCTCCTGACTGAACTGGGCTTGCAGCTGTTGTAAAGAGCTCTGTGACTGGGAAAGCTGCATCTCCAGATTCTGCTTGAGCAAGGAGATCTAATCCACAGAACAGCAAATATAAATTAGTCACTAAAACTAAACTAAATAAACCAAAAATAAATAAGAAAGCACTTGAAAGTTAACCAGAATATTAATTACAAGGGACAAGCAGTCATCCACTGGATTTCTTGTTTAAGTTATATCTCAGGGATATAACCATTACATTACATGTAGCTCTGTAAGGGTCATCACATGGATATTTTGATACTACTGTAAAACCTAGAACACAATTGTTCATGGCCAAATTATTGAAATTTAATTCTAAGTTTTGTATAAAGATCAATAAAAATGACACTATCAAAGTCTAAAATCAAATGTCTGATTGTTAGAACAAGCTACTCTTTATATCAAGACTACATCAATTCTGCATGGAAAATCCTGCAGTTTATAAAGGAGTATAGTTTGTGATTGATAGATTGATTTTATTGATTGAATTGATAGATTTGATTTAATTTTATTTTTAAAATCTTCTCACATGGCATGGTCTTATCTTATTGGTCTCCTTTTGATTTTAAGAGACATGCTGGCTTAGGACTCTACATGACAAGTGAAATACTGCAACTTGATGGATGCCTTTTCTATTGTTGTTAGCTCAGCAGTATAATAACAATTATTTTTTCTGCTGTTTTTTAACTAACACCGAAGCAGTCTGAGTCACAAATACTCATTTTCTTACATGAGTATTACAAATTATTACTGGAAATGATGCTTTTCACTGAACAAGAATCTTAGTACATTATAACACACTGCGCTCCTTGAAAAAGTCTCATTTTCTTTTATGTAATATTTTTACACTCTGTTCTTCACATCAAGAGCATCTTCTCAGACTGAAAATAGTAAAATTCTATCTTCTTCAGAAGCAAACAAGAAAGATATATCCTCAAATCCTGAAAACAAAATTTTACTAAAAGTGAATTTTGTTGCAGTGACTCAAAGGAAGGGAAAATAAAATTGTCACATGACAAAGAATTTGAATTAGTAAGAATTTTTTTCAAGCCCCAGAACTATATAAGATATATTACAAATGAAAAGTCTGATAGTGTCATTTGAATCAGCGTATCTTACAAATAATTTTGAAAAATTAATAAAGACATTGCAAATCAATTCATTGATTTACAGAACATTAAAATTCACCAATTAACAGAAATTTAATAGCATATCAGGGACAACTTGCAGCATGAGCTTTGTTGAACATGTTTTTTTTAGAAGGCAACAGCTTAAGCATGTTTAGAAGCAAGAAGCTATATTTAAAGTAAAATTAGCAATAAAGTAAAACACGCAAATTAATTTGAATGAAACAACCACAGCTACCTGTGCTTCAAATTCCTCAGGTCTTTGTATATATACACTAGCTTCCATGTATACTATATCAATAGTATTTTACTTCAGATAACTTTGAGGGAAATTAAATATAAGTGAAGGAATATCGTGAAGGTTGATACTGCATTCTCTTATTATCTGAACTATACATGCAAAACCTTTTACTGAGTATATTAAGTATAAATGTCACACACAAATTTTAAGTCAGAGGTTTTTCTAATCTACTATTCTTCTTCCAGAAACATCCAGCCCTTGTTAATCAGGGAAAAACAAAAGGCCAAGAAATAAATGTAGGGATCTTGACTCCAAAGCCTACCATCATTCCTCATTATTTCTTAGACCCAAGTAAGTGTTTTTTAGACAAATTCCTTCCTATCCTAAAAACTTTGTAGAAACTGCAAACTTGCCACCTTACTTTACATAAAACTGCAAAAGAAAGTATATTGAACATCAGGAAAATATGTCTGGTTATCTAACTTTAGTGATGCAACACTGAATTTAATTCCCATTTTTCAGCCTGTTTCTTATCTATGCAAAAACTCCCCTCCTATGTCATGGAGTTCTATTTTGATCAAAAGCCTCACCACTTCTCAGCTGACTCCTTGCAGTGCCACTGGTCTACTTGACTACTGGTCAGACAAGCCAATAATGCAACTATACGTCTTCAACTCTAGAGCTTCACTCTGCTGATGTGATCAATCTACACCACATCCATCATTGAGTCCAACCTCCCTGCCAAACAGGCTCCCTACAGCAAGCTGCACAGGTAGGCATCTAGACAGGAATATCTCCAGGGAAGGAGATTCCACAACTTCTCTGGGCAGCCTGGTCCAGTGTTCTGTCACCCTCACTGCGAAGAATTTCTTTCGCACATTGGTGTGGAACTTCCTATGCTCCTATGCATGGCCATATGATGGCCACAAGGAGGTATATAATTCTATGGGAAGTCCTGCTCAGTCCTGCAGAACTTTGGTACTACAAAAACGGCCCTCTAAAAAGCCTTTCAATTTGAATGGACTACAATTTGATATCTCAGTCAAATTTGTATGGCTTTTTCTTAAGTTGACAAAAATAAACATGTTTTTGGCTAGAAGTTAAATCCCTCTCTTAGATAGGTCCCTGATCCATAACTCTTACTACAACATTTATAAACCTTTAAGCAAGGAAAATCATTTCTTTCTTGGAAATCTATGAAACAGTTTAAGTGAGATGTCTGATAGAAGTATGACATCTGGCTGGGAAGCCACTTTAGACGAACATCCTTCCCAAGAAGAGTTTAGACTTTCATCAGAATAAAATGACTGCAAAACCACAGCCTGAAATAAGTTAATCTCTGGAGAAGCCTATCTGTGTCAGTAGACTATATAATAAATTTAGGACAACAAGGTTTAAATGACTAACAATCAAGTCAGATTAGCTTACCATTCTAGTACAATAAGTATTTTTTTTTAAAGAGTTATTTTAAGAAGAGTACACAATTTTACATGTTATTTTGGATATATTATGTATATACTGATACACTTAATATTTTTAAATATCAGTGCCTCTTTGCATGTCTATATATTCTTGTATAGAAGATTCAAAAGAAAAACTGAACACTATTCTCTAAATTTTCCATACTTTCATCTAAGGTTTTCAGCATATTAAAAAAATTGTTAAGAATTTAAGAAATAAAAATAGAAAGAAAGAATATAAGAATATTCTGGCTACATTTATAACTTGCACTGCAAGACTGCAAATTATAATACATTGATCTCATGCTTTGCAGAAAGCTCTGCTATATGCATTTGCACTGCCCACAAGCTTGCTTGCATTAATGATAACACAAAAATGTTGCTTATGTTATGAGCACATATATGATATTTGATGTCCAGTGATACAAATGTTTACACAGATGGCATGGATGCAGAACTCAAGCTTTTGATGTCTAGCAGCAAACATGTTCTCCTTTCCAAAATTATTAAGTATTGTATTTCACAAGCTAAAAGCTTTAAAGCAATAATAAAGGATATGCAAATTTATTAGTGCAAACATGCCCTATTTACAAATTGTAAGTGCAAATCACTTACATTGCTGATAGATTTATGCAAAGCTTCACCGAGACAGTGCCGCTATGAAGAAAAGATCACAGGAATAAAGGGAAACATTCAGAAATCAACTACGTAAAAGAAAAAGGGATAAGGAAGGGAGAGTAAAACATAGAATATTAATTATAGTATGACCAGGGAAAAATAAATTGAAAAATATTTGGAAAAAGTTTAAATGAATAAGTTGCCTTGACTTCACATATGAAGTACTGAACATATAACAAAATGAAGTATTTTTCTCTGTTATTGTATGAACGTATAGCATAACATTAACTCTTCAATATAATCATACATTATACTTCTGTACTATTCAACTGAACATTTTGGAAATTGACCAAATGTTTTCTCCTTTATGGAAAATAATTCTGGGAAGAAACCATTAAATACATCAATTTGCATTACTATTAGAAAATATAATATATTATAGTTAAGGATTCAACCAACAGTCAGCTGTCTCTCTGAAATCATAAGCATATTAAGTGTAGTATTAAAGACCAGATTTCACTGCTAAAGGGCAGAAAACTACTTTAGTCTGCAATGAAGGCATACTACTATTAAAAAAATAATAATCAGATTGAGATGGGTAAATAAAATATATTTTTTTTAAATCCTACAGGAAAATGACTTACTGTCCACCACCTATGACCAGCTTACATTGATGCTGATGACTAATGAAAAACAAACAAAAAAAATTGATCACCAATTAGATGTTCTATATGTAATATTACTGATAATATGAGTCACATACATCTTTCATAAGTAAGCATATATAATGGCTCGTGTGTTTATACATAAACACAAATCATTTAGATAGGCACACACACAGAGTGGAATCATCAGAAATTACGTGAGAACAATTTTAAATCTAGCATGCCTAATTTCCCTTTTGGCATAGGTCAGTCAAAAAGACTGCTTTCTCAAGGAGACAGCAGGTATTTTTACAGTATTTTTACACCAGCTTGGAAGACTAGGCTTGGGAACTTGGGGTAATACTTTGTCCAGATAGAAAAAGAAAAGATTTTCTCTTTCTTGAATCTATAAATTGGAATAACTCAGAAAAACATAATATTGGAAAATCCACAATTACTTTATTAAAACTGTAAAAGAGTTACCTGCAAATATTTTCTAATCAAGTCTAGACTCTTTTTTTGTCCACCAGGAGGCATCATACTCCAGTAGACAAGAGAATGCACTAGTTCAGATTTCAACAAATAATGTTACCAGTGCTGATCTGAATAGATGTAACTATTTTCTATTCTGTTTTGTTCAGGTTAGAAACTCTTAAGAGCAGGAATTATTCTTTACTAATTAAACATTCAGTTTCCAAAACATTTAGGATTTAATTTTGACTGATTCATCTAGGCATTACTGTAGAAAGGTTACTAGCGTACTATATTAAAAATGAATTGCAAGTAAAAATATCTTTTTGAAAGTCTATTCTGAGTTCTGTAAATAAGAACATATGAATAGAACACTGAAGAAAGTGAGAATTGCTCCTGCTGCTCACAAAATAACAGATTTCTTTCACCAAGAAAGAAACTTGCTTTGCGAACAAAATGGCCTTATGACTGACAGAACATCTCAGGCTAACCTTTTTAATACATGTGATTTCACCAAGTTTCTAAGTCTTAGGTCTGGAAACAAATGGAAGAAAGATGAATTTTTGGTGAAAGTTTTGGAGTAAAACTCTCCAGTTAAGTTCAATACTTAAATTTGTCATATACTTGCTTACTGAAATGAACAGTTGCTGGTCTTTCGTGATGACTGCTCCAGGGCAATCATAATGTTTTACTTTCTTCAAGGAGGAAACTTTATCATACCACTGACCATTTTCACTTTTAATTCAGTTGTACTATTTCTTGCAAGACATCAGTTTACTGGATGTGTGGGAGTTCTCTCATTTCATTGCTTCTATTCGCTAATAGTTGGCTAATAGTTGGCTACTGGCTAATAGTTGGGCTTCTCCCAGGCAACAAGACCCGGGGAAATGGTCGCAAGTTGTACCAGAGGAGGTTGAGGTTAGACTTAAGGAAGAACTTTTTCTATCACAGAGTGGTCAGGCACTGGAATGGCCTGCCCAGGGAGGTGGTAGAGTTGCCATCCCTGGCAATGTTCAAGAGGCGTCTGGATGAGGAGCTGCAAGATGTGGCTTAGTGCTTGTGGTAGCAGTGGTAATGTGAAGACAGTTGGACTAGATGATCTTGTAGGTCGTTTCCAACCTTGTGATTCTATGATTCTAAAAATTACTTGTAACCACATTATAGAGGCTTAACACTCAACATCAGTCTTCACGTCATTCAAATATGAGTTACGTAACTCTTTCTCATTGTACCTACTACAGACATTTTAGTGTCAAATCACACCAAGATCTGACTTTAGTACGTAGTTTATTGAGTTTTCAAAAACACTGCCAGCAACAGCTGTTGCTGTACTAATACCTGAAAGTGGGTGGAAAAGATCTAACTTGATCTGTTTTATCAAAGTAGATCAAGATTACCATATTTATACATTGTTTTAAGAATGTCCTCTGATAAATGCTGCTAACATTTCTGAAGAGGAAAACCTATGTGCATCCACCTGGTGTTAGTAAAAAGAAACTACTTTAAGATGTCTACTGAAGAAGATGAATGGACGTTTTGCATAAGTCCATTTTATCCAACTATAAATGATAATGGTAATACACATTACTCATAGTGTCTGCTTTTTTCACTGTTTTCGAGCCTACGTAAAAGCTATTTCAGCAGTCACTGGGCTTGAAGGGATCATGGAGATGTTTACTAATACTCTGCAAATACATGATCAATTATCTTCTAGAGCAAACAGTTAAGCTAAGAGTAATGCTTTAAAACCAGACTGTTGCCAGAGTCTTGGCCTTACACTGAGGGAAAGACCTATATAGTTATGAAGTAAAAATTTTATCTGGAAAATGGTATTACTGCTGGATTTGGTTTAAATTTCTGTTTATCAGTTTTTGAAGTGTAAATGCCAAGTATAAATTAAATTCTTTTCTTACTCATGCATTGTTAATTACATACTGTACTAAGAATTTAATGTCCTTTTCATCCACTGATGGTAGAATTAAAAAGCCTTTTAGTCACCTCCAGATTTACTAACTCAATTCCAAACAAAAACTGATAATATTACATTCCAATTAAAAGTTTATGATAAGACAGACAAATTTATTTGGAGATGATGGCATCACTGTTTCAAGCATCAAACTAGATGTATTTTTTAATTTAATTAAACGTAGCATCACGGGAGACAAAATTAAATGGAGTCCAAAAAGAGAGATTAAAATGATTTCCACTAACACATTTGTTCTAAAACAGAGAAACAAAGTTAACATCTATTAGTATTCCTACTGCATCCCAGTGAAAATACTTAGAAAATTCTTGATTTGTTCTGGGACTGTTTGGTCTGTATCATATCTCTTAATTTTACATTCTCTATAATGAATTTCCTACATTAAATTCAGAATCTTTTAAACAAAGAATAAAATAAACACCATAGCTAAAAGCTCAGAAAAATAGATGGTATGGCTAGCTGCATCTTGTGCATTTGTTTTTGTTCAAGTTTCAGAAAAAAATTATCAATCTCCAGGATCACATCTCTGCACAGAATATGGAGCCTGGAACAAGGGAGCTGCCTTATTAAGAAGTGCAGACAGTCATGAAACAGGGAAATACCCCCAACAGATGGTCCTCTGAAGACTGCAGTGACTCTGAATTAAAAGACTATTCATATTCTCAATAAATCCCAAAGGAACTGAAGCACAGTCCTTTTATGTTCACTGTTTTCAGAGCTGTAGTCACTTGTGACAAGTTCGCAAGAACTGTAGAAAGCTTTGCCCCTTTGGACACAAAATCCTACAGAGAAAAGAATAGACACAGAACCTTACTCTGACCTGCATTTCACGTCCCCTCCTTAGTGTAACTTCTCTTTTTCTTCTTGTGGATTTTCACATTTCATATTTGTATGTACATTTTAAATCTTGCCCAGAAACCCTATGGGAAGACACTAAGCATCCACTAGATGTCATATTAGCCTTACCAGTATTACCAAAAACAAGAATGATGACAGTTAGGATGGACAAGTTGCTTGAAATTTACATCCTACTTGATTCCGACAGACAAGCCTTTACCCAGTGTGTTCATGACAAGATCAAGTGAAAGGAAACAGGGTAAAATGATCCTTAATTTTCCTTCCTTCAGGAAATGGATATATAAGCATATGCAGGTTTTCTCTAGTAGAAATTTCCAGCATCCATTTGACAGCAAATCTTCTAAACCACGGATTACCCAGACTGTAGAACAAGCCATTAATCCTTTTGCTGAGGAAAGAAATTAGCATTTCCTGATTTTGCTTATGTGGGCACGTGGTCTCTGAACACAGGCAAAAAAAAAAAAAACGTAATGCCCTCACCGGTGATGTATAGATGTCCATAGGAGCTTTATGACTTTTCTGCAGCATTCTATTTTCTGAGCAAGAATATTTTCAGTGACTTGTTTTCAAGACTGTGCATGAGCCTGAAATTTTCTGAAAATCTGAGTTTGAATAAGATTTCCATCAAAAAGAAATGTTGATATCAATAATTTTATGCTTACTTTGAGATCGCTTAAAGAGGAAATCTCACCATAATAGAAACAAACTGAATGGAAAATTTTCACTGTCTTTTCAAAATAGGTTTCAAAATCCTTTTCAACTTTACAGCAGGAAAAATAAACAACAAAGGGCTACCAAACCAAAGTGTATATAATATACTTCTGTCTATTCTCACTTTTATTTCTATTACTGTACTCTTATATCCATTTAAAAACGATGGTGTCTTCATATGCAAAAAGTTGACAAAATTAGAAATAAGAATTTCAAATTAATATTTGACAGGTAATAATATGAAACTAAGAATTAGGAAAAAAAGCTAACAAAAAGTTTCTTTTATCTTACTGAACAAGTGTTCTACTGAAAGTAAAGAAGACAAAAAACCAATATTTGCTCAAATAAAAAAGATAATCCACAATCAACAATTCAGTTTACAGAAAGAAACACTTATCACAAGAAATATATAAGAATATGCATTTTTTAAACCTGTGCATTTAAGTTCTCCTCATAATTGATGGTTGCAGGACATGAAGCAGCAGAACAGAGAACACACTCATGCTTTAAAAAAGAAAATTCCTTCCATTTTGTTCATGGTAAAATCCTTTCAGCAGTGAAATTTCTTAAGAAATAAAACATTAAAAGCACATTCTGCAGCTAAGAAAAATGGAAAAGAACCAGCACATCTGAATTTCTTACATATTTCATGAAGGAACTCCTATGTGGATTGATATAGATGTACTTAGCAAAATTTACAGGGGAAAAAATAAAAAGCACTTTCTTTTTATGCTTTTTATCACCATTTTTCATATTGGAGATGAGAGCTACACACAAGATAGACACTGATCGACCTAACCTATCAACCACAAATCTAACCGTAGATGGTAAGTGAGGTTATACAGCTGGCAAAAATGCATTTAAGCATTTGATCAGCTGAAATGCATTTGCTCTCAAGGGGATTATTTTACTCGTAACAAAACTCTACTGTTACAAAACCAATAAACCTACAAGCATTCTAGGAAAGACTACTTAGGCAGTAATGGCATAAAGGAAAAAATATTAACTTACTTGATGTAAAAGCTAGATTTCATCTACTAAATAGACAACAACTAGTAGAAGGTAGAAATTTGGCAATTAGTATAACATAATAAAAGAAAACCTAGCATATTCTATGGTCATAAATTATTGTTATTTATTTATTTAAATACTGTTGCCATAGATAACTGTGTCTTTTCAATTATTATTCTGGTGCCAATCAGCAGTATCACAAAGAAGGCATATTCTATGCAGTGTTTCTACAATGTACCCATAGGAATTAAAATATACAATAAACTTAGGAAGTAACACAGTATTTTCTAGAGTAAAAAGCACATTATTATCAATGTTTCACACTGAATATTATATTTTATCAATCTGTGAAAAATAATACTTAAATCTTTTAAACTTGGGTTATTTCTGTCAAATATACATTATCTCATTTTTGTCTAGAAGTAATTTGTTACAGTTCCCTCCTTCCCCCAAATAATTTGTGTTTATTAGATTCCTCTGAAATGCCTTCTACTGCAATATACTGATGAGAAATTAATTTATGAATTAAACATTTCTGAATAGCATTTATACAACAAAAGGTCAGGATCTAGTCACTTTCTCAATATAAAGAACACAGGCCGCATTTTCTGCCAAGTTAAGAGTTTACAAATGATTTTGTACAGAGCATAAGCCTTTGCTCTTGTGTTATTTTGATAAATGATTGTATAGTACTGCTGGTATGAACTAGAGCAATGCTTCAGGTGTAAAAGTTTAAACTACAGAAAGATGAGTCAGAACTCTGCTCTCTTCCCAGAAATGATACGGATCTCATGATTTTCAGATGAGTTGTAAATGCGTCTTCCAACTAATGAAGACTGGGACCACATGTAACAAACTTACAGTATCTTAGGGTGTTCTACTTAGCATGTTTGGAAGGAAACCAAAATGAAAAAAAACATTCTTTTGACAAAATTAAATTGAAAATTGGAATTCTTCCTAATATTGCTGACTTCATACATACGTACATGTAAAAGAAGAATCTCATTTCAGTACTGCCTCCAGTCTGTTTAAAGTAAACTATAAACTCTCTGGGGCTCTCTAAGGTTTTTGCACAAGTTTTTAAAGTATTGAAGTAAGTCCAGTGCAGAACAACATTCTAGACTAATGCAGCCAAAGTCAACTCTATACTGTGAAACACATACTAAAAAACACCCACTCTTTTCCACACTGAAAATACCATCTTTGATTTTTTTCCACGATGAAGTGATTACATATGTGAATAAAGAGAAAGCAGAGGATGTCTGCAACTTGACCTTACCAAGATTTTTAACATTCTTGTGTCCAGATGTAACACAGTTCAGATGGATAGACTGCCAGATAAGAACTGACGGGCATACAAAATTCAAAGGACAATAGTCATGGTACTCGAAACACTTCTACAAGTAGAGCTTGCAAGGATTTATTTTTCTGTTTTTTTTTAAGATGCATCTGTGTTCTGAAGGAGAACACAGGAATCATCATAACTGAATCTGTGGATGAAAGCTGGGGGGTGCTAGAAGAGGGAACGGGACAAATTACACTGAAAGGCAAGGCTACTATCCAGAGTGGTTAAAGTTTTGAGCCAATAGGAAGCTCATGAAATTCAACAAGGGCAAATGCAAAGTCCATCCCCTGGGACGGATGAAGCCTCTGCACTGGTACATAGTGTTTTACAGCTCTGCTGCGTATAATCCAGTTAATGGTAGGCTAAACATGAATCAGCAGTTGACTCTGGCAGCAACTAATGCCAGCAGCATACTGGGCTGTAGCAACAAGCATTCGTTTCAGGGAAGTAATCAGTTCCCTTGACATGGCATTTGATGCATTTCACTTGGAGGGGCACACTCTCTCTTCTTCCAGTTCATTCAGCTTTGCTTGCCCTGGTAATGCTGATAAACTTGAAGACATTCAGAAGTGAGCCACCATGAAGATGCACACGCAAGAACAGGCCAGGAGAACTAGGTTTGTTCAGTCTAAAGAAAAGGCTTTAGCCTTCCAGTACAAGGTTAGCGAGAAGATGGAACCAACCTCTTTACAGCAATGTATAACAGGAAAATGAGAGACAACAATCATGAACTGAAACAGCGGAGGTTCTGATTAAAAATAAAGGAAAAAAAGAAAATTACTGTGACGATAATTAAGTACTAGACCAGAATATTCAGAAGGGCTATAGAGTCTTCATGCGTGGTAGTGATCAAGACCTGGCTGGAAAAAGCCCTAACCAACTTGTCAAATTCAACATTGACTCTGATTTGAAAAAGAGATAGAACTACACAACTTCCTTAAGCCTATTCCAACCTCATCAAGTCTATGATTCTATAATTCAACTCAGTGCAACTGCCCTCTGTGTATGGCAATCAAGAGGAATTTACTACAAATCCATTTCTTTAAGAGTTATCTATCACAGACACTATAGTCTGAAATTCCTTCCCTTCCAGATGTAATGGATAAAATGTAGAAACTAATTAACTGTAAACGCTTATAGATGTAAAGCTTAATTCCATACCACCATCAACAATAATCTTTCAGTCTTCATGAAATAACTATCCAACTCAAGCACTGACATGGAAAAGCAACAACTGGATTAAAAATACAACTGAAGTCTCTCCTGCTTTTGTTTCTTGTTAGTCCAAAAACGCACGCTATTCATAAATGATGCAAGATCTTGGTACAGTGAAAGGAATTTAAAAAACAAACAAAAAAAACTTTACACATGCAGTTCCTTTCTTCACTCACAAACTCTCCAGTAAAATTCTTGTTACAACTATAATAAACATGTCATAGTAGTTGAGGGATGCTTTGACTTTTCAGTGACCTGTACATTTTTTTTATTGTAAAGATATGAGATAACATCGAGTCTAAAGCATTAGCTTTGGTAAAGAAAGGTGAGCAGAGAGACAATTAAAAAAAAAAAAAATTCTTGCAGTGAAAAGGTGAGACTCCCACTACCCCAGGAAAAATTTGCAGAAGTTTTATTCATATTCAACATGAAGAAGGACATTAGTATCATTTTAAGATCCCTTTACCTATTACTCGTAGAGTTCAATAATTATTAGGCTTAAAAAATCATTATGGTAAGAAAATACTTTTCAAAGAGAGATGTCACAACTAATTTCAAGTAGCTAATTGGTAATAAAGTGACTAAATTGTAGTGACCTTCAAATTCTTAGAGAGACCATATTACCTGGTCTAAAAGATCTTCAACTTTTTTTTGCCATCCATCCCTGGCTGCATTTTTTTCACGTTCTTTAAGCTGCAATAGTTGAGTCATAGCTGCCTTCTTATCTTCTTCATGCTGAAGCCTCAGCTCTTCACGAAGTTTATTACATTCCTGTCTAAAAGTAAAGGTCAAATAACTAAAATGCAAGAAGCAAAAAAGAATTAAGAGTTCAGCAACAATTGGAAAAATTTAGATAATAACAAGAAGCTTTGTTTTGCTTTTCATTTGCTATTATATTTGCTAATTAATACTAAAATCAATACTTGCCGAAGATTTTCTGTCCATTTAATTTCCAAGTCACGAGCCATTCTGTCAACTTTGAACTTTTCTTCTTCTCTCATGGCAGCAATCATTACCTCATGCTGTTGTCTCTCCTGATCTAGTTCTCCCTGCAAACACAAACTTCACAATAGAGACTGATCAGCAGCAAAAAAAAGTATTTCAAACCTTACATTTATAAACCTAACATTTATATTTCTATATTTACATTTCTAACAGAGACTTCAGTTACATTTGACTTACAAAAGTTGGACTATTACTTTTTCAGTAAGTACCTTCTGATTAATGCCTTACTTCCATTGCATACTTTTGGAACATATTTCCTCTAAAAAGTAATAAAAAGGAATTTCCTAATAAGTAATTTCTGAAGTAATATTTTCCAAAACAGCTATAAAAAAAAATCACAGAACAATTTGTAAAAATAAGAGGTCTTCACTTCTAATCAATGTGAGACCAACATGAAAATTTGAGGAGGTCAATCAGGTTTTCATGTCAGGTTTTTGGTTGTTCTGTTGTTGTTGTTGTTTTAATAGGGAATTATACATGAACTACAAACTTTGAACAATCTGGATTAGATACACAGTTTGTGTCTTTTTACTTCTTGACTAGCAGGAACACAGCCTGAATACAGAAAAAAAACAAAAAAACAAAAAACAAAAAAAAAAAAACAAAAACTTTTGGGATTTAGAATTTTTATCCATTTCCGTTCAGATTTTACCCTTTTAAATAGTATTACATACTACCAAGATTCATACTTACAAGAATCTCTCTCAGCAATGCTTGCTTCATTCACGAGAAGCAAACATGGCCATCTACATGTTAATCATTTCTTTTCAAAAGAGATTTTTTTTGTAGTATTTTTTAATTTAGTTTTAAAGATCTCTTAAGAAAAATGTTTTGCCAGTAAACAGAGAAATTTAAAAAGACCTTTTCATCTCTGGAACAAAGGACAGAGGCCAAACAAGTTACTAAGTTGACAAAGCTACTAAGTTGACAAAATTTATGATCCAACAAATTAGTTGTTTACACTTGTGTAAAGAGGTCACATTTTCTGGATGTAAGTCTGTCATCTTCTGAAGTATCATAGCATATATCTCTAAACTATTCTCAAGGACCTTCTGAAATCTGAGTCCAAAATAAAGACTGACTGTTATTTGGGATAAACGTGGTATGATGCAAGACCTCTAAGAAAAGACAAAACCAACAAACCAACCAAACAAAAAACAATAACGAATTTTTCAATTAATTCTATAACTGGAGTCTTGTTCTGTGTCTTGTTTAGCACCTATTGTCTAGATTAGGAGTGGCTTAACACAATCCTTTTTACATTCTCACGAAATTCTTACATTCACTCAAATCTCTGAAAAATTCAACTCTGGATATATTTTGCACAGGCATACTTTTGCAGCTAGAGTTTATTTTAACTACAAAAAAAGCACTACAGTTATATTAACTATCAAAAATCTGTTTGCAGCAATATGCATCAAACATTAGAAATTTAAAAAAAAAAAGATTTTCAGATTTTTCATTTTAGCTTAGAATTAGAAGAAGTGAAAACTGTCTTTTAATGGAACTATATAAACCTCTTTCAATAATGTATATACTATAATATGTCTTGCCATTTTAATAAAAGACTGAAATCACTGCAATGGTATTTTGCACATTTTTTTCCTCCAACATTATGTTTACCTCAACATTATACAGCGAATCTGTGGTCTCTCGCAGTCTTGCTCTAGTTAACTCTAGCTCTTTCTGGAGTATTTCCTGAGCTTCTTGAAGACTGGAGATATGTCCTTCTGCAGTACCAAGGCCTTGTTCACTTTTTCGTACAAGATCTTGCAGACGACACACCTTCAATATATAATTAAAAAAAAACACTAATTACATAATTATTATTAATAACAGTCAAGTTGGTTTTATTTCCTTCTATAAATTTCTAATTCAAATTATTTTTTTCTTTGTATTTGTATCTCTTGTATTATCTTTTAATATCACTTAATCTTAGTGTATGAGAGCTAAATTATAATATACTGTAAGTTAAACAAATTAAACAAGAATAAAAGGATTTGAAATATTAAACAAGGAATGAGGTTACACAAAAGTTCTGAAATTAGCAGTATTTTTACTGTGAGAAAGCACATTTTAGGCAAATTAAAATCACAAGATTTTAATTTAAATTTAACACTATTTTCAAATACATAAAAAGATAAATTAAAATGAACTTGTGCCAAGTTAAGATTATGTTCCTCTGTCTTCAGATTGTCCATAAGTTAGCCCTTTTAAAGCTCAACCTAATATCTGTTATGTGACCATATCATAGAGACGTAGAATCAAGTTGAAAGGATCCACGAGGATTAGGGAGCTCAACTCCTGTCTCCACACAGGACCACCCAAAATTCAAACTCTTTTTCTGAGAGCACTGTTCAAATCTTCATGAACAACAGCAGGTTTAGAGGCTGACAATATATGAGCTGGTGCCGATGACCAAACAAATTCTGGGGAAGAACCTTTCCCCAGTTCTCAACTTGATCCTCCTCTGATGCAGCTCAACGCCATTCCCTGTCACGAGAGAGCAGAGCTCAGTGCTGCCCCTCTTCTCCCCTCCTGAGGAACTGCAGGCTGCCATGAGTCTTCCCCTCAGCCTCCTCTTCTCAGGACTGAGCAAACCGAGAGATCTCAGCAGCATCTCATACATCATCCCCTCTAAAGCATTCACCATCTTTGTAGATCTCCTTTAGATGTTCTCTAATAATTTCATCATTCTTACATTACAGCCAAGATTTTGGCTTAATCTGTGGTATTCTTTTCCACAGCAGTTTCATTTGTTATTAACTATCACTGCTAGTGATCTACACACAGTATCTGCAATAGTAGTAGTAGTTATGCTGTTAGTGATTACTCTAGTCTTCCAAAGTTTGGTGTTATGAATTCTTGCACATAGTGCTGGTAAGAAACCACAGGCTCTGTACAAAGTCCACCAAAGAGTAACCAAGAGATGATACTGAGGCATGTGGAGTCACCACACAGCGGAGACAACCTATCATCTTGCACAGAAGAGCCAGTAGACACATCATATCCCCCGTGTTTCTCAAAGTATGTGATTAAGGTACCCATATTCCTAACTACTCATAACAATACTTCCATGTTTGGCTGACTGTTCCTCAGCTCCCCATCTGTAAAAACAATACTACACTCTCTATGCTTTAAGAGTATAGAGACTGAACTAGCTGTAAAAAAGGGAAAAAGATTTTAAATGCACAGACTGAAAAAACAGAATAACAGCAGGTCTGGAAGACCAGAGAACAACAGCTAAAAGGAATTTAAGATTTTAGGGAAGTAATAGCCTATCATAGTCTCTTTTTGTTGATATAAGTATCAAGGCACAAAAGACTTAACTTGTGGTTTCTAAGTATGAACAGGCAATATTAACTACTGTTTTTGTATGTCAGCAAAATTATATGAAAGTACTATTAGCTACTCTAAACACAAACACTCATCCATCCACCCACACTCATGCATGCACACACACACACACACACCCCCCTAGAACACTCTCCCACCTTAGGCAATCCCATAAAATGTTAAAGAGGGACTACTTTCTTGTCAGCGAGGAATCCCAAATTGCTTTGGCATGACAGGTGTTAGAGGAAAAACTAATATCATTTTAACCACTTACCTCTAGGACCCTTCTCACTATATGCAAACTAGTAATTCCCTACAAAGCACTGTTACTCAGAGGAGAATCCCTACATGAAAAACTGCTCCTAAAACTGTATCAACATCCCTGAGATACATCATTATGTACCTGGCAGTACCACATCACTTGCAGTAAAAATTAATGACAGTCCTTCAGATCTAAATGATAAGGAAATCTTATGTAATTATATCATTCATGAAGTTTAGATCTAGTCCATTAATGACAATGCATTGCTGATGACTGTTTAAAATGACCCATAATCACCTTGCCAGAAACGCTTTGCATAAAGATGGGCAGTACTCAAAAGGAAACAAACTTGCCAAAAGGTCTTGAGTGGTCAAAGGTGAAAGGAAGAGAAAATAAAAATAAAAAAATAAATGAAAAACAACTAAAAAAGATAAAAAATAAAAAGGGAAACTCATCCTAAGACATAAAAAAAATGGAATTTTGACTTATCAGAACTCTCAAAGAAATCTCAGGCAAGCATTTAAGACAACACTTTTCTTAAGTAGCTTTTATTTATTTATTTATTTATTACAAGGAATTGTCCTAATGAGGCTTTCCCCATACTTTGGCAAAGAAAAGTGCTGCTAAAAATGTCTCTCAAAAAAAGAAAATGGGATGGGAAAGGTTCAAAAATAACATTTTCAGTAGAGATGCCAGAACCAAGTTAACATCCACAGAAAGTGATAAATATATGCTCACTCTTATATATGCTTACTCTCAAATGTAATCTGTAACTTTAAAAAAAAAAAAAAAGAAAACAACAACAACAAAAGTGGAAGAAGCAGCTGAAACATAAGAGAAGAGCTAAAGGCGTGCTAGACATTTCACAGAGAAGTTTCTCTCAGGTCTGTGAAGCCACTTTCAATTGTCAACAGAGAACTAAAACTGTGAAGTACTTGGCTAATGTATTTCAGATAAATATAGTAAGAAAATAACACACATTACTTCTGTATTACAGAGTGGCTTGTAGACCACCCCAAATTTAATTTCTGCACACTTTCTCTCATTCTCCTAATATTCAAAGTATACTATATTTTTGCTAATGTAAGAATGTGTATGCTCAACTATTAAATAGGAGATGGCATTAATTTTCTATTTTGGTTTATCTTATAGTTGCCTATTCCTCAGCTATGCTTATGTTATTTTGTTTGTTTATTTTTAACTCAGTGTACCTGACTGATTTTAAAAGATGAAACTTTTGAAATGAATGTATGACTGTTTAGCTCATATATAACAAATGCACTGTACTTTCATCAATTTAGATGTTGGCAAGCATACTGTCAAAGAGAGTCAGTGCAGTTTCAGCTTCAATTAGTACGTTTTCCAACATCTGAAGTATTGGCAAAGGGAATCATAGCTACCAAGGAGTCCACTGTTTAATAAGGTCTCACAACTGACTTAGCATCACTACTGCTGAACTCTAATGACTTCCAAAATATATTATATGTACACTTTCAAAAGTTTTCTTCTAAAGAGAATTTAATGTTTGTACAAGTTGCAAGCCAGAAGAATTAGAAAAACGCCTGCTGCATCCAGATCTAGTATGGTACTAGAATATGGACTACTGCAAAAAAGTACTTAAATTCATGCTTAAATTCAAGTCTGCTTTAAAGCATACATGAAAATCTTGAACAATTCAGTAAAAACAAGGCAAAAGTTCCAAAAACAATCATGTAAGAGCTAAAAGAAAGATTTAAATTAGTAAATTTTAATGTATTTTAAATTCAAACTAAGAATGTTTTGAGAATTCGTTTAGCCTAGACTGCATGTATTAGTACACTGCAAATAATTTGTCTCCTTATAAGCAAGAATAGCATACAATCTTTTGTTGCAAATATAGGAGGTGCTGCTCCAAAAGTAACTTGCATAGCTAGTGGTGGTGACTATGCTGAAAAATAGTATTTTGTAGTTAAGAATATGCTCTATCAAACAGTGTTACTGCGCTCTTTGTTGCTGCTGTAGTTTCTACTGGAATAAATAGAAGGCAGTACTTTTGGAGAAACCTACATATGAAGCTAGGGAGTTGACTAAAATTTACTGTGTGCTAATTATGAACCAATATGGCTTTAAACAAAAATATATTCCCCCCCCTTTCTCTTGACATGCTTTGTGTAGAGATCTAAATATCTAATGAGAAGATAAACAGAGTTAACACAAGCAAGGTTGTTCTTGTCAATTTTTTTTATACTTTTTTTGCTTTGATGTTTTTGGAGAAGACAATTAATCCATTGCTCAGAAGCAGTCAAGTAACTTACCATGCTTGACAAATATTCTACTTTTGATAGAACTAATGCACTACACAGACTGAACAGTGTAGTCCTGTCTTTGTACTGGACTCTAAGCACAAATTAAGTACAAGATCATTATTGATTAAATGCACAGATGACCAAGCACAGAAATGTTAGTTGATACAATTAAGTTGACTCTTACCTCCTGATTGGCAGAAGTCAGCTTCGTTGTCAGTTCTTCCCTCAGGTTTTCTAGCTGCTGTCGAAGCTGATTCTTGTCATCCTCCAAATGCAGTTTCTCCTTCTCAAACTGCTGCTCTAACTCCTTCAGAAATAAGGGTGAAAGAAATATTAAGCACATCTGCAATAAGATTATAAAAACGTACAAGTATTTCACATAACAACTCTTCATCCTGACATAAACAATACTCCTTATCTTAAGCAGGAATTGTCATTTCCTCAAAGTGTTAAAACGTGAACATTTATGTCCAATTAAGATGGAGGTATTAATTTTTCAGTTTGTCATCTAACATCCTTGATTAACCACAAAATAAGGTTATGCTGGACTTCCTTCTCAATTACTAGTTTCGCTTTGCATTTAATTAGAAAAATCACTGAAACTACAGCTACATACTTTCACAGTTCAGCCTTCTGTCAGCTCTGCAATTAAAATAAATTTTATGTAGTATTGAAAGAAATCAGCAATCTTGTTTTCAATTTCAGCTACATGCAAATAATCAGATAATTCTATAAAAATCAAATGAAAAAAGTGTTAACAACAGAGTTCTGAAAACAGCTCTGTTGGATGAGCTATTCTTCTCTAACGTGAATTTACATTGTTTATATCTTTGCTGGAAGCTTCTTTGCTGAAGGAAAAATGTGATTTTATTTTTCAGATTTACTTTATTAATATTCAGAATGAATTTTCAGTCATTATACACTTAGACTGAAGTATGTTAAAACTAACAGCTTTATTATGTATTTCAACTGAATAATACATAACTTATTACACCACCAAGTCATCTTGTAGACTCTTAAGGTTGCCAAGTAAGGTGCTCCAGAGCTAGGTAATACAGGACTCTAATAAACTATGCCAGTCTCTTCATGCCCCATTCTTTCCAAAGACTACCAGATGACTTTCCTAGTCTTTCAGTACCAAAGAAATCTCCATGTCCACTACCCAAAGGTTTCTTGTATCATGCATCTTCCACAGATTAAACTCAACACCTCTTACCACCTGATACCATCTGTTTCTCTCTTGAATTACTCAAACCCCCCCGAATTGTGATTCAGGACACACATTCCATGGAGGAGACAGTACAGTGATTAAGATTTATTGAGATCTAGACCCTGACATCCCTATATAAGTTAACTTCCCCTGACTAGAGTCAAGTTTCACAATTCTCCCATTTATAGTTAAAATAGGTAACATCTCTAATTTAATGACTTAAGAACAACTATTTTATGATGCCTTCTGTTTCACTCTTTACATTAATTTTAGTAACTAATTCTTCAAAAAAATGTTTTGTAAGGTAGCCAAGACATAATGAAGAAAATTAATAAAAACATCATTGGTGCAAATCTGTTCTACAATAACATAAAATGTTCAAATATTTTAATCAGTCATATGGAAAGACTATTACATACTGAGAGCTAATTTAATTACTTACAAAAGGCAAGAGTGTCAAAGTGTCCCTCAGTAAGTTACCTTCCCTAAGTATCAGTGACTACAGCAAAAACATTTTGCTCTTATTCCAAAAAGCCAATTCTATAACAGCAGCAAGCCTTTCAGTTTCAAGATGCTGAAAAACTGATCTTAAGTGAAATATCAACCATTCATGGGCCATAAGAACTGGAAAAAGACACCTGTTAAATTAAAAAGTAGTAGACTTCATTACAGCGCAAATTGTTTTGAGTTGAGAATTCTTCTCTATAAAGAGAAGAGCATGAGTTTTCTGTTGTTGCTTTGTTAGATATATGTTACTTTAAAAAAAGACTGAGCAGTTTCTTCAGAGTAGTTGAGCAGATCTGCAGATAAAATTTGCCTTTCAACAGAATGATGCACTATGGGGTTCAAATTATACCATCTGCATTTTTTGAATTTGTTTGATTATTCAAAGAAAACAAACCTACCATCTGCAGTTTTTTCTTATCCTTATTAGCATTGCTGTGTGCAGCCTCAATTGCAGTATGGTGTTTCCATGCCAATTCTTCTAAAGTTTTTGAATGAGCCTCCTTCAACTGTGCAGCCTCTCCTTCTAACCTTGCTTGCAGTTTTACCAACTCCTTCTCATAATATTCACGTTGCGTCTCCCTTGCTTCATTTACTTTCTATAAAAGATGGAGAAAAAAAAATTATTTGTATTCAAGGGTAACAAAATCCTATCACAATTCAAAGAGGAATGTAGAAGGAAACTAAGAAGAAATACATAAAACTTTACTGATAACATAAATCTACAAAAATTAACTTTCACATACAGAAAATTGAGCAGACACTAAACACTTACTAATTCAGTAAGTAAGCAAAGAAGTAGCTTAAGTATATCCAGGGAAACAATATATCTGTATTAAAATTTGGGTTTTGTACTATTTAATCTGAAGAAAGAGCAATCAGGTATCAAGTCTGCAGAAAATTTCAGTTCACTGTTATTTTCAAACATATACAGAAGAACTTTAGAGAATCTTTTTCAAGTTACTTAACCACTTCACCTTTCTCTCTAACAAGACGCTTTTGATATTAGGTATCTGTGCTTATCATAGTAAGTAAAATGATGTCATTTTTAAGATGTCTACAAGAATATGAACAGTATCTAGCCTAACTTCCCTCTGTTCTCACTTTACAGTCTATATTTGTTATTCCATGTTGCAATATAAGGTACACTTAAACTAATACAGGTCCAAACCAGGTCAAACTTAAAAATTAAAACATATTCATTTTTTCCATATAAATGTAAGTCTTCTGCTTTTATTCAGCTGAAGCCAGTAAGTTATCTAACCTTCTCCAAGGCCAGAATCTGCTGCCTTTGTCGCTCATCCAGACTCTGTGTTTTGCTTTGTAGTAAGTTTCTTTCCTCTTCCAGTTGGGATAGTTTTTCTTTTAATCTAGACTTTTCTGATTCCAAATCTCTGATTGTAACTTCTTGTGTCATCTGGGTAGCTTGAAGCGTTCCAATGTGACCTAAAAACAAAACTCTTTAAAATCTCATGTCATTGGTCTTGTAAATGAAGTACACAATCATTCCCTAATGATTTCTAGAAAAACTTTAGTGGAAATTTCCATGTGGATCTCCACACTCACTGCAATGCTTACCTTCCCCTCGATTTTACTCTTTTTTATTTTTATTGTTAAAACATACAACAATTGCAGAGACTTTGGTGTTGGAGCTCCTTCAGTTTCAAATTCTCTGCTTCAAAGTTGCAAGAGAACACAGAAATAGCAGGACTAAGAAGGTGCACAATCAGTCCCAAGGAACTAGCCTCACCTAAAACCATGCATTTTTACCCCACAGTAAGCCACATAAAAGAAAACAAAACACTGAAGTGGCAAACACGTGTTATCAAACATGTAATTTTAATCAGTATGCAAGGAGTAGCAACTAAACCTAAAAGCTAAGCAACTAAAAAGCAACTAAAGCTAAAGCTATGTAGAAGTTACAGAATTCCATTTTGTTCGTTTTGCTGTGAGGCTATGACTGAAAGATTCAATAGAACTCATTCTTGCTATAGAAAGGCATGACCTAAATCTTTGCAGGTCAGAGGCTTGCTTTTGATGCCTTTTTATTTTTTGGAGGATCAGCATCCCATTTCAAAGCTGTGACTGAGATTATCTTAACAGGAAACATATTCCCTTTAGCTATTTACATCCAGAAGGACCTCGCAGTATTGGGTCCCATATGCCCTCTATATTGTCAAAATTTAAAACCTTGCCTATTCCAAGCCCTTACATGCATAGTATATACATCTTAGGCATAAAGCTCTCCAGATGGCAAATACAATTAGTCCCATCTATAGAACTGCCTCATTATTTGAGGGACAGAAATAAAGCCTTGATACAGGCCACATTTACACACACCATTCAAGGGCTAGGCCACATGTAGCTATCTGTAATATTAACTTCACAGTATTTGCAAGTTAATGCTGTGAAGTATTTTTTGTCTCCAAGACCAACTGGTCCAGTTTGGCAATATCCCAGCCCTCAAAACAAGGTGATCTTATCCAAACTGACCCTTGGGAAGGACACTCCCCCCCACACACACACTTTTGCTGACTTCTGGAAAATAATCAGATGTTTCTATAATTGCTCTAGTTGAATAAGGCCAAAGATAAGCCAGGGGCTTATTTTTAGTCTACCTACAATATAGTTAATGAAGTTCAAGTCTGTGCCCAATCACCCAACAGTTTGCTACAGCTACAGTACTAATGAGGTAAAATGCACACATGTACAGTCAAGTCTTAAACCATTTATATGTCATTCCATATAAGCACAGTTAATAAGCATAAGATAATATAATAATAAGCAATAAGATAAGTCAAGAAAACAGCTATAAAGAAAATCCTAACAAATTTATTAACCAATAAACTGCGTATCTTCTGAAAGCAGAGGTAAAGCAAAGTACCGCTGCCTCAGCAAAAGCACAAAGCAAATGAAAAGGATGCAGAAACAGGAATAATGTTTTTTGATGATTACATAGAGAACACACAGATGCAAGACAGAAGCATATTATACAAGTATAGTGTCATGAAATCATGACATACAGTTAATGCAAGATGATTCAAGGCCTGTAAGATATATACAGAGCACACAAAGTAAAACATTGTACTTGTGTACAATTAATTACACACACACACACACAAAATCCTAAGTGCAAACTATGCAATATCAAAACAGTTAATAAAAGAACACTTGTCAGAAACATGATTTAGCGGAGGGTTGTTAGTTAGGATAATATGGTCAGGCTGCAGTTGGACTTCATTCTTTAAGGTCTTTTTCAACCTGAGCTGTCCTACGATTCTACAAAGAGCATTAAACAGTCCTTAGGCACGCTAAACCTCCACAAGCTTCAAAGAAAAAAGAAATGCTAGAATCAATAGATGAAGATCATTTTTTAGATTACATTACTAACATACATACTGGCTTTGAGAACAAGATCAGTGGCCTGCTGTTGTAAGCGCTCTCTGGCAGCTGCTAGCTCACTTTCCACTTCTTTATGTTTGCTTAGCAATGACATCTCCTCCTCCTTCACGTCATCTAGCTGTTTTTGAAGAACCTACAGGAAACATGGTATAATGTCTAACTATATAGAATATTCAAATGAGCATTAGGTGAAAATTTACAGAAAAGACCTGTCAGCAAACAAATTTTATTTCAACACAAGCTGAAATCTTGTAACATTAACATCATATCCATGATGTGAGTTTCCAAAAGTATCACAGAAGATATATGGCATGACAAGGAAGTATAAAGCAAAGTGCAATAATATTCAAAAGTGTATATGAAAAATAAACAGTGCACAAATTTTCAGGATCCATTTGAGAAACCTGGTTTCTCATATCTCAGAGTTCTTCAAACTGAAGAATACACGAGATGCTTACAGCAGTTTTCAATCTCCTTAATTAAACAGAGTTGGAAATGGACTTTTGGAAGACCCTTGGGAGACTAAAAAAAAAAAAAAAAGACTATTCTGTCTTCTGATACAGGAATAAGGGAGTCTTCTTTTACCTGCAGCCATTACACAAGATGACTGCAAAATAGTTCAAAGGATTGGCAGGAATTAGATTATAATGAGGGGAAAAATAATAATAAAATTATTAATAATAAAATAAATAAAAATAATGGGAAAAGTTGATGGTATATCTCAGCTCAAACCAATGAAGTCCTGGATTCTTCCAGATTGCTATAACTATCATATTTAAGATACTTGGAAACATGAGAGTTACTAAAACTGCCCAAAGTGAGATATTTAAGCTCTTCCACAGAGATCTTTACAACTAGACACAGTTACAAAAAGCGAGTAGCATTTCACAGAAACTTTTCCTTTAAGGACAACATAGATAGTCCTATCTCTCTGCTGACCAAAAGACCTGTCTTCGTATGTCGGGGATGTCTTATCTGGGATGTCTTGTTCTTCTTTATGGACAAGAAATTGAACAGCTACTTCAGAATCAAAATAACTCTGAAAACACATTCAGCATTTCAATTACTGTCTGTAAAAGCATCATGGAAGGCTCTTTTTATTCTAAAGCCAGCAAAGCTAACATCCAGAAAGTTGTTGGCTTCTTCTAATAAAGCTACTGTTCTTAACACTCTGGATGTTTAGGCCGGATAGTCAGCAATGATCTCTACAACCACTGAATACAGAATATTCATCCTATTTATAGTCTGTTCTATTAAATTTCTGTAAACATATTATATATAACTTCTATATATATAACTATAACTTAACTTTTTCTCATCTTTTCTAGCAAGTGTTTCCATTTATCAGCATAACACCTCAGACATTATCAGTCACAGTATCTTCCTTCCCACTCTGAAGCTTTTGTTTCAAATGAATTCACATGGAGAACTAAGGAAAACATACTTGTGCAAGACTTTTTTTTTCCTGTTTCCTAAGTAGTAACGGCTTTGAATACTCTGTCTGGTATGCTGTACTTTGGGTAATATGACTGGAACAACCAACTTCTGTTTACGCATAGTGGAAAGCAAGTCACTTTGCTTGTACAAGGAGAACAAAACTTTCCCATGATTGGGATTTCTAGAGTCTACTGGAATATAAACAAATATATATTAATTCAGACAGGGAAAGTTAAATAATATAAATAAAATATCTAGAGTGGATGAAAAACAATTATGAATAGTAGAAAATTCAGTTTACACATTTCAATCATCTCAGTGTAACAGTCCAGCAGCCTAAACTGGAAAACAAAAGAAAGAAATAAACTCATTTTTGGAACAACATACTATTGACCTCACCTGAACATTGTTTTCTGCTGTACTAAGAGCCACCTGAAGTTTTTGGCATTTTTCCCGAAGACTGGCAGCTTCATCCTGGACCATTTGCAATTCAGTTTTAAGTTTTCCCAGATTCTTCCGTAAAATACTTTCTTGATTTTGAAACTCTTTCCTTAGCTCCACCTCTTTTTCTTTGCAAGCATGCAGACTTTCAGCTGTAAAAAGCTGGGATCTTTTCAACGAATCAAGTTCGTGTTCATAGAAGGATTGTGCTTTGCTGAGTTTATTTTCATAGTCCTCAATGAGTTTTTTTCTTTCCAGTCTCAATTCCTCAACTTTATTATTCAAGTCTTCAAGTTCCAGTCTGTGCAGTTCCTCAAGCTTTTCTTGTCCCTTACTCAAGGTTGCATTCTGATTCTGTTGAGTCTTCAGAAGTTCTTGAATCTCAAGCCTATGCGCAGCTCTCAAGTCTTCCAGAGCTGAACGCTTTTCCTTTTCATATTGCACTTGCAACTGTATGAAACTTCGTAGCCTTTCCTCAAATTTCTTCCTGATCTCTTCTACTTCTCTTGACATAGTCACTACACGTTGGACATGCTGGGCTTCTGCACAAAGCTGCATGTCTTCAACTCTATCTTTATACGCTTCAAATTCTGTCAAGGCCTGATGTTTCATTTTTTTATGATCCTCCAGTGACTCCTCCAAAACCTGGATCTTTCTCTTAAGATCCATTTCTTCTGCAACTTTACTTTTATACTGCAAGATCTTCTCCCTTGTCTCTGCAAGAATTTGTTGAATTTCTTCTTCGTGGGCATCCTTAAGGGCTTGGATAGCAGCTTCATGTTCATCATTTTTAGTGTTCAAAGCATATATTACCTACAAATATGAAACAATAATATACTGAGAAAAGAATTCTGGCTAACTGCTAAATAAAAAATAAAAATCAAAATTAAAAGCACCCTAGGCATTCTGCTACTTTGACAATCTGGCATGGTTTCCTGATACAAGTGAGACACCAAATGTTCCTACGAATTTGACTGCATAAATTCTGTTTTAGTCATTACAATCTTACACATTTTGTGGAATAGCTTTCTACAGTTTGAAATCTATAATTTTGCTGATTAAAAGTTTGCCTTTACATACGTGTTGTTGCTGTAAATTCCAGCGGTAAAAAAAGCACATTATACATATGAAAAACAAAACATAATATTTGAACAGAAGTTTTCTGCCAGAAAATACACACACAACAACAATATATGCACTGATTTCTTTTCCTGCAGTAATCTTGAATTCCTGCTTTTCAACTGCTAACTATTCTTAACTATTCTGTTTTAGACACATCTAAAATGCCAACACTGATTGCTCTGGTGCACAGACCTGTAAGCTGCCCAGATACAAGTTGCTTTTAGACAGTTCATCTATTATACAACCCGTGTATCCAAATCTCCTAAGATCTGAGGTTTCTAACTACATAAGCTTGATAACTTTCCAGCTAGTTAGTTAACTGAACAGAAAAGGGAGACAGCAGCTTGGGGAGTCAAGGGAATTAAGCAGCTGAAGTTGGTTGTGAAGCCAGCAAAACTACTCAACATTGGGTAAAAGTTCTAGAGTAACCAGATATATCTCATGGGATGTATAAATTGCACAACACTGTAATTTAAAATAAAAAAGTAAACCTAGCTCTCACAAACATACAGAAGTGTGTGCATGTTTACAAATACATCACTGAAGAAAGTATTCATACTGTAAAAAATACTATGAGATCGTCAGCTAAAGATCTTAATACCTTTTACACAAAACAGTAGCATAACTAATAAGAGTCTAACAAAATAGTATGCGACTCAGTGCACAAAACTACAGAAGCATTAGTTACAAAACCAGTAATGACCTTTTTATGCCAAGAATCAAGCACTGAACTATTTAGCTCTACCACATGGAGTATAACTAAGGAAATCTTTTTCTGCATTAGCATCGGTGTCTTGCACCAACACGGAATACAAACAACACTATTTGAAACTGTGGCTGAAAGAAACTTGACTATTTGGCTAAGAAATACTTTCAGCTCCAAACCAGATATTATATTCTTACATGACCAGCTTCACTTGGGGGTCATCTGCTCCAGCCAGCAACTCAGTCATGATAGAATGAATATTTTTCCAATTAAAAATACATACTTCACCTTAATACTACTATTAGGTGCCAAATAAATTCTGCAGCAGAGAGAAGATAAAAAAAAAAATGAGTTGTTTATTCTTTTGAAGTTAACATGGAAATAGGAACTGATACCTTTTAGAAAAACAACAAACTAACATGTTAAATGTTATATCTCTGGTAAACCTTCATTTCAGACTCAACAAATGGACTCCTGAGACAAGGCACTACATTTAGCCTCATCCAGCTGACATGCCTTATTCTCAGTATACACTTCGGTGCTGCTGCCAGTGCATGTTGATGCTTTCAGTTTGAAACATCCCAAGACTGCACCTCTCTTTAATAAGCTGCAACAAAACCACAATGACAACAAATTGTTCATGCGTAACTTATTAATGATTTGGAACACAGAAACCAACAAGCCTGACCTACTCTATCAGAATTGAGCTGTTCAACACAGGAAGTACTACGACTTGCTGAGAAACAATAACAAGACTTTTCTAGGGACAAGTCATTACCTACGGATAAAAGGGGGATACAAATAGAAAAGTTGAAGTTTACAAAATGGTAACATTAAAATAATATCTTCCAGGAACTACCGAACTGCTACAAAAAATTAATTCATATCATCTACTGCAGTCCAGAATGAACACTTTCCCCATAACAATGAGCACAGCATTCATTTTCCTCCTTTTCTTCCTCTCTGCTGACTAAATAATGGTAAGTAAGTTATATTTAAGTTTGGCTTTACTAGATAAATATCTGCTCTTTAATAAATTAAAAATATAGTAGCTTTGAAGTATTTTCCTGTAGGATTTAAATTAAAAAAAATAATTGTTCAGAAAAGTTCTCCACAATTGCAAGTACGTACTTATAAATGCATTACTAACAGATATATGAAGTACACAGCTAATAATAACGTTTTATTCCTTCTCATGCATTACTACTAGCCATACATTGAACTCCACAAGATAAACTCTGAAGCTTTTCCCATATAACAACTGAAGTTACATTTTTAATGACATATTTTTCTTTAGTTGTAATCAAGAGACAACCCTCAAAGCATTAAATTGGGAAACCCAAGTTACTGCTAAGTCTAACACACATTGCTTTCCTTTTAAAAAAGTCGTAATATGCATGTCCCTCCAAAACCTATGCATGTTCATATCATCTCTATTTTTACTTTTCTTAAATAAATAAAATTATTTTAACTACAAAGAGTTTTGTTCCCTAGGGAAAATACAGTAAATATAGATGCTTTGTCAGTTCAGTTCTTTGTGTTGCTGGCAATGTAACAAGACTCCTTAAGCCCAGAACTTCAGGCCAGAATTGCTTGGACACCATTGAAATAATGGAAGAAAGAGCATTTGTTCTTTAGCCATCTGGTCTACTGCAAGTCTTCATAAATGCTGGGCCAGCATATTAGGTGCACGATACAACAAACAGGGAAGTGACATACAGAGTCTGCAGCTGTAGCAACTCCCTCCAACAGTATCTCTCCAGAAAGTATAAAAGTCAAAGTATACCAGTCTGAATGTGCTTAAATCCAAATAGAGCAAGCCAGCCCTCAAAAATATACTCCAGCTGAAAATTAACTTCTCAGACTGAAAACAAACCAAAATCTAAATAATAATAATAATACAAAAAAAAGACTATTTCCCTATTTTATCATTCAGACTTTCATTATTTCATTACTTTCAATATACATCAAGGCTAAAATTTTATTATACTGTTTCACCTTCAAACTTAGCTCTGTATTAAGTCTTACCATCCCAAGGGTCATGATTTTAACCATTTAGTTTTCACTACATACTTATCATGAAAAGCTTACTGATTTTTTATTTTTTTTTTAGATTTATCTATTTATCGTCTAGCTGAAACCACATCACATCATTTTAAATAACTAAGCATGCAGTAAATAAGTCTTGCTCTTTCATTTAAATAATTTTTTTGTGGAAATGCTAGCTAATATTAGTATCTGAAGCTAGAATTATCTTAACTATTCAGAATAATATTCATTTTTATTTTTTCTTTTGAGGTGGGGGAGGGTAATCGGGGTGGAAGAGATAGAAGAACAAATGGGGAAATAAATATAAAGAACAAAATGATCAAAGAATATTTAAATTGTAACAGTTTTCTAGATCTGTGCTATTACAGTATTTCATTCTACATTTATTGTGAGATGTTAACTCCAATTGATCCAGAGATTAATCATAAAAAGGTATGTAAGTAAATGTTTTCAGAGTTTCTCACCAAGGTCAGACAAAGAAGGATCTTCATCAAGCACTCAAGTTTTGGGCATCAAGAACTATCAAAAGCAGCAAACAAAATCTCTGAGAGTTGATATGATATGGAATGATTAAAGGAAAATCAAGAAGTCTAATTTATTCAGCATATGTTGGTGTTTTATCTTGTTTTGTTGTTTTTGTTTTTTTTTTTTTGGGGGGGGGGTTGTTTTTTGTTTATTTTGAAAATGTAGCAGTTCAGAAAATACTGGAGATCTTAAGCCAGGGGAAACATCTAAGTAAGCTTGCAAGAATTTGTTACTCTTTTTTAATTTTTTTTTTTTAAATTTATAAATGGAGACATTTGCATGCAACTTCATGTTAAATAATTAGCTCACGGCCTTTTCCTTGAGGCACACACAGGTCTGTATGATGCACATGTCAGTTTACATATAAATTCAGTCTCTCAAATGAAATTGCCTAGTTCTGACTACTACTGTAAAAATCTGATTTTTTTAATAAAATGGAAACAAAAAAAACCTAAAATTGTGGCATATTGCAAAATAATCCATCAGCTTACAGAAAGTTTGAGAATGATCCAAGTAAGTTAGATACAAAGAACAGATTCATAGAATATAAATAAATTACTCTGAAACACTTCTAAAGGTATTCTATGGACATTGCAGATTCCAAAGCATTTTTTCTTCTGTAGAATTATAAATGTTACCTTAACTTTAAGAGGCAGTACAGAAAAAAACACTTTGTGGATTAAAACATTTAACTGAGACAATAAACTTACTCAGGTCTAATTACTTTTTCAAAGTATCAAGCTTAGCCAGCAAATAAATAAACAATCTACACGTATTTAATTGCACTCTTTATATGCATATATACACACACGCACACGTTAAGCACAAGTATCTCTAGCAATTAATGCACTCCTCCTCCCACTACCACAGCCAGGAAAGGTTCCAATAAGTAGGAAAGATTTTGTTACCTAGCTTTCCCTTCTCGTTCAGTTTTAGCAAGTTCTTTCCCTATATATAAACTGTATTTAAAGAGGATGTTTCCTATCTATAGCCTAAGGGTTAGAAAGATTGTGTATAATACATCTTCAAAAAGAACATCTCTTACAATAGAAGTGTAAAGGTTATTTATGATAAGGACCATTAAATACAAGCAAGCTTAATGAATACTGTTGTGGATTAATACCAAGGGTCAGCAAAGCACCACACTGTTGTTCTCTCATTCCCTTCCCTCAATAGGAAACAACAACAACAACAACCACCACCAAGAACAAACAAACAAACAAGAAAACAAGAAAAGCATGATGAAATATTTTGTGGGTTGAGGTAAGAACAGGGTGTCACTCAACAATTACTTTCAGGCCATAGAGAAAGGACTAGGTGCAGGCAAGTCTAACACTGTTTACTGTCTATTGTTAACAGAGTAGAGCAGTGAGGAATAAGAATTACCTTCCTTCCACCTATCTTTTCTATTTCCTCCTCATGAGCAGGGCTTGGGAATAGGGGCTGTGCAGAGGCCATAACACTTCATCTGTGCCACTCCATCACTCCTCCATTGTCATTCCCTACCCCTGCTCTAGCATAGGGTCACTCCCATGCAATACTGTCCCTCCCAAACAGATCCCATGTGTTTCTATGGTCTTCAGCTCTTCTAGCACTGCTCGAATACGGCTCCATATCACAGGGCCCATCCTCCACTCCTCCAGCATGGACCCCATGGGTGTTAGCTGCCTGAGCTTCAAGCCACATCTACTGCTGCACTGTGGACTGCATGGGGAGATCTGCTCCACACACTGTCCATGGGTTACAGGGGGCCAGCCTGCTCCACTATGGCCTCTCCATGGGCTGCAGGAACTTCTGCTCTGCACTTGTAGCACTGACCTTACTGTCTTCAGGGCTGATCTGCTCTTATTTTCTCATTCCTCTCTTCCATCTGCTATTGTGCAACAGTTTTCCCTTTCTTTAATCTGCTCATTGCTCACATTGGGCCAACAGCCTGACACTTCTGGAGCTGGCTTTCATCTAACATGGGGTAGTGCTGAGCTCTACCAAGAGGCCACTCCTGCAGCCCTCTCCACTACCAAAACCTTAATATAAACCCCATATACATACCAACAGAGCTAAGTGCATTTCATGTGTTTTCTTTTTCTGACAGAAATTTAAATATTTGACCTTGTTAATTTGCCACAAGGTTTTCAACAAGTTTCTTGTTGAATATACCTCTTATATTTTAGTCAGTCTTCTAGCACAGTATAAGGATACAAACCACACTAGGACACTATTAAAAAAATTCCAACAAATTAAATGCAGTGTAATTAAAATGAAACTTTGGTGACAGTAGCATATAATAACAAAAGAAAACATCCCTGAAGATAAACACTGCAAAAAGAAGCAGAAAGGAATAATGGACTGGTTATTTAAGTATTAAGTAATCACAAATTCCCTTGCACTTCTAAGAACTTAACTTACTTTCTACTCCAATAACAAACAAAACAAGTCAGAAAACACAAGGACCAACACACGCTAAAGAAACCCGAGTTTAAGGCTATGCAAAGAATTGCATATTCTTTCAATCCTTTGTCAACATCCAAAAAAAGCAATACAATCTGCTTTATAAAACTCTTAAGATGCACTGGAAAGAAAATTCACATCTGTTAATATTACACTGTATTCCAGACAGACATAAAATGAGCTGAACCCTCTACTTGATACACCATCTCCATAATCTATAAAAGACACTGACAAGTGAAATATAAATAATAAATACAACTTCTTCTCTTTTTCAGAATAGAAAAAAATAAGCTAAAAATAAGCTATGCAGTGTACTGTACTACATAGTTTTTGTTTGAAAGAAATGTAGTTTTCTTTAGAAAAGAAGCATAAGGAAGATATACATTACATGAATAGTATTTACACTACCAGGAAACTCATCTGTTTCAACATCAGCTACATCCTGCTGGGACTCTCAGCTGGTAACCCACCATATAAGGAAGGCAAACACAGGAATACAAGACCAGCTATGCACGCATCCCCAGTTTGTTATGCAAAAAAATTAGATACATGAATTAGAGCCAAACTAATCAGATGACTTCAAGCGTGCTTATTTTCACAGCTAAGAACACATGAGAGTTGATCAAAAACGACAGATGTGACAAAAGGACAGACTCGCAAAAGTAATCTTACACAGCCCTCTAATGAGCACAATTAACTTAGGTGTTCATTCTACACACAGATGAGAATCAACTATTTCTTCAGACTAGTTACGCATATATTTGTCACTACAACCCAATGTCCTTGGACTGAATAATAATATCTGCACAGAATAATTGCCAACATCATCCAATTAAAGCCCCTTTTCAGTTCTGGAATATTAACCTATAGCAATCAAGTTATGTCAGACACAACCATCACAAATCACAATTAGCTCTAGGCAATTCGCTAAGATAGTTAAATCTTGAGAAACATACTGCAGCACCAACAACAGCAAAAAAGATTTAGTGACAGATGTACAAATTTTGCAATCTGCCTCCTAGTGAGAAAGAAACACATTTAACTTCTAATCATCTAACTAGAATATGGTTGACACATCTGCTGTATGATTAGTCCTCGCTGCAAGAAAAACAAGACAGGCCAAAGGACTACTCATAGTTATGCTTTAGTCACTGAGCTGTATTTTCTTATATTTTTCTTTCTTTAATATTTGCATAATTTAACAAAAACTTTCAGGTACAGAAAACCTCAGGGGAATTTAAACTAATATGTCTGTACTGCATTTGTTTGTGGGTATTTGGACTCTGAAGCAAGGCACAGAAAGTTCTCAGAGCTGAGCAACTGACTTAACATTCAGTAAACATTAGTTTGCTGTTGGCAAAACAAACAAAAACACAAAGCAGGATATTAAGTGCATAGCTTCCAAAAAACAAAAAAGGTAAACACCTTTTTTTGATTAATCATAAAAATAACTGTTTTTAAAGCATTATATAATATCTCAAGATGCAATTTTATCATTTCTTTTTAGAGCTGTGAAGAATTTTGAATATAAGAGACTTTATGTAACTTTCAGAAACAGCAAATTATCTTTTAATAAATTTGACAAGACATCTTTGTTTTTTACCTTCTATATTCTCATAAGGTAGGAAGGTAATTCTTTCTGAAGACTTCGATGAAGTTTAAATCCTGAAATAAATCATCAAGTTTTGTGTAGAATATTTCCTACATTAGCTTAAGGAACGCAAACTTTAATCCATCTTCTAGAATTTTGATAGTATGAATAAAACACTGCTGTTCACTTAAATATTCTCTAACATACCTTATTTACTAATCAACAGAATACATGGAAAAATATCAGTACTATTTCTCAGTTTCACTTTTTCATCTTTCCATCATTCTCTTGGAGAAGCCAATGTCAAACAAGGTACCTACAATGAGGTAAATAATTCACTGTACTCATTTGCACAGCATTCAGTGTAATCAATGTAATAGCTCACGACATAGACTACATAAAAGCCTTGGACAACTGTAGTTTTATAAGTTGAGTCTCTACAGAGATAACAGGGTAATCTACTGATTTGCATAAGAGCAGATAGAAACGATTTGCCCCTGACGTCACCGGCAGTAAAGTTAAAATGATGAGGCAGCCCGGTGCTCAGCACCACGGACAGCAACAGGCTGGCGACCCAAACCGAGCCCTGCGTTCAGTACCGCGGTCAGCAGCAGGATGGTCAGCCGCGCCTCTGCGGGAACTGAGCGAAACAACGAGGAGATCCATCACCGCACACAGGGTAAGTGTCACATGAGCTACCAGTTTCCAAGAGAATCGTGTATAGGCTCAGACTTCACTAAAATATTGTTATGTGACTCTAATGTTATATTATATGACTCTAATACTCTTTAATAAAATCAGTTATTGTAGATAAGCTTGAGACTAAGCTGAATTATTTGAGAAGCTACTGGTGTTTATGCTTTCCAGACAAGAAATCATTATTTCAGTACAGTTAAACAACTGATATCCTTTCCTGTAAGAGCCTTTAAGAATGCCTTCTATATGCCTGAGAACAGAAGAGGCTGAAGAATTACTAGCAAATCTAGAGCCCAACACATGTGCAAACATATGTTAGTCAGGACTCCAATAATATTTTAAGAGGCCATGCTCACCAAAACTTGATGTGGGTAAATCTCTGATCAGCATTTCACTTGTTTTATACTGTCCAGTAAGAAGACATGTTATTATTGCCTCCAACTTTGCCAAGCTAAGTTTTCTGAAAGCAGAAAATTAACTTTCTCACATGACCAATTAACACAGGCCCATTAAAGATACACACACATACACACGTGTGTGTGGGGGGGTACTTACATATAAAATAAATGACCTTAAAGAAAAAGGTTTATTTTCTTAAGCATGCATCTATAAAGAATAATCTGAAGTTTGGACTGTAGCAGCCATGACTTGATACTCTAGAAGAAATGGTAACCAGTACAAAGCAATACAAATTAAATTTGTTTTAGGCTCTTTACTAATGCAGAATATGAAAGAATACAGAAAATGTCAAGGTCTGCCCGAACATGAATACAGTACAGTGTTACACTGTAGATATCCAGAGGTGAGGCAGAACATACCCAATCATGAATGATCTACACAACTCTGTAGAAATACACACACAAAGTAGGAAGCAGAGTGTGAAACTAAATGCAAGACAAGAATCCAAGGAGTAGAGAAAATGGACACAGTGTTGTTTCCAGATCAGCTCAAAGAGTATCTTACTGTCAGATTCCAGCCTCTAGTAGGGCCCATTTTTTGCACTTAAACCTATGTAACATCTATCTCAGTATAAAACAAAAAGTTATATGATTAAAAAAAAAAAAGACTAACAGACTTTTATGCCACAGGAAGTTGACTATAAATAAATAAATACTACAAAGCCTGATCCAGTTTGGCCAAGATAGTGAACAATTCAACCAAAATAATGTCTCAAAATTTTCAAAGTTTCACCACTCAGTGGCACAACATAAATGAAATGTATATGCATTTATATATAGATGATGTATATAATCTCAAAATAAGTCATACAAATAGCAAATATTGTAACACTGGCTGAAAAAAAATACATGGGTAGCTTAGAAGCACACCTCAGGTAAATTATTACCATAAGATACAAACAAAAAGGCTTTTCTGAAGGGAAGCCTACGTTTATTAATACAGAGCACAGAAAAAATGGTAACAACAAACCTATTTCAAGTTCTTTCATCTATTCTTTATTACTAGAATAATTTATCACCATTTTCAATTCTCAAATTTTAAAATGACAAAGACAGTCATAAGAAATTGCTGCAGTACATTTCAGTACAAGCTATCCAAACATATTAGCTTCCATTCTGGAAAATATTAGATCTGAGAAGGCAGTCCCAGACATACTCTTTGCTAAAAGTTACAGCTTTCACTCACATCATGAGCAAAACCATCATTCAATTAATAATCTCAAGATTACAGCACACCTGTTTTCTAAACACATTATTTTTAAAAATCTGAACTATAAAGTTAAAGGAAACTGGCTGGAACCATTGCTTTCAACTTATAAAAAGGAAAATTACATTTATTTATACATTTACATTTATTTATACATTATACATTTATTATTTGCCATCACCTCATACTTCTAACATTAGCTAAAAGGTTGTGCTGCATTTAGCAAGAGCATCTTGAACAAAAAGGACTTTGTGAACTTTTTAACAGCGGCTATTTGTAAGGGTTGCTAGTTTGAACCGAACCAAGTGACAACCTTACTAAAAGGCTATTCTGTACAAGCTTCGATACACAGTTAAAAAAGCCAATGTAAAGAAACAAAGAAACAGAAACAGATACAGCATTAAACAGGGTAAGATGGTTAACTGCTTCAGACTACCTTTCTTCTGGTTATTTCTGGAATGTAGTGCCTTTGGTTACTGGTATAACACTGATGATGTCATAGAAGACTACACAAGTCTTGCTTACCACCGCCAGGCTTGTACAAGCCAAGAAACATACACATCTGATTTCACAGCATTACATAGAGATTTACTAGGTTTACTGATAAACAAGTCTACAAAAAAAAAAAAAAATTAAAATCTAGCAATTAAGGCAATGAACCTCCCCTCGCCTCCTCATGGTCACTCCAAGAGAGTGAAGTTTTCCACGTAGGTCCTTCAGAAGAGACTTGGAAATTACCAAGTTTCCCCCCCATTAAAAAAAAAAAAAAGAAAAAAAAAGCGCACTACTGTGCCAATAGAATTGCTTTAAAGCAACCTTAAGTCCTACAACAAATAAGTATGATGCTAAAGCTAACAAGTCTTCTGCTTTTTAAGTCTGAAGAAGAATTCTTACAGCTCCATCTTTGCCCTTAAACCATCATAGTTACAGAAAAATTTCTCCTACCAAATCTACTGTAGATAGTAAGGACACAGTCAGAAAACAACATGAAGAGTTAGAAAGGAGAGGTGGAGAAACTGTATTAGCAGGATTTAAAAAGAAAATACTTAAGATATCTGCTTCAGAAATATAACCTATGTTCCAATTGATACAACATAACATCTCTTCCCACATTACTAGCTGGAAATACACACAAAAATTTTGAAATTCAAATCTGTAGTCATGTCACACCCTTTTTGAAATTTCAGGCTTTTTCATGCCATGCTGGAGCTATAAGCAAACACTGGCCTACTGCCAGTGTTAACAAACATTGGAAAGATGACATAAGGTTGCTTAACAAAATGAAAAATAAATTTTTTGAAAACTGTTATTGGCATCAGCTACCACATGATGACAGCTAATGTCAAAACAGTTTGAGAGGCTCTTTTAGATTCTCATTACTTCTCTATTTTTAAGGGCGCTTCTTTCAAATTCCCATATAACTCTATATACAATGATGCTTATATGAGAGATTTAGTTATTTTGTTTATTGAGGTTGAATAACTTCAAATAAAAACTGACAAAGTTCCACTAGAAATACAACATTTTAAGTATTCTCATTAATAAGCTAAACGCTATAGCTACTGCTATAGCACTGCATTCTGTGATAGCTAAGGCAGGGAGATCTGTAACCTTTCAGGCCAAAAAGTTCACACAATAAGAAGCACAAATGTGAATTAAAGACTATCAAATTTGTTACTTATTCTTTGAAATAAATATACGAGGACTGCTCTGAAAGTAATGTTTCCCACTTTATTATGTTGGCCCACAATGTCAGAGGTGGATGTTGATAGTATGGCAGTAAAGGTTGAACCTTCCAACCAATATTCCATTACATTTTGTTGGTGTTTGACAGATGGGCAGTCCAACAAAACAGTGTCTTGCATGGAAGTGAGTATAAAGAAAGGGTGTGTCATGGAATCCCTACATGTTGAAACAACTGTACCCACTGACATTCGTCAATGTTCGTTGTACATTTATGGAGACACAACAGTGGAGATGAGGTGGTGGGTGGCGCATTTCAGCAGTGACAACAGTGACATGAAAGACAAGCCATGTTCTAAATGACCATGCACAGCTGTCATAGCACAAATTGAAGAGTGCTCACCTGCACAAATCAGTGGATTACAGTCAGAGAACTGTAAATGGAGCCAAATAACTGCTTTGATGCACTGAAAATTATGGAAGAAGAATTGGAATATTGCAAAGTTTGTGATAAGCCAGTCCCATGAATCTCAGGAACAGGAACAGCAAGAATGTCACATGCAAGTTTTTCAGGACCTACTGAACCAGGATGAAGCTGAAAGTGACAGTTTCCTGGATCACATCATTACCAGTGATGGCATTGGTGACATCACTGTGAGTTCAATACAGAACAGCAGCTTATGGAATGACATATGAATTCATAACTGAAGAAAAAGTTGAAGATGCAGCCCTCGGTGGGAAAAGTGATACACAGTGTCTTTTGAGACAGGAACAATCCTTCCAGATTTCCTGGAACCCAGACAAATGATGAATCTTGATCGCTACATCACCACAGAGACTAAGCTGAAGGCTTGAACTTCCACAGTAAGGCCAGAGAACACAGACGTTCTCTTGGACCATGATAATGCCAAGCCCCATACAAGTCTGAAGACTGTGGAACACTCTGCCTATCTTGGCTGCACTGTCTTCCTATGCCCACCTGACTTTCATCTGGGCCAATGAAAGATAGGCATGAGTGCATAGGCAGTATTTTTCAACAATCGCCCTATCATAGCAGCTGTGAAAGAGTGGGTCACCACTGTTGGTGCAGATTTCTACAAGCACAGCATGCAGATTCTCTTTCATTGCTGGTGAAAATGCATAGCTAATGGTGGTGACTATATCGAAAAACAGTGTTTTGTAGCTGAGAATTTGCTCTGTCAAATAGCGTTATTGTGCTCTTTGCATGTTACAGCTTCCATGGAAACAAACAGCAGACATCTGGAGTAATCTACATACTACTACATGACCAAGAAAAATGCTATGCTAAGTATTAAAATATATTTGCTAAGAATATCTCTTTAAAACAGGATGACAGAGAGGAAAACAAAGAAGGAAAGAACTTCCCAAATTTATACAAGAAGCTGATGGCAGAATTCAGAACAGAACTCTAGTCTCAAGAGTCCCAGAAGCTAGTTTGTTTGCTATTTTATCTTTTTTGGAATCATCCCAGAATTTAACTATTGTGCTCTAGGCATGTATCAAGGGAAAACATCAGTTTTGCCGTTCTTTTTTTTTTCTTCTTGTTATGAAATTGACCAGTCTAATAGGAACTATCACTGTAGCGCACCTGTATGGCACTTACAGACTCTTCAATTACTCTAAAGTTTCTGCAACTAACTCAACATTCAAGAGTCTCACCGCGTAATGCCAGAGTGGATCATCTAAAGTATTTCATTAATGTCCATAATTTATGTTGACATCACAAAGCTTGCAGAACAGAATTTGTACACAAATTCAAGATGTGAATTTCTCAATTACAAGTGCTCAAGCTAAAAACTACGGCATAAGAGCTGTGGGAAGGAAAAAAAAAAAAAAAAAAGAAGTACCAAAACAATCCAGCAAGACCACTGAACTTGTACTCTTCAAGTAATCGTGAAAACAAACCCCACTCTCCCATACCGATAGGACTAAAGCAGTAACCTCATTTTTGTTTCCTACTCCAGTTGTCTAATGCAAAGTAATTAAAAATACATATGCATATTTTCATCTGCAGCAAGCATAATTCCACATTGCATTAGTACTTCAGCACGTAGTAGTACAAACACATATATGCAATCTCATAATCGCAGCTTATTTCTTTTTGGCTTTAATCTTTGGTGTCAGATGCTACTTTATCCCCGTACTGGTACACAGATCTTTCAAAATGTCTAAAATAAGGAGCTTATCCTGAAGAAGAGGTCCTAAAATTGCTTCAGTTACAATCTCCACTGTTTTTAAACATGACATGAGCATCATGCTATTTTTTTAAAGCTGAATTTCTAGCTACTGACTTGTTTAACTTTCTCTTGTGAGTTAAACATATTAAAGTTACATCAAGTTATATTTTTTTCAAGAGTAAAAATACAGTTAAGCATTTCAGAAGCACGCCCAGTAAAACAGAATTGCATTTTATTTTGCCTCACTCTGAGTTACTGAGTAAAACTAAGCATTAAAAACAAAATTCTTATTTCTTTATATTCTCACACGGTTTCAACCAAAACATTAAATTCTCTTTAAGTAGCATGAAAATATAACATAGGAATTCTAAATTTGAAGTTTTACATTCACTTCATGAATAACCTCCATTTCCTATGGGGAAAGCTCATAGAAAAAGCTATACATGGATTGAAAAAAGTATAGAGTCACATTTCTTTAGAAGATATGAGCTGCCCAGTTAACTATGCCCTCTATGTATTTATATTTCGTTTCACTGCACTGTGTTGGGGGTTTTGTTTTGATCAGATAAAACACCTGACTCCAGTTCTGAATCCACTGGGACTTGATAGATCTTCAAGACAGTTTCAGAGAAAAGTATGAAGATCAAAAAAAGGGAGGGGATGAGAGGGGAGGAACAGCTGGAAGGCACAAGATTTTATATAAAGATATTACACAATCATATGTAATGGCATACTTATTAAGAAGTTCCCAGAGTACTTAAGAGTAATTCTACACATAGAAGTGAGTAAGCATCTGACAGAGCCAGACCTGCAGAGTTTGGCCAAAAGACCTTCACAGAAGCACTCTTACATCTTTTTTTACATCATTCAATTTGGATAGCTTATTTCCACAAATCTTCTGCAAAGTAAACTCTTCTGACAGTTAACTCTTGTTTATATAAATTATCATGTTTATTGTTTTCCCCTGCAGCTAGATTCCCTTCATAGGCTTCACATCCCAGAGCAGGTGGAAACTTCTTCAGGGTAAAATATAATCCAAAGCTTTTTCTCTCTCTTTTCTCAGCTTCCCTCTCTGAAAGGTCAAGTAATGAACAGAAACAGGCTGGGACCCTCTAGCTGGAAAACTGTCAAGACCTGCACCTCTATCTCAGTGAAATTAACGTTGTAAATACTTTCCATTATTTACATTATGCACCCTATTTTAAGTTTAAAAAGATAGTTCTCTTGCCCAGACCTTTGGTTCATGAGGACCAGCTAAAGTCACAAGTTTTCACCCTAAACCTTTAAAACAGAACACAAACACACAAAGTAAAATCTCACTGGACTCTGCAAGTAAACAAATATGAGAGTCCAATCCCACAAAAGCCTAATCCACCAGTAAGATCTTTGGTACAATCACAGCTAATTTATAGTTACTGAAATACATAACCAGAAGGTCACTTGTAGCTTCTATTTGCAGCATTCTGAAACCTTCAGAACAAGCATGCACAAAATCTTTAGAATGTTTAAAGAACTCTATTACAGATCATAAAAGACCTAACGAATGAGGCACAGTACTTACTCCCTTCAACCCTTTCAATACAGAAGTTCAAAGTATTCCAGCACTGTGCCTTTATATCCCCATTTAACTCACACTTGTCTCAAGCCACCTGATGTACACTAACTCACAAAACACAGCACACATGTCTAGTGACGCGAAACTCATGGGTATACACACATGGTTTCACAACAGAAATTGAACTCTGTTTCTGAAAGCAGCTAAAAACTGATGGGTAATTCCTAGAGAAAGAAAGGGAAAGATATCAAAGGGCATGTAGAAGTAAAAACTGTTATCTGGAAGAATTTGCATACGTAACTGGCCTTAAGGTAAATCTAAAATACATTTACGCTCCCCAGGTGCTTGTTGCACCTTTCAAGAAGCACAAGTCTATAGCAATATCTTTAATATTCTGATTTATAACTCAAACCACAGTGATTTTTAAATTGATTTGAATTCTTGTTTTCTTCTTAAAAGATTAAAATTTTAATTTGACTGAAATTAATACATTAAGACATCTGAATTTAAAGCCCAGCCAAAATATCCCTCAGTCATCAGTTTTCCAATAATGTAAGGCACAAGGTGCTCCACAGTAAACACTATTTCACTGATCACTCCAGCTGTGCATAAATATGAATTATGTCTCCACTGGGTGATTGCCAGCATTCTTCATTGTCTCTATTTGGAGTCCCAGTGAAATGTCACCTTCATCCATCTTAGCCTACACTTGAAGAACGCTAGCATTCCCCCATAGTGCTTTTAAAGATACCTTTAGATGTTTTAAATATGTAATCATTGACAGTTGTTTCTTGTGTATTCTCATTAATAAATGTAATCTGCCCTTCACTTCCTAAATAATGGTATTCACTTATGTCTTCAGCATCATACAAGGGAAATTATACCACCACAGTGTTTCTTTCTTTCATTTTTAAATTATTCTAAATAAATCTTAGCTACGATCAGGTCTGAATTGTGAGGCCTGCCAGCCTTAGTAATACACTTTTAAAACATGTTCCAGTTTGACTATGGACTTGAACAAAGAGACAACGTATTTCCTATCCTGGAGATGCTCTAAGGGAAACTGTTAAGTCAGTAATACAGGGTTCAAAGTATGGTCACACTTCACGCCATCTAAGGCATTTGAGACTTCACTAAACACCTTAAATGGGAGCACCTCTCTTCAGCAAGAGGACAGCAAGCACCACTCGAATTTCTCTATTTAACAAGACTCACAGAAAAGGTTATTGAAGAGCTAGAAAATAGACTCGCTTCTTCATAAATAAACAGCAAACATCAGCCTATGAATAAAGGGCTGACCAAGATGCCTGATCGCGCCAAACTGAGCCAGGACACAGCGGATAGAAGGCGATGCCGCAGGGCTGCCGTCAGCACGTCACCTCCCTTCCCCAGCTCCCAGCGCCGGGCCAGGGGCAGCGCAGGGCAGGGCAGCGCAGGGCAGGGGTGCTGTGCCAGGCCCAGCCTCTCGGGTGCGAGCCCAGCCGCATCACGCCGCCGAGGAGCGGGCATCGTTCCGCTGGAAAAACCAAGCTCGGGAGATGACCTCTCTCCAGCGAGGCTGAGCCGAGGTGGCAAGACGAGGCGAGGGGCAGCGCCTCACCCCTTCACGTGTGAGACGAACAAACGAGGAGGAAGGGGAAAGAAAAATAAGAAGGGAAAAACACCCGAGGCGGCAGAGGAGCCCAGAGGCGAGGTCTCTCTCACCTTGGTGAGCTGGGCGATCTTCTTGCTCATTTTGAAGTGCAGGTCCGGGCTGTGCTCGGCTCCCAGTCCCGGCGGGGCAGAGCCGGAGCCGAATTTCCCCGCTCCGGGCGCGGAGCCGCCGCCGTAGCCGTGCTGCTGCTGCCAGCTCATCCCCGGGGTCGCCATCTTCACCGCCGGCCCCCGCCGCCGCTCGGCATCCGCCGGCGCCGCCGCCGCCGGGAAGCCGCGCCGAGGCCGCCGACCGCCGTCCGAAACCGACCCCGGCCGCCGGCCGCAGCCCCCGCGAGCGGCCCCTCAGCTGGCGGGGGGCCGCGGCATTAACCCCGCGGGGGGCCGCCGCGCGAAGCGGCACCGGCCTCTCCCCAGCGGCTCCTCCGTCCCTCCCACCCGGCACCAGGCCCCCGGGGCGGCCCGCCCGGCCGGGGGACGAGCGAGGGGGCCGCCGGCCGTTCCCCAGCCGTCGCCGCCGCGCTGTTTACGCCGCGCAGGTCGCGTCACTCGTCAGCCCCGCCCGCCGCCCGCCCGCCGCGAACGGGGCGTCCGCCCCCCAAGCCGCCCGTCGCTCTGCTGCCCGCGGCGCTCGGGCGTTGGGTGGTGCTCCGCATTCAGGCTCTGCTGTAAAGCGGCTCTGTCGGGCGTGGAAGGCGTGTACGGGTCTGGGTGTATACGCCCCGTCTTGGCGTGTCTCGGGGTGCAGCCCTGAAAACGCACTGGGGGGCCTATGGGGCTTAGGGCAGAGCTCATCCGAGCTGGGAAGGCTCCTGGCTCTCTGCGGTGCTGCGATGTGAGGAGGCGCCGGGTGCACCCTTGTTGTCCCTGGGTACGCGTGAGGGAAGAAGTGCCGTTTTCTCAGAGCGGAGCGATAGAACTGAGTTGGAAGGGGCTTTTAAAGTCTATCTCGTCCACCCCTCCTGCAATGGACACCTAAAGCTAGGTCCAGCCTGACCTTGAGTGTCTGTCTCCAGTTGTTGAAGCAGTTGGTTGAAAGGAGTAACATCTTAAAATCGAAGAGAATTGAGTGAGTACAGTGGCTGCACAATTACTTCAGGTACCCACGGATGGCAGGGTGACCCAGCCAGGTGAGAGGGGAAGGCACGCACAGGAGTTGGTCAGCCACTTTTCCTATGGACACAGCCTCTACAAACTGTAGATGCACCCCTGCTCTGATGGGATGAGTGCAGAACAAACATCCCTGCCAGAAGGAATTCACAGCCAATTTTAGTATAAGTTTTCATGCGGAGATGACTGCTCTCTTCTTCCATTTCCATCCTGTGCACCTCAGGAGAACAGCTACTGTGTTTAACAATTTAATGTCTCTTTGCAAGGCTCTGGCCTTGGGAGAACATAAATACATTAATGTGGTTGGACATGTTGGATTTCTAGATTAGCAGCCTCTGCACTGATCTTTTAGAAGTCCTTGATATTCTCAGTACTTTTTTTTTTTCTTTTTCTCTTTTTTTTCTTTTTTTTCTTTTTTTTCCCCTGCTCTAAAAATCTCTTATTTGCATGGATTCTTTGTAGGCATACAAATATCAAATGGTAAATGACTAAATCTCTTTCTCAACATGGATGCAGGGAAAAAGAATTACCTACAGTGGAAAACAAGGCCAGGTTGAATGGGGGGCCATGGGCACTCTAATCTTGTGTCTGATATAGTGAGTGGTAACCCTGTCCGTGGCAGAGGGGTTGAAACCGGATGGTCCATGAGATCCCTCCCAGAACAAGTGATTATGTGATTCTATGATTCTATGGGTAGTGGAATATGAGGAAGTCCAGATTACAGAACAGTGTGTCTCAGTCATAGAGGTTCATGCTTATGTAGTATGATAAATAACCAATTCAATGGGAATGGGCAGTGCAAGCCAGAGGCTGTGATGCAAATGAGATTCCCTGATGCACAGATGGGGCACTAGAAAGAATGTACAAGTAGGTTCTTCTACTTTTGCATACAGGATATTTGTGAGAATGCAAGTGAAATACTTGCAATGAGGTCCAGTATCTGCAATTTCCACATGTCAACATACTGGAAAAAAAAATCAGAAAAAAGGGCGAGAAGAACTACAAAATTTGGGAAAGGATTCATATATTGGAAGACTTAGAAAACCCAACTGTTTTGAGGAGTCTCAGAAGTGATTTAATCTCATTCTTCAGGTAGCTGCATTGTGGTGAGCTCAAAATATGCATTGTTCAGAAAATTCTGATGCTGATTTTTTTTTTAATTTTTTTTTCATTCTGAAGTGGCCCATTCTGGCAAAGAGAACAAAGGACAGATGGTGCTTACCCAGGCAATGATTCATTCAGATGAAATATAAGAGGTAGAAAGAATATTAGGAGCATCTGTATCAAATATGTGTCCATAGATGACATCTCTGAATAGCATACACTGTTAATTCAGTTTTGTCAAATTAAAAAATAATTCAGTGACTAAGAATAATTTTCCATATGTAGGAAGGTCAAATTACTAATTAAAGCAGCAGACTGATTCCAAAGACTTGGTTTCGGTTAATGGTTTTGTCTGGCTGACTGTGTGACCTTAAGTAGGCTTCTTTAACTCCTGTGCAAAAGAGTACTTTCTTTGCTGTACCTAATAATGGCTCTGCTATTAAGGAATATCTGGTTAAAATTACTGTTGCCCTTAGAAATCTCAAAAGTTACAGGAATTATTAGCATTTTCATTTTATCACAATTTCTTCTGAAACAATAAGCTTTACTGTTTTACGTTTCATTTTCTTCTGAGAAGTGTGCATATTTGCTGTTATTCATATTGGCCCCAAATTATAGTTTGGAACCATTTTCAAGTGTTTTATATCTGCTGTGACAAAACAGTAAAGTATGTTTATTTTTGTCTGTCTCGTGTATTGGGCTGCCAAATATTACATTTTGTCTAGGTGCTCTTAAATTCAGGAGGTGATTAAATATGTTATGCCTTTATTTTTCTTGTCTTCTAGTTGCAGTTTTTGTATTTAAATTGTTTGCAAGCATTACTTTCCACCTTTTATGCCTTTAGCGTTCAGATGCTGACTGCTCAACCTCATTTCCATTAATTAATTTCCACTTGTAGCATACAACCTGTTTTCTTCATGGTTACTATTGAAAAGAGCAATAGCAAAATAGCAGGGACCTTAGAGCTTTTTTCACTTGGTGAGATTTCATGTCTGTCAGTATATTAGGATACACAGAGATCTCACAGGGTTTGGGCCAAAACCATCCAGAGACAAATGAGGAGACATGAAATGAGTGCTCTGTGGGTGATGGGTACAGAAAACGACTGAATGAAGCTGGGCTCTCTTAATGTGTATGGCTGCCATGAAAGCTGTAAAGCGAAAACTTTAGCATCTCTTGTCACTCTCTTATGTGAGTGACAGGCAATTTATTTCTATCCATTTTCTCTAAAAGTGTAGGCTCAGTGTAGGAGTGGCCTTGGTGTATATATACATATATGGAAGATTTTTAAGAATGAAAAATACTGTTAGTAAAATTTTGCTTTTAAGATTACATTTATATGTCTGCCATATATATATATATAGACACATATATGGAAGCAGACATGTAAAACTTACCATGACTTTGTAGTTTTGCTTTTTCTGTTGTAAAATCAACAACTCTGCCTACATGAAAATCTACCTATACTTTTTATTTTTTATTTCCCTGCATAACTATTTGTCTCCATCTTTATGTTTGATACTCATATGTTTCAGTATGTGTGTCTCTTTTCTAAAATTAATATATATTTACCATATTACCAGAGCTTGTAGTCTAGGAAAGAATTTCATTTAAGTTTTAACTGCTTATGTTAATATGGATTACAATCTCCATGTATACAAAATGCTTTGTTTATCTCATCACGGATTTGACTAAGATAAATGTGTGCAATCACTGTATGCCTAAGTTTCAGGCCAAAGGCACAAAACCCCCTCTCTCTTTTATAGATAGAAAATGTTACAACGACTAAGCTGGCTTTGTGATAATGTCTTTTGACAACTCCAAAGATGTCAGAGCAGCTTTTACAGAAAGGACAGTTAATAAGAAATTTGACCTAGTGTTATTTGCAAGTTTATTATGTTTAATTTGTAAACTTCAGCAATAACTCTAAACAGAGTATTTAGATATTTTGCAAATATGTATGAGTATAATTCTCATTTTCATTTAATGGTTGAATTATGCAAGTATGTAATAACTAAATACTTAAAACATGGAGATTCTTTTAAAAACAAAATAGACATTTGTTTCTTACTGAATGCTAAACCAGTCATTTGTTATAGACACAATGTGAGCCCATATGTTTATTTATTTTCATTAAATAACAATTCACCATAAAAAAAATAACATGACATTTTAGCTGTCATTCCTACCTTTTCTAGTTCAAATAAATCTGTTGGAATATAATAACTGTCTAAATCCACAATGTCCTACTTTATCACAAAAACCTCATTGCCAAGGTTGAGGTTAATCTATTATGCTGAGTTATCTGCGTGAGAAATCATATAAAGAAATTTTTTTTAAAGTCAGAAAGTAGCAAGGGACTCTTCTTTTAGTTGTATTAAATTGTATAAAGAGGGGTACATTTACTTTTGATTTTCAGTAAATAGTCCAAGTTATTTTCTATGTTTGTAAACATAATAATGAATAACACTTCAAATAAGCAAATAAACAATGGGCACAAACTGCAATACAGGAAGTTCCATATGAACACGAGGAAAAAATTCTTTATTTTGATGGTTACAGAGAACTGGATCAGGCTGCCCAGAGAGGCTGTCCTGTCACTGGGCACCACTGAAAACAACCTGGCCCCATCCTCTTGACACCTGCCCTTTAGATATCCATAAGAATTGATGAGATCTCCTTTCAGTCTTTTCTTTTCCAGGCTGAAAACAATCCCAGGTCTCTCAGCCTTTTTTTCGTAAGAGAGATACTTTGTGCCCCAGGGTATAGTAGTCTTTATAGTCTTTCACATGACCTACAAAGATTTAAAATTTTAGCTATCCCTTCAAATTTCTTTTTAATAACTTTTCTCATTTTATGTTGTTCTTTTTTTAAAAATTATGGATGTTTTCTCAGGCACGCATGCACACACACAAAATCTAAACCAGGAAAACTGGCAGCTCAGTTGAGAGGCATAAGAGGAATAACAAATACACAGGAGGATGGAGACAAAAAGCTCTAGTTGTGTAAACCTGGGCCCTCTAGGGCAGTTTTGGCCTTTGCAGTGAAGAATAGGAGGCCAAAGAACTTTCATTTTGGATGAAGTCTGCTAAGCAGGGCCCACACAGGGAATTTCAAAGACAGTAAGGGAACAGCCATTCCTCCTGCTAAATCTGTATGAATCAAATTTGTTTTCCACTCCCTGAAACGCAATAGACCAAACACTGATCTTAATGTTTCAAATCACCCTCTAGATTTATAGTGTAGATAAATTTAGGGATATAAAGAAAGCTTCATTTAATGTCTCTGTTCAATTTATTTCAATATAATTTCTCTGCTGTATACATATTTCTGCACATGAAAGCACAATTTTATCAATACATGTTAAATTTAGTATAGTTCTTATTATGTTGACTTTTCTACTGCAGAAGAGAGATCCAATCTTGCTTTCTTCACTGGACTGTAAACTTAGCTGTCCATTATGCTGTTATCCAAGGATGTTAGAATATTGTGTGGTTGTTTTTAATCATTCTTATTATGGATAAAATGGCAGATATGACAAAATTGAAGTATTAACTAACAGATTGATTTAAAGTTCTTGATCATGGATGTTCGATCTTTTACATTCTTATGTTTCCCTGAAAATAACTCAGAGACTGTTCAGAGTCAAAAACCAGTATGTCAGTGAATTCAATTAATACATATGTATTTATAGTCATTATGACAAAAGCATTTCTACTGAAAGGAACAATAACCTCTGGTATATTATCATACCTTCTTCCAGGGTTGCATATGTTTCCAGCCATCCGATGGTTACCTCCACCATTTTAAGCACATGGCATTTGCCATGGTGAGCTTGTGGGAGTGTGGTATAATCCACTTACCATGTCTTCCCATATAATCATGCTACCTTCTGTAATGCTTCTCTAAGGACATAACTGCAAGGGAGTGCTGTGAGTGGTGTTTAATGTAAGTGTTACAAAGCACTTGAAAAGGGGACGAGTTAAAGGAAATTTGCCACATGCTTTCAGTAGTAACTAGTAAAGATAATTTCGTTATACTAGTACGACTTGCTCATTTCAACCCTGATGTTACTTATATATGCTGGACTTGCAGCTGGACTTTTACAGACATACAATACCCTTGTTTTCTTCTTGGAGGAAAAGCGGCTTTGTAGGCTAAAATACAAAAATAATTCTGACTGATAAAAACATTATTCAGAATGTTAGTCTATGATAAACAATACTAAACAATTGTGATTGAGAATAAGACTTACAACACTGACCTTCCTGGGAAAATCTGGCTGGCTGGCTGGCTGATGATGTTTGTTGGTTTTAGCATAGTTATTGCCAGCTGGTGTTTATCACATCTGTTATGCATCTTCAGGGAAAAAATCATCAGTAGGGAAAAATGGCTACAGCATCAGCCCACAGTTTAAGAGTTGCTGCTCTCAGCAGTATAATTTAACATTAAATGCCTGTTTGTTATAGGAACACCAGTATAGAGTTAAGCTAAGCTAGGATTTAATTCACTGCTTTCTATGAGGGCTTCCATATGTACTCATTTTGACTTCACCTATAAAAGCCTATAAAAGACATCCACTCTCACGGACAACATGAATGAAATGCAGACATTTTTGTCTCCTTGAGCTCATCTCTGGAAGGTTGGATGCAATAAGTTAAAGCCACACTGAGTGGCAAGTCTTATCTACAGTGCAAGCATGGCACCATATGCTGCAGGACTACCCAGGTTTTCCTTCTCCATCATTGCCAATGGGATCATTTGGAAGCAGATAGAGAAATGTTCCACAATAGGAAAGTTCAAACAGATGGCTGGTATAGCTCTGATCCTGCCCTCAGGGTTATTCTGCAAAGCAACATTGACAACATTTGCAAGCTGTATTTCTCGCTACAATGGTATTGGAAATTGAAAGATTGGTTGCTTGGAGGGTTTTACTTTGAATGTGAATAATTAATCTCTGACATTGGTTCAGAATTTTCTGGTCTGCACAATTATCTTGGGTCTATTCCCTGACACATATGACTTCAAATCACTTCGTCTTGCCAATGAATTCGGGGGGATTTGAGCATACAGATTTGGACTCCAAAGAGGATTTTGGTTATGCTTTGAGAAAGAAGAAAGATAGACTGGCATCATTCCAAAAAATTAAGAGTGATGGATTTATGGTTTTATTAAATTGGGTCAAGGTCCCAGAGGCTTTGTACAAGTGTCAATTAAAAATAAAAATTCAAATAAAAATGTCTTTTGTAAAGTTTTCTATCCCCTTCAAATACTTGAAAGCTTATCTTGAAATGAAATGTTTTGAAAACAACAGTATTTTAAGATGAATTTGTACATGCATGCTCCTGACTAAAAGTTATATTTTACAAAACTGTCCCAGAAAAGTTCTGGTTAAGGGAGGATAAAGAAGAGCACTTGAATTATTACCGATCTCCAGAATCTAGCTATCAGAATGTTGTACTTTGACATAACGTAGTTGCCTTGAAACTGATTCTGAAATACTTCTAAGTTCTGTTGACTGTACTGTTATTATTAGCAGAGGTAATGTTTTGAGGCCTACTTGCCAGTCATCCAGATTTGACTCAAATAGACTTTCAGTTGATCAGCAATATGGATTAAGTGCATCAGTCCTGAAAATATGCCACTATGCTCAAACTCAACACAGTGGTAACACAGCCTGCATCCAGAAAAACACTGGGGTCCCAGATCTTAACAGGATCCCAAACAGCTCACCAATATTTAAAAATTTGGAAGAGATCAGAGTTAGTATTGCACAGATCTGGTTCTGGACAGAAGTAAGAAATTTGCTTTGAGAATGAGCAAAATACATCCTTCTCAAAATCTGCATTAACATGAGTTTCAGTGTATTACACACATAGTTTCATCAAGGGCATAGCATTCCACTTGGTACGTAATCAGACCAGTCTATAAGCACAAAAATATGTATATTTTTAATTATTATGGAAAATGTTTCTTATCCTATTGAAAAATGTTTTTGAGAGTAAGAGAAATGATACAGATTTCTCCTATAAATTCAGGAGTTATTGCTTATGAAGTTTAGGAGCAGGCATTTTCGACAAAAAAAAAAAAAAAAGAGGGCTATGTTTCTTCACATATACTTTATAAAACACTCTTGGGCATCTTTAGAAAATTATTATAGTTAGGTCAAGATTCTAAAAATTAAATATTAGTGATAGTCATTTCTACATCAGTGTTCATTTTTTACTTTATTCCTTAGTTACAAGTGCCCGTAATTTCTATAATAAAATCTAATTTACTTGCTTTTTGGATATCAAGAGAATAAGCTTGGTATCACCAACATTGTTTATATGATAATTTAGTTACTCACAAGAGTTCATCAGTTTTCAAATAAATCCGTATTTTCAAAATTAAACATATCCTGATCTGTAAGATCAGAACTAAATGAAATATTTAAAACGAAATAAAATGCATGCAAAGGAAATAGCAACATCCAGCATTGGAATATCAAGATCTACTGCATAAGAAATTAATTAAAATAAAAAATTGTGATGAAGTAATGTAGAATCTCCAAAATAGAAAACCTGAAGGACAAAAAAAAGGAATTCACCCCAAGTCTTTATCCAGTTAAACTCCAGGATCATAGCCTCAGCTCAGCAGTTACATATTTACCTTTGGGAATTCAAGTAACCTGAGATCAGCTTTTGCATAATAAAAATCACATATTCTACCTGCGTTGCACCAGTAGCAATACCTCCTATTTGATTTCATGGAAGTTGCAACAGATGCAAAGATCACAATAACACTATTTGACAGAGCAAATTCTCAGCTACAAAACACGGTTTTTCAACATAGACACCACCGTTAGCTGTATATTTTCACCAGCAACGAAAAAGTCTGCATGCCACACTCTTAAAAATCTACACCAGCAGCAATGACCCACTCTTTCACAGCTGCTATGATAGCATAATTGCTGGGAAAATATTGCCTGTGCACTTCATCTTCTATTGAATGGAAGTCAGGAGGCAGCAAATGCAGACTATGTGATGGGTGTAGGAAGACAATGAGGCCAAGATTGGCAGAGTGTTTCACAGTCTTCAAACTTGTATGGGGCTTGGCATTATCATGTTCTAAGAGAAAGTCTGTCTTTTCCTCTGGCCTTACTGTGGAAGTTCAAGCCTTCAGCTTAGTCTCCGTGGTGATGTAGCGATCAAGATTCATCATTAGTCTGGGGTCCAGGAAATCTGGAAGGATTTTTCCTATCCCAAAAGACAATGCATATCGCTTTTCCCACTGAGGGCTGTGTATTCAACATTTTCTTTGGTGAGGAATCCACTTGTCATCATTCCATGGACTTGGAGTCGTAATGGTGTCACCAATCTCATTACTTGAAAAGATGTGATTCAGGAAACTGTCACCTTCAGCCTCATACTGGTTCAGTAGGTCCTAAAAACAATTGCATGTGGCATTCTTGCTGTTCCTGTTCCTGAGAATTTGTGGGACTCACTTCTCACAAACTGCGATATTGCAATTTTGCTGCCATAGTTTCCAATGCAGTGAAACCTATATTCAGCTCCATATGCAGTTCTCTGGTCATAATCACTGATTTTTGCAAATCAGCTGATTGAGATGCTTCTCATTTCATGGTATGCTAGCTGTGCATGGTCAATCAGAACATGGCTTGCCCTCACATCACTGTCATCACTGCTGAAACACACCACTCAATTCCTCACTATTCTCACATGCACTGTTTGGTCTTCATCAGTGTTCAGCAGGCATTGATGAATGTCAGTGAGTACAGTTGTTTCAGCATGAAGGAATTCAGTTACACACCTTTGCTCCTTAGCACTTCCATGTCAGATATCATTTTGTCAGACTGGCCCTACTCTGCCATCTGTTGCACAGCAGCAAAATTTAATGAATACTGGCGTTAGTCTTTCACCAACATCTGCCTGTGATGACTCGGACCAACATAATAAAATTGGAGGCACAGTTTTCAGAGCAGCCCTCTTATAAGTTAGCTATAGACATGTAATATTTCTGGATATTTCTGCTGCCTAGATTTTTATATATTCTGTGACATTCAGGAAATTTTAGAATGAAAGTCACTCCGAGAAATAATAAAGAAGAACAACAAAGATTTTTTTTTGAAACAATATTAAATCCCAACTTGGACTAAAATCAAGTATTTGTAAATTTTATGACATTAATGTCATAATCTTTGTATTAAAAGTCCTACACTTCTCTCTAAGTACTTTGCGGAGTGTTTCTGTGCAACTTCAAACACCAGATTTTTGCTTACTAGATTTTAAATCCATACTTACATTGCGTTTGCAATAGAAATTGAGGAGAACCTTCCTTTCACAAAAAATACATCACTTTTTAAAGATTTTCTAGAATGAATAAACTCCATGTCTATGCAGCCTTCATATTCCACAATGCATCTGGCTGCTTCACTTTTTGCTACTGAAGTTTTTTGATGCTAGACCTTCCTTGTTTAGTGACTACCTAGAGAAATTTTGGGAAATTATCAGGGAAAAGAAAGATGCTTCACATATTTATATTATGAATAGTATCTCTTCTCCTAAAGACAGCTTAAATTTCTAGCAGTTGGTTTTACTCAGGGGAAAAGCATTTGCCTTTCAGAAGCTTTTTTTTTTTTTTTTTTTTTTTCCAGAGCCAGAGCTTATGAGGCAGCACAAATAGGTCCATCGTAGAAGCAAGTAGCTCGCAATTTGGCATCCACCCAAAAGAGAGAGCAAGGCCAAGTAGATATTGAGAAGTAAGGGACTGATTCTACTCCATGTAGCTGTCATACAGTGTGTACTCTGGAGGCATGTCAAATTTGCCAGGGCAGGAATTGTAATAAAAATAGGATCAGATCAACTCCTGCAGAAGTAGTGCAAAAAAGCTTTCTTCTAGAAGATAAATCTCCATAATATCCTCCTGTTACAGAAGACCTTCAGGATCACATCTAATCCATATCTGTGTATATACATGTATAAATATATATACATACACACAGACACAAAAAGAATACTAACTTGTGCTTGCTCAAATGGAAAGTTATTTTGATAAAAACAATTCATATTATAGTTCATAACTAGACAATGTGAATACATAGATAAAAGCAGATTGACTGTTTGTACTGATATGTACTAGAACCTGAAAATTCAAACCCTGAAATAACATTCTTAGGGGAAAGAGAGACTATTGCACAGTCTTTGTTCTATCTTTGGGCAATCTGGAACATCTAAGTCTAGTAAAAGATGCAATTCATATTGAGGAAAAAAATCCAGATTTTGTTGTGATCTAGTAGGTCTGCAAAATATGAGAACTACTGGAAGACATACAAAGATTTTTTCTTTAAAATGTTTTAATTCTTCATGCAAAAATTAATATTTATTTGATCATAATACATAATTCAGCTGCTCAACTCTCATCGAACATCACTCAGGGATAAAAGTGTCTGATTCAAAAATAGTGCCTGCCCCTGCACAAACCCAGTTTTCATCATGGAACAGCTCTTCCATAACTATCTGTCAACCTTATAGGATTATCAAGCATTCCTCGTTGTGTTTGCTTTGCCAATTACCTTACATTATTCCTTTCTTTTCAGTGATGAATAATGAAGCAAAATGTACCTCTGCCTATTTTTTATTCTAATCCTCAGTTGCTTTAGGTAGTGCATATACAGGTAGTTGAATTGGATATTTCTTACTGATCGTTTGTAAATATTTTGATGTAATTGAAAGAGTGATATCAGAGCTAAGATACTCCAAATTAGTGTTCAGGTGCATTCCCTCAGTGGTGGAAAAAGAGAATTCCATTTCAACGTGATTACATCATGGTATTTTCTTGCTTGCTTAACTTCCTCAAAGGAAAGAAAAATCAAATTCCAAGTTGTATCTGATAGAAATTGCTTAGCTTTGTCAGATCAAAGAGTTAAGAAAAAAAATCATTGAACTTACCAAACAAAGAGTATTAAGATGCTTATTTTCAGCTCTTATAAAATCAATATGTCCAGAAAACAGTTAGCAAAATTTCTATTATGGCATCAAAGGGCTATTAATACCTTCCATTGTGAATTGAACTAGATTTCTCCTCTGCGGAAATGTAAATTAATTTCTATGCATATATCTTAGAATTTCTATAATGTGCTATCAAGCACACTTCTGTCTTTCTAAGCATCTGGGATCCATGCTAAAGAAATGAATGTTGTGCCAAACACGAAGTAATTTTAAAATCCATTTATAAAAAATTACTTTAAATATTTTATGTAATGTGCTGTTGAAAACACGTTCTTCTGTCAAGTCATTTTGATAAAAATAAAAGAGAAAGCCATATGCAAAAAAGATGCATGTTTACTCAGGAGAGATGATTATTTCTGCAGCTCCAATTATTTCCATATTTGAGAAAGTAAGTATGAAAAATTGAATGAATTTGACATGGCTGAAAAAGAGAATATTAACCTCTATTTGAATTCCTGCATCTTCTGCACTTTATTCTTCCTCAATAAGCACAGTGGTGAAGATGGCTTCACCAGATGCTAGTCTTAGACTCAAATATTCAAACTTAGACAAAATGTAATTTCTTCCTAAATGAGGAACAGTCTATCAGCATTGTTTTAGATACAGAATATTACTGAGAAATCCCTTCTAACATACAGTGCAGGCTACAGGGTTATTATTATTATTATTTGCTAGAGTACCTAGTGTGACTGAACATCATTTTCCTTTAAAGACAGTTTCAGACCTTCAGTTCAATCCGTATCATCTAGAGAAAACTATTTTTACAATGCTGTTAGAAGTTCTTTCTAGTATCAGTTTCATGTTATGATCCCAAGACAAGCGTAGAGAAGAAGAACAGATCTGGGAGACGAATTACATAATACTAATTTAATCAAGAGTTGACATCTTAGCAAGTGAGAAATCCCTATAATAATTTTACATTACTTATTCACCAAGAATGACAATCTCACTATTATATAATGAAACAAAGACTGCTCTTATTCTTGGATCCTGGCATTCTCTCTTTCGTACTTCTGTACTTCCTAAACATGTCAGCTACAACCGATGCCTCTGTGCAAAAACATCCCTTTTCCTTTCATATCTTAGCACAGCTACATCTTTCCTTAGTTCCCACACTGTGTTGACAAACCAATCTTCCATCATATATCTTTAAATTTTTTCATTACTGTTTTGTAAGCTACAAGTACATTTTTTTTTTCTTTGCGACATTTATTCTGTATTTCTGTACAGTATATCAGTATATTTCACAACAAATGATACAAATTTAAACTTAAAGTTTGTAGGGCAACTTTTAATAAATGCATCCAATGTTATATTCCGAATAACTGTGAGAAATTATATTTGCAGCATTTTCTGGTAGAATGACAGCTGAAAGGCAGGATTACATATCATTCATAGAAATAATTGATATATGTCTATGGCAATTCATTTTAACATAACTTTACTCTTCCATGTCTCTGTTTAAAGGCAATAACTTGTCTGAGAATGAGAGCAATGTCATGTATTATAATATCCAAAGTTCATTTTATGGAAATACCTCCCCTTACCTCTTGCAAAGAAAAGAAAGCCAAAGTTTCACATAAACACTGAATATTAAAGCAAGGTTCTTTTTGGTTGATAGCAGTTCTGCTGTCTAATAGATCTTACATTGTCTTGTGTAATTTTAGCATTAGACATCTAATTACTAGCATGTATCTCCAAGTCAGCTAAGAATTCCTTTGTTAAACCCAAGGGCAATCTACTTCAAGTATGTTTCTGCTAAGTAGCTACACGCAGACCAATAATACCTAGACAGGTTTGTAATTCCAAGTAATAATAGATTAATTCACATTAGGAGACACTTTGAGGGTCTGTAGTTCAACCTCCTGCCCCATGCAGGCTCAGATGTGAGGCCAGGCTTTGCACAAGTGGACTAGAAAACCTCCAGGTGTAGTGGCTACACAGCTTCCCTGGGCAGCCTGCTACACAGCCAACTGTCCTCTGGAGAGAAGTTTTTACTTACATCCATCTGAACCTGTCTTGTTTCAATTTGTGCCACAGTCTCTTGTCCTGCTATGCACCAAGCCTAGCTCCATCTGCTGGATAATTCCCTTTTAGATATTAGCAGATTGCTGTTAGATCCCCACTAATGCTCCTCTTCTCCAGTCTGAGCATGCTCCAGTGATATGGTTGCAAATCTATTCCGAGTAGCCTCAATAGGAAGCATCAGCAACAAGCACTAGCTCCCATTATTTATAGCTTTTGTTTTGGTTTTATTAAAGTGCTATGTGACACACATGCTGCCCTTGAGTTCTTTCTTTTGTTTGGACCAGTGAATGCCACTTCTGGTAAGCAGCTGTTAGGTGAACGAGCTGAATACACAGCATTTGTCCTTCAACCTTTAACACATATAGTACTGCCTGACTCACCCTCCTAAACATTCCTTTTTCCCAAGAAAAAAACAACATCCAAAGTAACAAATGATATTTCTAAAATAATAATTTAACAAAACACAGCTATTTAAGAATACTGTGCCTTTGCTTTTCTTAACTTAAGAACTGAGGTAATTCTACTGTCAGAGTTTGTGAACAATTGGAGGACACGATTGGAATAGAAATACGAAATACAATGAAAAACAGAAATGGATAGACTTATGCATGAAGTTCATGTATGTTTTGTGACATGGCACTCTACCATGAGATTGGGAGTTTAATTTATTCGAAGTAAAAAACAGTACCCTATTCACATCCTCACATCCTAGCCACTTGGACTAAGACAAATGAGTACCAGAGAATGGGATCTTGTTACTCCTTAACTATCACAAACTTCACTCCTGCTAAAATGTTAATTGAGGAAACAAAAATATGTTCACAGTAGTACAGTGCTAACAGAAGTAGCAATTCATAAGATTTCTTGCATAAGAAAGCAAGCAAATAGTCTGACTGTACAGAATTGTCCTCCCTACCCAAATCAGACTACTTCAACGTAAAGACAGGTACAAAACAAAACCAATATTCATCAATTAATGAAACAAAACCAGAATCAAAAGACCAGAGATGGAGTATTAGAAGGCATGAAGTATAATCAAAAGAGAAGAAATATAGCAAATGTGACATGATAAAGATGGTAGAATAAATGTGTTTTTTTCACATCTTGTGAGAGTCTATTACATTTTCTGAGCACAAACAAGCTAGAAGCATGGATAAATTTGACGGAGACAAGAATGAGAAGACACATGATAATGCATCAGTTGGCAGCCTGCCATTAGCACAGGCATAATTAAAATAAATACAATAAATAAAAAAAAATAATAATAATAAAAAAAAACCCATCTGAATAGAGTCTACACTGAAGATGAGAATTCCATGTCATGAAGAACTTCAATTACTGGTTAACTTCATGTCTTGAATTTCTTTATAAAAGTTCTGATGAACCTCATATTTTAGATTTAGATTTTAGTTTTGCCTTATTTGTAATTACAGTAAAGTCTCTCTTGAAACAGTTTCCTAAAAAAGAAAAATCAAAACCAGTTTTTAGTGGGTTCCCACTTTCTCTATATGATAAAAAGTACATCATGTAAATGGAATGGAATTAGAGTTCTTCCATTCAGCTCAACTTGCAAATCAGTAGTTCCAATGTGCTAGACTGAGTAGATGGAGGTAATACATTTCATCAAATGTATCAAGAATCAAAAAGATTTGAAAATATGATTTAAATGTTCAGCTCATATTCCAAGTTAAAAAGAAACACGTAATGAGGTAAACAAGCTGCAGACAAGAGACGAAAGGCCTAAATTTCCTTAGTAGAAAAGTCTATCTCCAAATCAGTAATCTCTTGCTGTAATTGGAGCTTGAAAAAAAAAAGAAATGTAAAAGGCATGCTTTATTTTTCCAGATAAATCAATTATTTTCATACTCTGACATCATCCTCACCAAACTAGACCTCTTCAAATCAATTACAAAAGACATAGACACCAAGACAATCAGCATCCAAGACGAGCAACCATCTCCAAAACTGAAAAGGTAATACTTGTCTTTCTTACATAGATATAAAACAGAAGAACCCTCTTTCTCTACTGCTCATGCTTCGCAACACTTGCTAAAAAGCCCAGAATCTACAAGACAAAATCAGGCCATTAAATGAAAGCACATAACCTTTCTCATTACAAAAATACTCTTTAAAAAATCTGTTCCAACAGAGGTACCAGGAAAGCCACTTGCTCTGTGTTGGCAACAGAAATGTAAAGCATAAAGCTAATAGAGGGCTCCAAACCTTTTCAGTGATAACACCCACTCAAGATTTTTCAAGATAACATTATAATTAAATAATAATAGTAATAATAGTGTTACTTGGGTGCCTTTTCCTGCTCTAAAACTTCTTACATACCGCTTTCAAATTTCAGTCTTTCTTTGACTTGTCAGAGAATTTTTAATGCTGCTCGGTGGTGAATATATAGGATGAAAGTAGGTCATTTCAGTAACCTGGGGCTGTCTTTGCTCTGTCTCAGTGAACATTGTTGGGCCGTGGTGAATGAATTATTTCTTTCCTTGACTGACAATAGAAGGAATTATTTTAGGAAATTTTATGCCCATTTTAGCCTGGTTATATATTATTATATAGTCCCCTTCAATTTGAAGACAGGGGCAAATACAGTTGGCATTTCACCATGAAGACTACCTGAAGGAGTCCCAGAAGAAACAGTCTTCGCTTTTGTTCTTTTCAGTGCCTGCTTTTATACGATTTTTCTGTGAACAAGCAGAAAGACCTTGAGCCCAGGTACCTCAGAAGCAGAGGCAGCTCTCGGGGTCATCCATCCTAAGAGCGAACAGCTGCGTGACTGCCACCAAGAGGACAACAAGTAAGCACGCAGTATGCATGACACTTCCGAACGGCATTTTGTAGTCTCCTATGAAAAACGGCGGCACCCTGGGACCCAGGACCATTTCTTTGCCGTCCCCGCAGGACGCAGCACAGCGCCGGCCGAGCCCCACCAGCTGCGCGCACGAGCAGCGCAGCGCACAGCAGGTGTCTGCTCTCCTCTCCTCTTCTCTCTGCTCCGCGGTGCTTTTACGTTTGGAAAACCACTCTGCTCCCTTTGCTTTGTAGCCGGGAGCTTTTTTGTTACTGCTTCTTGTTACAATACACACAAAGCCTCTGCGGGGGCCTCAGAAGCGTTCACAGGTTCTTGGAATGCTTCGATGTATCTGTGTGTATCCAGGTTTTGTTTGTTTGTCTGTGGTTTACTTTTGATTTTCCGTGATTGGAGCCGAGCTGCTTCACCAAAGCACTATAGCTGAGTGCGAAGATCCCCAAACTGCCTGTCACAATATGGATAACGCTTCTTAAATGTTATGTCTGGAAGGGCTGAACCAGAGCTTCTGTCTGAACAGGGCTTGTTTATTCCGTCTGATTACAACCAATCTTCTCCAATACATGTTATTTATGAAATGCTTTTGTGTCAGGCCTGATAAGTACCAGATCCATCTGAAATCTGAAAGAACTGTCCAAATAGAGAAAAGAAAGCAAATGTTTTCAGCTCCAAACCTCTTCTTACTTTGAGGCAAACCACACAGCTTTAGCACAAACAATTGGAGACTTCCCAAATTTGGTCTTTCCATCTCCCACTGCTTTGCTATACAACAGATTAATTTGTTCAGTCATGGCTCTAGCTGTGCACCCACCCACTTCATCTATTCTTATAGAAAATAACTTCCTTTCCCACTGATGCACATAATTTGTGTCCTCTGATAATTGCATGTCTGATACACAGAGAGAAGATAATAATGGATAAGTACTTCAATTTGTTTCCTGACATACAATTGAAATAAAAAGGCTATGAATAAAGTTATGTCTGTATACATTTTGTCTAAACAGCAAAAAAATATGTAGAAATCTTCAAATACACCATTCAGTAATGTCAGTAATTTTCTGAGTTTATCACTGGCTGAAATGGCATAAAATGAACATGAATACATTCCATGAATGGAAAATACCTACGCATATTCATAGGTATAATTATTATGTTTGTAAGTTACACTATATGACACGGGGAGCACAGATGATCCTCCTATTACCACTTTCAATGTTATCAGCCTTTCTCATTCCAAGACATTCTGAATCAGACCTTTCTACACATTTCTGATTTCTTTTCTTGTCTATTTTATCCTTAACTGTGCCAATTTTCAGGTGCCCATCAGCAGTTCCACAGGTCTACAACCCACTGCAGTAAGAACAGTGTACTTTAATAGTTGTTTTTTCAGTTCCATCTCATGTTACTGTACTGGCGAATGTACAGATAATCAATCTCTATCCACACTCTCACTGTGTGTCATCATTTGATAAACTTCTGCTGTGTGTAGATGTGTTTCCTTTCCTGAAAAGTCCTAGCTTAGTTGCTTGCTTATCTGCTTTATGGTATGAGTCATCCTTGTTGATGAAACATGTCTGAATGGTTCTCCAATTCTGACACATGCTATTTGAGGTGGTGATACTAAGAATGCACACACAACTGTTCCGATGGAAATTAATAATTGTTTTATAAATTATATCATACATTCTGAATGTTACAACTGGGGAATGAATGCTTTTTTAGTAGACGCAGTTAAAAAGTCCAAATTACACACTAGACTGTGGTATCCAATTGTTTTAAAGGATGTCTTTTCTTGAAAAAGGGAATATTAATTTATTTATGTTTGGTAATACTGAGACTTCAAAAAATTCACTGCTTGTAGAGTTTAACAGTTTACTCAAACTAATAAAGCACACAGAGAAGAAAAACAGTAATTAGTCATATATTTGGTATTCAGATGCTTAAAGAGACAATGGGCAAATGCATGCCTGCAAATTACAAGAGTTATTAGACTCTGAAAAACTTTCTGAGAACTTTGGGGAGTACCTAGCAACATTTACAACTTTTACAATTTGTATTGAAAACCCGAGGAACTGAAATACAGAATTTCCATAATTACAGAGCTATGTATTTTCATAGCTACCTAAATTAATGTAAAGATCATCTATATTCTGCAGAAAGAGTGGTCTCCAAAGTGGCTGTAGACAGTGTGCGCTGTGCCTTCCATCTCCACACAACTGCCTGACCACCAGCTTATGGCTTCCTTGAGGACAGGCTGAGGGCAGACTCATCAGGTGTGTCTGACACTGTACTCATCAGTCAGGTGTGTTGAAGTGGCTTTATTCCCACATGCAGCAAGTAGATCTAGCTGTGCAGAGTTCACGCATATGCTTTTGAAGTCTACAGAACTTCTCTTCAGAGCTACCTTTGCCAACAGGAAAAAAAGTTCCAGCAGAAATTCCTTTACATCAGTAAATGGAAGGATACCTGTTTACATATGTAGGTGTCAAGAAAAGCATAGCTCATTGTCATGTCTATAAACATGCACCCTTTTATTTATTCATATTCCATTAACTGATACCATTCACATATTTTCTTGCATCTTAGAAAGTATAATGTCTTGAGATACTACGTGTGACTGTATCCTACACAGAGTTCACGGGAATCACATAGGCGGAAAGTACAGAGCACATTAAAATTATTGCTAGAGAAAGAAGAGCAATGAAAATTTGCTGGCAAATGTAGGTCACTTATTTGTGCAAGTAAGTTTTACAGTTCACTGCCTAACCTCCTGCCTTTTTACCTGAATAGGATTGCGTAGCAAGAAACAAAGTAAATATGTGGCACATAGACCGTGTTAATCTTATTTAGATACATTCCTGTAGAATGAAATTGAGATAAACAGCTAAGTAATAAGAAATGTACTGGACCACTCACACAATTAGACCAGTGTAAAGATACAGGATTAAATAAGTAGTATAAAAGGCCTCAAACTTGCTTAGAGTTCTTGCAAATATATAGATGTATTATTTGTTGATCTTCATGCAGTCACATCTTTTAATATTGCATTCTAATGTACAAGCACAAACGGATCTTTCTTGTTACTATTGTTAAATAGTAGCAAATTGAGTTAATCTTCAAAGGATATTTCTTGCGTGGGACAGTAAGGTAGTATTTCAGTATCTAATTTTGCTATCAACTTTAGTCACAGAGATTTTTCCTATGGAGACTCTTTAAATGTATATATTTTCAGGGAACAACTTTCCATAGGGGTATTGCAAAACTAGAGAGATACCAAAAATTCCACAGGTTAGTGCTGAGTTTGCACTTTTTAATGAAAAAATACATGCCATCCTCTTCAAAATACGTACTTTTGATATTGACTTCAAAATTTTCTGGGGGGTTTTTGGTTTGTTTTGCAAACCTGATCTGACTGAAAACTCATCCAGGAAAAGGTGAACTTTTTTAACCTGAATCAGTACTCAGATCAGACTCACTGGACAGCAGTACAAACAGTAATGCCAGTACAGGGCAGGGTTTTGGTGGTGGACAGGGCAGCTTCCTTTGGTAGCAGCGTATGTTTCTGCAGCTTTAAGGTGTTTAAGAAACGACAGATTGCTTATGCAAATCCGTAGTGACTTTAGTCTGCCTGTGCTGGTGCTTTTGTGGCTCCATGGCATCCGTTTCTCCTCTCAGCTGCACATTCTTAATTCCTTTGTTTCAGCACCAGATTTTCACGTACTTGATGATGAGAGTAGTGAAAGCAACAGAGAACTGTACATTTTTCTTTCTGGTTTAATTTTCTATCAATTAGGCCATTTAAAACAGCTTAGGTTGGTTTAAACTGTGGGGGAACAGAATTTCAGACTACTGTGGTTTATTCTTCTAGAGATCTTCCCTGTTGAATGAAAGACTATGGCAGTGAAAGTAGCCACAGCTCAACAGCGTGTGCATTGATCTATTCCTTCTGCTGGGTACTTTCTCTTCCCAAAGGCAATGCTTGAGGGCCTCTGACACCTGTTCAGGGAGCATGAAAGACAGCCCAAGAGAAACACATTCCTCAGCTGCCTACTAAAATGTGTGGTAGAGTTTGTGCATGAGTTAATGTTCACACCAAAACCTCCCAGCGTGTTCCTGCCTTTCTGAGTGCCATCATCTCAGTTTGTGAGACATTAATTCTGTCAGCCACCGAGCAATGTGACAGGAAGAGATGAGGTCTTGCTGTCCTGGCAGGGAAAGTGTTTTGTGACCTGTGTACCTTGTTAGAGACTGCAGGCCTTGCTGTATTTCTGACTCACTGACTACAGGCAACAACTATCTGCAGCCTGAAGCATACAATGCTGACAGCTTTAAGTAAGTCAGATTTTTCAGAAAATCTATTTTGTGAGCAATGTAGCTCCCTGGTACCGTAAAACCTCCTTTTAAAAAGTTCCAGCAGATATGTATAAACATGCTTGAGGTAAAAATAAATAAATCATATATTCAGTAAGTTAACAGTAAATAGGTGTAAATAGAAAAAGAAGGGGAAAATCCTTCTTCATTATGTATTTTTCTGGCATAAGATATTGCTGGAAATCACATCTAGTGTGTATACATGGCTTTAAGAGAGTTGTGCATTTTGCTGGGAAAGCATTTAAGATATACCAAATCTCAAGAGAAAATATTTTTTTGTATTTATTGTCTTGCGTACCTTAAAATACAGCTTTCCCTACCACTGTATTATTTATAAATTCGTATTTGTAAGTAGTTTCCATATAGTTACTCTGAGAAAAATGATGAAATATGAAAAAATTACTAATATTTTCATAAGAAATAAAAATAAAATCCTCAATTGCCTTTTAAGGTGCCAGTCTCACAGGCTGTATTTAGAATGTAAAGTTGCCTGGAAAAGGCATTTGCTCCCTCGTGTTGCACTTCACAGCCATTAATACTTGTGTTATACCCACGAATCTGTGTTGTAACGAGGTTCTGATAAAGACCCTGAAGTTGTCAGAAGGAACTTGCTGTTCTCTTTACAAGGAACTTTTCTCAGAAATCTGTGGAAATTCCAGGAAAAAAAAAGTCTTTGCAGTATGAATCTGCAAATCTGTAGGTACACTTTGTATATGGAGAATATTTTGTGTGACAAACGTGACATCTACATGTGTCCTACATGTGCCATGAAACCTTTTCTTAGATCAGCTCTAAAGCTAGGACTATTCAATTGTCGTATAATGTGTGAACAAGATGACTGGGGGTCAAAAACTAAAGACAGAAAGACTGACTCAATAAGAGAAGGTTTTAACAGTGTTTCAGGTATAAATTTTGAAGCATAATTATTTCCTTTGTGGTTAAGTTAGTTAGAGTTCACACTAATAGCATAGGCTATGGGTCAGGGCAGTAGAAACCTAGGTGTATATTCCTTTCTGACATTGCTGCTGTTAGAGCAGCATCCCCTGGAACAGAGACACTGCAGATACCTGAGGATTTATACCCCCATACAATATTTGTCATGGAATATTTGTCAGAGCCTGAAGATGTTACAGCTGCATAGGGCAGGGTGGAAAATTTTGAAAAACCAAGTACTGATGAGGAAAGAGGACAGCAATTTTTATCTGCCTAGGGCAGCCAAAAACCTTGCATCAGCTCTGCTCTGTTTTAATACAGATTTTATTCAGGTTTTGTTTAGTTTTCGCAGGGAATATTGTGATGTACATTTGTGTTGCATTATTCTTTGTGTTATTATTGGCTCACCTAATTCATTTTTGGGGAAAGGCATTCTTAGTAGAAAACATTTTACTTTTCAAAATGCGAAGCACATCAACCTAATGAAATACCCTCTGGAAGAGTCTTGAACCAAAAAGCCACATTGTTTCATGCACTGGCCCCTAGCAGTTCAAAGGTAGTGTTTAGAAAAGGTCATTGCTGCTAAAGTACATACTAGAGGAAGTGAAGGAAAAATATTATAAATAAATAAATACATAAAAATTATTTGCTTTCACTGTAGACGATGGGAAAGCTACATATCTGAAGATTTGTCAGCATTCACTGTGGCATTAAGGGTTGTGGATTGTGATGGGACTCAGTAGGTCAGGTTAACAGTTGAACTTGATAATCTTGAAGCCTGAATGAAGCTATGGTTCTGTAATTTACTGTGAAGGTTCAACAAAAGATATATATGTGTTTTCTTTCCTAAAAGAGCTGCATACATCTGTCTGTAACTTGCTGAGCCATAAAGGCTGTAATACAAAATAGTGCATGTTCACTGTAAAGATAATAATGTGAAATATCAAGAAGCTGTAGTCACACAGTACCACCTAATGAGTGTAAACAGACTTTTGCCTGTTTGTCAGTTTGCTGTAGTTCAACCAGTTTGTACTAGCCCCAGAGCTGTTATTCAAGGTACAAATCAGGTTGTGTCTGGAATGTACTGTGTCAAAGAGTGATGAGTGAAGATTAGGTTACCTACAAAAATACCAGTGAAACTTCAGAGCAGAGAGAGGTAGTCGCTCTCTAAGGAAGATTGATCATGGAGCCACGGCAGATCTGTGCACTCTATGCCTTCATCGCCAGGAACCATCTCACAGGATCAGACCATGGTGGGAGGAGCTGGGGGCTGTAGTAGCTCCACTGGCAGGTCCTGACAGGGGAAGTGATGAGTCATTGCCAGGGTCCATCCAGGGTCTTCCAGCAAGAGCTGAAGGAGAAGAGGTTGGATGTGGGACCAGAGGCCAGTCCACAACATGGGTCCAAAATTCATCTCAGGGGCAGGGCCAGAAGGAGGACTGGAAACACCTTACAACATGTGACCATAGGGTCTATCCTGGAGACCAGCTGCACACAGCGTAGGTCCACATGCACCCAGGAGGCAGAGCCAGAGCCAGAAATGGAAGATTGGCACTACAACAGCATAGCCCAGGCTAAAGAAAAATGAGGTTCCTGTGCCCATGGGCAATGCTGGGGGGAGGCCCCAGATGAAGCTGATATGGGCCACTTAGGCCTATATAAGGGTGCCCTCAGGGTTCTAACATTTCCAATTAAAACCTTTTTTAATTACCCTTCCCATTATTCCTAGTTTAATACTGACCACTCCTTGTTTAGTACTGAAAATTGGTTGGGCACAGCGCAGTAAGTGATTCTACTGAGGAAAACTGGGTGAGAAAAATAAAAAAAAGCCTTGAAATCCCCTCCTTAAGAGGAGGACGTGTTAAGACATGAGATCTGCTTGGGTAGCTGCCTACAACAATATGAACTTTCTTTTTTTTTTTCTTTTTTTTTTTTTTCCCTTGACAAATGTTGTATTTTCACTGCTTTGTTTCAGAAAAGCACATAAATAAAGAGAAAAATGTTTTACCAATGAGACAAGCTTGTTCCCTCAGTTCACAGCCATTCAACTATTTCAGACTACCTGGAAATACAGTATAGAAAAATACCATTTAGGCACCATTTAGTACTGTGGGTAAAACTTTTTAATTGTTCTTCAAGATCACTTTTTCACTAATGTACCACTAAGCTACTGGGTTCAGATGTACTTAGAAAACATGCCTCCCCCCTCCCTTCCTCTCCCTTTTTCAGGGTCCTATCAGTATTAATTGAAGAATACCTCCAATTTAGTTATTTCATTATAAGCCTATCCTTCAGTAGGGTTCATGCACTGTCACATCAGCTGTTTCCTCTGTGAAAGCAGAAGTAGATTACTTTAAATTTCCACACTTCTTTCACTGAGCCACCACTTACATTTGGCTTTTGTCAGCATATAGGTGTCAAGGCCAGACTCCTCTCTGGAAAATTTGCTGTCTCCATTCTGACTGATAATTGTGGCTGTAAGTGTCCTCAGTGAGCGTCCCCTATTTTGAATTAAATTGTGAGACAAGGACATGTAAGTGTCCTGTGTTGCCAGACTTCCATCCCCCCGCTGCTAATTGCAGAACTACAGGGACTGCTAGAGGGTTTGACAGTGGACAGGGGCTATCTGCAGCCTCTACTCACTGTCATTTTTTCTGAGACTCTGTGCAAGTGATTGGCACATTCACTTGGGGAGCTGTCATCTCTCATCATCCACTGGCACAGATATCTCAAGAATAGCCACCTCTGAAATATCTATCCTGCATTTTTCTGTGAGCGAAGTCACCCTCTAATTTAACAAATGTGTTTCCAGTTATTTTAATAGCACTCTTTATTTCTAACATGATAAAGCATGCTCTTTCATTTTTCTGTATGGATTGAGTTACCTGGGTAAGATTGCAAATATATTTGAGGTTTTGCTGCCATCTGCAGTTGAAAACTAATATTAATCTCAGTTTATGAGTGATCCCTGCTTTCCAGCATCTTGAGATTTTCATATCTCAGATGAGCAACAAGACAAGCTTTGATGAATGAATATCACTGCATCCTGAACTACCAAGTGCTTGTTCTAGCAGAAGGGAGGAGAAATGGTTACATAACATTATATAACTTATTCTGTCTGTACACCTTGATAGTGCAAATGGCAGACCTCGTCAGCTGTCACTTCAGATGCCTTTTTGGACAGATTATTCTTCCAATGTGTAAGAATTCATAACACAGACCCTCATTTAAACTTTGATTCACTAATGTTTCGGAAGCTTTCCAGTTGTAACACAGAGCTTGAGTGTTTAGGGATTGAGAGCTGTACCTCTCCATTTTCTAAACTGGATCATCTGTTTGTTTCATCCCTAAAACAAAATAAGAGGAAAGCCAGTGATGTAATGTAGGCCTTCCAGTACTACTGCACTGAGTTTTCTCATTGAGATATTGCAGTGTGCCCTAGTACACAGTGGCAAAGCTTTCATGCTGGCATAGAGCAGAATAAGAAAAGATTTCTCTAAGTAAAATTAATAAGATTTACCTCTTCAGTACTGTTATCATTCTAGGCACCAGAAAATCTAGAAAAATTATAGGTGCATCAGAGGACATTTTGAAGAATTTTTTTAAAAATAGAGTTAAATAGTTCTCTATATTTTTACCATTGTGAGGATAAGGTATGTAAAAAAGTAAAAGAGAAATTCATATTGTATTTCCTTACACTTTCTGCAAATAAGTGTAGAAATAAGTAAGTAAATATGTAAAAGAATGAGAGGAATACAAGAGAAGTGAGTGTATATAGTTAAGTTGGTGTCATTAACATATTCTAGGCAGAGTATATGAGAGCTGTTCTGAAAGTAATGTCTCCAATTTTATTACACTGGCCTGTGACATAATAGGCAGATGTTGGTGGTATGGCAGTAGAGGTTGAATCTTCCCATCAATATTCTTCTAAATTTTGTTACCATGCAACATGTGGCAGCAAAAGGACCACCTGACAAAACAGTGTTTGACATGGAAGAGTGTATGAAGCAGAGGTATGAAATTCAATTCCTCTTTGAGGATAAGATTACATTCATTGGCATTTATCAATGCTTGCTGAATAATCGTAGAGACCTAACAATGGATGTGAACACACTGAGTTGAATGGTGCTTTTCACTAGTGGCAATGGTGATACAAAAGGCAAACCACATTCTGAACAACCATACGCAGGTATCACATCATGAAATGAAGAGTATCTTGATCAGCTCATCCATGTGAATTAGTGGATTATGTCCAGAGAACTCTGTACAGAGCTGAATATCAATTCAATGCTCTGGAAACCACCAATTATGGAATTTCACAGAGCTTGCAGCAGGTGGGTCCCACAAATGCTCACGCAGGAACAGAAAGAGTACCAGGACTGAGTTTGTCAGGACATATTGAACCAATATGTTGCTGAAGGTGACAGCTTCCTGGATTGTATCATTAGTGGTGACAAGATCTAGTGTCACCATCTATGAGATGGAGTCAAAATGGCAGTCAATGGAATGACAACATGTGAATTCCTCACAGAAGAAAAAGTTGAAGATGCAGCCCTCCGTGGATAAAGCTACATGCACTGCTTTTCTCGGGATACGAAATAAGTGATACTTTTAGATTTCCTACAACCTAGAAAGCCATCAACTTCGATTGCTGCATCATAACACTCAGTCAGTAAACTGAAGCCTCCAACTTCCAGAGTCGGGCCAGAGAGGAAGACAACTTTTCTCCCGCAACATGATAAGCCCCATACCATTATGAAGACAGTGAAGCACATTGTTAGTCTTGGCTGCACTGTCTTAACACACCCACCACATAGTCTGGTTTTGTTGTATTCTGACTTCCATTTGTGTGGATCAAGAAGAAATGGACTCTGTTGGCAGTATTTTCCCCAGCAGTGACAAAATCACAACAGCTGTGAAACTGTGCGTCACCACGTCAGGTGGTGCAGATTTTTACACAGAATTTCATTGCTGGTGAAAATGCACAGCCAGTGGTGGTGACTATGTTGAAAAATAGTATCTTATAGCTGAGATTTTGCTCTATCAAATAGTGCTATTGTGCTCTTTGTATCTGTTGTAGTTTCCATGGAAATAAACAGGAGGAATTACTTCCAGGGCAACATATATAGTTACACATTTCTTCTCAAATAAATGTAGTTAAACAGATTCAGGTACTTTGATAAGAAGCTAGATCTGACCATCTGCATAAAATAGCAAAATATTAGCTTCTATTAGATTTGAAAAAAGGAATAACATCCATTACACAGGTATTGGCTCTAGCGTCTCTAACACAGCACAGTTACAACTCAAAATCTCTCTACTTGAGAAGATCTGATATACAAATCTTTGAATTTCAGATCTTTGCAAACCATAACAAAATGAACAAATACCGCAAGTCTGATCCTTCCAGACTGTAAATTATCATTTCTCCTCTGAAGCAAATGGAGCAGCACTGATTTGCAGAAATAGAGGATCTAGCCCTGGATTTTAAATATTTCATGAGCTCTTCACTCAAACCGAGAAGCATACATGATGACTGAAATAATAGTTTTCTTATCGCATACTATAATTTGTGCTCTTTAGCCCAATTAGAGTACTTAAAGAATCAACAAGTATAATAAAAGTACAATTTAATAGTGATCAGATTAAGTGTATTAAATTACTAGACAGTAATCATTGAGTGAACTACCAGCTTCTTTTTGCAGTCACAGAAAATCAATGTCTTAATTTCTTCTGACAAATGGTGATTGTTTCTTATGCAGATAGTACACAGATCAAATGAGAGTGACTGAATTTTGACTGTGTTTTTCCAAAGGATGCTTAACACAGCAATCTTGAAGTTCACATAACAAGAAGCATTTTCTATGCTGAGTTCAAGGTCAGAAACTGTAGCCATTATCAATCTAGTTTCAGTGAACTGTCTGTATGGTCTAGAATTTGTTAGAAAGCATGCCAGGAAATCTGGGAATATCACTGTTCATTAGGAAGCTGGATATAATTTTGTTAATATTTATTTTCTCCCTGTACTGTTCATGAGAAGAACTTATAGTCCTCTGATGCACAGAACTATCTGTTCTTCAGCATCAGTGAATCATGGAGATCTCTTTTTGGCTATGCTGTGAGACCTTGAGTAAGTCACTTTTATTATAGTATTAAATATTAGGCCTTCATACTAAGGTCAATAATACCTGACTGGCAACTGTATTATGAGGTTTAATTGATTAAATGTTCGGAAACCTTTGACTTCAAGTCACTTAAAAGCTCTTACTATGTATTATGTGATTTGACTAATGATTAGTACGTTCAGAATTCATAAAAATTAGCTATAAAATTATCTTCTATAAAATTATGCTAGTATATTTTTTACTATAATGCATTCAAATTTTATCTTGAAAAATGATAGAGCAAACCATTTTCTCCAGATTACTTTAGTAAAGAGTATAACCAAAAGATAAACTTAAATTTACTCATTTCCTAAATTACTAGTATACTTAGGGATATACTGCAACAGTCTATCAATAGGAGAAAGACTATGTGGAAGTACATTATGTTCTGTGTAATAATTCAATGTGCAAAGCCAACCTTATATTGAATGACAAATTTTCTATGATCAGAAAGTTTTAATTTGTAGCTTAGTTCAATTTCTTACATTTACTATAAACCTAGCATAGGTAATTTGGAAATTCAGCTTCATTTAGACCCAAGGTTCAGGCTTTGGTCATGTTTTTTAATTTTTCTTTGGAGCAAAATTATTTCCTGAAGGGGAACTCAAGGAATTTTCTCTCAAACAGGAAAAATTACTCAGAGTAATCCTTCTGACCAACACAGTAACATCAAATAACAAGTCATCAAGCTAAGACACATTAGAGTGCGCTGCAGGCCTGAGTGCTAGAAGGAAAGGTGCAAGAACAGATTAAAACTAAAGCCTCCCAAGATATGTCTGCCACCGCTTACATCTTATGATAGTCTATGTTACCACAAGATTTGCTTTTCAAGACCCAGGATAGTATTTCGGGCTGTGGCATGGGACACAAGACATGTCTCCAGCCATCTGGTGGTTGCTTCCACCACTGTAAGCACGTGGCATACACCACAATGAGTTTGTATGAGTGTGATATAATCCACCTGCCAGGCTTCCCTGTAACTATATTTCAGTCATTGTCCTCCATACCACCTCCAGGGTTAGCAGAATTATGTATTGCCAGTTGAAATCATTTATCTTTGCAAGAGAAAGGTGACAGGACTTTTCCAAAGTTGACACTGACCTAATGCTTGTGCCTTCTCCTGGAATCTGAGGCTGGCTTAGATATATGCTCTCTCTGAGCTTCTGCTTCATTCCATTTGCTTTTCTTTCAGGAAGCTGTCAATAAAGACTGCCAGAGAAATCAAACAAAACTCTCCTTTACTTATGCACTAGTTGTACATGAGAAGAGAAATAGGGAGTAAAATATTAGGTCATTTGAAAAGGATGGGTTGCCTTCCACCACTAAACAAGTACATGAAAGTGAAAAGGAGGGAGGAGAGGAAGAAAGTAAAAATCGTGAAGAGTCATCTAAGTGGTAGATTAGAAAGGAGAATAGAGGCAATTATGGTAAAAAATGATAACAGTAACATGCCGTGTGGTGTTACGTTTGCAGGCTCATGCTCTACAAAATGCCCTTGTTACTCCCCTCCAGTTTCTCCACTTTCTGTGAAGTACATCCATTACTCATACATCTCCCCAACAGAAACTCCCTCTGCAATACCTGCACTGTCAAGTGCAGCAGCGTCTTATTTTGTTATAACCACCTGCAGTCCTGTGCTACCAGCAGTTCCTTGCCACCTTGTCAGTTAGCGGAGTTCTAAGCACTGGCACAGACATGTCCTAGCAGCTCTGCTGGCTTTTAGGGCCTCTGAGAGGATTACACTTTAATGTCTGCTCATTTGTACTTTCTGCTTCCTGGGCTAGGTGTTTAAATGCAGTTGAAAATCTATAGCGAGCCCAGAGCTACAAGGCCTGTCCTAGGTATGGAAAGAGCTCTCCTGATTTCTCTGGGTGAAGAATTCACTCATTTGTAGCATGATGGTGGGCTTCATTGTAATGTAATTCCATTTTAGGAGCTCTGTTATGGATAAACTAATAACTTTGCAGCTGCCATTATGAGTCTCCCTACTTTTGATTATAGCTCAGAGCTAATGGCAGAGGGTAAATGGGGCAGAGCCAGAAGAGGGAAAAGCTTTAAAAGCTGAACAGCTGGCAGTTACTGAGGCAATAAAGCAATAGAAGGAAGTAAATAAGGTTGTCTAGAAGAAACTCGTTCTTGCTGAAGAAAAGATTGGGTTTTTCTAGAGGGTATATTCATCTGTATGGTTACCACTTGGCTTTATGGAAATTTGCACACTATTTGAGAGCCGTGCATTGACATAAAAATGGAGACATTGCAGCTGAGGATATTTGGATGTATTTTACATTTGACAATAGTTCCAGAACCTGTTGGGTATAAAGAAGGATCAGAGATGAACTAGGTGAGAGTGATGAAACCTAATATGTGAAGAGCTAATTAACTGAGAGTTGGCCAAGTGTTGCTCTACCTGACCCACTTTGAAAGAAAAGTAAATAAAGAAAATAAGGGATTATTGAATCAGAGTATGATTTGTGTTGGAAGGGACCTTGAAAACCATCTGGTTCCAGTCCCTGTGATATGGGGAGGAACTGCTTCTGCTAGTCCAGGTTGCTCAAAGCACCATCCAGCCTGGACTTGAACACTTCTAGGGTTGAGACATCCATAACGTCTCTGGACAACCCATTTCTGTGCCTCAGCAGCCTCATAGTAAATATAATGCCTTCGTAATATCCAAATTTATCTTTTAATTTATACAGTTGTTCTAACCCTGACAAAGAGTTTCTCTTCATCTTTCTTAAGTCTCTTCTTCTCCTTTAAGTACTGAAAGACCACAATAAGCTCTCCTGAGAGCCTTCTCTTCTCCAGGCCAAACAACTCCAATTCTTTCAGCCTGCCTCCATAGGAGAATTTCTCTAGCCCTCTGATTATCACTGTGACCTCATGTGGACATGATCCAAGATGCACATTATTACACTGAGAGCCCCAGAGCTGAACGCAGTACTGCAGATGTTCATGAGAGTAGAGTAGAAGGGGACAATCACCTCTCTCACCCTGATGGTCATGCTTCTTTTGATGCAGCCCATGGTATGGTTGGCTTTGTGGGCAGCAAACACACACTGATTGCTCATGTTCAGTTTTTTGTTCACAAATACAGACAAGTATTTTTCCACAGAGCTGCTCTCAGTCCACTCATTGCCCAGCCCTTATTGATATGTGGGGTGATATAGTAATACACTGCCATAGAAAAAGTCTAGCAATTAGAAGTAGTGTTACTATGACACTAAAACAAAGAGAAGAATGTACCTTTAATCAAATAATGCAGTTAAATATAGTAATGCATTTAGAACCCATTTAAATGAGGTTGAAATCAAAGCTTCTGATGAAAACTTTTGGAAATCTAAGCTCATCTAATGAACTTTATTTAAGAAACTTAGATGTAATACTAAGATAATGAAAAATAGTGCATACGCTACTAAACAAAGTAATGTGATCCAGATAGCTACAGACCTGTTTAACTGTCAAAATACATAAGCCTTCATAACCATTCAGGATTTGAAAGAGTCGAGAGCTTATTTTCTTGAAAGAAAATAATTTGTTTAGTTTAAGAAGTTTAAGACTGAAAAGAAAATTGTTCAGCTATTTTAAATGCATTAAGGTAGTAAACACTGGGATAGAGAATATGTTTAAGTTACAGAATATGATGAAAGCTCCAGAACAACTTAGTATAAAATTAGTAAATGCAGAAAGAAAAATCACAGCATTAAAATTCTGGGATAGCTCACCAGAAGGATTAATGGGACTTAGAAGTTGTATAGGCTTTGGCTGGTACTTGATCAGCTGCCAAAATAACTTACACCTACAGAGACAGCAGAGGACAAAAATTGATGACTTTGAAACATAAGACTGAGAAGGACATTACATTTCTAGGAATACGAAGAGAATAGTTTTCTTAAAAAAAAACGACAAAGCCTACATAAATCACTCGCATCCTTAAAACACAAACAAAAACCCCCACATTAATATTAAAGACATTATTTCTCCAAGGGATCTAGGGCATCTTGTGACACCAAAGGAGGTAAAAGGTATTTATTATCAGGAAAGCGTAGACTCAGGAACTCTCTGCACCAGAGTCCTCGCAACTATCATGGCCTTCTACTCTGAGGATTTGCATGGTAAATGGTTATATTGTCTTGGCCTAAGTGAAAGATACCTTCAGGTAAAAAATTGCTCGGGTTGCTGGTTTTGACAGAGGACAGACTGTATGCAGGAACCCTTCTATCTGAAGGACAGACTGAATCCAAAAGATGCAGTTTTAATAGTTGAGTCATCCTTGTCCGCTTAAAGCCTTTACTAAGATCCCATCCTACTAATGAGGCAGTGAGATCTTTTGTGTGTTTCTTCATCTGAGGGAAAGAAAGGAACATTTGGTTTACTCTGTTGCACCTCCTGCAACACCTGGCTCACAGAGTTGCAGCTTTAGGATTCTCATTTGAGTACTTTCCCACGCATCTTAGAATGTAGTATGTTACTAGTAAAACAGCAAAACAAGTCAGCTTTTGTCTTGTTTTCATTAAGTCTGTGCACCTATCAGAAATTATTCTAAATGCTTGCAGCATTGAAAGTTCCCCTAAACTTAACCAAAATGCTCTGCAGTATCCATGATCTTATACATATAGTTGAAGGACAATTTCAGCTCTGCTTCTGAACTCAGGAAGAACTCGTATCTTTATAGAAAACAAACTAAACGTGTACCAGAGCTGACAAAGAAATAAGTGTGAAATGAATATGCTGTTTTAAAAGCTGCAGTCTCATGGGCAGAAACCAAAACTCTTGTTTTATGGAAAACAAATAATTTACCAAACTAAATAAAAATAATAACTTACAAAAACTCTGCCTAGGAGTTTGCAGCAACTGCTGTGAAATTCCCCCCCTTCTTTTTTTTTTTTACTGCATATGTTTTATTTGGAGCCATTGTTAAAAGAAGCAAGCACAGAAAAATAAACTTGTACAAAGCATTAATTTGACAATAATGTTTGAAGTATCATCTGAATAAAACACTGTACTACCAAACTTTGGTAAGGGATGTGGTAATGTATGTAACAGGATTAAATAATATTTATTTTTCCTTTCCAAATAAATTATAAATGTCACAGTTCCGCACAGCTGAAAAGATTGAATTAATTAGCCCGTCACCTGAGAGCTTTCGCCCTTTCTACAAGGGAATGAAGTGATTTGAAAGAGTGCTGGAAAGGGCCCTCGTTCCACTTGACCTTTCCAAAGATGCGGCAGACAGATCGATGGGGAAGTAACTGCAACAGGCTGACACCTTGTAGAGAAGGAATGCTTCAGGAATCAAGAGTATCTAAATAAGTTATAAAAACACAGAGATCTAACGCTTTGTTTTATGAAGAGGTCCTCTGTTATTTTGGTTAATGCTGAGTGAACTTCCAATCACTTTGATTTTTTTCCTCCCTGTTTATTTGGTTGGTTTTAATTATCTGCATCATCACTAGATGAAAATTCCTTGATCTGAAGCATCAGTGCTGCAAATTTATAGTTGGGATTGTAGTAATAATAGTAAGATACAGTAAGAATTGATGTCTATTAGCTCTTCCAATCAGGGTAGTTTCGTGCTGCTATGAAGGCTAGGCTCTATATAGGATAATGATAGAGCATTTTTTTCAGTAAGCTTTGATCTGTTGTTTCCTTTTTGACAGAGAGATACAGAAAAATACAGAGAAGGAAAGCTGTTGCAGTCACAAGCTTGAGTGCTGGATCTCTTTTTAGAAGATGAATTCCACCAACTAAATCCTGTGTTGGGTTATAAGGGGAGAATTTGATAACCTTCCCTGTCTACTCATTTTCCATCAACCAAATGTATGTATGCCTGTAATCTTTTGCTTATGTCCAGTAGGCTTTAAATAGTTAACTAACAACAACAACAAAAAAAGCAACATTTATTGTTGTATGGGCAAGCTAAGTAGCAATGTTGATGTTAGCAGCCATTCCAGGTATATTTCTACTAATCACTCTCAAAACAGACATAAAAGCCACAAATCACTCAATAAGAAACCTATGAGACGTTTCTTGGATTGTTGTGTAACAGTGGAAATAAGTAAACTGTGACCACCTTGCTAAAATACAGTCTTCCAAAAGCTCAGAAGCATGTGTTTGCATACCCCATTGTGGGTACTGTTAAATCACTCAGTACTGCTTTGAGCTAAATGGCAGTATGAACACGGTCCATACATCTATGCTTATAACAGCAAATAAAATGATGCCTGGAACTTGAATAACTGCAACGCTTTTTTTTAAGCATAGTCTTTGGCTCCTTAGGTGGATCAAAATGTGCTCTTCTAGCATAAGCCAAGGGCTGATCACAATATGAAGTCTGAATGTGGCACAACTATTCTGCAGGGAAAGAGCTTTAGTGATATGTATGTAGATGGTCAACAGCAATTGCTATAAGGGTCAGAGAAAAACCTTCAGAACTGTTCAGGTTTTTTTTTTGTGTCTGTAGGGTTAGCCAACATCTCTGGTCACAATAGAAAACCCAAGATAAGCTGAAGCTGAATGCAATAACTCAGCTGTTTCCTAATGTGTATAATAACAAGGTCAGTTGTCTACAAGATGATGCTCTAGTCTCCAGGCCTTGCTTTGATGACTTTTCAGTCCTCAAATTAAATGTTCAGTGAGGAAGATGAATGAGGAAGAATGATTTCTGCCTCTGTACAAACTACAAATGTAACTCACAGCTAATGCTGAGCCATGTGCTTTTGTACTCCTTTTTCCTAAATCTTGATTTCCCTTTGTTAAACATTCATATAACTTAAACAAGGAATAATAGGCTGTGAATTTACACCCATGCCCCCTACAGTGGTGATCAGATACTTTTGTGTAAGGTGAGAAACAAGGATTTATATATTATTTTTTTTCCCCCACATCTGTGGATCTAACCCTGACAAATTGCCTTAAGGGGTAAGATGAAGGATAAGGCTGAAATGGCTGGATGCTGAATCCAAAATTATACTCAAAGTTTTAGTATTCAGTGATTTGATTTAGGACAGAAAACTAGATACAGACAGCCTGCAGGTTATTTGTATAAGCAAGTACATTGTGAATGCCATTTGTTACGGCAAGCTCCACTTCTCATGTGACACTGCTAGGATTTTCAAGTCTCATCTGCTGAGAAGTTATGGTTTATAGATGCTCATTTTCCAGATATCAACTGCTCTGAGGCAAAGAGTGAACATATTCAGAATAATACAAATACCAAGAGAAGAAATGTACCTGGCCTTGCTCCCTTTGTGTACCCTCCTGCATCAATTAATGTGCAGATCTGCAGTACTGTATTGCTGTTTTTCATCTCTCCTGTTGTCTTCTTTACCTCACAATCACTATAAACTTGAACGTGGCTGAATAAGGTCTTGTGGGTGCTGCTGTCCAGATACTTCATTGTTGGGCATTGTGCTACACTCTTGCCCTCTCCATAGTATTGTTCTGGAAGTGCTGAATGACTCATTAATTTGTTGATTCCCATTTGTCTCTTTAAAAAAATTTTACACAGAAAAGACTTCTCAGAACTTGTGCCTCCCTTGCCAGTCAATCTTTCTATACAGAAATCTCTTTGGCTAGACTGTATTTTTCTGAATTCTTAGCCACTGTTTATTATCTCTTCTGCACTGAAACAATCTTTAAAAATGAGTTAAATTTGTTCCTGCTGTGTTGTTGCAACTACTCCTATCATCTATGGAAATGCCTCTGTGGAAATGGGAGGAGCCCCTGAAATCCAAGTCTGAAAGTAATCATGGCAAAGAAGAACATTAACCTACTGTACAAAAGTACCTATAAGTTTTTGTTCCAGATATTCCTACACCAGATAAAATAGAAAATAACCAGAACTGTTATTTTAAAAGTGTTTACTCTGTATTCCAAACAGAACTGGAAACATGCTGGACAAGAAAACATTTTTTTCCTGTTAGGACCTGACATAAAATAATACATGGTCTAATAGAATGTTAATCAGCCTTCCTCAGTAAAAAATCTCATGATGCTGGACACCCTGAATTACTGAAATAAGTACTGTACAGATCAGTCACCTGTTTTTTTTTTGTTTTTGTTTTTAATGTCCTCTTCATACAGTGCTCCAGCTTAATTTTCTAACTAGCCCAGTTTTAACAGTCTCCAGGAATAAAACTGAAGTCTTGATGAACTACCAAATTGCTGTTACTGTTCTTTTAGGAGCAGGAGGATTCTGCTCAGATGATCCAACATGTTTAGGAGCTGCTGCTACCTTCACGACCTTTCATGGAAAAAGAATAATCAATCTGACTCTCAGTTCCTGTACTTTCCAGTTTGTACATGGAGGTTAGATCCACGTGAAGATGATTGTTAGACATCAGTGTTGTGAGAATGAAACAGGCAAAGCATCAGGAAGTGACAAAGGTAAATGGGTACTAATTCCACATGGAACTCCCAACTACTAATTGGGAGCCTCTTGGAGAGAAGTATTATCTCTTTCAAAATACAGGAAGAGCAAGCTGGTATTTAGTGAAGAAAAGTTCGGCAATGTTCTAGACATTTCCCTTATTTGAAAAAAAAAAATCAGGAAATAATTTCCTATATACCGTAAACTCGCAGACAATAGTCCTGTCCTCTGGGTTTATGGATTCGTATGAATGAATAAAAAAGCCCACCTATGTGGCTTTGTACATATTGCTAAGCTTTATAAGTGGAGAGAATGAGAGAGAACTATTCTGGAGGAACGGGAAGATGTTCTCTGTTATGTGAGAGGCTAAGATTTGCAACCCTGCTACAGAGACAAGAAAAAGGTGCTTACCTTCAGAAAGCCTCAGGTAGGTAAAGCTCTCTAATGAGAGCCTTGCTTCCATTGCCAACCCTTAAGTGAGGTCTGGGAATGGGTGGATCCCAGCTCCACCCCTTCCGGTCACTCAGGTACATTGCATGCAGCTGAGCTCCCCTGGGTTGGCCCTGCTTTCCCACCAGGTGTTTAATCATTGTTTCAGGCCCTGACTTGGTATTTCTGCTACAAATGTTCAAAGTGGTGACAGCTAACAAAGATGGAAGTCAGTGCCACAGATGTATATCTAGGCCTGGAATTCAAAGAAATGGACATCTGACCCCCATACTCGTTTACAAATGATTATCAAAAACAACAAAATGTTTATATTAGGTTTTACAGCTTTTCTTCAGATTTATCTACCTGAAGTGAATATCTGATAGTAAAATGTCTGCAGCAAGTTAATAGGTGGCATTTGATCTCTTGAATGATATCGTTACTTCATGTCTTAGAATAGAGATCCAATTTTAAAAGCCATTATACAAATTAATGTATGAATAAAACAAAAAAAACCCAAACATCTCCAAACTCTTTCTTGATCTCATGTGCTCATTAATTGGATTTTAACTTGTTGATTCAATTAAATATCCGATAACAAAATAAGTGGCATTCCATATGTGAAAGCTCTTTTCCCAGACACATAAATTACCAATTGTATGGAATAAGTTGTATATGACTGTATTACGACTTACATCTGTCCTGGTTTGCCAGGCTACAAACTAAGCTATTGGTGCTACTGCTAATATTCATGGGTTTTTATAAATGACATTTAAGATTCCTTTAGGTAAAGCCTCTCAAATAGATGGTTCTGACGTAGTCAGTGGTGGTCTTTTCTTTCTCTTTCTCCTACTAGTCCCCTCTGATTTTTTTTTCCCTTTTCAGTGATGTTACTTTGCTCAAATCTAGAGGACATAGGTGTGTGTACAACCAAGGAAAAATAATACAATCGAAAAGTACAATCAAAAATAGATGTACAGTCAAGGTGTGGAAATAAACCAACAAAAGAGTTAGGCACAAGGGAAACAAAGAGAAAATAGGTGGAACGCTTACCCATGCAGATAGCTCGCTGTAAAGGGCTCCAAAGGAGTGGATCTCTCAGCAGAGATCCTTCCTCCCTGGCAGTCAGCACTTAAATGGGTCTGGAGAGGTGGAGCCTGGCTCCACCCCTTCCTGCAGCACAGGTGAATTGCTTTCACCTGTGCTCCCAGGGCTGACATACTGCTTGCCTCAGATAACTAATCAAAGGTTCAGGCTGTGATTCAGCAGCTCCCATACAGTGTATAAACACTGAAAAATTCTGTTGCTCTTGTTCTCTTGCAGTGGCGTAGTCTTTGCTTCTGGGAGAAGTCGTTCTCTTTAGAGGATATTTGCAATTACTTCAACTTTCTACTTTCCATGTAATGCTCATATACTCTTCTTAAATTTTCTGTCCTACATATGTAATTCAGAATAGAAGAAACAGAAGATCCTCGAACTTTTTTATTATTATTATGTAAATTTAGAAATATAAATCACTTATGGTGTACAAGAGGCTTTCTTCATCTCTAGTAATGTACAGTAGTATAGTATTAGTGTCTTTCTTCTAATTTTACATGAAATTGAGTGATCAAAAAAAGTTTCAAGCTTGAAGGCTTCGCAAGTGATATTTTAGAAGTCTGACAGTCTTTGAGAAAACCTTATTTCGTGGCAACTGGAGGAAACAGGATTTATTTCCTTTGCTTATAATTGAAATCCCATTCTACTGTTTGGACTTCGCAAAAACTATTTATGTTTCACTTTTAGGTCACAGGATTGGTTATTTTTAATTATTTTATTGTTCTCCTCTTTTTCCCGCCTTGTCAATCAAATGGCAATTAGGAGACTGATCAAGATTTCAGCCAGAACCTTGTTACAAACTATTCACATGCGACTTACTGAGTTGACAAGGACAGAACTGCCTCCAGGATGCTATTGTTTCATTTAAAGATTTTTTTTTTTTAAGTGCTGAGTAGCAGTGCTATCTGTGAATTGGAGATATTGCTCAGTTTTCATCAGCTCTACATTTTCCTTCAGTTCTCCCGTAGGAAGAGTGCAATCTCATCTATGCCTTTCCACAGCACACTACTTTTTCTGAAGCCTGCCTACGCCAATCTCCCTGCTGGCCTCATCAGAAGTAAGAGAGATCTTTAAGAGTATCAGCAGCTGTAATTTGCTTCTACTCATTTAAATTCAGAGGTCCTTCTGGAGTTTCCATAGGCTTACGGGAAAATACTATTACTCTGCTCTGAGTCAGATTTGTAGTGTGAAACCATCTCTCCACTTACACACTCCGCACATTGTATTTTACAGCCATTGTCTTGATTACTAAGCTGCAATTGATTCACTAGGCAGCAAATTGAAAAATTATCTCTACGCTTCTCTGTAAAATTACCTCTGATAGCAGGTGCATTAGACAGTGCTTTAGTGCTAGCAGAAGGCTGTCAGGCTATTGCCATCTCTGCCAACTAACTCTCACTGCTAGGCAAAAATTGAAGTCCTGAAACATTCTTAGAAGCTACAGCCACTGACTGATTCCCTCTAAATAGTGGGAAAGTACAGAATGGCACATTGAGAGAGAGGGAAGTAGTCAAGTTACTATATTGAAGTAAATTCTGTGCTTAATTGGCCTTAGGAGTAATGGTGATTAAAGGGATCTCACATCAAATTTTGTTAGATAGAGGAATGTCCTTTCTAATATCAGCATGTATGGATTATAACCCTACACTGAAATTCTCACTCACTTGTGCCTCTGGCATCTTCATCCGGAGGAAGAGGCACTCCATAAAACTCAGGCAGTAGTTTTAGAGCAGAGCAGACAATAGCTTTGCACAGTGCATGGTGAAAATATAGTGCTTAGTGTTATAGGTTTTGCAGATGCTAAAAGTACAAATAAGTTTGCCTGTGTGTCTTTTTTTTTTTTTTTTTGGTATCTCCATGGGGAATACAAAGGAGTTGCTAACTGACTTTTGTACCTGAGTACAATGTTTTCAACTATTTTGACCAGATAAATACAGATATTTGAATTAGAATGTAATTGAATCAAATAATAGAGATAGGACACAAAAAAAAAAAAGTGAATTATTTGAGTTGGAAAGGACCATTGGAGGTCATCTAATCCAACTCCCCTGCAATAAATGGGGAAATATGCAGCTAGATCAGGTTGCTCAGAGCCTGATCCAGCCTGATCGATCATGAATATCTCAAGGAATGGAGTGTCTACCACCTCTCTGGGCAACCTGTTCCAGTGCCTCAACACCCTTAGTGTAAAACTATTTCTTCCTTATATCCAACCTAAATCTCCCCTCTTTTACTTTGAAAATATTTTCCCTTTTTATATAACAGCAGACCATGCTACATTGTCCATCTCCATCTTTCTTATAACTCCCCTTATGTACTAAAAGCCTGCTGTCAGGTCTCTCTGGAGCATTCTCCTCTCCAGGCTGAACAGCCCCTGCCCTCTCAGCCTGTCCTCACAGAGGAGGTGTTTCATCCCTTGAATCACTATTGTCCTTCTCTAGATGTGCTCTAACAGGTAAATGTTTCTCCTGTACTGAACACTCCACTCCACTCCAAAGTATTTTTATACTAAGGGTGTTGAGACACTGGAACAGGTTGCCCAGAGAGGTTGTGGACAAAAGTGATGTCTCACCAGCATGGAGCAGACAGGCAGGGTCTCCTCCCTTACCCTGCTGACCATGCTTCTTTAGATGCAGCCCAGGATATGGTTGGCTTTTTGGGCTGTGAGGGCACTGCTGGCTCATGTCCAGCTTGCCATCCATCAGTACACCCATGTCCTTTACGGCAGGGCTGCTCTCCATCCTTACATTCACCAGCATGTACTGGCAGCAGGGATTGCCATGACGCAGGTGCAAGACCCTGCGCTTGGATTATTGAACTTCATGTAAGTCACCTGTTCCCACTGCTTGAGCCTGTTTAGGCCTCTCTGAAAGTCATCCCATCTATCAGACAGATTGATGGCATGACACACCTGGTATCATCAGCAAACTTGTGGTGGGTGCACTCAATCCCACTGCCAGTGTCACTGGTGAAGGTATTAAAAAGCACTGGTCCCAGTACAGTACCCTGAGGTACACCACTTTTCACTGATCTCCATGAAGACATTGAGCCATTGACCTTCACTCTCTAGGCAAGATCTTGCAAGCAGTTCCTCAACTGTCAAACAGTGGCTCTACCTTTATCCACTGACGTAGTTACATCGTCATAAAAAGCAACGAAGTTAGTCAGACAGGATCTGCCCTTGGTGAAGCCATGCTATACCACCTCCCTCTCTTCCAGGTGCCTTAACATAGCTTCCAAGAGGATCTGCTCCATAATCTTCCCTGACATAGAGGTGAGGTTGAGTTGCCTGGGTCATCCTTTCTACCCTTCTTAAAAATGGGTGTGATGTTGCCTTTTTTTTTTTTCAGTCATCAAGGGCTTTGCCTGGTTGCCAGGACTTTTAAAATAGCATTGAGAGTGACTTGGTGACTACATTTGCCAGTTTCCTCAAGGCTCTAGGGTGCATCTTATTGGGACCCATTGACATATGGATGTTCATGTTCCCTTGGTTTGCTTTGCAGGTTCTTAATCTGATCTTTGCTTATGGCAGCAGGGGCATTGCTCATAAGAGATAAGCAGGATGAAATGTCTTTCAATTTAGTTTCTAAGAAGATGTATTTGAAAACAGTGGAGCTTCAGGCAGGCTTGTGCTGAGAGCCAGAGGGAAAAGAGGATAAGGTCAAAAGGCTGGCTTGATGTTGGTGGTATGTTTTTGTTTAATTTGGAAAATGAATATATTTGCAAGAAGGCACAATGAAGGAGCAGCTCTGGGTCAGAGGACTAGGAAAGTTCTTGTCTTCTGAGAGCTATTTTGAAGACGCTATTGAGCAACAGGAGGAGAAAAGCAATGCCTGCCTTCTTAGGGTCAATGAATAGAGACTATTTTTACACAAGAGTGCTTTTTTTCCTCTCGGAAAAATGCTTTGCACGGTGCTCTGTGTAAGTGTAAGTGAAATTTTTGGTTCTATTCTATGGTAAATTGCATGTACCAATGGGGATTCATGTGAATATGTGCATTACTCACATCTCATGGGGAGTTTCTAGGGAGTGTGATTCTAAGGTCTCCAAGTGGATTCAAACCTGTCATAGTTTCTGCTGTGCTCCTTTAGCCTCAGAAGTCCTTTCACAACTACAATGTCTTTATTTGGGAGATCTTACTTGTGTGCTTAGGCAGGTGCGCTGCCCTCACAGCTTGTGAGAAGGCCACAAGCACCAGTAGAAGTGACCTTCCTAAATTGAAGTTGACAGTGTTTTTATCCTTCTGCTTGGCATGTCTGGGAGCTATAACAGTAAAACAGAAGAATGTCTTCTTTTCCGTCCTTCCCTTCTACTTCCCACCCAAACAAAGCTTAGCAGCCTGCCAAAGGGTGTTTGGCTCCAGCAGTTGTGTAGTGACCCCTGGCCAATTTATAAACTCATCCCTGCCCTGGGAAGGAGGGGCTGACACATGCCCTTGTGTTTTCCTTGTGCTCTTTCAGTGCTTTCTGCTTGCTTTTCTTGCCAGGCACTTTGACATCCTGACTTATTTTACAATTACAGCAACTTGCTGCTGAGAGCTTAATGAGTACGAAAGGGCACTTATGATTTTCAAGCATCATAAGGCAAAATAGTGCTGTGGGGGAGACAATCTAAAAATGAACAGAAACAGTGGAACACAGAAGGATGAGCAGGGTGGTGCAGGGTGGTGCAAAGCCATCTAGAAATATCCACCTGCCCTAAAACAACTTCAACTCACCTGAAAGGCCGTCTGTATTTCAAGTGTGCCTAATGGCTTTAAAAATGTTAGTGCAGTGCTAGCACAGTCTTTTCAACTTGAGCTTGCTGTTTTATGATGGGATATCATTCATGCTTGGAAACCTCTTGAGAAGTAGTGTGCTTTCTCTGGACTCCAGCTCATATTAGAAAGTAAATGAATGCTTGTTAGTATGGTGGAGAAAATCCTATGCCTTCTTACACTGACAGGATTTTCAGTGCTTTTGAGATATGCAAGGGAAAGCACATTCCTCCAGTTGTATAATACTCAAACACACCCCAAATGCAGGAAACCTGCATATGTAACAGCTCTTAACTTTTAAGTAAAGGCTGTCATAAAGAAAATGTGGGCTACTGAGGCAGACCTAATGACATTAAAAAAGTAAACAAATTCAGCAGAGCAGAAACAATAAGGTCCCCATGAATGTGGGGGGATCATCTTGGAGTTCCTTTCTTGATGTGCTATGTGCAGCTGAGGGTACATTTGCAGGTTACTCTGAAAGCAATGCCTCCTGTTTATTTCATTAGAATCTACAAGAGATACAAAGAACATGATAACACAATTCAATATAGCAAATACTCATCTACAAGACACTGTTTTTTTTTTCCAACCTAGTCATTGCCATTAGCTATGCATTTTCACCAGAGATGAACAAGAGCCTGAATGCCATGCTCGTAAAAAATCTGCACAGCCATATGGAATGTGACTTGTCTTTCTTGTTGCTGCTGCCACTGCTGAAACACAGCACGCCTTGCTGTGCTCACATCCACTCTTTGGTCTCCATAAATATTCAGCAAGTATCAGTGAATGTCAGTGGGTGCAAATCTTTCTGCATGGAGGAAGTCAATGACATACTTTTGATTTGTAGGCACTTCCATGTCAGATGCCATACTGGCAGACTGCTCTTCTGCTGCTATCTTTTGCGTGGTAACAAAATTTAATGGAATATTGGTGGGAAGGTTCAGCCTCTTCTTCCATACCACCAACATCCTCCTGTGACATAATGGGCCAACATAATAAAATAGGAGGCATTACTTTCAAATCAGCATTCACAGAAGCCAGCTTTGCTGAGAGCCCTTCTCCTAGCCTGGACAGCTTACTGAGGGCTTCCCTTCCCTTCCTAAATGGTGCTAAGAGTAATCACAAAGTTACAGTAAGCACAGTATGCTCAGCGTGGCTCACTATGCTTGGGAAGCAAATCGTGATATCTTGGGCTCTTATAACTCATTTGCTGCTTGCATGATGTAGAGTTTAGCCTTCAGAGACTCTTAGAACGAAGTTACTGTTGATATTTAGAATTGCTCAGAAGGACAGAGGGTGGCAGCACAGCGCTGCTGGAGCTCACTCACACGGATTACAGAGCTGAGGCAGCACAGAGTGGGTGTAAAACATTTCATACACAATTGCTTCTAATTAAATGTACACTTTTTGTGGTTGTTGTTGTTTTCTTTCACAACAGGTATTGCCTGGTCTATATATGTATATATTTTAATTTTTATTTAAAAGCATGTCCTTGACTTAAGCTTGACTTAAGCTTACGTGATGAAGTTGAAAACCATGGGTCATATACGTAGGGTGTGTGAACAGAGCCAAAAATTGCCTCTAGGAGGTTAATCATGAAACTCCAAATTATTAAATGCTCTAAAATTGCTGCCAGTTCTGCTGATGATAGGGACATTTCTTAACATAAAGAAGAGTAACAAAATGCAGATGGAACTGAGGCTGTGGCAAGTTCTGAGTTGGGGAAAGAATGAAGAATCTCCAGTGAGAAGCACTGTAGGAAGTATCAGGACTGTGGAAGAAGATTTATTTCAAGAAGCCTTATAACAGTCTCAGTTTGCGCATTTATCCCAAGGAGAAACAAAGTTAAGATGTTGCTTTATGTGCTGCTGGAAGGGAGTGTAATTTTCTGGTGCTGAGGACTAAAATTTACAAAAACAAGAAGCCACAAAACCCAAAAACCTAAACCAAAGCTGTATCTACAACTGCAGCCAGATTTGGAGAATTCACACAATCCGTATTCCTCTTTCACGTTCCCAACCAAGTGAAATGAAGACACCAGGCTATTGATAGTGTACTACTAGAACATGCATGGCTAAAACATTATCCATGAAACATTTTCTCTGTTCTTGTAGGAAAACAATAAGCAGAATTTCTGAAGCAGCATCTGCAATTGTTAAAAATGATAAAAGGCTTCCTGCATGAATGTCAGAAATTGCTCTTTTAAAAGAAGCTAGCTTAGCTTTGAAAGGAAGCCTTGCCCATTTCCTATGTGAATGGGAAATATCTTTGTCTCTTTTACTTTGTATGAGATAGCAGACTCAAGTTTTGGAGTAGACTGATTAAAGCCTGAAGTTATGTATTTATCAGATCTATATTGTTTTAAATTGGTGATGTGATTTGAACTAGTGTTATGCATTGATTATGTTATCTCAGACTTGTAGAAATTTTCAAGTTACAATTGTAACTACCAAATTGTTTTTGATGGAAATCTGTGAAGGTAAAATGTAATTTATGATTTGTGTTATAATAATAGCTTAGTTAAAAAGGGAAATACTTTTTTTTTCTTTTTTTTTAAACACATGCACAGGACAAATTTCACAAATGACTTTTTCCTCATTCGCTTTGTTTACCACTTCAGCACTTCACTTAGAGGAGATGATATATTTTCCTTTTATGTAGGTTAATTTACTTAATCTTGCCTTGCTATGTTTTGGCTAATCAGAAAATGAATCATAATAGTTTTCTGTGTGCAGATGAAATTATTTTATGCCTGATAATCTCAGGAGAGATTATTTCAGTTCTGAATCTTCTCCAGAAGGCTAAGTAGCTTACAAGGAAGCAGGACCAATGGGCATACTTATTTGATATCAATCATGATTTTAGTGCAGAACAATGCAAAAGAATGTCTCTGAACTGAAGATATCATATTCAGGAAAATTCAAAATTCTTTTTAGGTGTGGAAAAATTATTCCCATCCTTAAACAATAGAAGAGCTTGGTAGACCCAAGTCCAAGGAAACACGGAAGAATGGAAGGAAAAAGCAGCCTCTTCTACTTGACTTTTGCTTGTATTTGTGATTCCAGTCACTCTTTAGAATCTGTTTCTAAAACTATCACTTTTTTTTCATATTTTATTTTGGCTGGCAATGCTTTTAACTGTAAAAAAGAGAAGGACATCTGCCTCCTCAATTCCTTTCGGACGTTAGCTCTCTTATCTTTTCATACAGGCATTAAAAATCCTTGAAATGACAAAGGTCAGCTTTGAACAGACTAATTTATACTATTAAAAAAGAAAGTAGTATTTAAAAAGTCAAAGCCTGATTGATAGAAATCACAGCATGCATTTTCATTGGAAGTGTACACTATAGAATCACAGAATCAGAATTACTCTGGTCGGAAAAGACCTTCAAGATCATCAAGTTCAATCGCATGTATATATAAAAAGAATCTGAAATGTTTCTGAGAAAATCTTTTCAGTTGCCTCTCTTAATAACAATTTGATAATCTCCTGCAGTTGTGTTAACAGTGATGGAACTTATCTATTTATTTCCCTGACATTATATTTCTTATTTACAGTCTGATCTCGACAAATTAGAAATAATGTTGAAAGACATAGATCTGACAGACCATTTGCTGCAAATGTAGTATTCTGCTCTGAATGAGTCATTGTTTAAGAAAAGCTTTCTTTGCTAGAGCTCGGGCACAGCATGCAGTGTGTTTCTCCAAAACATACAGGTACCTATTAATTGCATCTCATGACACACACTTCCATCTCAGTAGGAAGGGGTTATACAAGCCAGGAAAGCACTTGATATCTAGCAGGTTTGCTTTCTAGCAGTTAGAAAGCAGAAAAGTTGCCCTGACTTGAAAGGTGCAGTTCCCCAATCTGGAGAAACCTTTGTGATGGAAGAGGTTGTGAGAAACACAGCCCCAGGCTGCAGTGTGGTGGCACTGGCTGCTGTTGACAGGCAGATGAATGCAGTAGCAGCCACCTGCATTTCTCTGCTGCAAATGAAGTTTTCTTAGGTGGGTTCAACTTGTGCCAGGAGGCAGAGCAGCTCGTCAGGATTTAGTGAAGTGATTTTAGCCGAGCTCCAACACTGTGCCCTTAAGTTCCGAAGATCAAGAAGCATTCTGAAATAATTGTTCCCAGTGGAGACTGTAAGGAGGTTAGGCTAAACACATTAAATAATTGTAATTCCTTATTGTCTAATGACACCATTTAAAAATAGCATTTGAGATCCTAGGCAACTGGGTTAGATCAACTTTCCTCTATTTCATCAAAACATCTATTCATTCCTGAGAGACGTATCATTTTATAATTGACCAACCATAAGTTTTCTGTGTTTCAGCATAGCAATCTGGCTTTCCTTTGTTGCCATATGTATAGACAAGATATTTCTTTGAGGGAAACTGAGAATATAGTTTTCAATATAAAAATGTTAGGTAAGGCAAGAAAAACAAAATCTTTTGAAATTATTCAAGAAAGGAAGATCTTTATGAGCTGCTATACCAAATCTAGACAGACTAATTGCAGCATCCTAGCATCCCGTTGGTAACTGACTCATGGCTGAATCTTTTTTTTTCCCTACCAGTCCTTTGAAATCTTCTTCCTTCAATTAGTCTCTGAAAAGAGATCAATAAAATAGTTTTCTCTTGTAAGAGTAAAGATGTGTCTAGACTTCACAATGGATAAAGTAGCAGTTTGTCTGCAGGAATGATGAAATTCTCACTCTCAACCACTCTAATATGTCTGGGCCTCCCAGTGTGACTGGACCATCCTCATGTGATGTGCTTATATCTACACAAAAAAAGCAGGATTTTCTCTTAAAACATTTGCAAACAATCTAAAGAAGGCTTATGAGAGCAGTGATGTTGGGCGGAAATACTGTACTATGTTCAATCCCATGATAAGGGTAAATTTAAGTATTTGGAAAAGGAAGCTGTTTAAAATAAGCTGCTTTTTTTTTTCTTTTTTTCCTGTTCTCTTACTTTGACTCAGCCCCTAAATTATGTGAATGCAGTCAGGAAATTTATTAAACTTTGAGTTTTCACAAGCATTGTTCTGTAGTTTCTCATCTCTGTAACGAACAGTGAGCTTGTGAGAGACTTTCCATCTTTTTCAAAAGAAAATGGTAAAGATAATAGTGGGGGCACCTGAAACACAGAATGCATGAAGATGACCAAGCCTGATCTTCCTAAGTACTTAGAAGATGAATGTTGTCCCTGCAAACCAAACTCAGCTGTAAAACAAGCGAGTCCAAGAGTAATTCCTTCTGAAGAAATTGTAGATACGCTTCCCCTAAGCTTGAAAATAATGCAGGAGTTGGAAAGTAAGAGAGTTTTATGTAGGGACAGTGAAAATGACTTTCATGTTGATGACTACCCCAGTTGTTCAGATAAACTTTAAGTTAATCTCCTTTCTTTCTGCTTTTAAGTACAAACAAATTTGACAAATAGAAATCATGTGCAAAATACATCTAGGTCCTGTAGACCATATCTGTGTAATAATGAACACACTTGGACTGCAGAAGCTAGCAGTCTGGGAAAGCTACCAATGAGATCTTGATTCTGCTACAATGGAGGCCAAAACAAGGTCCTTAAGATCTGCAGTAATCTGCCCAATGTCACGTACCAGGTGCATGGCAGAGCAGAGAATGACACCTCTTCCACTAGGAAAGGCAGTGTATTCACTGGCAGACTCCCCAGAGAGTTGGTCTATATTTTTATTCACTAGTCATAGCTACAGCAGTCACCCTGTAGTTAAAGCAGATGACTGACTTAACCTACTTAATGACATTAGAGCTGGAAAAACATTGCAGATCTCCTTATTCCTCTCTGTTTGCCTTGGCTTTCTCATCTTCACCGGGGAGATAACAGGAACATTGAGATAACCAAATATTTGTTCATATGAGTACATTTCTTAATTAGCAAACTTCTTTGAAAAACTGTCTACAGTAAGTGTTATAGCAGCAAGAGGAAGCCAGAAATTGTTTCCTCTGGCGTTTAGTCACCTCTTAGGATGAAGCCACTAATTTCTCCTCCTCCCCATTTAGCACACACATTATGTAAATAATCCTAACAATAAGCTGTCTGGAGTATCTTATTGCTTAATTAATATGGTTTAAATATTATGAATAAATAAGATCACATTCAGATTCTGAGTATAGTAAAGTAAAGGGGATATGATCCAAGATGGAGTTTCAACTCCCTTCGCATCTGTTCCTCTATTTTGCTGGATTAATTTTATGTTCTAAATTAAATTATTCTTATGAATCTGTTTCCTCTGATGTCTGCCCTCCTACCCTCATCTTCTCATCATCTGTCTGCTCGACTCCTTTTGCATAGGGAAATAAAAGCCACTTGACAGCCCAGCTGGCTGAGCAGGTCTGTGCTGCTCCCTCCATCCCTCAAGGGGCCCCTGAACGTGAGAGGTTTGGAAATCTCTGGACTGGTTGCTCTCTGTTTTCAGATAAATGCAGTCTTCCCAACCGGAATTCATTGTTATTTTGATCCATATTTTAATCAAAAACTTGGGAATTTAAGATCAGTTGAAATGAAGTAGACTTATTTTTTAGTAAAAGATCCTAGTCTTCCTCTTCTCTCTGCCCCAAAATAAAAGTCGAATACAGGAGATTCTCAAAGCTTTGCTTATTTCTGCTTAGTGAAGGAGAGAAAGTTGTTGAAGATTTATTTTCTTTACCTGGTTCTCACAAATACATATTATATATATACACAAAAATTTTGTTTTCCTATCTTATGACCTTTGTCTGAAGATAAGCTTTCTTTTTTCCCCCTTTTTTTCTGGTGACCTGGAAAATGTGGCCACATCACTGTTTCTGTAGCCAAAAGTTATATACATATATATTGAGGTTTCATTTTTATTTCCTTATATTATAGATCCTTAATGGAATTAAGTGACCCTCTCTCTGGCTGGGAAAAGGAGCTGGCACGCTGTGTGTTTAAGGCTATCTATAGTCTCTCCTTTTTGTATCTATGCAATTTTAAGTACTTAGTCGTGTAATTGTCATTTGAGTGTTCTGTAGTTGGGAAAAAACTTTGTTGAAATCTTCCTCTGGGTTAGGAAACCCTTAGAAAGGGATAAACTAACACAGGATGACTAAATGTAATTTTAGAAATTAATTACATGTAAAAAGTCACTCTGTTTTTTTAGAAGCATTGTCAGACCATGGTCTCAGTGCTGCCATGTCTCAGTGGCAAAGACTGGTCTGAAATGTTGTAGAGGTGTTGGATTTAAAGAGTGAAAGACAAACACAAATACCTTCTTTTATCTCTTCAGGTTTTGTTTGTTTGTCTTCACCTTTTAATTTATTTAATGTTATTCTTGCAGTCTCACGTTGCAGACTCTTGATTAAACAAAACTGCTTGTTGAGTGGTCTGTATGGCTTTACAATTTTCTGCTTCTTTCTTTCTTTCTTCCTTCTTGCTGCATGTTGGTGTGGGCAAAAGGAGAATGCAGGAGGATCTGAGCCTGCTCCCATGTGCCGAGAGGTGTGCTGTACCTGTTACTTCATGATGAAATGTCTTTGAGTCTTCCTGCTGAAACTGAAGACGTTTCTTTTTTTTCCTGTTTAAGAAATATTAGCCATAACCTCTACACTTCTGAAATTAATTTCTTTCTTCTACCACTGCTTATCTCTTTGCCTGCAGTGAAAGAAACAGCAACTTAATGCAAAGGAAATCACACCTGATTTATTCACACTTGTATAAACAGCATGTATTTCTTCACATGCGGGTAAATGGAATTATAAAGACAAGACTTTGTGAATAAAATTTTGAGAAATGAGAGTTCACTAGTAACTCATTTACCATGACAGGAGATGAATAGAGGTAATTTAGTCTCGTAAAAGTGAAATTGGCTCATGTCTTACACAGGAGTGGGAGAAAGAATATTGTTTAGTGGCTGGAAAGCAGCACAGAGTTAAGAATTGGCAGCTGTGCTGAGGGGGATTGTCTGCCTGCCTGCATAACCTGGGTGAGTCATTTTGTGTGCCTGGTGTAAGTGCTCCCTTTTGTAAATACAGGTCTAATTTTTTGGTGAGTTCCTAGAGGGTTTTGTTCTTCACAATGTGAAGCATGAGAAAATAGCACTCAGTGTGGTGCTGGTCTATTGCTGTGTTTTAATAAGAGTTTCCCTCTCTCTTTTCTGCTCCTGCGGCTGATATATTTGCTCTGTAAGTGTTTTTCAGCCTTCAGATCTGTCCTGGGCACAGTGAGAGCGGAAAACAGGCTTGAAAGTAATCCTGAAGGAAAAGAAAATATCCCTTGGTTTTAAAGATATATAATAGTTAGATGAAAAGATTAGGGCCTGCAGGACTAGGCATGATGAGGTTCAGATGAAGTACAAGATCCTCTAAGGTACCTGCTTGGACAAATAAGCAGGACCGGGGGCACAAATGAAGTGTGTCTGGGAGGATATTTCCTCAAAAAACAACAACAACAACAACAAAAACCAAACAAATGGACAAATGGTAAAACTAGATGAAGAATTTCCCCTTGTTACCATTTAGAGTGCTGGGGAAAATCCCTGAGCTAGGTGATGGTCAGGGCCGCTCTGTGGTGCTGGCTGGCCAGTGGCTCAAGGTCTAGAGCCACTGATGACCGGAAGTGGGAGAGACCGGACAAGAAGGAGGTGGCTGCAAAAAATGTGTGAAATGAGCAAAGATGTTTTTCATAAATTGTCTGGAGCAATTTGTTTCACACTATGGAGGAAAAAGGCAATGGGTTTTGTTGTGGTTGGTTTTTATTCTTTTTTTGCTGTTGTTAATTTTGAAGGTGAGACAGAAAGAGAAAAGAAGGCTGTCAGTGTGATCTACCTAACGCTGTCAGTGTGGTCTACTTAAGGCTGCCAGTGTGGTCTGCTTGTATTTCAGTAAAGCCTTTGACACTGTCCCCCACAACATCCTCATGGAGAAGCTGGCTGCCCATGGGCATATGCTCTGCTGGGTGAAACACTGTCTGGATGGCCATGCCCAAAGAGTTGGTTGAAGGAGTTACATCCATTGGTTGAAGGAGTTACATCCATTGGCAGCCAGTCACAGAGCAGTGTCCCCCAGGGCTTGGTACTGGGGCCACTTCTATTTAACATTTTTATTAATTATCTTGATGAGGTGATTGAGTGCACCCTCAGTAAGTTTGCAGCTGACACCAAGTTGGGAGGGAGTGTTGATCTGCCTGAGGGGAGAAAGGCACTACAGAGGGACCTGGATAGACTGGATTGATGGGCCAAGGTTAACTGTATGAGTTCCAATAGGTCCAAGAGTTCGGTTCTGCATTTTGGTCACAACAACCCCAGATAACCCTACAGGCTTGGGGAGGAGTGGCTGGAAAGCTGCCTGATAGAGAGGGAATTAGGTGTACTGATGGACAGTTGGCTGAGTATGAGCGAGCAGTGTGCCCAGGTGGCCAAGAAGGCCAATGGCATCCTGGCTTGTATCAGGAATGGTGTGGTAAGCATGACTAGGAAGTAATCTTGCCCCTGTACTCAGCACTGGTGAGGCCCCTCCTCGAGTACTGTGTTCAGTTTTGGGCACCTCTGTTCAGAAAGGACACTAAAGTGCTGGAGCAGGTCCAAAGAAGGGCAACAAGGCTTGCAAATGTCTTGGAGAATATGTCCTATGAGGAGAGACTGGAGGAATTGGGGCTGTTTAGTCTGGGGAAAAGGAGTCTGAGGGTAGACCTTATTGCTCTCTTTCAATATCTGAAAGGTGCTTACAGTGAGAGAGGGGTTGGTCTCTTGTCACTGATGACCAGTGACAGGTCAAGGGGAAATGGCCTGAAGTTGTGCCAGCAGAGGTTTAGATTGGATATCAGGAAAAACTTCTTTACAGAAAGGGTTGTAAAGCACTGGAATAGGCTCCCCAAGGAGGTGGTTGAATCACCATCCCTGAATGTATTTAAAAATCATTTGGATGTGGTGCTCAGGGACATGATTTAGCAGAGGGTTGTTAGAGTTAGGTAGTTAAGTTGTGGTTGGACTCGATGATCCTTAAGGTCTTTTCCAACCTGAGTGATTCTATGATTCTAGGAGGTTTGAGGTTAAACTGGATGAGTGCTGACATAGTCTTTGTTCTTATAAGGGTCAAGAGTATATGCTTCATAAAAGTCTGTACTATTGAAAATTCAGTGGTTCCACAGTGCAGTTAACGTGTGTTTAATGGTGTTGAACAGTTTAAATAACATAATTGTCTGTTTTCTGCCTAAGAACGTAGCTTTCAACATTTTCACTCTCTTAAGAATGAACATTAAGACTGATCGATTTCTATTTTGGCTCACAATAAGTTGTTACTCTTGGTCTGTTTGAAGAGTAATAATCTAAAACAAGGTTGCTAAATCTTACATTATCGTTAATTAATTTAATTATACCGTTCTGTTTTCATTTTGGAGGTGTTCATAGTTTCCCTGAGTAGCAATGATGAGCACCAAGCTGTGTTCTCTTAAATAATTTACACATTATTTCTGGTAGCTGGAGACGGTGAGATGACTTGTGTTCTTTAAAATGTTCCCCTGAATTACTCAGAAGATGCTGCTGTGTCGATAGCACCCTTCTGCTTCTCTGCTTTTAATCTGTTCATCATGCTGCAAATCTGTAAATAATGTTGTTTACAACAGTTTTTGGTTCATTGCTAAGCATGACAGCCAGCTTTGGCCTGGGACTCGCTGAAATCGGCAGTGATCACTCTGGACCAGCACTAATCCGATCACTTTGCAGGCTGGGTTGTGTGATACCACTGGGATTTCAAAAGCCTTTTCAAACCTAGCTAGCTGTAAAAAAAGCTCAGAGGCTGGTCTGGGCAGGAAAGAAAGAACCATACGAGCTGGAGGAAATACCTGTCTATCCCAACATTTAAAAGGTCTGTGTGCATCTGTCTCTAACATGTTTACTTGAAAAAAGTCTGTAGCTATGTACTTAATAGCAAAAGGAGGCAGCAAGGGGTTAGAGCAGGCTGTGGAGTCACTGAGGCTCAGCAGAGAGCCAGGGAGATGAATAAAGACTCATGAGTGATGTTTGCATGGCAGAGCAATGAACAACCCATGACTGCTGTCTCCAGAGACAGGGGGGTAGGAGAGGGAATTACTAACTCATGGGGTTTGTTTCTTTTGCTGTTTTAACATAGAGTAAGGCAAAAAATGATTGTAATATAAAAGACATTTTAATAAGCCAGTGAAAGAAAGCCATGCAAGAATATTCTCAGCTTTCACAGGCAGGCAAATTCTTTCACACTAACAGCACCCACAGGTAGTGTGGGAAAGTACTAAGTCCATGACCACACTGTAGAGTGGGAGGTGAATTGTTGCACAATGAGGGGACAGGAGGCAGCCTGTAAATTCTGGCTGATATCAGAGTAATGATATATACATATTTTTTCTGGCTATTATTATCTGGTCATATTTTCAGTGGTTGATTTCTGCCTTGGGGTGATCTATACGATCTTGCTCTTGCTGAGTGTCTCAGGCCCTAAGGAGAAGGAATCTCTGAAGTGTTAGTGCAGTTTCCTCTACAGTTCAGTTCTTGTCCTGCTTGATGATGACTCAAAGAAGGGCAATGAAACTGGTGAAGCGTCTTGAGAAACAAGTAGCGGCTGAACGAACTGGGATTATTCAGCCTAGAGAAAAGGAAGCTCAAGTGAGAACTTATTTCTCTTTGCAATTACCTGAAAGGAGGCTGTAGTGAGGTAGGATCAGTCTCTTCTCCCAAGCAGCAACTGAAAGGTCAAGAGGAAATAGCCTCAGGTTGTGTAAGGTTTCAGTTGGATATTAGGAAAAATTTCCTTACAGAGAAGACTGTGAAACATTGGAACAGGTTGAAATAGTTGAATAACTATCCCTGGGTGTATTTTAAAGACGTGTAGATGTGTTGCTTAGGGACATGGTTTAGTGGTAGACTTGGCAGTGCTAGGTTAACTGTTAGACTTCAAGACCCCAGGGGACTTTTCCAACCTAAATGATTCTATTGTCCTTACCCTACATTGTGGTTTCTGCAAATGGAACTTTATGTTCTTGTCTCTTCTCCAGCAGGGTGCTTTCTGCAACTCATTTTGCCTTAATCTTTTCACCGCTGATCTCCTTATGCCCCTATCTTGTTTGAGAAATCGACCAGTGACTTAAATTTATCATATCTTCTATAATAAAAAACATTTCAGGAAGAGAATGTGTCTGCATAACTTGTTCCACATTTATGGCATTATAGAATATAAATGGTGGTTATTAATAATGCATCTCAAAAGGGTCTCTTATCTGACAAGTGTAGTTTTATTTTAATATACAATATTTATGTTATGCATGTAAGTGTTCTGCAGTCTATTTTATAAAATTAATGGATTCTCAAAAAATGGGAATTCAGTATTATTCCTGGCTGTTAAATCTCTACTGAGAAATAGAGGCTGCAGGATTTTGCATGCAAGTTATGAAAGGTGGAGATTACACTTTATAGATGCTAGCAGCCAGTGTTGGGAGAGTTTGGAAAAGAGCCAGAGATGTGATGGATGAAAATATTTGAGAATGATAGAGAAAATGAAGCTCCAAATTTTGTTGAAGCCATTCATGTGAAGACATGCAAACTCTAACAAAGAAACCAAATATCAATTGAAATGAAGTCACTGATTTTTTTTGATTTTTTTAATTTTTTTTCCAGCTGGTACAACATAGTTCTCAATTATAAGAAAATGTATAGCTTGCTGAAAGTGAATAAATCCACACAGTGTTTATCTTCTAAAATAACTGCATTTTAAAACTAGATCGTTTGTAGGATATTAATAAAAAGAAAAGACAAAGCACCTATGCTTTCTTTTCATAGTGCTCCCTAGGCTATATCTGCTTCATAAATTTCCAAGTAAAATTGTATGAAATGTTTTCTCTGGGTGAAAAATTGACTTCACTAAAGTACACAGAAATGGGAGTTTGGCTACTGACTTAAACTGAGCTGGTTTTCCTCCTGTATAAGTTACTTTAAGAGAGAAAAATGCTCATTGATGCAAGAAAATTTCCAGTTAGCCCACCATGATGACAGTGTGTGTATAAAGAGAGGAGACTGAGTGCCTCAAACAACTCATGATCATGAACAACAAATTAACTCTACAGTCAGAAAATATCCAATCACTTCAATATGAGGTTGCTTCTCCTCCGCCTTTTGCCTTTGTACAGAAAGTAATGAGAATTACGTGCTGAGGGTCTATGCTAAAGTCTGTCAAATTTTGCTGCAGAAGTGGATACTTGCAAGTATTGCTTACATCTGTAAATATAGTGTAAAACACTAACAGTCTGCGAGATTTTCTTCTTTATTGAGAAGCATTCAATTTTTGAATTAAAGTAATGTGTGGACAGCAGCATTTTACTGGACAAATGTATTCGAATTCTGATCTAAGAAAAAATTGTGGAGTACGTTGTTGGTTATTCAGAGATAACCTCTTGTGAAACAAGAATGCCAAGTTATTTTTTTCTCTGTAGCATCAATTTCCTTTAACCTAATACAGTTTTTCAGATCCTTAGATGTGGGTGCAACACCAATTGGCTTCACTCAAGAACTGAGTACTGCAATGAAAATTTTACCACAGTAGTCAAGGGCCATTGCAGAAATTGCTCAGATCCTTCATGGCTCAGAGACCCTGGGGAAGCCTGCTGAGTAATTGTTCATTATGTATGTCCTGCCTTATCTTCTCCCCCTTATTTGCATCTGTGGGTGTCAGGAGAGAGGTGATCAATAAGATGATAAACTCAGTTTTTCCTGTCTCTGTCCCATTGGGCCATAAAGTTGTATTTTAATTAGTTTTCTGTCTGTATTCTTATAGTGATACTTATGGTAGAAAGGTGCCTTGTGAGAAAAAGAGGAAATAAGTTTTCTTAAGAGACTTGAAGATTTTTCAAGTATTTTTCTTTGAAGTTCCTGTGCTCTCAGCCTGCTAATTCTCCTCCTTTCTTTCTGTTCTCCTTGCATTGGTTGCACACGACCCAAGACACTGAGCCCAGGTTCCTGGGCTACATGAGCAGAGGGTTGTTTTTGTGCAAGTTGTGCTTGGCTTGTGCTTGCTTCTGGTCAGTGTATGCTGTACTGTGGCTCCCAGTCAGGTGGATCAGTGTGGTGAGAGTTGGTTTGAGTTGAAAATGGATGTTTGAAGCTATTTCTTGGTAAATTCCCTCTACATGAAAGTACTGGGGAAAAATAAAGCAGTGCTCTTACTTGGGATGCAGAGTTTCCAGAGAAATGCCCTGGCTGCAGCAAGCCTTAGGCAAGCTTGCTTCCCTCTGGCTCTGGTTGGAGTGGTGCTGTGTGTGGCCCCTGGCTTTGTGGCAGCTGGGACTCCTGGACACCTTGATCCTGTTGCTTGCCTGTTGTAAGTAGGCACCACAGTGGGGCAGAGAGGTCCAGGAGGGTAGGGCATGGGGTGGCATTTTACAGCTTTTACTGACATTTGACCTGCATCTTTCCCTGCCCACATGAGCACCTGAGCCTCTGGTTGTTTGGATGGATTTTCTGCTCAAAAGATGACAGTGTTGGTTACAGGAAAAAAACATTTCTAACTAAAAGCTACATTACCAAGGAACTATAGGTTCTTATACATAGCAAATCTACTCCCTGAGCTAGCTGTGCCCTCAGTTTCATGCATAGCAGCAGTGAATAGAGGACATTTCCTTATGATTTGTACCATAGTCTTAATAGGTTTCAGTCCTCTTCAGACTGAGCAACAGCCCTTCCTTGAACAGATGATGCCTGCTACAGTTTAATGCAGCAGGTGACTGGCTAAGCACCGCCCAATCATTTACTCACTCTTCCCATTCCAGTGATATGGGGGAGAGAGTCTGGGATTAAAAAAAAAGTAGAACTTGTGGGTTGAGATAAAACTATTTACTAAGATATAGAAAAGGAAAAAAGTGGTAGTTATGACTGTGTGTATATGTGTGTGTGTACATATGAATGTATTTAACAAGTGATGCACAAATGATTGCTCTCCACCTGCTAACCCAACTAGCCCCCTGAGCAGCAAAAGAGCCAGATGAATCTGCACTTCAAAACTCTCTGCTTGATGTCATATGATATGGAATATCCCTTCAGACAGCTTAAATCAGTTATCCTTAGCAGCAGCTATAAACATTGGTGTGTTATCACTGCTGTTTTTCACCCAGAAACAAAATATGGCATCATAGCAGTCACTCCAGCTGAAACTAAATGCTTCAAATTCACCAGTGATGGCTCCAAAGTGGTCACAGCCTCCTTGCTACGTGGTTCCAGGACAAAAGGCCATGCCATTGGAGTCAGCTGGGTTACAGGTGAGGGGTTGGGAGAAGGGACGTCAGGGACACCAGTGACACAGACAGACATGCCAGCTGGCAGCAAACTCTGCTTTATACAGGCAGAACATGAGAGAATAGGTTCCTGGTTACTGAGCCACCAAGAAAGAGCTCTGAGTCACTTGAGCTGGCTGGTTAAGCCTCTTCTCCCTTTCCAAGAATCAGCACACTAAACGTGTCTGGATGATAAATTCTTTTTGTGAAATTTTGAGTCAGTATGTTTTGCTTTCCTTAGGCTTCAGTGATCTGATGTTTGTCAGCTCCTACCCAAGCTGCATATGGAGTGTTGCAGCACTAATTTGTTGTTGCTGACCTTGCCATCTCTGGGTGGTATCTTTGGGATGTTCTAAAGCCCTCGTGCAGCTGTAGGTTGAGCAGTGTTATATAAACTGCGGTGACTGGAATTGTCATGCAAAATATGTTTCTGTAGCTAGTCCTGTTTCTACTTAGTTATGTACCATGGAACTATAGCTTAATATAGCTTAATAGCTTAATATATATATAAAGTAACATAAAATGCGTGCAATTTATTTATTAAACAATGGAGCCAAAACACATTCAAATGGAAATACAAATCCTTGTATATACAGCTTTGGGCATGGTTTTGCTCCTCCTTTTACTTCGCTCCTACTGTTCTGCAGATCTTCACAGTATACTTTTGAAATAGGCTGCTGTAATATTTTAAATTGCAAGTAGAAGGAATGGGACAAAGATTAAGGTTCTCATATGCAGCATGTAGCAAAATATTTTCACACAGTTTTTACCATAGAATTGGACAAAAAAAGCAAGTGTATTAATCTATTTTTATTATCTCTTTTCATAGAATCACAGAACAGATTGAGTTAGAAGGGACTCTTATAGGTAATCTAGTCCAGCTCCCCTGCAATGAAAAGGGACACCTACAGCTAGATCAGGTTCCTCATAACCCTGCCTACTGTGGCTGTGCAGCTGCAGCTGTGACCCTGAATGTCTCCAGGGGTGGGTTATTCACCACCTCTCTGGGCAACTTGTTTCAGTGCTTCATTGCCCTTACTGTAATAAACTTTTTTCTTATATCCAATCTCTCCTCTTTTAGTTTGAAATCATCTCCCTTTGTCCTATCACAACAGATCCCACTGAAGAGCCTGTCCCCTTCCTTCTCATAGCCCCCCTTTAGATACTGAAAGGCTGATACCAGGTCTTCCAGATCTTTTTGTAAGTTGAGTGATTTAAAATGCAAGGAAGAAGTTGCACTGATTTGTAAGAACTGGGAGAAGGTATTGACTGTCTTGAGAGCAAAGAGGCCTTACAGGAGATCACAAGTTAGAGGGCTGGGCAATCACCAATTGTAAGAGGTTGAATGAGAGCAAGTGTTAGATTCTTCCCCTGGGAGGGTGCAACCCTGAGTATACATACATAGCAGGGGAGAAGAAGCTAGAGAGCAGCCCTATGGAAAGAAATCTAGGGATAGGAAGGCAATGCATAACTGAAGTGAGAGGACAAAATGTCAGTAATGAGAGTGTCCTGTAAAATATCAAAGTGGAAACTGAAAGGCAAAGAACCTACCACAACTTCACCATGAGGTGAGCACACAAAGTTTGGAGTGTATGAGTTTCAGAGAAGGGCTTCCAAAGGGAAGGTTGATCTACAGTGACTTTAATCAGAGGATGAGTAAGAGCTGATGCAGATTGCGGAGATGATACCTGAACAATGAAGCAAAGCAATGGTTTCTGAGTGTAGCTGAATGCTAACGGTGTGCTGGTATCTTAGCTAGACCTGTTCTGCAGCTGTATCACATGTGGCAGCCACCACTTTGCACACGTGAAAATGCATAAAGCCAAGAAGAAGCAAAAAACCTGTTTTGTGCTTTCTCCTGATAGACATGCATGAACTCTCAGGCCAGGGGACTGTTCCCTGGGTTTGGCAGCCTGCTTTTTGACGCTTGACATCTTGACTAACAGTCAACTCAGTCCTAATTCCTTTCCTTTGGCAGAAAAGAAACTACATGAAATATCCAATTACTGCTCAAGCAGGAGACAAAACTGCACATAAAAGTCAAAAGTCAAACCTAGACTAGTATTTACATCTCATGTGCTGCATTAGTTTGTGTTTAAATTGTTCATCAAGCAGCATTTTATGTGACCCTGAAGCCAGCTACAGGCAGTGGCTGCTCTCTGACCACCATGAAGATTGTGCATGCACAGCTGTGCTGGAAAAATGAAACACTAGATCAAATAGCTACCCTGAAAAATTACTTGCACAGGTGCAATGAGTAAGTCTTTAGATAAAAATAGATGCTTCTGAGACTGTTCTGTGAAATCATGCAGTTTATTTTAATATCATCTTTCGATAATGGTTTCTACTAGTCAAAGAAAACAAGCTTGTCTATGAGGCGTGGCTGTTATTTCAAGGTTTAGATCAGCGATGTTAATGACATAGCCTTCTGACACAAAGTGTAGTTACAGTTCTTATGACAACTATTCCTCTCTCCTTTGGAGCATGGGCTAACAACAGTGTTTCATTACATGTTGTGTAGCTCTGGGCTCTTTGACAGACTTGTCATCTCAACCCAAGTGCTTGTTTCTAAATGGCACTTTGCAGTGTGAATTTGAGTGACTGACCTTCACTTTGCTTTGCTTGCTGTCTGATTTCCAAGCTTCCCACTTTCATTACTTTCTAGCAAAATACATTTGGGAGAACAGACTTCTTTGAACTCTAGGAACTGATATTTGTGTCAGTGATTCTATGAGCTGACTAAAATTAACTGAATATTAACAAAAGTATCTAAACAAATACAGAATACTAATCTGTGTAACTAATCTGCTAATAAAATTTTATGAGTACAGCAGCCAAACCTGTAGTAACCTTGTAGGTTAATGTAGTTACTTCTGCAGTGTACTTAGGAAAAACTAGAACAAATTGAACAGATATATTAAAAGACTTTATTCACAATAGAGAAATTTTTACAAATATAAGTTCTTAAAAATTAAGCATCTTGATCTATTATGTATTTCATAATTTCAGGATTTATATAAAGATGAGAAGACTAAATGGAATATGCACAGATCAAAACCAATTTAAATGTCTCAGAAATGGAAAATATGTATGATGAAGTCACCATAGAAACAGTGAGCCATAGGACGTTGCAAAAATCTGTGTACAATCAACAAATATGCAATACATATTTCACAAATGATCAGAACAATTATTTTTTTCTCCTGTGAAACGGTATGGTTGCCTTTTAAAATGATTTATTTCTTAGGACTTAACATATGCAGATTTAAATGTGTTATTTTGCTACAGAGAAGTGGAAAGAGGATAGGCAAGTGTGTTTATGCAAAAATTTTACCCCTCCATAATGAAATTTCTTTTGGTCTTGTGAATGAATGGAGACACAAAGCAACCACTGCTAGCCACTTTCACACAGCTAGTTAAGTGAATGGGAAATAAAATGAATGTTATCTCAGCAATCTAACAACGGCTGGTAAGTAGTGACTGTTTCAAAATGATTACTCTAGCTTTGGTGTTTTGGGGTTATTAAAAAAAATAAAAATAAAATAAATATATTCTCATTTTATGAAAAGTTTTCTTACAGTTGGCAGATCTACACGTTGTACAATCTTCTCGTCTACTTACATTTGTTTACAAAAAGTACAGTATAGTGCATTTTGTACATACAACCTGAATACCAATACCAGTCACATCAAATTTGTGCTCTTTCAAATCATCGTAACTATCAAACTAAAAAATATTCATACTGAACGTCTGTATTACAAGTAAACAGTTCTGACACGTATTTAAGCACATAGGACCCAACGCTTATAACAGTTTTGTGTTTGCCTGCTTTTTGAAACAAGAAGAGCTTATCAGGTTCTCCATTGTTTTTCTGAAGCTTATTAAATAAACACAAGATCACTGGACGCATCTGGGGGAAAGCATGCCATTGTTAAGAAAAACATGTAAAAAGAGGCTTACAAAACGCATTTCTCAAAGATTGCTTTTGTCTGAGTTATTGAAGTCATTTAACTGATACGAGGCCTTTAGCAGCACGTCTGCTATCATGTGATAGGCAGCAGCAGGTGACATAATAAAGATAAATAAGACAAATGTTTTTTTGTTTTTGAGAGGGAAGATAATTGTGTACATAGAGAGATAGCTATTATTTGTTGGTTGTAACTGGGGGGAAAAAAAGCTCCCTTATAAATACAGTTTCTGAAGAAATACAATGAAATACTCCAGTACTTCACAAATTTTGGATTATAACATAAGCAGGAATTCCGCTTTTCAACAGAGGAGGGCCAAGGATTCCTTCTTCACTTATTCTCACGCTGTTACTGAGACATGAGAGAATCCATATTTAAAAATATAACACTTTTGCACAAGAGCAAAAAATCTCAAGCCAATTTGCAGATTCCATCCAGGCAGGCTTTATATTAGCCAGCTGTATGTATATTTATATTTATATTCATTCTCCCTGCTCTGGGTCGCAGAGGCTCAGTAGAGTCCTTCTGTTAACTTCCATGTATGACTGTACAGCTCTGCCAGACCTTTGAAAGAAGAATCAGTGTCACTGGAGATACTCTTGACTTGTCCCCTGTAGGAATGTCTTTTGCAGCTCACATGGCAGACTTTGTCTTCTCTGCCTGCAGTGGAACCATATAAGCGGTGCTGTCTTAAACACTCCAGAGGGTAAAGTTTATGGGTCAGCCTCCAATATATATAAACATGTAATGTTATCTTTGCTTTTGGCTTCCACATAAGTAAAGCCTATTCTGCAAACCTCTATCAGTACAGAAAAAAAGTAATAAAATGTATTCTGTAATGCCTAAACAACCATGTTTCCTTAGCTCTGATTAGCTACCCTGGATATGTGTGATAGACAGCTTACAAGGTTTAAAATAGATAACTGATCAGAACCATTTGTTTTGTTGCAGTCAAATCAGTTCATAATGCACTTTCTCAGAACGTGAAGCCAGGTGTTGTCCTCTACTCAAAATGTATAAAATTCATCCTTTCACTGTGTGAAAACATTTGTAGACTTCAAAACAATGTAAGACACTCCAAGCTACATTTATGTAAAAGAAGGAATTAATTGTGCCTGATTCTTTTCCCTTTGGTGATACTGCAAAGTAAAATATTTTTGGCAAAACTGTCACCTTTCTCAGTAAACTAAGCTTCTAATTTAAGGACTATTTTACAACACACTGCATTTCTGAAACTTTCAGAAGCCAGAGCAGGTGCTTTCAGAAAGTTTTAATTCTATGCTGGATAATTTCCTCTCTGAAGGAGACGAGTTTCTTCAAGGCATCTGAATATCTGATTTTATTCATAAAGATACATTAAATTGCTTTGTGACCATAAAGTACAAAGACTAGTGTTGAGTTTGAACCAGTCTGAGTGCTTGAGAAAGTCATGGAAAACCAAATTGTCTCTGGTATAATTCTCAGCTCAACTTCAATGATAAATTCATTGAGTAGTTTTGTCTTTTTACCATCTAAACAAATGAAAGCTACTGGATTAAAAACATGAAGATGGCAAGACTCCTTTTCCTAATAAGAAATTATTATCATATTTTACTCCATATTGGCCTGACTAACGGTATCAGGATAACTCCACTTAGAATTGGGAAGAAACTATTTACTCTACAGCAATATTCTAATAAAAACTTGAAAAACTAGTGTGCTAACTAATGTGCTAAACTCATAAAACTAGTTGAGACTAACTTCAACATATACTGCAGAGTTGTGTCTGCGCATGAGATGAAAATATTCCTATGTAGACTTCATTGACAATGAAATACATCAGATACTTTACTTTAATGATAGACCCGCATAAGAAGAGGCTGTCACAGTCACGATATTTGTCTTGGATGACACACAAAACAAATTAACATAGAACAAAAAAAGAAAAAAGCTCTTTATATACTTAATTCAATATGGCTTTTTGCAACATGGCAAAATATTACAGCTTAAAGCAGACATCTCCTCATGGAGGAGAAAAAATTTTGCAGTCAAATTAAAAGTATAACCGGAAACTAGTAACATGCAGACCCTCTGCTATTTTTGGCCAAAATTACACTGCAGACTAACAAAATCTGGACAGATGTATTTCTCTTCTAAAAAGTGGTTCAGCTGATGGCTGAAGTTCTATGAGTTTGGGTCCATTCATAAATATTTACTGTTAAAGAAAACAGACTGCAAAACATTTGATTTACAAATTTAACTCAAGGATTTAAAATCAGATCACATGCCCAAGTCCTGGAAACAAACATAAGGAATGAAACAAGTTAAAACTCGATCTATTTTTCTTTTTCTTCTTTACTCCCATCCTCTTTGCGAAGAATAGGGAAGGGATGAGCCTCTGTGTTGAAGACCCAGTGCTCAAATGGAAGAAGATCATCATCAGAAAATAGCAAATATAAGTATCTGGCAAGAAAAAAAAGCAGGAAATATGACTATATCAAGAAAGTGAAACAACAATCATTTTCAAGAAAGCATGCATACCTGATTTCAGTAGATGAGTATATCAATGGAAACCACTGACAAAATAGAAAATATTAAGTCCTAGCATAATAAAGTTTAGCACAAAGCTACTCCACTCAGGTTAGAGTCAAGGGCAATAACAAGTGAAGTCCAACAGCCCGGATCCTCTATTTTGATAGAGGAAAAATAAGTTTATGTCATCAAGGTTGAATACTACTTTATCTTCCACTACTTCTTCCAGTTTATCCTTTGTAATGTTATTACATACTATTTTGATTGTATATAACCATCATGTATATATATTTTCCTCCTGAATGTTCAATTTATCAAGGTGAAGTAATGAAAATACTATAGTCCAATGCTACATTACTTCTGAGAGAAACATCTGGCCTAGGAATTCTGAAGAATAAAAGCTAAGTCCTAGCACCAGGACCAAAAGATTGGATAGACATTTATTAAGATGCTATCAAAACCAGCAGCAAATAAAGATAAATAAATAAATCATTGTATTTAGTATAATGGTACAGGGTAGTAGCTTCTTTAACACGATAATTAAAGACATGTCAGGGGTGAAACTCTTTACTAAACGAAAATTTATTCTGAATCACTATGCTTCCATGAAGGCTTTTCACAGAACCATAGGGGTTGGAAGAGACTTCTGGAGATCACCTAAATAAAGCTTCATTCGCTCCATTAACAATTTTGGAGGCAGTGGTATATAATAAAGACTTTTATTTTTTTCCTCTTAACAGGATGCGTGAGCTTACCATGCAAGTTTGCTTCTTTTTCCCCCTCACTCTTTTAAAGATTTAAAATGAAAAGTACGTGATATATGCCTGTTAAGTCCTCTGTGTACTTAATTTGTTTCCCTAGTGTTGGCATATGTAACTAGAACCTATCAATGCTTGTAGATGTAATTTCTCACCAAACGCTACCAAGTTTCTTTAATAGAAGATAATTTTCAAAAGTCATAGAATTCACTTTACTGATATAGAAGAGGGAAAAAAAGGCAATTTGGCTTCCTGCCACCTAAGAAAAGCTCTACTGTTTCAGTGAGATTTTGTTACATGAATGTCAAGGGTACTAATGATAAATACTTGTCCGTAGAAATGATACATAGAACTACTTGATATTAATGAAAGCAACTTTCTTAACTTACTTGAGTGTCTCCGAAAGGAAGAAACTTTGCTGCACATCATCATGGCTTTCATGATTACTATAAACATCTCTAATGCCTGAATAGCCACCATCTACTCTGCAGTGCTTTTCCAGTGCCTAAAGACAGGTGAGGGAAAGACAAGATGTTAAATAACATGAATAATCTGTCACGTTTTGATTGTTTAAAAATAAAACTGTAACTACCATGAGTTTCTGACAATTTTTGTTTGATCAAGAGCTAAAACTAGATAGAGGTCTGGACAGAAATCTCTTTAAAACACACATGTAGTTTTACATTATAGAAGAGAATCAAAATGATACATTCATAAAAGAAATGAATACAAGCCAGTTTTCAGAGGGAAGTGTATACTGGTGTATCAGTGTAAAGATATATGTACTACGTTTTCTTTTTTTTGTTTTTGATAGCATACCTTCTCTGTCATAGGCTTGTCTGTACAGCATTCAGAGATCCTGTCAGACACCTTTCCCAGTCACATTTTACTGCTTACAACTTACTGTGATTGAATTGAATGCTATGATTAAGACCAGTCTTTTCTTTGCCTTTCTTTTCCTTAGTTTTGGAAAGAGAAAGACAACTGTCCATTTCTTGTGTAAGTTATTAAGGTTTTTGTTTTGTTTTGCTTTGTTTTGTTTTCCAATTATTTCATTTTTGATAGGAAAACATCCGATATTGTGCTGTGACTGTATTTCTTTCTGCATTAGGTCCCATAACCTTTCTGAAAAAATCTTTGTTTCTTGTTAGACAGAAAACTATGTGACTAGTCAATGTAAATATCCTGGGGAGAACCTACAATGATTTAATTTAACAACTCATTATTCAAAAACAAATCCAAATGGTCTTTACCTCTAAATAATTTCTTACAAGTAAAATGACAGTAAACATGATGGCTGTCTATGTCTACTCAGGATCACCCTCCTCTGCAACATAGTGCTCATTTTGGAAATATGCATGGGGGTAATAATATTCAAGCAGAAATACCTGGAGCTTCATCAAAACCCTGAGAAGGAGATGAAAGGCTCTAATCCCATTAGACAACTAGTTCCTCCATTTCTGAAGTTATTACAAATATCACTGAAGTGACTATGAGACGTATAGATTTTCTTTCTGAGAATTCCATTCTGTATTTCAAACCACATATCGAAGAAACTAATGAAAAGACAGAAGATACGCTTGAAAACAAGCAAGCAGGCAGAATAAGTGTTTTCTGATGAAAGATGGGACTAAATGTCACTAATGATTACTGAAGTATCTATCACCTCCACCTGCTCTAAAAGCTGTTTAAGATCTCTGTCTTGCTGTGAGTAGATATCCTACTTTTCCTTGATGCTGGAGGTATGGTTAGCTATCTGCATATATTTAGCTTGCACGTCAGGCTCTCTATAGCTTTCACTGAGAGTAAGCTGCCTATTGTACATTTAAAAGACATTTTTCTCCAGAAGAGATCCTTTAAAATATAACAGGCCTATTTTTTTTCTCTCTCTGTGTGTTTAGGTTCTTTAATTTTCCTGGACAGTTTTACTAAGTGACAAATATACTTAAGTTTAAACAAGTAATTTCCCCTGGCTGGTATTCCTTTTCTCTCATCTACTTGAACCTGCAGTGAATTCAAAATGCTGAATCTGTGCCTGGATTTTCAATGCCAAACACAAGATTATGTTTTCTGAGGCACAGCAGAAGGAGAACTTGAAGGATAAAGCTAGTATTCAAAGAAACATCTGCATTCTAATCAGGGTGAAGCAAAATAAAACAAATTGCTTTTTTGGGTTTATATGCTCTAACATGTAGTTAGGGCTTTCCTCATGAGGATCACCAAAGTTAATTGTAGAGAGATACCACATACACAACCAAATACACTGCTGTGACAAAAAATAAAAGATTAACTTGCAACATTTTAGCCCTTTCGTGGTATCTGCTTTGTGCAAATGTGGATCATCTTACCCCTGAGAGCTGGGAAAAAAATGTTAACATCTGGTATTAGTACCACAAAAAATATATTTGTTGTAATCACTCTTTATCTGGCAGGAATGTCCTTTTGTGCCTGTGCCTTCCATTTCAGAACACAGTGACATTCATACTTACTGTGCATGAATGGTAGGTGAAGAGAATTGACTTAACACATTTTAAATTAGTAGACCTTGGAAAATGAGAGTGGCTAAGATCAGTTATGCTAGTAATGGAAAATATAAATAAAGTGAGAACCAGCTGTCAGTCTCAAAGTCTCATAAAAGAAAAAAACAAAGGAAGTGCTATGAATTCAAAACGTGCCATAATTATAATGCAGAAAGGGAAACATTCATGAACTAAGCTGATAAAATCTTTCTGACTCAGTAGAAGTGGATTTTGCTGTTGGTCATCACTGCATTTTCTCCAGAAACTGAAGTATGTACAGAATGATCTTGGACAAACTGAGGCAGGAAAACAAGCCTCCAGAGTACAAAAAAAAAAAGGGAGATACAAGAGTGTTTTTTTCAGACTATGAAAGTTAGAGAATGAAATAATAGATGTGTTTTGTGTTGGAGAGTTTAACAGTTCATGATCATGGCACAGGTGCAGCCTCTTACTACATGGGGACTAGAAAACAAACATGAATTATTACTGTCAGTGTCAGGAGTTGAAAATGGACATGAAATACCTAAAACTCATAATTTTCAGACTACAGCAAATGGACTGATTGTTAACCCCCAATGCTGGTAACTGGAGTTCTGAAATTCCCATATTCAGTGGGTAGGGAACTCCCAGATAGAACAAGGAGGGAGTGATGTGTTCTCTGGAGCAAGAATTAAGAGTGAGCAGAACTGAAGGCGTTCAAGAAACATTTAGATGCTAAACAGAGGGACATGGTTTAGTGGGGAAATACCAGTGGTAGGTGGATAGTTGGAGTGGATGATCTTGGAGGTCACTTCTAACCTTGGTAATTCTATGGACTTATGAAGTAGTTGTGGTAAACCATCATGACAAAACAAAACAAAAGCTGGCACAAAACAACAACAACAAAAAAAGCAGCATGAGCTAGAAACATCAAAGGAGAAAAAAAAATATTTCAAACCTACAGCTGACTTTATAGATTCTGCAAGATCTGTTTTTGTGAAACACACAGCTGTACATTAAAACAATGGAAGATGGGCCTGTACAGAATGAGATCAGCTGCATTTGCCACAGATGGGCTCTAAACCATTACTTTAGAGCTAGACTAGACTAAAGTAGCCACAGGAATCTTAAACACGGAACATAGGGAAAGCAATAAAAAGGTAAATAAGTATACAAACTTGAAACAAGCACCAACTGAATCAGGGTGAAGAATAATAAAAACATTTTAGTTGTTTATAACAATATTAACAGTGTGGGCAGCAACAATGAGTCAAAAAAAGCATCTGGAGAAGGAACATTGTACACTTGGCACTGCTGATGCCTAGTGGGATGACTTCCATAAACAGTGATTTTAAACTTTCAATTATAATCTGTCTGGGAAGTGACCAGTAGGAAAATGTACGCATATGAATGGTCATAGGAAAGAAGAAAGCATGGGAACAGCACTCTATAGTAGAGGCTTTATAGGAAAAAAAAAAAAAAAAAAGAGAAAAAAAAAGGATTTGGAATCAGTAAGTCAGCAACATATCATTTAAAGACATATAGCTAACACCTGAAGATAGTAAACAAATCGTCCTAAATAACTACACCCTACCTAGCTAAATAGAGTGTTGACTACAGACATAGAATTGCACAGAATATGCAAGAAATAAAGAGTTGGAAATTAACATAGTTTCACTATGGAAAGCAGATTTTATCACAAATTTTATTCCTGAAGAGTATCTAATAACCAAAATTGAAATGCTCTTTTTGCACAAATTTGAGATACATTCAGTATCTCAGAGAGTGAATACGGAGTACAAGTACAGATTTTTGTTGCTGTATGGGGAGCCAGGTAGCTGCAGATGTCACGTTGCAGCCAGGTACATGGAACTGTAATGCAGTAATAGCTCTCTAGTAGGATTTCATCAGGACAGGTAATCGTGCAACAAGTCAATGTGTTCTTCCCGGAACGTAGAGCAAGCTTCCACGTCTACTAGAGGGCCATTCTGAAGAGTTACAATCATACATTCCTAGAAAAAAGATGTGTTGGACAAACTGACAAACAGAATGGTTTTAAAATCCCAGAAGGAAATAGCTCTGCAAAGGGCTGAGGGGTCACTGATAAGAAAACACTGCAGAGAGTTTTGATTTCTTTCTTTGTGTTTTTCTTTAGAATACAGAGCCACAAAATTAATATTCTTTAGCCTCCTTAATCTTCTCATAAGGTCTCAGTCCACTTAAAAATCTCAGACAAAGAGTGATAGGCAGATACTTCAAGAAGTGCAAGATCAATGTGAGGAGAAAATAAGCCCATAACTGGAGGAGAAAAGAAGGTAAATCCAATGGATTCATGTCCAACAGTAAGACTGATTAAAGAACACCAAAGGCATGAGAAGCCTGACTGGCCATGAAGAACAAGGCAAAGAACTCCTTAACTACCTCAGCCTTCTCCATGTCTGAGGAGGCCAGCTCTCACTTCCCATTTCTCCAATGGGATACACTATTCTTTGCCTGTCTTTTCTGCCCAATTTATCTAAAGAATCTCTTCTTGTTGTTTTGCACATCCCTCACCAAGTTCAATTCCATCTGCACCTTGGCTTTCCTAATCACATCCCTATACTATAGAAAATACACTTCATAGAACTCATTTCCATGTCCAAGGCTCAAATACATCATATTTTCACTTTCCATTTACATGCATTTACTCGGCATCTTGAGCAGAACATTCAAATATGACCTTGATCAGGGAAATATTTAACACAGAAAAATCACAAGGTATTTTTCAAATATACAATACCAACAGGAGTCAGTCAAAATCATCTTATTTCATTTAGTAAACCTCTGGAAATGTGAGTTGATATTACTGATTACTTACTTGATGATTACTTACTCTTCAGCTGCTAAGCAAAATCCAGATTTTGTTCAATAACTCACATAACAAGATACTAGAATTTAGTAAGAAAAGAATCCTCTAGAACATTACCTCTACAGCTTCCCATGCCCACTGCCTGTACTTTGGGTCATGAGTAAGCCGCCACATGTACATGTAGGTCTCTATGACTTCAGGTCGTAGGATGTAGTATTTTTCATTTTGTCTTGTAGCAATGGCCTCAACTCCACCGTCAAATCTGAATGCTTCTGGCCCCAGTTTCATACCTAGCCAATATAGAAACATATGCTGAAGTAAAAGCATTAAAAGGTTTCAAATCATGTAACCTGCCAAACTATCATTTCATACCACATAAGGCATGCTGCCTAAAATGTATATGATTTTTGAAAGATATTACAGCTTCTTTTTCTAATATTTTGCAAATACTTCACAGTGCTCAAGAGCTATTTTTTATCAATGCCTTAAGCAGCAGTTCCAGTTTGAACAGCGATGTTAACATCTGCATTCTGAGCAATTTTATATAATTAGCAGCATATTCGGTTTTCCTTAAAAGATGAGGATATTCACTTTTCTGTGTTAAACTTGATAATACACTCTAGGATCTGAAATGCTGCCAGGGTTATTTTTACAAGATGAAAGAATCCAAAGAAATTTCCTGCACAGAGATTCACTTTCTTTGTGCAATTCTTTGTTTGCAGTATTGTACCAATAGAATTCAGAATTTTTTTTTTTTTTGCACATAAAGCATAATTAATGATGCATAAATGAACAGATCCCTTCCCTCACTTATATTTGGCTATGAAGAAATTCGCAACATGGAAAACAAAAAAAGCTGTAATGTTAGTTACTACAGTGAGTAGTTATAAGTCAGATGTACAGAAATTATTTATGAAACAAAGCAGTCATTCTTAAAGTTACTTCTGAATCAAAGCAGCATCTTATCAGAGAAGGAATGAAGAGGTTTTGCTATGATTCAACTTTTATTCACCACTGTGAATTAAACACTGATGGCTGCCTTCATAAAACCAAACTATCTGATACTGTACTTACTTGTACGATCATAGGATTCGTGGCAAGTTCTAGCAATTTCAGCACCAAGCTCAATGTGATGGCCTGTCCTGTCACTAGGTGCTCCATCCGCTCCTAGAGCAAACATGCCTCCAGCAAAACAAGTCAGATGTCCCATCTTGTGTTCAAGAAGTCCACCCTTCCACTCAGCAATGTATGTCAGTCCACTACTTGATTTTCGAATGAGGTGGGTCTCTATGGCCTATGGAAGCACATCATTTATTATTATTAATATTAATCATCATCATCAAAAGTCACCACTTGGTAAAGCATGAAAGACTAAGACAGATAACAGAGAGACCTTAAGACTGTTTTATACGTCAGTTGTTTTTTCTCTGTGTTGCCTTTGCTTATAAGGTAAGATGGATGAGCTGACACAAATTCAAAGTGAAGCTACACCAACATAGATTAGAATACATTGGTAGTGATGATTTAACACTGCCACAACTTTCAACAATTTACACAGTATATCTTATAAAAAAAGGCCTAAAAAATAAAGTAGCATTTTAATATTTTTCTTCTCCTTCCTAATGTGAACACTTTCAGATAATTTCATTTTTAATGGTGAATAGCAATTACTTTAGTTTCCATATTTCCAAAATGATCTCTGAGAATGAATTTATTTATTGATATAAATTCATGTGTACTATATGCAGGTCTAAATTCATATTCAGAATACATGAGTCAGTGTACTAAACGATGCTGGGCTTTTGGGACTATATGGCACTCCCAACCAAGATCAATGAATTTACCCCAAGATTGAATTCCTCCATAATCAAGAGCAGAGACTCTGAAACTTCTAGGGAAAAAAAATTAAAAAAATTAAAAAAATAAAAAAATAAAAACAAAACAAAACAAAAAACCCAACAAACAAATAAACAAAACCAAAGAACCAAAAAACAACAAACACCAAAAACTAAGGCAGAAGAAGAAACAAATCTCTGGGAAAGTATTAGAAGTGGGTGCTGATAGCAATGTCTGGTCACTGATTACCAAATCCAGGAAAACATCCATATCAGAGGAACAGAATTAAAAAAATGGTGGTGATGCAGAGGAGCACATTAATTAGAAACACACAGAAAAATTAAGTTATTGCCTTTAAAGGGTAGTGGAGAAGAAATTAAAATCTCTATCACACATTCAGTTTAACCACCAGCGTTCTGGTTTATTCCATTGAAATCATGAGATCCAGAAAGAGTACTGAGCATGCATTGTACAAGAAAATTAATAAAGCATCAGTACAGAGAACTGTTAATAAAAAAGCCAGGATTAAAAAAAACGTGTAATAATGAGAAGGTATTGATTATACTTATTTCTTCCTATTTAAACATCTGTAAAGGTTGTTTTATAAGCATGAAAAAATCTGCTGTGAATCAGAAGCCTCAGCAGAATAATTCTACAAGTTTTACTTACTATGTAGCTCTTTGGGGTGGGGGCAAGAATGTCACATCAAATGATATAGTTTGTTTTCTACTAACACTAGTGCAAAGCACTTAGTGAAGGTGTTTTCTGCCTGCCTCCAGGCCCACTATTGTCTTCCTATCTTAGAAAGATACTCAGTCCTTTTGTTTCCTCATGGATTATATGCTTTTAGCATTGGATGCCAAGTGAAAACACACCTAAATTTTAAAGCATCAGTAAATAATGTTTTTGTATTTTAAACATATCCTGTGTAAATCAACCTATAGAAAGAGGAATTTAGCACAAAGGGGGAAGGAATGAGAAATGTATTCCTTAAGCATTCAAAAAACATACTCCAATATAGAAGATGAAAGAATTACAGGGGTTAAGGTGATGTGAAGCATTGGTCATGTATTCCAAGTGCATTATCAAAAAGCTTTTCTGTCGGGTTGGGAAAGTAGTAGTGGAATACCTAGGTACAGCTTTTTTAAATAATGTTCTTTGAAATGTGTTTTCTTTCAGTTATCTCATTGAGTATGAAGTACTTCAATGTATAATTAAAGAACTGATAGAATAGACTTCATAGAATCTGCTACAAAATGTACTGTTGCATAAACAGGCGAAATTTATGAGAAGATAGAAATTATTGGAAAACTTCCAACATCTTTCAGTGTACTGTTCACATTTTAATAAAAGTTTGTGTACTCCAATAGGACACCTTATTGCTTGAACACACAACAGTTCTGTGGGAAATAGCTTTCAGACGACTGAGGCATTCTCAGGGATAAGTAATCTAAAATCAAGTTCAGAAGTGAAAAAGTTTTAATTTAGTGACGCTTCATTAGACCTTTCAGCAGGGTATCTCCATCTCATCAAATCAACAATTCTGTTAACGCCTGATAGCGCAGTTGGTCACTTAACAGTCAATTAAGAATTTATTACAAAAACAAACAAATTAAAATTTGATTGATAAATAAATTTACTTATATGGCCTTTTTTTTTTTTAATGAAAGACAAACTGAAGCACTACTATACCTGACAGAAATAACAGTGGTCATACACATTCAGAAGTAATAGAAGCACACCAGACTTTATTATTCTAGTATGAAAATGGATTTTGATCCATTGGATATACCAGTAAGACTTTCAGTGTTGTGTTTTTTGTCCCCCACCTTTTTATTTATTTATTTATTTATTTTGTCTCTGGATAAAATGTCAAGCTGAAAAAGATAACATCCATTGGAGAAATTTTAAAATCAATTTCAGAAGCCGGCTGTACAATCAAGGAAAAATAATATAATTGAAAAGTTGTACAATCAAGGGAAAATAATATAATTCAAAAGTACAATCAAAAATAGATATATAGTCAGGGTGTGAAAATAAACCAACAAAAGAGCTAGGCACAAGGGTAACAAAGAGAAAAAAGGTGGAACGCGTACCCGTGCAGATGGCTCACTGCAAATGGCTCCAAAGGAGTGGATCTCTCAGAAGAGATCCTTCCTCCCTGGCAGTCAGCACTTAAATGGGTCTGGAGAGGTGGAGCCCGGCTCCACCCCTTCCTGCAGCACAGGTGAACTGCTTTCACCTGTGCTCCCAGGGCTGACGTATTGCTTGCCTCAGATAACTAATCAAGGGTTCAGGCTGTGATTCAGCAGCTCCCATACACCGGCATTAAAAAATAACCTGATGCCGATTGATATTAAAATGTTGCAAAATATAAATAATTTCCAAATTGTTCATCCTTCGGAGAGAACATAATATATTATACTGATTTTATTAATGAGCCCTATTAAGAACTAGTACTTATATTTATTTATAATTATCTTCACTATGCAAGCATTTTATTTGAAGTCATTTTCATTATGCAGTTGTTTTATATATTAGGGACTCTGAAATTGCCTTGTTATTCTCAGTATAATTGCAGAGCCTGAATTCTAGATTGGCTCCCTCAGCTGCTCCTCATAAGATTTGTGCTCCAGACCCCTCACCATTTTCTTTGCCCTTCTCTGGACACGCTTCAGGGCCTTGATGTCTTTCTTGTAGAGAGGGGCCAAAACTGAACACAGTACTTGAGGTGCTCAAAGAACTTGGTAGTAAAAAATATTTAGCATTATGAAAGATCAGCCTATCTAAAAAGCCTCAAAAATGTAAATGATTTATATATTAATAACTCTATAGCCCACATGAATACAACATGTAAAAGAAAATTCCCAACATAACTATCAATGTATTCTCTGAAATCATAAACTGTACAGGTGACAGTATTTACTTTAAGATGTATGGTAATACCTCCCTTTTCCCCACAGATCCAGCTTAACTACACTTGGATTTCAGAATTTACTTTGAAATATTGATAAAGCACTACTTCTGGAATAATGTTGTGTTTTTATAATACATTAGCATATTACAGTATTTTCAAGGTAAATAATAAAAAATCACTAGTCCTTCAATGATCAGTTCAGAATCTATATTCAGTGTACCACAGCCATTCAATATCCATCCACTGGAATTTTTAAACTGTTCAATTCAAACATTTAAATACTTTTACAGGTTAAATCAGTGAGCACTTTTTAAAAAAAACATAATTTATTTATTTATTTTTTTTAAAAGAGGCAATTTCACACAGCTTTTAAGTGCCATCAGGACAGACTGAACAAAGATTTTTTTTTAAATAAGCTTGTGGTCCAGAGAAGAAGGTTAAAACACTGTTTGGAATGAATGGACAAGTGTTTAAGGGTAAAAAATCTGAAGACAAAGTTAAGGAAGTAGTAGGAAGAGGAAGAAATACTATCAGTTTAAGCGAAAACATAACAGGTGTCAGAACTTAAGGAGTAGGATGAAAAGCTTGGGCTTATGAGCTCATAGCAAAATGCTGATTAATATCTGCAGGGCTGTGGGTGAAGTTCTGGAAAGGAACTGAAGTTGCTAAAACAAGTCATTATAAAAGAAGATTAGGTAGCAATTTGATAAGGATCCACCCAAGTGAAAATTTCTATTTGGCAGAATTAATTTTCAATTTCATACTCACAATCAATTTACTTTTGTTTTGACATAATTATCTACACATTTCAAAAAGGCACACATTTATTTTAAGCACAGCTCTAGTATAACTTAGAGCCTGTCTACAAATAACCCCTTCTGAGGGTCATTCTGAGGGGTTATTCTGAGGTCACCTACTTGAGAATAAGGTTGTGTCATATTTTCACTATAGAGACTATTATTTAATTTTCCTGCAATGAATATGCTCAACATAAACCAATGGACAACATCTGCAAAAAATCCAAAAGGCTAGAAGAATGTGATCTTTTAATAGCTGACAACACGTTATTGATGGCTAATTGTTAGGAGCCAGCACAGATTTTCTTTTAAGTAAATGGAAAACAGTTACATGAAATTTACAGAACATGTTTCTGCAATTCAATTAGATGTTTTTTTTGTATTAAGGTAATGCAGAAATCCTGTGCAACGTAAAAGGTTGCAAGGAAAAAGTGGCAGCAAACGCTTGCTCTCAAAGGGATCAAGAGAAGACGTTACCTACCAGTGACTGGAAAAAAAAGATGTAGATAATCTGACTGCAGACTATAATTGACAAAAAAGGAAAGGAAGGAAGGGAGAATAAAGAAAAATAAATGCTTGCCAGCAAAAACAAATAAATTCACTTCATGTAAGGGCTGTAAGGTATGTGGTTTGGAGTATGCCTCTAAGCTCTTTTAGCCAGACTAACTCTTACAACTGATTCAGTTCCTGGAAATTTTCTGTGTTTTATATGCTTTTATGCAATGCTCTGCTTTCAGTCTTCACTGCAATTAAGCTTTTAGCTAAATTACAGAATCACAGAATGGCCAGGATTGGAAGGGACCTCAAGGATCATGAATCTCCAACCCCCTGCCACATGCAGGGCCACCAACCTCCCCATTTAATACCAGACCAGGCTGCCCAGGGCCCCATCCAACCTGGCCTCGAACACCTTTATGGACGGGGCATCCAAAATTATCTTTTTTTTTTCCCCCCCATCTTGTGGGAAATTATCTCTCTGATACAATAACTGTAAAAATGCTTGAAAATTCACTTAGAAACACAAATAGTCCCTTCTACATTTTGTATTGTGATTCAAATGCACCTTGTAGTACTTCTGTCATCTTTCTCATCAGTTTACATGATAAAATTATGCCTCTGCCTATCTGTTTCTTAGTTACCCATTTCCATTTTCACCCACACAGTTCTTCAGTATGTTGGTGCCCACCCTGGAGTCTCCAGCACTATTTGTGATTCAGAAAAACAGGATTCTCTGATGCTAGTCTGTCAGCTTTCCTAACCTCCAGGGATTGCAAGGGGCAAAACACAGTTTACACACTGTCTGTTCCTCACCTCTTCCTCTTGTGATTGAGAGAAGTCCTTCAATTACCCTTTAAGTTGTTTAGGACATAGAATTGGATTGCTTACAGAACAAAATGGATGATATAGAACTTAAGTAATCTCAATGTTCAAATGAATTAAGAAAGGAAAAAATATCAACAAGCTTATTGTTAGTAGAGGGTATTCTCATGGTGGATTATGTCACCAAGGAAGAAAGGTGTAGGCACAGATGTAGGCTTCTCAGTCCAAATGTCCTGTACCTAAGAAAGCTGCTAAATTCAGAATATCCACACAATACAACAAAGTTAACTCTGCATAAGGAGAAGAGATAACAAATGATAAACCACAAAATACAGTGAAAACTTACACTCCTTCTTCAAGCATGCATAGATTTTAACTCTCCTTTTACAAAAACTGCTTTATTATGATTAATGAGTTTCAGCAACTACATCTATTTAAAGTACAAAACCCAGGCATTTCCTTTCCTACCTCAAGATGTCACTGTAGCTGGAGATAAAACTTTCTTGCAAGCCAGAGTTATCCATTTCCCTTCAGTAATAAATTTGAAACTTCAAAGATACCATCTTTGTTCTCAACTTCCAGGGCTTATGATGTTTGCCTTGGGGATAATTACAACTCTGTATGCTTCTTTATAATAAAGCACAATAAATTATCTCAGTCCACACTTTTAATACATTTTTCTTCCCCTAGGGATCTTCTTAAACAGTATTTTGACAATTTGAAGCAACGATGAGCATGAAAGAGAATTCTACAGCATGATATTTCTAAGAATCCAAAAGAGGCAATTTTTTTTTTTGCTTTTTATTTTAGTATTTATGGCTGTATGAGTACAATTTATTGCTTTGAACCAGCACAAAGCAGGCAGGTCAGGATTACTGTGGTTTCACATACTTTGAATTTGTATTTCACATGCCTGTTTTACTGACTTTGAGTTTCTTTCATCATCTTCTCTGTACTGAGTTGATCTAAAGCAATAGGTACTTTTTTCTTCACCAGTCTCCACAATTCATACAGTGTATCACTTGTCCAAAATTCCAACAAGTTTATTTCTCATCCAATGAGAAAAGTTTGAAATTTCCATTATTCCATTATTATTGCCATTTTGAAGATGGTAGAAAACATATCGCATAAGTTTTTTCCTAAACTTAAATTTTGTATTGAACTTATGTAAGTATTACAAGACACATGAGTCATGTGCAAGCATACTGACAGAGAAGCTAGCATAAAATAGGAAGTTTGAGCCTTTGCTACTGTTACTGAAATGATTCAGCCAAAGAAAAGTGGTATGGTTTCTACTTGAGATTCCAACTGCTTTCTGAACTCTGCTATTCAAAGATGAAAACTTAAATCTGAATACAGAAGAACTTTCATTTGTTTAAAGACTATATGTAAGAAACATTTTGACATAAGAAACATTGTGAAGCACTTACCGCTTTTGGACTTGACATGCTACAAAGACAAGCTCACAGGTGAAATGAAATACGAATGAATTAATGGAGATACCTACATTTTCAAAATGGAAAAGTTGGCAAGCATTTAACTACTATGATACCTATCCATCTGATGTCTAAAAGGTGATTAAGTTCTAGAGCAAGGCTGATAATTTACTCTTGCCCAAAAATCTACTTATGTATTTTTGTCTGTAAAGGCCTATTAGTGTCTCCCAAGAGCACCAGTGCTCTTGTACTAACGGTACTTAATACTGTCTGCTACCAGAAGGCAAGATTTATTCACATCCTTCAAACAGTATTAACAGAATGGCATGAATCAAAGTGAGACTCCAAGTTTCTCCCCCAAATTTATATTATCTATTTTCTGAATATTCTAGAATAAATATCTGTCCCCCCTGGCAAGCTTTTTTTGCTGTACTAGCCTTTGGGAAGGAAAGAAAAACAGTGCAAGTATTAAGGATACAGCTGCTCAGACATGACAGGACTTTCTGATGACAAGAGCAAAGCCCCAGGCAAAATGAGGACAGTTTCTCTTGCAAGACTTTTCTGGTTAAAATCCTCCTTCAAGAGCTCCAACAACTGTATTAGCTTGCTGCTTCTCATGATAGTCCATATACAAACAACAAAGTACTTTGTATAGTCCAAAACATAGAGATTGCATAGTTCTAAGTAAACCATTAGCATAAAAACCTGCAGAAGCCTTTTTTTTAGGCTTTTGCTTGCTGTTACAGTCTCAAAACTCCTCCCATACTTCTGACAGTAAAGGAAATCTAGCTTGGGAAAGAAAAAGGAGCATCATGTCCTCTGGATGTTCTTGTCCTGTAAGCATAACAAATCTTGTGTTTCTGCATAATGCAGCTTTAGTATCACTACACATAGAACACTAGTGCAGCACTATGATAAATATTTCTAACAGAGCATCTGACAAACTATGTAAATAAACCACACATTTATTCATTCTCATAAACTTAAGTCATAGACAAAATGAGTCCCTCCCTAAAATGAGTCCACAGCCCTAAGTGCTTCACTGGGAAGATCAGCTCCTATTGAGCCATGCTGTCTGCTGACGCAGATTTATCCCATTTTTTATTTCCTTGAGTGCCAAGAAGTGCTAAAATAGTGAATGTCCAATTCATTAATGTACTTTTGGCTTTACTTAGCATGAAAAATTATTCTGAGTTGTTGCAGTTCTATCATTGTCCATATCGGTTATGTAGTTTTTAGGATCACTGTAATAGCAAAGCAAATCACTTTAAGTGACTGAGTGGAAACTGCAATCAACCCAGAGCAGCCACCAGCCTATCACCACAGCTAAATATACCCTCTTGAAACCTTGGAGATGAAAAGGTCCTATCTGCCAATATCATGTTTCATCTTGCTAACAACACTTTGCTTGGTCCCTCACTTCAGTGCGAAAGGAGTCTGCGTGGCTTTGTTTTATTTATCTGAATGGCTGAACTCTTGGACAGTTCTGAAAAATGTTCATTGCTTAATGTTGACAATTAAATACACCACCATTACTTCCAAAATAAGTGAATAAATAAATGAATAAAAATTCCTCACATAGCTTCCCTGAGTATATATCAAGATTACTCTCAACTGGTATTGAGACAAAAACAAACAAACAAAAAGACCCAAACCAAAGAGATCCTCTATAGTTTGTCTGAATATTCGAAATTCTGAGGCAAAAACTGGCTTTTTTTTTTCCTTTAATACCCAAAAAAAGTTTATGACATTCCTTAACAGCTTATACCAGTCTAGCAGAAGGCTAACTTTTGGGAGTGTGCTGTTGAAATCCAGCAGAAAATGGCTGAGACCAAGTTTCTCACCACCTAGCCTTTTAGTTACTTCTATCATTTTCTATTTCATTGTCAGAAGATAACTACTTCCAATGTCACAGTGTTACTTCTAAGCAGTTGTTATCCAGTGAAAGAAATTAGGAAATCTGAATGTCTAAAAGTACATCACCATTTCTGCAGAACACAACTGCTTTCCTTTCTGATACCACGGGGCCACTGCTGGCTGAACTGAACTAGCTTGGGAGCTGCTGGTGAGAGTTTCCTCCTTCTTCTATAAAGTTCTGCTACGATGAGGTACCTCTCCCTTTAAAGCCCTTAGATATGGTGTTCCTTCAGAAATACACTTAAGAAGGAGATGAAGGCAGTGTCAGAAAGAGAAGAAATACTTAGGATATGGAAAGCTGGAGGCAATGACGGGGAAAAATATAGTATGAAAATTAGAAACAGATATCAGAATGTCAAGAGTGTGACAACATATGAATAAAAGTAATGGGAAAATTACTCTTCAAGTTTTAAAATGAGGGCTGGCATTCAAGAGAGGACGATTTGGTGCAGTTGCTTGTGACTTGCTGTTGTTAGACTAAAGTGAATCCAGAAGGTTCATTTTTGCTCTAAATTATCATATTATTTTACTAAACCTAATCAGTTGTCCTTCAGAGATCAACTGTGCTAGCTGAAAAGATAGAAATGTTTCCTGGATGCTTGCAAAGACTGAAAGTTTGTTCCACGGTCAGTAAAATCCTCAAAGTAGGTAACGTTCTATAACTAGGAGATGTTGCATGCTTTCTGTTTAAACCAGCTTAAGAAGATTTCTTCCTTCCTAAATTATGTGAAGGATATTATATAAAATAATGTATTACTTTTCAAAAGAAAAAAAATAACTTACAGTAAAAATACATACACTTGTCTTTATGCAAATTCTAGAGTTTATGAATCTCTCTGATGGCCTTATAAATACATTCAGATTGTGCTCTGGTATTCAAAACAATATCTCTGTCCCTTTTCCATGAGAAATAAACTTTTCTCAAATTAGCATCAGCCAAATATACATCTCACTCATGGCAAATAAAAAGTTTTAAGCACAATTTGGTATCTCATTGTGTATTTTCACTTGTGGTTTCTGGATAGCAGGAGATATTGAATTAGGCATCAAGCCCTAACATCACACTTTTAGAACTTGGTGGGAATATGCAGGAACAAACAGCTGGGAATAAGTGTGCCATTCCCTTTGGTGTAGTCGTAATAAGAGGCTGAAAGCATTGAGGGAAATTAATCTGAGAAGATATAATGCAGACTCAGAATGCCCAAAATGTGGAGACTTAGCCATGAAAGACTGCAGTTTGTGCTGACACTTAAATTAAAGCTAATTTAGGTAAGTAAAGGATCAATAGCAATAAAGCCAATTTCAGGATGGATTTCAAAATAGACTAGTCACTCTGATAAAGAACCTCGCATGTCAATGGTGTCCAAACAGTCTGCAATTTCTATGATACTGCAGCAGCCCTCCTGATGCTGTTATATGGACAAGTACATTACAACATCAAGCTATTCCTCCACACACTGCAGGTACTCTTTCAACTTTGATACAGATGTACTGCACTACAGAAAGTGGAGAATACAAACATAGCTCATACATCCACACAGACACACCTCACCAGCCAAGCAGGCTGCAAGAGCTGTGATGCCACTCCTGGCCCTTTCCTCCATTGCCCAGGGAAGAGCATATAGGCCTGCCCTGCTCATGTGCCTTGCTCAGAAGTGATCCAGACCCCTGAGTCTTTACCATCCTCCCAAAATCTGGGCTGGAAGCAGGGGAAGGCTGACAGTGGCTTTAGGAGTACCACCCATGGAGGTGTGTGGCTGCCCTTGGTTCCCTATTGGTAGTGGGCAGTAACATTCCTCTGCATTCCCTACGGGACAGGGAGCAGGATACACAATATCACTGCATTGACAATATTCAGCCTGCAGCATCTTCCAGAAGACCAACTCCCCTTTTTTAGTTGCACATGTCTATACACTAGCACTTACCCTGTGTAAGAATACATTTAAAAGAAAGAAATTACATTGTTAAACCAGCAAAAGAAGACTTTGAGGTGGTTCAAAATGCCTTTCACAATAAGATGAATTGATATTGTATTACCAGATACTTTGTTCTTGCTTTTTGGCTGCTAACCTAATGGCTGAGCTATTACAATATCACTGTTCATATACAATAACTTCAAATATACTGAAACCTAATTTAAAATCCACCTTTTGCTCAGTTATCAGTGGAAATGAGGCTGGCTGCATCCAAATCTGCACTTACAAAATTAAAGGCAGGATTTTCTTAGCAGAGGATGCTCAGTTGTCAAATGTACTACCAGCAGGGATCACATCCTCCCTCAAATCATCACCATATGACTTTTCTCTCTATTGAAAAAAGTACTTCCAGTGAGTCAGGGCTGTATTTTTTAATGCCACCACTTTTTGCTGTGTGGGAAGTAAAAAGAGACTTATGTCTCTTCTCTAAGGACAGCATTTCCAGATGTATGAAAGAATAAGCAGATATTACTTGGCATCTTGAAGTCTTGTCTGCTGAGGCATTGTACATACATACAGTTAATAAGAGATAAAAGTCCCAGACCTAGAGAGCTTACAGTCAAAACAGATGAAAGGATGGGAAAAAAGAAGTAATATTATCCTTCTTTATACATATGAAAGCAAAGAACAGAGAAAATGGGTCATTTGCCCAGACTGCAAGGGAAGCCTGTAAATATGGATTTAAACGTAATGCTTCACAAGTTTCAATCCAGTGTCAAAAAAATATTATTTCTCCAAAAACAGTATATTAAAGGAAATACCATCAATGACAAAGCAAATTGCAGACTAGAAGGATCATAAATAAAACAAAGCATTAAAAAAAAAAGTATCAACAATTCTGATTTTTGAGAACTTTCTCCTGTGTCCAATTTGAATAATTGCCCGTTTGCCTCTTGTAATAAAAAGGCACTGTGTAACAAAATTTGTTTTTCTGTTAATATTATCTACCATAATACACTGATCCCTATTTTCACTACATTCAAAATACTGTAGTGGCTGAAGTATGAGGCTGCAACACAAAAGAGGAATTAGCTTCTGAATATATGGAAAGAAAGAAAGAAAAAAAGACATTAAGGGTCTGTATAGAGAAAATTCAGGGAAATATTGAACTTCTACCTGAGATCTACTTCTGGATTCATTTCTGTTGCATACTTTATGACCATTTTTCATTTGAGGAAAATTCGCTATACTTCAAGACTCTCCCTCCACTTCCTTCAGTAGCCATATTCCTCTACCATTTATATTTGATGAAGTCTTAAAAAAAAAAAAAACCCAAAAACTAATTCATTTTAAAAAAGCGCACTCTGGTGGCAAACACATAAATCTCTCACATTGTTAGGACTATTAGAGATTAGATTATTATGGCAAGGAAGATTTAAATCTCTCATTTACCTGAACAGCGTCATAATACATTTTCTTGCCTTCTTCATCTGTCTTGTCTGACATCAGCCATGCCTTCAGCAAATATTCATAAAAGCTATCCCCAAGCCCTCCAATGGAGACATGATCTAAAAGGCAATACAGAAGTTCAACAGCAAGTCCATATTTAGCACAGACAATAAAATACAATCATAGTTTGTAATCGCGGTAATGCATTTAAAGATGTCTCACTGCTGACTCTTTCACAGGAGTTCATGGAAAAGAAATAAGAATTTAAATGTATAACATTTACTTCATGTTTAGTAGTCTATCTCATACAAAAATGTATTAACCCAATTTGTTTTATCTTAAAAATATCAAAAAAAAGTAGAAAATGTTGTGTAATTTGAGAGATAATTTCCCCTCTTACCACGTAGGCATTGCTTTTGTTTGCTGTTTATCAAATGATGTGTCATTTAATGCTTAAAATTACTATTATGTTTTTCAATATCTAGTTGGTTGTCAGGACTCAGCAGTGGTTCTGTAGGGAAAAAAAGACTTTGCCACATGTACAGAAGATTATTGCTCTCACGTCTGTCCTATGCTTACTACATGAAACAGTATGGAACTACAAGGACTGTAATTATTTAATTGGACATTTAGGACTTGGCACTGCAAACACAAGTCAAATCACTCAATATCATTGCACCAGCCACACAGGAATTACTGGTGGTCTTACCTGCTTGCACAAAGTTGCACTAGCTTCCTCTCAAAGAGACTCTAGAAGATTCCTGGCAAAATTTTAAGGGGCTACCATATGATTTCAGCGTAGATCTCCTAAGTGCATAAAATACTGCAGCTAGAGAGTGTGTTTCTTTAAGCTTTGTTAAACCAAGAGCACCAAGTTTTCTTTTTGAAGTTGATACTGCCTTGTAACATTAAGGGACTTAGCATGTATAATGTCTTCTCCAAAAGTTTTTCAAAGTGTTTTACTGGGACTAATCATTTATAACTGTCAATTTTACAGTAGGGAAGGAGCTTGACAATTTCATCCCAGACACCCAGGATGGAGATGTGGATATACATATTGCACTGCAAGTCAGTGAGTCATATCACAAAATTCTGGGCCTGAGAAAAGCAGAACATGTTCAGTGTAACCCAAGCTCATAAAGCAAGAGGCAGGAGAGTCAGCAGTACAGACCTCAAGCTTCCCAATACCTCACTGATTTTAACTTCAGAGTTATGTCTCTGGTAGAACTCAAAAGAACACAGAATTTACTTATTTTGGGACTCTTTAGTATCTTCTCTTCATTGAGTGCATCCTTTTGCCTACTGAACTGGAAAGCCATGCAACCGCAGAAGATAAGATTTTTTTTCTGTTCAAATTGTATTGGGACTTTTTTATATTCCAACTTTACTACAACTTTTTTTTTTTCTTTCTCCCATAGCCATCACATACAAAAAATAATTTACTTTTCCCAATGTATCCTATCCCTTTGTCTAACAAATACATTGTGCCATCAAATCTGGATTACAGGCTGCTTTTTTCAACCTCCTCTTCTGAATGAAATATATTTCTGTAAAGAATATACCATTTATTTAATTAAATGTTCATGATCCAAAAGGAAAAGAAGCTTCCTAAAAAAAATGAGAACATTTTCTATGATGGAAGGCTGATCTTTGAACAGCAGCATTTAAATGACCTTTACAGTTTCCTAAATAAATTACCATAGAAACCTCTGACATTTGCAAACTAAATAGCACACGCATCGTTTCATCAATAATAAGCCCCGTTATTATATACATTATTGTAGTAGACAAATCCAACTGACACATGCTGCAGCAAATCACTGTCAATTTACTGTCAAAATAACAAGGGCTAAATGAATTTACAGGAACAATGGCAGTGATCCAGCAGCGCCGTTCACAGTTACAGCATTACTGGAGAAGAAATGTTCAGAAACTACTCCCCCCACCCCTCTTGACGTTTGAGAGGAAATGTTTCTGTCTTGTACCAATTACTGGTCTAGGCTTTCTTTTCCTGTTATAATCAACTGAAAACAGACTTGAAAAGCAGTCTCAAAATATCTCTCAAGTCTTCTGATGGTCTACTATGGAAAAAAAATCAATATCTGTAAACAGAAGCAATTGAAAGAGAATCAGAAGAGATGCAACAAGTAAAGATCAAATTTGCTTTTGCTGTTTCAGCATGGTAAGGACTGACCTGCATAAACATTTGTATTCATCATTTTCACATGCTGGAAGCTAATTTCTATATCAATACCACAAGCTATTGCAAAGCAAAGGTGGTATAAACTGTTATTGTTACTGCATATGCCAACAGAAACCGGCATTCAATGTAGGAGAGGAGTACATAAGACACAATTACATTAAAAACAGGGAAATGTGAAAGGATGTGAGGTAGCATCAGTATTTGACTACTATAAAACAAACAAGGCAGAGCCACTAATGGTGGCAGCTACTAGCAAGATCCCCTCTTGTCCAGCTCATGGAAAGTATAACTGCATGATTGCAGAACTAAGCTTAATTCCATACCTGGAATGCCACAGATCAGTAATGCTCCTCAGGGCACTCAATACTATAAATAATAAGAGAGTTGGATGCAAATGAGGGAAGCTGTTGGCTAGTCCAGTGCCAAAAAGCTGAGTTTCTGTGGTTGACTGAAGCCAGTGAGGATTTGAAGTTGGCTGAACACAGGGTCACGAAGGCACAAAGGCAGTCTTCTGATCAAACTCAGTGTTTACGGCTTTAGAACCAACACTTTCAATGGAAAGTGTTATCATTTTTACAAAGCCATGTTAAACCAACTGGGGCAACAAGCAAGCACAGACCTCAGAGCCAGTACAAATATGCCAGCTGGTTATACACGTTGAGCTGCCACAGACCTGTGGCACTGCAAGCTACTGTATCCAAGAATTTCCCCATTTCTTTACCTGTTCCTACCTGAGCTTGGTCTAACCAGCGCAAGCAGTGATAAACAACAGTAGTGTATCATCTACCTATGTGTTTTCAGATCAAGATATTTCACTTGCTACTTTTCTTTCAATAATAGAGGGAAGGAAAAAGGTAAGTGACTTGGTGAGTGAAAACATGAGTGGAATAATTACCAATTGAAAGTAAATGGGAAAAATGGAGAAAGAAATAGGGTTTCTTTCTGAGATTGTATTCCTGCACATTGCTTTGGCTTTGAACATGGGATAAAGACTGGAGAAGGCAATGTATAAAGCACGCAGGCCCAGTCATCACAAAAGAGCAAAGTTGTTCAAAGACTTCAAACACTTCTAATTTTGGTGTCTCTGATAATAATTCCTGGAGAATTAATGCTATGACCGTTCTTTCTAGTTTGCTTCCTCATTTGTTGGCATTAAACTTCAACAGAAATCACAACTGATATTAAGCACAAAAAGTTGGGTGTTATTTTTTTTTTATTATTTTTTTAATCTCCAGTGGAGCCACACCTGACTATAAGTGCGGAATTTGATTCAGATGAGATGATGATGTTTTCTTAAACAGCTACTTTAGAAAGACTTAAGAATTTTCAATAAAATAATTTTATAGTCTACAAATTCCTTTTCGAAACTACATATTCAGATGCCTCCCTGCTTCCAGAAGACATACTGAAACCTCAAATAAAAGTACATTAAAATACAGCAAATAGGAACATTATTTTTAAAGATGCATTTTTTTGCACTGTGTAACTCAGATACAATACGAAGAATCAATAAAACACAGATAAGCGACTGAAAGAAATTAACAACTGCAGACAGCAGTCTGACAGCTCATAGTTCTGAAGAACGGATCTACTTACGCTGGCCCCATTGGCCACTGCTGGGATTCAAATAGTTGGGGTAAAGGCCTTCTGGTTTATCCAGGCGACTTAGAACTTTTCGAATATTCATTACCTATTGGAAGGGTACAGAATACTGAGCACTGATACATTTTCCCCCAAAATGAAACAGCATCAGTACAAAAGTCTCAAAGTACAAATACTTCAATGCATACACAGAGTCTGAATATCTCTGTGTAATCGTATTATTATTAAAAAAAGATGCTCTAAGCTGACATCATCATGTAAATAGGCTTCAAAAACCTCTGGAGTTTCTGTACCAACTGTTAGTAATGAAGAAGAAATCTTCAAAGTTAAGTTCTTACCACACTGAATATTTCACCCCTCCATAGTGTACTGGAATCTAGCTGCCATAACTAAGCTCAGCTACTTCAGCATCATATTCTCCATACTCCCAGATCAGAAATGGTATTAAAACTTAAGCTCATCACCTAGTCTAGATGCAGAAGTGAACTGTAAGGCAATTTTGTCTGGAAAGGAGAACACTGCTGGAACTGAGCTTCTTACATCCAAACTGCTCAGAAGAAACTGATCCAGCCCTGAGCTTTCCATCAGCATGATTAAGAAGCCTGCCACAAATAAGTGGCCCGGATAAAATGACAGTTCAGATGCTTTGCAGCAGATGCATCCAGTAGCACATTTCATTGCAAAGCATATGAAATAATTTAGACTGAAATTTGACTTTCACAAAAAATTCAAAGATGGCAACCTGGGAGAAACATGATCATGATAACCGTAGATCAGAAGTAGTAACATAAAAGTCCTGATTGCTTTATTTTTACATCCTTAAAGTTTAGAGATCAACTGAATTAGTTGCTAAGACAAATGATAAATTGGCTCACATCAAGCCCTAGAAGGATTTCTACTGTGTTACACAAATTGCCTTCTGCATCTTGATGCGGCTTTGCTAAAGCTTATGTCTAAATGCAGACTGCAAGGAGTCCTCGACCTAACTTAATGAATAATATGAACACTTCCATGCAATGCTTATTCCAATGTTTCTTCTTTATCAAGTGTACCAGACCTTGAACAGCTTGTCTCAGTGTGCTGTGAAGTCTCAGTCTCTAAAGGGTTTTAAGAGCAGCTTACATAAACATATTTCCTGCTTTTTGCAGCTATAGCTTGATTCCACTTTGAAAAGAAGTATAGGCTAGAATTTTTAACACACACACACACACAGACACACACACTTTTATCACTCTTTAGTTGTCTCATAACAGAAGAAATGTTAAACATTAATTACCACAAATGTCACAAGATAATTAATTTATCCTCTACATTTGCTTGTGGATGCTTCGTGCCCCTGTCTGCCCCAAAAATCCAAATGGAAAAATCCAAATCTGAATAACCCAATCTTTCCCTAGAAATATTACTCTAACATGTGATTTATCTTTTAGAACATAATTTTTAAGGAACAGTCTAACCTTTTCAGCAAAGACAGGGTTCCCAGACAGGTGACTCAAGTGTACAAACTCCAGATGCAAAGTCCCAAATTCTGCCAAAATGCTGCTGCCACCAGATGCCCAGGGCCAATTTCGACCGATTCCACTATTCAAGGGAAGGGGACAGAATAGAAACAGAAAAAATGAGTATCTTACGCAATGCTAACAAAATATGTGTAATAGATATGGTTACTAAAAGAAAACAATGAATTTAAAACATCTGTGTGGGAAAGCATGTCATGGATTAATCATAGGACCTCAAATTACTTCAGTCCAGCTTTGCTAAGGTTTGTAAGATTACTTCTCACAGCAATCCAGTCTTCTAGCTTGCATATAACTTCAATGCATGTCAATGTATCAGTGTTTCACAGTATAACATCCATTAAATAAATTGCAATGAAAATCTTCTCAGACCTCACCTGTTTTCCCTGTATTTATCACAAGCCACAGTTCTAATTGTTCTTATTCAGAGAACAAGTAGAAGAACAAACTTAAATTACTGTATGTATACATCACAAGTCTTAACTTAAAAATATATGCAGCATATCTTTCTTAACACCTAAGAATTGAACTGGAGTAGGATATTTAGGCATTGGACGCTTTTAGCAGGATGACTAATGTCAGTTTTAATTAAGACACAAAGACATTTCACAGTAAAATTAATCTTGGGAATTGTACTATGAGTAGATAAAAGCGCATTTATTGCTGAATTCCCAGTACAAACTAATGCTGGTTGAAATTCAGAAGAAAAGGGCTGTTAAAGTTTCATTAAAAAAAGAAGATTTTCCCCTTGAAATTTTTGCAGCAGTATTTAGATCTCTCCACCCAACGTTAAAGAAAGGATATGAAAAAAAAAATTACTAAAGAAAAAACTTTCCTGAGCTGGATAAATAATAGCATATAAGACCAGCAGAAATGTTATTAAGTGCTAAGTCTCATCCTTATTTTCAAGTAGTAAACAGTATTACAGACATACACGCATAATTTAACATTACTTTAGCACATGAGCAGTCACTAGAGTCATCAGTTAGCACTTACACAACCATGAAAAGTGAGCACTCTTCCTGAGATAAACTGTTACTCAAATGATGAAAATAATCCCAAATCATTAAACTTTAAAAGCAGAATAAAGATGACAAATAAAGAACATGTCTGTGTTCTACTTAAATGCCATGGCTTTAAACCTTGCAACACCTTTGGCAGCCTGGCCTTGAGCTGAAAGCAGCTTTGAAGCTCACTGAAGTGCCACCAAAAATAAACCCAGAATATTACAACCTGACAGATGAACTTACATTGCCCCGCTTCTGAAGTACCATAGCATCTGCCAAATATTTCCCCATAGGGATGCTCCACATTTTTTTTTCCCAGACTGCAAAGAACACTGCATTAACTGAGCTTACTTGAGCGCTGAGTTGGAGAGAGACTTTGGCTGAGCAAAAGGAAAGGGATCAGTTGAAGCTATCCTGCCTGACCATAAAGACACAAGGACTGGGACACATGGAGGTCTTCTGATGCGTGATTGCCCAAAACTCCAAAGGAGAAAAATGTTTCTAATCTTGCAGAGAAATTCAGTGAGATAACCAAGTCAGGGTTCTGCAAAGATGCACACATGCCAGCTTTTATACAACAGAAAAAGAACAACAGCTTTCTGAAATCTCAATATCACATTTTAAGAGCAACTTTACAAAAAACAGAGTGCTTTTTACATTTGATGAAAACAAAAATGAAGAAAGCAAACCCAACTGGCTTTCAAGCTTTTTGCGCTTCAAATACTGTGGGGTAAAAAGTTTTCCAAACGGTGGCATAAAAACTTAAGATATCATCAAAAATAAGATTAAGGTGAGTACTGCAGAAAGAATCTGAAAACACTTATCTGAAGACTGAAGAATTGACATCACTAGACCAGTCATTCATCCGAGAAACAGGCACCTTTTCAGGGCCATACTGGTCCATAATCCTCCCTCAATGCTGGCTTCTTGAAGAAAATATTTTAGCTTGTTCCCAGATTACCCATACTAAAAGAGTTGACATAACACATTACTGGTAAACAGAGCTGACCAGAACAAAGTGGAATTTTCCAAGGTTTTGAAAAGTTGCTGTATTGTGGTGCAACTTGCAAAAGCCCATCATTTTTTCTATTAAACTCTTCAATAAATCTCAAAGTAGAAACATTAAGTTGTTCCTGCAGCAATGCATCAACCAAATTTGGCAGAAAACATATTAAGTTCCTACCTGTGCTTCACCAGGACTTCTGCTGATATCAACACATTCTGTCAGAACATTTTGATGTACTGTGTTTTGTTAATCAGACAATTTTCCAAACACAGCTATCAAGAGGTTTTCTGCATGCAGCGATGTTTACTTGAGCATCACTGCAAGGTTTATCATCAGTGGTAGATTCCCTTGCTTAAGATGCCTTGGGAGAAAAACTCACCTCTTTACTTTTAGAGCAGTACAAGTAGAAATGTCTATGCTGCATTTATGTAATTTTTAACATATCTTTTATTGACTTCATTTGGGACAGCTGTTTAGAAAAATATATATAAAGGTATTTCTGGCAAATCTGCAAAGTGATGATAATATTGGCTTTTTTTTTTTTTTTTCTGATGAGCATTCTAAGTCAGCACTGACAAGCTTTTTTCAGCAAGTGGTAGAATTGAAGGATTCAAGTCTTCAGATATTTTTCCATGCATCCCTCAGTTTGGATGTCTAATATTCTTTCTTATCTTTCATCTTTTGGAGTAACAAAGCAGATAAATGAGCATGCGAATGCAATAGCCACAAAACTGCTTCTGGCTCCATTTAAATTTATGCCTACTTTAAGGTGATATTCAAGAACACACAGCTATGCAGATAGTCAGCTCCTGAAGAAATATTACCAGATCAACAAAGCGCTCAGCATACAGAATGCAAGAGATTTCATACTCTCTGATGCTTTTTAACCAGGGAAATTAGACTTCATTTTATGTTTAATGGACTCTAAGCTTAGGAAAAAAAAAGAGGGAGACACAAGAGGGTGCTCTTTTTTGATCTCTCTAGGAGTTTTCTAGATATCATATAATTTCAAAATAAAACAGACCTTAAGCAACAAAGAACGAAGAAACCAGTGAGGAAATAAAATGGTGAAATGGAAGAAGACTTCTGTATCAAGAATTATAAAGAGTGAGTACATTTACAAAGCACAGGCAAATGGCACTATGTATCCTGGAGAACAATGTGAAGTAAATACATGGTAAATCTTACTTCAGTAAATCTTAATAACTGGCCATATTAAAATATTGATTTCTGCCCATGCATGAGACTAAAAAAAAAAATAAAAAATCCGGTGCTCAGATATTTTGCAAGGTGATAGAATCAATCATAGAATCACCAAGGTTGGAAAAAACCTCCAACTCATCAACCCAGTTCCCTCAGCCGGTCGTCATAAGGCCTGTGCTCCAGACCTCTCACCAGCTCTGTTGCCCTTCTCTGGACATGCTCCTGGGCCTCAGTGGCTTTCTTGTAATGATGGGCACAGAACTGAACACTGTACTCGAGGTGCATCTCTTCACCAGGGCTGAATACAGAGGAATGATTACTTTCCTGATCTCAAACCACGATGCTATTGGCCTTCTTGGCCACCTGGGCATACTGCTGGCTCATGTTCAGCCAAGCTTCAACCAGCACTGAACAGTTCTAAGTCTGCCCTCCAGAAGTCCAAAGTAGCAGTTACGCTAGCCCCCCTTCTGACCTCACCAATAATTGAAAATTCCACCATTTCTGTTCAAAACAGCTTCCAAAATCCACAGGCTTCCAGCTCCTCATATTTGTTGCACATGCTGTGTGCATTGCTGTAGATGTACTTCAGCTGAGTCCATTGCCTTACCCCCATCTCTAGAGAGCCTGGTTTTATCCCCTTTCCTCATCAATGAGCCCTGCCAGCTCCCAGTCAGGCTAGGATCTGTTTCCCCCTTTGGGACAAATAAGACCCATCAGCAGCCATCAGGCCAGGTAAATTGAGTAAACCAATCCATGGCAAAAAACAAAAACAACAAAATTCCTTCAATTGCAGCAGACTCATGGCATGTATTTATGACATGGGTCTTCTTGGTCCTCTCAGAGGGCATAGAGAAAAACACTACCTGTATCCTAACAGTCCTAACGTACGCTGACAAATGCAGTTTGCAGAAAGAGACAGATGCATCATAACACTAAATGTTGAGGATGGAAACAGGGATCCAGGTATGACACTCACCCTATTACCTGTGTTTTTCAGTTTTCCTCTGCTAATATTCTTTACAACTAAGCATCTGATATGTACTGATATCAGACAGAAACAAAATTCCTCCTACAGCTCAGGGAGTAAGATGAAGCCACACTGATTAACCTTGTGGTTTGAACTTTCAGACTAGTGCTAAAACAGCATCAATTTGCAGGACGCTGTTTTAAAATACTTATAACTATTGAGTCTAAAAACAAATTATTTATATTGCTTGAAATTCATAAAATGTTTCTTTTCTTGTAAAATATTAGTATACCTTTAGAACTTATCTCTTTATTATTATAACTAGAATTACGTGGTTATGTAAACTCTAAAGTGAGGATGTGGATCAGAACAGCATATTGAAGTAGGATCACTGCTGTTGTGATTTCCTCTCAGGAAATATGGGCTGCTGGTAACTCAACTCAGTATTTTTCCAGCAGACCACTGTTGTTTCTTTTGTGCATAAGAACAAAAAGCATCAGAAATGCAGCTCTTCCAAAGGATTAAAAATACCCAAGGAGAGGGAATCACAAATGAAACAAATATTTTCAAGTTTTTAAAAACTACCGAAACTCAGAGAAACAATAATATTTGCAAGATTATTATTATTTTGTTAATTACATCACATTTTTAATCACATCACATGAAGTAGCAGCTAATTTTCAATGGAAAGAAACAGTGAACTCACAGGGATACTGCACAAATACTTCAATGGGTCAAAAAACCTAAAATTCTGGCCATCAGTGAGCATCACTGTTTCAGTCTCTGCAGACAATTTATTATTCTCCATCCTTTCCCAGAAGGTATCAGGATGACTCCAAAAGTTAGAAATAGAGTAAGACTTTAAAATATCATTGTTTAATGCAAGATACAAAAGCATAATCTAAGAGTCAATATCCTTCTGCAGAATTGGCCTGTAGGAAAGGTAAAAGGATAAAATAAAAGGGACTCAGCAAAAGCAATTTAAAGTGTTGAGAGCTGCTGTTATTCAAATCTTTAGGATTAATTATGAAAATAACTCCTTATTGCTCTTTTAAAAAAGCTACTCAGTTATGACGGTGGGTGGAAATACAAAATGCTATGACAAAAATCAGAATATAGCACTAAGAAGAGTCCATTTAAATTCACCAGAGTCATGAGACTCAGCTTGGAGAAAATGAATGGTACATCCCAAAGTGCTAGAGGAAAAGAAAATACGTCTGGAGAATACAACTGGAGACCTCTTTTAAAAGGAACCTGCATGAGAAGGACATCACCTAGCCTAGCCTGCAGACCCTGATTCACATACCTCACTCCACGCAGTCAGCCACCCATTATCCATGATGGAAACGGACCTTCCCAGATGGAGGTAAAAAGGAGGGAAAGGGTGACAGAAAAATCACACAAACTTTCCTACAGCTCTTTGCGTATTTTTTATCCATCTTCCCCTCCCAGTTCCCTTAGGAGACACTTCTTGTTTTACCTGGAGGCTCAGCATCTGAGAGTGTGCGCCTTATAAGTAGAAATAAAGTAAAATTATAAGCTATTGTGTGAAGGAAAACATCTTCCCTCATTTTTCCTCCCAAAGGAAGCCTGAATTGCCATTTGGTCATATAGGTATTTAGTAGAAACTCCTCAGATTATTTTGTAGGCATAATGTAATTACTTTTCCAAGTATCAGCTTAAAAATTCTAGCAACATGAGATTCAGCGACATGGCTTATATCCAAGACTTGTGTAATTTAGCCTACTGACACTGTGTATCAATGAAGAAACCAATCATAAGTGAGAATATGGAAATGGGAGGGCATACAAGTCCAAGGAAGTTCAAGTCACAGAAATTAATCTCTTCAAGGGCTCCTTTGATGATCTGTACAGGGAGATAACTGAATTAAATAACTTCATAGAAGAGATTTAGCTAAAGATGGAGTCTTTCTCTTCACCGAGTAAACCCAAGGAGACTCAATTCATCCACAGCTAGCCTTTGACAGATGCCCACATCTTCCCAAGATTTCAACTAACTTCTCAGGTATTGGATGAATTTTCTAACTCTCTGTACATTAATATAAATACCAAAAAAGTAACACTAGAGGTTAACACTTTTTTAATGTTATAATTTTTTATTTTTTTTTTAATTCTAAAATAAGATTTTCCTAGCTCACAATTTATTAGTAGAATTCCTTTTTGGATGGGCCACCTTTTAAATGGCATTTTAAAAAAATATTGCAAGATAATTATTGAGCAGATTTACACTAAAAAGAAAAGAAAACCTTTCTCCAGTATTTTGGCATGGAAAGTAAAAGTCCATGAATTTTCTATATCCATATACCCAGCCAGTCAAAGCCATACAGATGGTGCCACACGTATCTACGTACAATAGTAAATTATGAACATATCTAACGTTTCTATCGTAGATGAAATAAATGTCAAATTTACTATTTTCTCTCCATTATTTCAGTTCAGTGAGAAAAATCTCTAAGGGCATATTTCATTTCAGCAAAATTGCTCATTATTTCCATGTATAGCTCTATTTTATTTATTTATTTGTTTTGTATGAAGAAATGCTTTTCTTTAATAAAAAAGCCAGTATGGCTACATAATGACTAGTTATGGCATTGCTAGTAAATGCTTATACATTGTAAAAGCTTTCAGTCCATTTCTTATCTGTCACCACCAGTCTTTCACAACAATATTTTGATTTAAGTAAATAAATTAGCTCTATTTGAACAAACAGAATGCGGACAGTAAGGAGTCAGATTTTCATTTACATGCTCAATATCCATGTCTCATTTAAAAATACATATATTTAAAAGATTAACTTGCAATGGAGCCAAAGATGGCACAAACTATGTCAAAATGCTAAACAAAACTTACTTGCTTTCTTCATTACTGGACAAAGAAATGGATTCATAACCAAACATTCAATATATTCTAAATAAACTTTGTAAAATACAAAATCCCTCAACATAAAATTAAGTTAATATAGGGAAAAAAAAAAAAAAATTAATGGTTACTAGGACCGCATACTATGACTCCACTAGCTAAGGAGTCACTATGGCAGCAAAAAAGATGTTATTCTCAGATGTTATTTTCACAGAATAACTAATGTTTCATGCATTATTTAGGATTGCCACCTCCGAAAATGCTTTCATAAGAATGATTTTTTATTTCGCCCCAAAGGGAAGCATTTGTCAATATATCATAAAAATTAATGAAGAGCAGCTTCTTCTGTTCCCATAGGCAATGCTGATCCCTTGCTTCTAATTTGCTAAGAGAGTGGTTATATCCAGTGCCACAGCTCAAACTGGGGAATTTATAGGGTGAGTTGGTGTTGATGCCTTTGAGAAGAGATTTGCTGCAAACCTCTGCGTTGTCTCCTTTCTTGAAAGCTTTCTCCTTTATTGCAGCTAACTGACATTGCTATTCAACTGTGGTTTATGACTATAAAAAAGCTGTTTAAAAAAAAAAAAATTAGAAGCTTCTACTTTTTAAAATAAAAAACAACACATACCACAGAGTGCACAGGCAATGCTAAAGGATAAATTACAGATTATTATTAATCTATTTCCTTCACACATCCTCTCCCCAAAGGATACAACATATGGCATCTTGGCGTAAGGGTCTGCCTTCACAGACAGTTAAATTGATGATTTATTTGCTAATGCCTCAAAGATATGTAATAATTTTCTGTTTTCTCCATAGCATGAATGAGCTACACTCCGATCATGAAAGAAAGATAGGAAAAATGAAATCCCAGGCTTGTCCAAGCCACCGCTACTGAGCTTTCATCCCCAGCCCAGTGGAACCTTGCTTGCAAAGTCAAATGGAGAACCTGTGACTGGACTAGCTCTGTAGTTCTGTGTTTCTAGCCCTAGCAGCAAGCATGAAAGACCTCACAGTCCAACTTTTGCTATATTGCAAATAACTTTTTGCACTCCTGCATGATCCCTATCTCCCTCCAAGCAGCAACAAGTCAGGCAGATAGAACTGCTGTAGCCCTGAGTTGTCCACAGCATCTCTTTTCTGGGAAAGGAAATTATGACAACCTGGTTAAGCATCTCTCACGCAGCACCTCAACAGCTGAAGACAGCAAAGAAAGAAACTAAAATTAGGCAGCTAGCCTACATGGCACTTTTTGATGTCTGTTTTATTCCTTGGTGCTAGGAAAATCTTTCAGGCAAGTACTAACAGCTGGTTAGTTTTTCATCTATGATGATGAATGAATAACCATTGCCCCTGTCTAATCATTGCCCAGCTGGTTGCTTCCTGCTCAGCTGAGCTGCCCCCTCCAAAGACCAATTGCTGCCAGCAATTACCTGGTGAGGTGATTCCTAGGGATGCTGACTTAGCAGAAGGATGCAGACAGTGAATTAGTGCCATCAGCAACTGCAGTGTGTAGACTAGCAACAAAAGTAGTTACTCAATTTTACAGTACTACAGGGGATAGAAACATTTCTACGCTGAAATGTCAGGCAGAACACAAATGGTCTGTATACTGTAACAAGTGAGATAATGAAGAGTTATTGGCCCAGGAGCTATTAGTTTGAGAACATTAATTTTCTCTGTTTGCCTAGTCATACGCAATGTCAGCACTAATGTATGCTGATCTCCTGACAACTCTGTTCTGCCAGTGTAGGAGACACATCCATTTGTAAGGGAGGCACGTGTTCATCATCATCTGTCTGAAGGCTGAGAATGAGGGTAGGAAATGTCAAGTACTGTGTCTGACCATTCATAATTCGTGAAATGATTAGGACAACTCTGAAGAGATGCTAACAGAACAGCTCTGAAAACAAGAACCCTACTTTTTTCCATGAGGTCCACTGGGTTTTTCAAAGTTGATGTAGGTGGCACACCTCCACAGACCTAATAGAGAGACTTGTGTGTAAAAGGGCAAGAGAAAAGGAAACACTCCCCCTATCAGTATAAGGAAGATGGGACTGGTCAGAACATTTTGATGATTCTTGAGAATCATTTAGATTTATACACCTTAGAGTACCTACTCACATTTTTTACATTATCAGAGTGGTTAATTTTTCTAAGGATAAAAGCTCTCTTCCTCTCAACATTTTGCCTTTCCCCTTTGTTGAGAAATGTACCCAGTAACCTTTAAAGGTCTCCTTAAATAGTAACTATTTTCTTACAATACTTGCAGGCAAAAAGTCAAGCTGCTAAATAATCATGCAGTGTATTTCAAGTGGGCTCATCTCCCTCAAGGTGACCATCCCACTGGTGATCTCTCTGTAAACTGGTCAGAACAGACAGAGAGACTGAGGAGCACTGTTACTAGAGAAAAGTGGGAACGAAGTAGAAAGTGGATGTGGTATCAGCTTGTGTTGTAGCCTCCTTCAGGATTGGTTCCTACCTCTGAGAAAGGTTGTCTCAGTGGAGGTGTTAGAGGAGTGTGCAAATCCAAGACATGGGCTGTGACACATCTCTAAGTGCTCTTGCCCAGTAAAAAAAGAACACTGTTCAAAAACATTAAAATTTAATCTCATGACAGCAGGACCAGTCTGCATGGTGCAAAATTCTTGTTCGTCCTAAGACTGGAGTCATGATGGCAGCTGGGGAATAGTGAAGTTAGTGGACACCAAGGCAAATGGAAACAGAAGCAGAGGGAGCAGGAGGAGCCAAGAGGCAGGTGGGGATCGAAATGAAGGGAGAACCATGAAGAAGAAACAGCCTCATCTAGCTCCGGGGAGCAGAAGAGAATAAGCAGAGGCCAGTGAAATCGCCTGTGGGAAGATCATACTTTACTGTAGGTACTGAGGCCTGACAGCTGCTGAGAATGAAAAATAGAGCACTCCTTCCTTGGGCTCTGAAAACCACCAGACACCATCAAGTACTATGTTTGTGATCTGATACATGGATTCTGAACATTTGGATCTAGCGATGTGCCCAGTGATGTTTAAAATAATCTCACCAGCCCATTCATTCCAAGTATTCATCTGCTTTGTTTATGTCAGATTCCTGCAGCATTTCTCAGAGGAAATACATTGCATTTCTTTAGGACTTTACCGTCAAAGATTTTTCAACCCTTTCCTTGAGACTATCTGCCCTATAACACTTAGCATGTTACTGCTACTCTAAAGGGGAATCAAAGCTTGTGGAACTGGCATGGTGAAGTAAAATAATGGAGTTTATGAACAGCGAGCCTTTGTATGCACTCACGTGAAGGTGAGGTTGAGAAAGGGAGAGATAACTCATAGGCTGGCCATGTGAAATTTCAAATATCACTATTAGACATGGTAAGTGCTTAAAGGTAATTTTCAGTTTCACCATCTAAAACTGTACTTGCTAACGTAATAATTTCTGATGAAAGTTATCTATTCGAGCACAGCACAGTCCTACATACATCTGACAATACAGCACTGAATAAACTAAACAGTTCATGTTTCTTATTACTTTATGCACTAAAGGTTTAATTAATCAATTTCCAGGGGCTAAAATAACAAGAGGAAATACAGCACAGAAGATGAGGGCAGTGGATAATAACCAGCACAGAGCAGTTTTAATCAAGTCCCTGAAGAAAAGTGAAAATAACAGGAAATGAAAAGTCATGAATAGAAGTCTAGAGTTCTGATATCAGTGCAATAAGAAGGTGTTAGAACACAATTTCCTACTACAACTTGTGTAATTCACTGTTAGTGGCTGTCAATTCCCCCCTACCAAACTTAAACAAACAGAAATCTCCCATTCCCCATGAAAAATTCCAAAACCTGTCTCTGAGAATTCAACTGAAAACATATTTCATGGTGTTTTCACTGGGGAGGGGGTTGAAAGAAGAAGAATTTTACAAGAGTCCATGACAAACATTATTCATGTGTGCTCTCTTCCTCCCTGACATGCTTTATAATGCAGAAGACAACTTTGTCCAGGTCTTAAGCTCTTTCAGATCCTCACATTTCATTCAAATTTCTAAGGCTTTCTGCCTTAACCCATTATAACCACTGCAATGAGCACTCAACCTACAGTGCTCTATACATCTCTATAAAACTCTACTTCCAGTTTACTATCACTTTTCCAACATTCAACATTTAGGCTAAGCTTTTTTTTTTCTCTTTCTTCTGCTGAGGATTTGCTACAAATTTCTGTCCTCCCCCCCGGGCTCACTTGATATTCTGACTGATAATCAGATGTTCCTCCTTCTAATATAGCTGCACAGTAGTTTCAGATATCGAACAGCTTGCTGCAAGACTTGCAGCTGTGACGTTCATACAATTATAACATTAACTTACAAATGCCATAGATTGCACTTGCATACGCATATGCACTTACAGATCTATATCTATCAGTCTAAACATGTGTAACACAGAGCACCACTGTTGTTGAGGGATACCTCTTCCTTCAAGTGTGCTTTCACAGATTCTTCACAGCAGTATGAAATGCTACGGAAACAGAAATCTGGCTCATTGAGACGGACAGCTTGTCTGGATAAAAAAATTGAAGTAGTCTTTTTCAGACTAGTGTTGCTACGATGTAATCTGTTTTGACAAATGCTTTAAGAAAAGTATAAATGTCCCTTTCATCCAGTCTGCTTCAATCTTCTTTCTCCTTACACACACATTGCTGTGTCACATAAATCCATTTATTCTAGGATAAGATAAATGTTTGGTTTTCTTAGTGCCAGTGTCTATGAGCTTGATCCTTACTCACAACCAACAGAAAAGCTCCTGGTGGCTCCAATAATGATCGAACATTAAAATCCTGTAACTGACATTAAAATAATAGCAGAGATGACAGGCAGTACAAATATGCAGGGAGTGGAAAGCGAGAATTGAGATGGAGAGGACAAAATGGATTTCAATAGCAACATTAAGCACAGAAATTACTTATCCTATTAAGGAAGAAGCTGAGTAGTTTCTACATGTAGTGTAGACTAAGCACAGTCTTTGGAAGTAAACACAAGGCACTTCAGACCGACTGGGTAAAATAATCCAGTATGTAAATAGGAGTAGTAAATAGGAACAAACATTCATTCAGTCCTGCACTGAGAATTCATACAGCCTAACTGAAATACCAGTATCACTATATAAATCCTTTCAACTCACAACATTGAGATTTGGGAACTGGTTCATTTACTGGAAACCAGCAATACAAATTAAAAACTGACTCTTCTCGATCCTCTTCCCCACATGGTTTATGTCACAGTTTATGCACAGCTTTATCCTTCAATGTATTTGAGAATCCAGATTAAACTGAATTATTATAAAGGAAGTCCTTGGTTAAAAATAATTTACAAACTTATTTTTCCCCACTTCACACAAAACACATTATTCAGTATAACTCAGACACTTTCATGATAAGAACTTACTGCTGTTTCTCTCAAATGACATTAGTTTCAAGCATATCTTGTAAAATACACTGATATTATTTATCATTTTCTGATTTTGGATGCCATGCTTGTGCCCCAAACATGATGCCGTACTGTTTGATTAAATACAATTTAAATTGATCACATATTTGTAAATGAACAAACTGTCTCATTGTTCATGTGATTAAACAAGGGCAAAAATGCAATCAAATCTGTTAACTAATGAATGAAATAAACAGGAGTATATCCTACTATCTATCAAATATCAGACATAAAAACACACGTAATCTAGTATGCAACTAATTTTTCACCTAGGAAGGAAGGCACCCCATAAGAGCTTCTCCTCTGATAGAGTTCTCTGCTACCAGTTGTTCAGCTGTGTTGCACCAAGCCCCAGATTTCACTTTCATTCTACTTATAAATTACTTGAAGCAAGAAATATTTTTACACAGCTGCTGCTCATCTTACAGATGAGCTATTTATAAGAAACCAAAGATACTATCTGAGATAGCTAAGCATAGCACATACAGCTTAATTCTCAGACATACAACAGAAACTATGATCCAGGACAATTTGATTATACCACAAGGAGAATAAAAATAAAATGAAAAAGACAAACATTACATTGAATGCTAAATAAAGTCAAGGCTTGTATTATTATTTTTTTAATTGATTTTGTTTCTTAATTTTTTTGCAGTAATACATATTTTATATTAGGATACAATAACACTTAAAAGTAGTGAGTATCCTGAAGAAGGGAAGGAGTTTTCTATTAAGATACCAAATAATTCAATTGAGCAAAAAAGATACAAGCTACGCTGACAGAGCAGAAGAACTGGAAGCACCAAACATTTCTTCTAAAAGTAATACTTAAAAAAAATAACCGCAGCCCATGCATTAATTGTTTTGATCACACTTAAGTTATTTCCTGGAGGATTTTGCAAATGAGATTATTTGATAATAAAGGAGATGACATTAAGTAGTGAAATAAGCTTTTTAAAAAAAAAAAAAATTATGGGATTTTAATCAGTATAATGAAAATAATAAAGGATGAAGTGAAATGAGCATGAAAATATTACAACTTAAAATGATAGAACAATCAAAGGCATAGAAAACAAATTTCTGGAGTCATGCTGAAGACAGAATGTGTACTTTTTGTTCTTGCACCAGCACACAATTTAATTACACACATAGAAAAAGTAGCAAAACATTTGGTAAAAGGTTTGAAATGCTGTTTGCCATCTCTCACTGTTTCAATGGCTTCAGTGAAGAAATGTGCACTACACTTATTCTTCAAACAGAAATGAAGACCTTAACAGGAATGGATTAGTAGATTCTGTGAAGATATGGCATACTGATGAGTCTTTGTGACACTTTTGAAAGATAATGTCAGATTAAATAAATATTTTAGAAAAGTGCAAAATTATTTCTTCTGTAATAGAAAGCTTTTGAGTAACAGGGCATCATTGAACTCATAAACCATCAAGAGCAACTATTTACATCTCTTAAGAGTGACTTAAAATAAATTCTGTCTCATCTACCAAAATGATTTATTTCTTAACTCCTACTGTATTACAGTTTGGGGATTATGAGAGAAACACCTTGCCCAAAAGATCAGAGTAAACGTAAAAAATTGAAGCTGGCTCCCTTTTCTCACTTTTGTCTCTTTCCAGTAGGCAGATTACCAAAGGGCATCTTCAAGAGCTAGAAACCAGAGTCTGAATCGTCTTTGATGGGTGGGTGAAATAGGTGATGGAATAAAAAAGGCTAACCTCTCCTCCACCCTGGAATAGGCAAGTACAAATAATGACCTGTGCTACAGCTGCCCTCTCTACAGCTCTTTTCTAATACTCTGAACGTAGGGAAGGCATGTTTAGTCAATACATGACTGACGAATGACAAACCAATCAGCCTCATACAAAAGAGTTACAGAAGAAGAGGAGAAAATAAAGTGGTGGCTTACTTCAAGAGGCTTGATAGAGAGTGAAACAAAGGATCAGATACTAATGTGGTTCAGTATAACAAAATATTTATATAAATTGATGTCAATTAATCAAACAAATAACATTTGTTTTCTCGTTCTGTTATTCTTGAATAGGGGAAACAAATCTAGCCTATACTGGCAGGCTGAATCACCAGTTGTTCTGAGAAAACAAGTTTTTTTTTTGACTCAAAAAATGTTTATGAAAAAGAAACCTGGAAAATTCACAAAACTACCAAGCAATTTGCTGCAGCCTCCAAAATTTGGAGAAGCGGGAATGGAGAAGAAGGTCTTAGGAAGTGAGAATGATGTTAAGTGGAAATGCAAACAAGCCATGTCATGGGGTGGATGATGTGGCTTAAGCATGATCTCAGGGACGAAAATTCTAAAGGGCTTGTTTATTCACATATGAAAAGGTCTTTTTATGAATTATGATCAATACCTAACACCTACAACATTTCAAGAAAAACAGGGACAAATTTTAGAAAGCTTAGAGAAGAGTAACAAGAACGACTAGGAGCAAAGAAAGCACTACACTAGGGCTGTTCTTGTTAACAGGTAACAGATCCAACATGATGAGAGTTCTTTTCCAACATGTAAAAGGAAAGAAATATTCCACTGAAATAGAAAAGTAGTGAAATTCTAGGACAGACATCAGGAACAAACAAAACCTCCAGAACTCCCAACAGTGAAGGCAGAAGCACTGATACAAGTTTCCATGACAAAGCATGGAAACTCCATGTTGGAGATCTTGAAGAAATGGCTAGACAAACATTCATCTGGAAGAACTTAGGTGTAGCTTGACTGTTCAATATTAGAAGATACAAAGCAATTACATGAATTCTGCCTTACTTCCTGTGATTATTTAATTACTGAAACCCCCTCAAAAATCATGAAATAAAGCAGTAGAGAGCTAAACTACATATTCTTGATGAATTAAGCTTGTTTAAAAATAGTAGTAAAACAGTAGTAAAATACCTAGAACATCCCACCACTGTGCATTTTAGGAGGAGGAGGGAAACAAGTAAAGACCATGAAGTGTTCTTTTTTTATTTTTAAGGTGAGCGTCATCAAATTACATCATTCAGACAAACAAATCTGTCACTCACAAAATGTACTGTTTAGTACTTCACTAAGTGTAGAAAAAAAAAGGAAGCAATTTGAAGCACTGCCTAAACTTTAGTTCACCCAAAACCAAGTTTGTGAACTTGTATCACTCATTAAAACCTTGGATGCAACTAAACATTTCAGCCTTTAAAGCCAGGTCTAAAAGCTTTTAAGACAATTATGAATAACAAAAAAAAGTTATGCAAAATTCAATTAATTTATAAAACTGATTCCAGGTAGATAATAGAGAAAATCATTTATTTGTGACCTCAGTAGAAAATTATGAAGTGATGTGAAACAGCATTGCTGAAAGAGTGAGCATTCAACTATCTGTTAGAAAATATTAATTTGAAAATAATTAAAATCCAAGGGAAACACTTAGAATCTTCTTTGCTCCAACAGATTTCATTAGCTATAAAGAATGCAATATGACATGAAATGGACAACGTGAAAGGTCAACCAGAAAGACTGTCAGATTTGTTGTACTGACTATGGCTTACTGGGAGATATTTAAAACACACAAACTCCAGTAAGGCTAAGTATTGAATCAAGACAGTTACATTAATGGGCTTTTAACAGACATACTATACTTTTTTTTTTTATACTACACAGAAACCAGACAACACAAGCACTGTTACAAGATACATAGCATATGGCTATCATTAAAGCTCAATTATAATGAATACTCATTTATTTCTCTCAGAACTACTACAAGGAATGAAGCAGCAGTTTCAGAGATGTCAGCTGGAAACAATAGCCTTTCATTTAATTTGCAGAAAGATTGCTCTCTCCTATTAACTTCCTCATAAAGATGTGTCAGAGGTGTAACAATAAAAGTGTAATTTTAACATGAAATTTAAACCAATGAAGGCAAATTTTCTGGAACAAAATGCTTAGCTGGCTTACTAGCCTCTCTTCATTTCCTTCTGAATAGCTCTCAAACTAACAAGCCTTATTTTTTTCTTTACCCTCTGGTTATGGTTGCATTTGTGTGTCTTTCACATTTACTGCTAGGATGTTATTATAGCTTGTTGGTGGGCAGTGGATTGTTTAAAATAGAGCAAACCAACTATTCTGGTACATCTTTAAAAATTACATTCACCCTATCCTCAGGTTGAATCTGTTCATGTTCTACAAAAAAGTGATCAAAGCTCATCAAAAAGCAGTAAACACAAAATTGATTAATTTCTTATGTGAGACTTCAGCAAAAGCACATGAGATACGGCATATTTTGGATGTCAGCTAGATGCATCCACGTAACACAAACACACATGATTCTCCTCATCAGTCCTCTAAACTAAGGAGTAAAAAGTCAGACTGCTTGCTTTCTTCAACAAGCACGCTTATGAGTTCCTAGAGACTTCTGCCCTTATACAAGTCAGCCCATGATGAGTTACATGTGTGTGCAAAACACACTAATAGAATACTTCCTCATCAGAACGCTCATTCTTAAGATTGACTTACCAGGTATTAGCTCCCTACTACAGTCATTCCAAATTATATGGCATTGTTAGAAAAATAAATAGTTCAGGTTAAGACATCACAGAACTTGATAATCATTCTAATACAGGCAGGCTCATTGCAGCAAGAGGAATACTCTGTTGAGTCTGTCACATCTCCCTACAACACTGTTACCATAATGGCCAACCACTGGTATGAATGTGCACAGGATTTCTAGCAACAACTCAATGCAAAACGGAACAGAGAAAAACTAGAAGGAACTCGGCAGATAGAGATTGTTTAATAATCCTTATTTCTCCTGACAGAAGAACCGGGTATCCTTTTTGTAGTTTCTTTCTCAATATGAATATTGAGCCATCATACTGGCCATCATAGAAGAAACTGAACCACGCAAAAGAGGATCACCTTTTGGTTATCTGCATATACAACTGATAAGCAAACAGGAGAAAAGGAAAAAAAAAAAGCTTGTTTTTATAAAAAGACAAAGAAGGAAAAAGACAATAAAGGCCAATCTATCAAACAGAATGAAAATATTTCAGTGTTAGGATTAACACCGCATACCTACATTACGAGGAAAAACAACTTAATCATTACAGAAAGCACTGAGGCATTTTTATAGGACCAAATTTGCTTCTGGAAGACCTCCTGGACTTCAGAACTAAAGATAAATTGACAAGACTACATTATTTTGTTCAGACAGACATTAAGAATATTTTCTCTTATCGATACCGCTGTTCAGACCCTACTTCTAATTTTTGTTCAGTAGCATTTGGTTTCTTAATAGACAAGAGGAACAGAGCGCAGGGTGATTCAAGATGACCTTCATGCATAATAAAGATAGCAAGAAGGGCACAAACACTCCCCCACTCAAGTCACCTTGTCATGATAATTTAGTACAGCCATGTAATTTCTATATTCTTTTTGTGTTTCTGAAAAAAACATTTATGGATTGGTAATGAAAAATGCAACCTAATATAACCATTAAAGTAATTGCATTTGTTAGGTTTATTAATTTGTCACAGTTAAGTCAATAAGAGTTTCATTAACATTGTTATATTACTTGATTAGTTTTGAAAGCGATTATCCTAAAAACTCTATTTAATTGGAAGCTTCTCAATTTACAAGGTACATTAAATTCTCAGAAGCATTTTAAGAATATTCAACATATGCAGGTCAATTACCAGTAATCACTGTTTCATACAACTGCTTCATGAGAAACTTCATTACAACACTGGAAAAGAATAAAAGGGGGTTGTAAAGAATACCTCTGTACTTCAGTTTACATCACTATAGTGAAAGGCCATATCTAACATCTAAATTGTGAGAACCATTTAGAAATTAAAAAAAAAAAAAAAAGGAAAAAAAGATCAAAGATTAGAAAACTCTTATCCACCTTAAAAGAGATGATAAATTGTCAGGACTGCCAAATCACTGAATTCCACTAACAGCACTCATGCCCAGTTGCACGTTAATTACCAGATTAGAAAGTTATAATTAATTTTCTTAATATCGCTATGCTGCTTTTCTTCCTTGAGTTAATAAAAACAGATTGCAATCAATCTTTGTTAATTCATGCTGCAGAACAAAACTGCTGTAGTTATTTCCATATGTGCAAAGTTCTGTGTGCACAGTTCTTGGTGAAATATCCCAGCTAGAAGCTGTATTTTCTGACATTTAAATGAAGTGTTGTAAAAAGGTAAATAAATTATAAATTATAATTTGACTTAATATGGGTAGTAGAAAAACTTAAGTCTTAAAAATGCTGTTAATGAATTTTCTAATGACAGAAGTCAGAGACTTGGATTTCAAAATATACTGTATTTCAACATATTTTCAACCATAAAAGATGTTTTATTTGTAGTTGTATTGAAAGATCACACTGCTGAGACTTTTTTAATGATTAAAACGCAGTTGTGGTTAAGAAAGCATTTTTTAATTAGCTGATATTCTCATTAGAATCTATTAGAAGTGCTCCTCACGTGTCTGGCCTTCAAAGAGCACAAGCTGCAAGATTTAATAAGAACTACTAAGGGAAAACAACTATAAGGATCACAGTGCACCAAAATTTTGATAAAGAGTGTTCAGAAGTCAAAGCTAATTAATGCAGGGTTCAAACAGCATACATTTTCATGTTTCAGTATCCATACTGGTATCAAAAACTTTTGTTTTTATAAAACAGAAAGATGATTCAATTGTTCTTTTGCAAGTAAAAGAGAATCAAGTAAAACAAATGAAACTTTATTTTCCTTTTATGCCTGAAAGATGTTTTATTTCTCCAGCCTCACTGCTTCTTAGAAATTAATTCTTTTCACTCCCTTTCCCTCCAAGATTTCTAAGAGACAAGAATGGATGTAGCACTACTGGAAATACAACATCATGGTTGCCCACGAGCAGCAATCTGTGTTACTCAGTCTGATATAACAAAACTCATGTCATCAGCTCAGGTGCTAGAAAAGGAAGACTGAATATTCAATAGCTAACAATGGCTGAAAATGCATTTATACATATATATATATATTAGTTTCTTAAGTGCTCTGGGGAATGGTAAAAAACACTAAATTCTGTACTTGAGAGAAATGGGAGATAAGACATTATTAAGTTTAGATAGCCTCCAGCAGCAAAGAACATTTTTTTTTTTTTTTACAATTTATTCTTTCTCCCAAATTTGTCTAAATCAGCACAACTTGCCTTGTAAAGCAAAGTGCTTATATACAAATATATCAATATTTATACATCTATATTACATCAGATTTCACGTTTCTCTTATTAAATATATTGGATCACAGTTCAGTAGAAGAAACAGAACAGAAAATGACTACTGGTTTGCTACTCTTCAAAAATAAAGATAATAAAATTTAGATTAGAAGAGGGAAGGAGGCACAGAAGACGAGCGGTAGGGTTAGAAAAGACATAAATTAGACCAGAGATAATGATGGATTGAATTATTTACTGATTTACTGAAAACATAGAAACAAAGGCATGGGATGATCTCAGAATCTTGTAATAAAAAAATGATACTACAGATGACCACTCGCAACTTGGATTCAGGATTCAAATCAGGTCAAGAGGCATCATAAGCAGAAAATAGGAACTGCACCATCACCCTGATGAACACTAGACAACCAAAAGTAAGAAATAAAGCACTTCTGCTGACCATATTCAATGCTGAGATCATTATTTAAAAGCAAGGATATGTTCTGTTCTCAGCTGGATGTTTGAAGTTGGTCATAAACCTGAAGAAATACTACTAAAAAGCACCCACTCCACAGTTAAAATATCTGGATCAGGAAACAAGGAAGCCAATAATACTTCAATCACTTTAAGATTCCCAAAACTTAAGCAAACTTTCCTAATGTTCCCAGATGCTAAACATAACTGTACAATTAACAATTAATAAACTTTATGTTAAAATAAATGATGTTTCAAAAGCTCTAAAAATTCTAAAATCAGTCTGCATGAACATTCTTGCTTCTCTGATGAAACTGAATTATAGACAAGAATGTATCCTACTGTATGCCTATTTTATATTTTAAGGCCTCAGAAGGGTATTAAACAGAAAACGGAGCTGAAAAAATATTTGGTTTGTTCATGAGAAGTTTTTTCCTGAATGAAACCATTCAGAACAAAATCACAGGCAACTATAGCTAGTCAGCTTAAAACTAAATAAGTTATTTAAAAAAAAAAAAGGCATGCAAAACACCTGTCAGCATTGGCAATAATAATAATAAAACTGAAACCACAAAATTTAAGTTTTAGAGTACTATTAGAATTATAAAGTGCTATAGAGAGAAGCTTCTATTTGAGATAAGTGAAATAGTTAACTGGGAGATACATGAAGCATCATGTATACAGGTAGATTTTCAGTCATTCAGCCAGATGATTATTGTTCAGAGAAGATTAAGGAGATTCTCTTGTATCAGCAGTAATAAGAAACCATAAAATCACAAATAAATCTTTATCAATATGTATGTATAAATGTTTATATATATACGAGTGCATATGTTTGTATATGTATGTATATATATATTAAATCCATTTTAAAAGGATAGTGTACTTAGAATAATATTGAAGCAATTACTGTATTCTTAGTGAGGAAAAGAAAGTAATCTTCTCTGAAGAAGGAATCTCTTCTTGATTATGATTTCCATAAAACACAGTTAGCAATACTTCTTCATGCTCGCTCCCCTAGGACAATTAGAATTTTGTAAAATAGCTACAAATATTAGTCACATATTTAAACTAGTGCTTTTTTTAGCATCTAAAATTAAACTTTCCTTTGGTACTGGGGAAATATCTTGCTCCTGTTGTCTTGTAATGCTTAGGTATTGCACAGTACATTGCCAATCATTTAGTGAGACTATCAAAGGCTTGGAATCCCTCTACTCTTACTTATCCACCAATCACAGAGATGCTTAAATAAGAGTAGGGGAAAAGCAAACAACAGCCCAAACTCTTTCCACTTTGACATTATTATTTTTACGAAAACCCTGCCAGATTTTAGAATTTGTTCAGCTAAAAGTATCAAAGTAATTCCAGATAAAATCACAAGTGAATCTTCATATTCTCTTTCCTTTCTTCGTGGCCATTTAAAAATGTCCCTAGTGAGAAAGATCTGATGGATTTTACAGGCAAAATCATGCAAATGTTCATATATCAAATGCACAAAGTGAATAATACATGTCTCTTGACCATCTGTCACTTAGAAACTTCTTAGGTAAGACAATTCTAGTGTAATTGTATTTAATTGAAGTGTTTCCATGAAGTGACCCGAATTGCAGTGACTGAGGAGTGCTTGTACTCATTTTAGGTATTTAATGAATCACAAAGTCTGTGTGACTTGACTTCCTTTTTTTTGAAGGAACCCTTTTCCAACAGTCACATTTTGTCTGTAATAGAACTACATTTTGGTGTACACAAATTAAAAAATGGTCATGTATGAAAGGGAAATGATCTATAGCCAGTGCTGGGAACTCTGCTTACACCAAGGAGTCTTGGTTTCAGCAGTCAGAGTGTTCAGGGAGGGGAAGTTCAGGTGGCCAAACACCATCTCTTTACCTCAGGGAGAGACAACCACCCTCAAACTGCCTCCTGCTGAATGGCTGCTTGGTGACTGCAGTGAGAGCTGGCTCATGCTGTACTGGTGAGATATACAATTGTGTCTCACCTTTGGCTAGGCCCTATCCTACGCACTTGCATGCTCAGCTCTCAAAGACACCTAGAAACTCAGTGCAACCATAGAGATTCAGGGGATCCCTTGTTTTTCATGGGCAGCACAGAAATATTTCATTCAGGGAGCTCTCAATTATCTTGAAAATATCAAAGGGATAGCAGACGTTAGCTGCTAAAAAAAAAACACAAGCAGCACCAACATTTTTGTACTGATTTATAAAATCCTTTTTTTCCATAAAGGCAATTTCCAAACCTTGCAAGCCTGTTTCTTATGAGAAGAAGAGCAGTTTTAATTATTGGGAAGCAAACTGAGGATCTGATAAAATTTCCTCATGCTCTTCTTTACAAATCCTTATGTCTTTCCCCATAAATCCTGGCTGTGTTTCAACCAGGGTCTGGTTAATTTACACCTGGGTCAGCAAACATAACACACCTGGCCAGTACACAACATCCCCTATATATACCATAAGTGCTGACTTCTGATTTTTTCTAAGGCAAAACACAAAACAGTGTAACTTGCCTGTCCTGATTCATGTCCCTTCCACTTTCAGAATTTTTCCTACCCTTGTTACAAACAACAAACAAAAAAAGTCATTTCCTGTCCTTAAAGAACATACAAGATGAAAATTCACAATTGCCGAAGGAGATTTTGATGCCCCAGTGAGAATGTCTGTGGTGGAGTGGGACAAAACCATGAAATGAAGACCAATATTCTCCTGTACTAGCAGGCTTCTGCAGGACATCACAATCTTGGTTTTGTTTTAAAACAATCAGCACCGCCTCTTATTATCATCGCAGACATCACTAAAGTCTTTGCAATCCTACAGTTAGTGCTATGGGATCACAACACTACCCTGCATAGAGTTTTACAAACACCAGCAGTATGGTAATTACTAACCTGTAATTAATTATTTGCACTCATTTTACAGTGAACTAATAAACTCTAGAGAGTTACTGCTCAAACCTAGATTTTGGGACCACAATATTTCTCCCTTGAAAAAAAAACCAAACCAACAGACTTGAACTGAGAAAGATACTTTGCAGTAGCAACAAGAGGTCCCAAGTCCTTGATACATTATTACTAATGGGCAGCTTCTCATACAAATTCATGGTTACAGTATTGAATTAAAACTGCTGTTTAAATAACACAATTTAACCCTACGGAGTTTTGCAAAATATATATATATATATATATTTCTTGGTTCTTTATTTCTTTTCTTTCCCTTCCCCCCAATCTCCTTGATCTTATGAATATTTTTATAGTTTGGGATCCTTGCACTATGTAGTGGCAAATCAGACACTGTCAAAGGTCCAAAATATCTATCCCCAAAACTGCACCAATACATCAAACCCAAATTTTAGTAACACTTTCAGATCAATTTACTTATTTCATCTGTGAGCATGGAATAATTATTTATGGTAACTCAAAGGAAAAAAGGAATGCTGCTATTTTCAATAACTATAAATTTAAGTATAGTTCATTTGATTCTTACTGAATACAAGGCACTAGTCATTCAGTGCAGAATGGACATTTCAAATAAGGCAAAGAAAAGGCAAGCAATTTGCTTACTGTAGTATTCTAAGGCATTCTAAAACAGAAGCTGCTAAAGAGATGGAGTATAACATAGTGATATGCAGAGTCCAGACAAAATCATTTTTGATGTAAACATTGCATTGTTCTTACTCAAGAACTCTAAAGTTGTTTATGAACCATGCAATGTCTCAATAGACTCAGCATCACTTAAAATGGTAGTGCTGAAAAGACATCCCCTTATTGAAAAAGTCTTTATCAGTGGTTACTTATAAATCAGGCTGGAATTCATTTTCCTAACTTAAAAATTTAGTTCTTTTAATAATTTGTCTAAAGCCTTCTTTAGCCAATAGGGACAGATCAATACCTCTAAGAAGGCAAATAATCTGATCCCCCAAAAAAGTGTTTAGCACCAGACAAGCAATTTTTATGTAGCTGAAGTTCAGCAAGGATTTATCATTCCACAACCAGTACTAATAAAAATTCACATTGTGATCCAAATGCCTGTAGGAAATTTTGGTTTCAATCAGTATGTTTTAACAGTGGAAATATCGGTGTTTTACTCAATATCCAAATCCTTTTTATTACTGTTACCACTTCAGTTAACAGCACCAGTGAAGCATTTGCCAAAACCACACACACAAGCCTTTGTCAAACATACAAGATTACTGCTAGCTTTATTTTCTAAGACACTTTAGATTCCTTTCTCTAAAATTAAGCCCAGAGTAGACAGTAAAGATAAAATTGAAGATTCTACCTAAACTTCTGCCCAGCCCCACAATGATAGTGATTTTTCCTAATTACAATCCCTTCAAATCACACATCTCTTTTTGCAATGATAGTCAAATTTGAATAGCCTTTACTTAGCTCTGTAATCTTTTTTTTTTTTTAATTTATTAGTTAGAATTAATAATGCAAACCAGAAAATTAACATTAACCTTCTGACAATATGCAAGATTTCTCTCCTCTCTTCTCCTTTCTTCCCCTCTCCCTTTTCACTTTTCCCTTTTCGAAACCCTGATGAGTCACTAGGACAAGTAAATGCATGAATCACTATCTGTGTTATAGAATATAATATTATACAGACAACATGATGTTTAGGGAAATTTTGCAATATCATGCAACATTCATAGTTTGACATTTCTGATAAATTAAGAGGGAGAATTAAGCTGTCCAAAAACAAATTACTGAATTTAGTTGCTTGGATCCTATCTTCATATTTTCAAGCTTTCTCAGTGCATTAAGATCCCTTCACAAACCATAAGGCATGTAACCATAAGTGCACTGATTATGACATTTTAGAAGTCCCAGAATTTGGAGAAAGCCACTCTGTTAAGCAGTTTCTTTTCTTAAGAAAACAGTAAGCTTTCCTAACACAATAGAGCTCTAAAGAGATTATGATACCTAATTTCTGTGTGAGTTAGACACATGAACTGTAAACATGTTTTGAATCTGGGAATCAGCTTGAAATGTTCAAGTATTTTCAAGCAAGTTCTGTTGTCTATCTTTAACACTTCATACATTAGTTGCTGATTTTTGAGTCACACTTCCTACTAAATGGAAGATTGCGGCAGGTAAGTTTCTTTAGATGACTGCAAATTAAAATGTTACCAATTCCCTGAAATACCAAAGTGCATGCCTCACAACAACAACAAAAAAAACCACCTGAGCCTTGGTCCCTCTGGTATACTGTGGCATTTTAGCACAAAACCCTTCTCGTCAAAAGCACCTGGAACCTGTTGTAAGGCAAGTTGGCCTGCTGGGGGGGGAGCTTTTCTCCTCTGTGCTGCTGTCATGGGAAGAGGAGGCACAGGTGGTAGTAAAACCTAAAGCATTCAAACTTCATCCAAGGGCAAAGACAAAAGGGAAAACATATTCTGCCTTAGAAACATGATCTGATATGAAAAATTAAGAAGGCATTATCTTTTTTCAAAAAAGATGGGGGGGGGAAAAATGCTCTGTGCATCATTTTGCTCAGAACAAAGGCAAGGGATTCCATTCATATGTAGCTTCAGAAAACATTCATACAATTATGGAGGCCTGTCAAGGTTTGTGGCCTAACATGAATATTCTGTACAATATGTGATTAAAAAAAAAAAAAGATTTAAAAAATCAGTGCAATTTGTTTTATAAAAATAAGACATGCTGGCCAGATCCAATAGCAAAACATGGCAGTTTTGGTTACTTCTATCCTTGATTATCTACAAATGAGTAACAGCTTTGTTCAAACAATTTAGCAAGTTCTCTGCAATTTCTCTTTGCAAAATATGTAATACTGAATTCAGCTCAGGTCCACTGTTAATGTATAATCAGTGCTAAAGTATAAAAGGCAAAGAATCCTTGGCTGACATCAGACACAGTACACATTTTATGTTTATGTCAAGTAAATCTTTTCACTTCCTAACTTCAACACACACTAATCAAATTTATTTTAATTTCCAATTGTCCAATAGACCAACAAAAACTGAGCTCCCTGTATTTCACAGCTGGGCACCGTCTCAAAAGTCCAAATCAGTTTCCTTTTAAACAGTTACAGGGTAGATATATTAAAAAGATTACTTGACACTATGAACATGACACAAAATGGATATTTCTTAAGATTACTTAACTCACTATCTAGGAGGGCCGTAATTTCAGAATTTTTTATTCCTATAGATTGGAGACACGTATTACGGAAATACCTAACCAATACAATTGCTCAGTCGTAAATTACTTGAAGTTTAAGAGAAAAGGAATTGAAAACTTTAGCATGAATAAATCAGTTTATCACTGAGAACAAAAATAAAGAATCATAAACATTAGTATAGCATTTAAAGAAACTATAGCAGTTGCAGTTTTACAAGTACTGATAACAAAATATCTAAAGAATTCTTTTGGATGTGAGGAATAATAAAATTTAAGAACTAGCTTTGTCAGCTGCGAGTGAAAAACAGATGCTGAAAGTGAGTTGAAGATACAGAGCAATATCAGGAACATCAAAAACTATGGAAATGCAACCTAAATATTTATAAAGAAATAAAAGGACATTCCACTATAAATTCTCAATCTAATTATTTAAAATGTTCTTTAGTGATAACGTGAAATTTCATATAGAAACTAACACACTCAAGAAATTGGCTAACAATTTTAGCTGTAGAAAAAGTACAATTAACATTTTTATTTGAAAATTGTTTCCACAATTAGACAGCAAGTATCTCACAGTCTTTGAATCAAGAAGAAACAAAACAAAGAAAAACAATGGAAAAGAAAGTGACAACAAGACTTAAGGTGGATGCCTTTGGCATACTAGGACACACAAAGACAAAAGAAGGTTTGCACACAGGCAATCACAGAGAGAGCAAGTCTGTCTCTGATACTATAGGATAAGCAGAGAAAATAAGCTATTTTGTGAAGAATATTTGCCCAGTGAAACCAATACTCGGCTCATCTGTTAATCCAAAAATAGTCTTTTAAAAATAAACAGACAACCACAATTTGTTGTCAATGTTCCCCAGTTTGAAGCATAAATCAAAATAAAATCAAATAAAATACTAATCAGAAATGAGGCATATTAGATCTGTAATATATTCAGGCTTCAGTGGCTTAGCATTTCCTAAGCCTGGATGACAGCATATTTGTTTACGCACGGTATTATGGAATTGTCATCTACTGAAGGTCAAATCTAGACAGATGTGTAAGGATTCGGAATGAACAACCAAGAACGCAGCACCGAACATAACACTTGCTACCATAGCAAATGAAGTTATATTGATGCAGATTTTCTTCCACTTTGGTGAAAGATAAAAAATGGATCCCCAACTTTTTTATTTTATTTTTTATTTTTTTTTAAACACTATCTTCACTGTCTTATATTGCCTGGGGTCAACATTTGCAGTGTCCCACAGCATTTGTTATGAGAGAAGCTAGGAACAAAATCATAAAGATTCACCACTGAATTTGAAACATTTGCAATAAATAATAGCCTGAATACCTTTAATAACATTTAAATACACTACGTAGTATAAGGTTGTGCTGTGCTGGAATTACAGATATATGCTAGGATTTTGTGCTCAGAAGCTTTTGTAACAGCTTAAAAACAAATGAAAAAGCTCAAACTATCGTGCAATTGACTTGTGCAGAACTCATTAAAATCTTTTGAGAATAAATCATTAACATGCATGTAAGTAACTACTTGAATTACAAGGACCATCACCAAGCAGCAGTTAATCAGTTCCTTCAGTGATGAAAAAGTCCTCAAGGAACAAGCTCCCTCCTGCCCCTACACACATGCTCTTGGTCCTTTGCATCCTTTCTGTCTGAAAGAAAGATGGGAGATAACCCTGCCCAAACTACAATGCCAGGGATTTCTGTAGGACTGGCTCTGAGGGGCTTATTGGGAATCCTCAGACACAAATAGCCAACTGAAGAGTACCAGTGCCATGTCCCACTGTAGGGAAAAGGCATACCATGAATATACATTAAGCAGAGAACAGGGGAAGATGCTTACTGTTAAGGAGAGAATCACACAAACAAAGAAACATAAAAACATGTGACATCAACACATACAGAGAAGAAACTCTACTTGATTCTCCCTGACAAGCAGTACTCCACATTCATGTAATGGGTGATGCTGAGATTTATTTGCAGTATTATGAAAGCTGAGAGAATATACACTTCTCATTAGCAAGTGAGAAACAAAAAGTAATTTGTAGCAGATATTACTCTTGCTTCTTGATATACTAGTTATTGAAGGACTAACAATGGCAAGTGAGAACAGGTAAAATAAGAGTACAAGTAGTTGGACACCCTACCTTTTCAGAGTCTCACCCATCCTTTTGCAACTACCATACGTATAACAACACTAACACTAATGTAGGACTTTGGGAAAAGTGATGAACAACATACTAAAAGAGTAAGTTATAGAACTAAGGATCTTACATCAACTTTTACCTTGCTGGAAAGATTAGAACTGTGCTGCAACTGCAATAGTTCTGTGGCAAAGGATTTTAGTTTTAAGAGAACTTTTTCATATGCTCTAATCACCAAAAATCGTGTTTTACCTCTTAATATTTAGCAATGCCCAAGGTATCCCAGTGGGAGTGTTGAAAGCAGGCAGCAATTTCTCTCCAAGCTCTACTGCCTTCTTCCGGAAAATCTGTAAGTGAAGAAGAAAAAAGTGTTAGAAAGTTCTCAATTAATGATATTTCAGCACAACAAAGAATTCCTGTTATTTCCTTAGTGATTGAAGAAACAGCACAGCACATTCATTCTTCTATTACGCAGCATAATAGGGGGATAGCTAGTGTATGCCATGGACTACAGAAGAACTCATACAGCAGGGTTACATGGTGAAGACATCCAGACAACAGCACTGGCAAGAACAGCATTAAATCAGAGACAACAGTGTGACTGGTCATGCTCTGCTGGGCAATGGAGCAGGGAGTTTATTAGTTGGGTGAACTTCTGGGTACATTCTGGCCAGCACACAGCTGCCTGCCCAAGATGATATGTCCTCCCTGGGCACAGGGATGTTGTCACAGGAGCACTGCATATGCTCTGGATGAGTCAGCTCACAGTGATGTGATTTGTTAAGTATGCCATGGGAACTTGGGCTGGATCACCAGGTACCTGCTGTGTGGTGAATGTGCTGCACAGGCAATCCGAGCAAACACAAAGCACAACACAACACGTCCCCCCTGCCAAAAAAAAAAAAAAAAAAAAAAAGGGAAATGGTATTGTAATTATATTTTTTCGGCATCATAGTCTTTATCAACTCAGTTAGCTTACACCCAGATTGACGTCAATGCCATGGTTAATTCAGAAATTGGAATATACTCCTACAGATAGCAGAGTTAACTGAATTTTAGCTAAAAGTTCCCTATTAAAATAAAGACCTTGAATGCATAACATACACCTACAAGAATTACAAACAATTTAACTTCAGAAACTTTTATGATTAGAGAAATAGCCTATAACACTACAACAAATAGGATGTTGCTCTCCTTTGATTGCCATCTCAGCTCAGGTTAGCCTGACTTTTGGAGCACTGAGCACTTTAGTAAAAGAGCTTCTAATAAGAAGCAAAATTGTTCCAACTTAAATATAGAAATCTATACAGAGATCAGAGAATGTAGATGCTCAAGGCCTATTTGCTTGGAATTGCACTGAAATCCAATGCAAAAGTGAAAGGTATTAAGTCAGGTGTAATACCCAGAATAATGAAGTCACCTTCATCATCTTCTCTCTCCGGTAATGACTCTCTTCAATTTATTTTTCCCCTTGAATGTATTTATGATTTTTTTTTTAATTTATTTTTAGAACTCAACTTGTACGCTTGATGCAACTCACAATACAGACAAATACAGTGCAGTAAATTATCAGAGAAAGAAAACAATGCAAAGGAAACATCTCTATATTTTTAGACAGAGTATCACAGAATCCCAGAATGGCTTGGGTTGGAAGGGACCTTAAAAACCATCCAGTTCCAACCCCCTGCTGTGGGCAGGGTTGTCCCCTCACCGAATCAGCCTGCTGTTTTCATTGTTTAAGAATATGATCAGAAGAGAATTTAAAATTCTGGGACAATCATGTTACCGTAAAGAACCTCCAGACTACTCCACGGTCTCTTCATATGACACAGCTTTCTGTGAAAGTAGTCCTAGATTTGGAATTACAGATATTTTGAGAGGTTAAAGAATTTGAAGCTAAATTCTGGCTGAAGTCAGAAAACATTTTCAAGTGGAGTGCCTGTGAGTGCTGGGAGAAAGCTGAAATAACGCAACAGGGAAAACAATCTGCTTGGAAATCCCTTCAGAATTCATGCTATTTCTGACTTCCCAGATTATTGGTTGTGTGGATTCTGACAAGAATTAGTCGTGGAATTGTGATCATCAGACAGCACATCATACAGTCTTCCCAAGGTTTAAACCTTATGGGATATCCAGTAAAAACAGCTGATGCAGAACTGTGTTAACTCCCAATAGATTTATTGGAGAGCAGAAAGTGACCCACAGTTTGCCCACAAGTTTTTCCCTTGTTACACCACACAGTTGCATTTGTTCACCTGTGCTATTAAACCTGAACACATGCTTTGCTCTTTCAGCACAAGAGAGCTCCTGAGATTTTCACAGTATATGGTATGGTCAACATATCAGTTTATCTTAGCATCTGATATGAATTGGTAAGGAAACACTGCCCCAGCTACAGATATTCAAGGAAAGTCAAAACTACTCATGATAAGGACACAGCTTTGAAGAAATTGCTTGTGCTTTGAATACACATTGAAGCTGGGCATTCTAACTTTGTTCTTTTCCAAAATACCCATCTTTTAGTGTAGGAAACAGTCTGAGAAACAGGGAAAAAGGAGAAAAAAAAAGAAAAATAACTAGGAAAATAGATATTTTAAAGTGATTTTTGAATCATCATGCAATCTTGGGACAACTCTTCAGGTGAAAACGTACTTCTTGTTTACAAGACAATTTCAAAAAGTTATTACTAATACATACTAGGTATTTTCCTTCTCTTTACAAAGTTAAAAAGAAGTCAACTATGGACACTATCTAACACGGCTGAACAAGTGATTGCTAAATTGCTATCTATCAAGTAAAATGGTATAGGCAAGAATGAGAAGAATAGAACAAAACTCTGTGAATGACTGAACATACTAAATAGCAGTTTCATACAGAAAACTACACCCCTTCATTGAGTAAGAAGTTGAAGACTAATAAAGGACTAATACAGTTGTTTTTTGATTTGAGTCTTTAACATTTACAAAATAGAACAGGAAAAACTAGTGTAAGTTGTAATTTTTCTAGACTAAGAAATAAATGTTGTACAGCAGATATTTTTTCAGTTTGTAAAAGTGAACAAACAGAAACTACTTGCTATCTATTGCTGATATGAATTTAATTTACTAATTCCTTTTTTGGTAAGCAAAGAGTATGATATCCACTACTGGCATGTACAGAAATGCAAAGATGACAGAGCATGCAAGACATTATATATAAGACATTGTATATAATAAAGAAAATGCCTACAGCAAAATTCCCCATTCCAGTGGTTATCTTGAGAGTCTCAAGGACGTTTTCTGGCCTCTCCTCACGGGTGTTCATCCAGCAGTAATGAAGGCTTACTTAGACAAAATATTCTCTCTGAATCAGAGCTGTACCATGCACCTGTAAAGGTGCAACTGCAGGACTGTCATTTGGTGCAGTACTGGCTTTCTTTAGGGTGCAGGATGGTTATTGCCCCTAGATTTAATAATATAAAAAAAAGATTCCTCTGGCTGGAGGATCCCAAAGGGACGAAACCTTCTGAAAGTGTTAGATTACCTCATCACACACTTAATTGCTAATCAGGAAGAAAAGAAAACACAGGAAACAAAGAAATATCTCAGAATTGCATATGAGGCACAAGTAATTTTAAAAGAGTATAGTATGCTCCATACTAGTGAAACAAAAAATTAAAATTTAACAGCAATCAGAGGAAACAATTATATTTCTTAATGTATTATTTTTTAATTGATGAAGACGTTTTCTCCACATTTCTAATTCTATCAAATTAAGCATTTTTCTTTTTTGTTTTATATTTACAGATAAAAACTGACAAGCCACTAAATAAGATTTATTGCTTGCTTTCCTGTACCTGATTGCCTTTCCCAGTAGGGTAGGGAATGAATATTTCAGTGCAAAAGCAGGAAATAGGAGCAGAAAATGAACAAGGACAGGCTGCTTTGCTTCTCTTCAGAACACTAAATAGAAATCCTTTCAGCCTAACAAATGTTGATTTATGTTTAAAGTGATCTGCTAACAAAGAACTCTTTAGGAAGATCTTGTTCTAATACCTTCTTCACTAAAAGATAATCCAGGATTTTTGCTATCTTTGCTTTTTTTTTAATTATTATTATTTTTTACAATGACAGATTAAAAATGCTACAAAAATTGCTATGTTCCACCTGAGATACCAAAATACTTTAAACAGCACAAGATGAATTATCCCACTATCTTAAATACCAAGTGATATGACATTTGTTATGTTATGTGAAACAATTTCCTGTAAGATATTCCCAGTGTTTATGAAAACTTAGCATGATATCTGATTGCTGACATTAACTCGGCAGCAATGATCTGGTTTTAGAGTTCCTGTTGCTTTGACTCTAACAGGTGGCTTGGGGGTTAATTCCAGCCAACCCTCATTGAATTCTGGCTGAGCCAAGTCAGCTCAGACCTGTGCTGCAAGTCAGCAACACTTCTGAACTCAGGCATTGCAATGAGTTACTTTGGTGTAGAAACTGACAGCTGGAGTCCAAGCAGACACCACCTCGGACCTCCGCAGCTGCAAGTGTATTTATTGTGCATTCACATCCAGAAGTGCTGGAGAATCCATTTTGAGTATTTTCCCTGTGTTCAGGGACATGGATGGATGCTGGAAGGCCCCTTGCAGAGCACAGGGCCTGCACAAGATCCCCTAGTAGAGCACCTACATCCCTGTGGGGCTGAAGCTGCAGCCTCCCGCAGGGCAGCCCTGTCTGGGAAGGGAAGGGAATCTGGGCCTGGGAAGGAAGAGCTAACTTTGATCTGGAAAAGTGAATCATGACAAAGCACAACTCGACTTCCTCACAAAGCGTGGTTTGCCACGCCATCAAATAAAAATGTTGACTGGACAAAGCAGGGTTTTATTTTAACAAGAATTTCCACGCAGCAGCCACCAATCACTGGCCACGTGCGGAAGGCCCCAGCAGGTTTCTTGTCTCACAGGGATGCCGGCAGAGGGAGCGCACACAGAGCTGATACACTGCACAGCAGAGGGGCTTCTTGGAATCGGGTGACACCAGAAAAGTTCCAGAAAAGAGCTACATCGAAAAGACTCAGAGAGATAAATAACCTCAACCACTCTTCTCTCACTATAAACCTCAAAGCTGTGCGAGTTTTCATTCAAATCTCTCACATATAAGAACAACATCAGGTGAATAAAGCAGGAGGAACATTATGTTTAAAAACAATCACCATCTTCAGCCATTCCCAGAATCTTGTTAAGCATCTGCTGCCACACAGTGCTGGGTGTAAAATCATACAGGACAAATACACACACTAGTTTCCAGATAAGAGAACCTGAAAAATGCAGATCCTGCAGTTGCAGGAGAGTTCTTATCTCAGTTGAACTCCGAAATAGCCACAGGACAGTGTTTTTAACAAGCTCTTCCTTATGGGAATCCGAAATTCTGTTTTATACCTCCATGACCGCAACAGGCATTAGAGCACTCATTAGAGCTTTTGAGAGCTCTTAGCACCTAAGGTGATGTGTCAGCTCAGAAAGGGGAACAGCAACTTCCAGTTTTCAAAAATCTCGATCTTCAAAAATCTCGATCTTCAAGTATGCAAAGATCCTCCCTGGACCCTGCAGTCATGGGAGATTCAGATAGTCTGTTTCCGTGAGCCACAACTCCATCTCACTTGTAAAACATTAAAACGTCTTCTTTAAAATGTGTGGAAATAACAGAGAAGTGTTTAGATTTCTATAGGATACTCCAGAACTTGCTGGTTTCCAGCTTGTGGGGACCATACCACATAATAAGCAGTATGCTATAATAACCATGGATACTATTCCACAATGAAGAGCATGAAAAGCATCTGTTATCCTATTAAGAGGGCTAAAACATACATCAAGCTAATATCTTGTTCTGAAGCAAATCTATGCAAATATGCTTATTACAAAAATTTGATTACAACTCTGAAAAAAAAAACTGTATTCAATTTTTGTTGTTGTTGTTATGGTTTTACTGATGACAAGAAAATTAATTTTCTTTTCTAGCTGATTATTGTACCAAAGAAATCGCACAGTACCATGAAGAATCCCTCCCCGGTAGAAAAGACTATGGAGAAATTAATCAAATGGAAGTAACTGGATTAGTGAGAGATTTCCAGATTTAATCCAAGTGTACATAGCAACAAGCAGAACACAAAACCCCTCAAGTTATCAGCAGTAACTACCACATGTAATTACTTCAGAATTTTTTAACTAAAATAAAATAAAAGATTTAAATACTTTCTGATCAAAAAGTTTATTTCAAGGAAAGTCACGAGTAAATATAAAAACTGGCAGAAAGTAAGAAAGGTATAAAACATATAAATATTAATGTGCAGTAATATACATGCTCGATGCGTACTTTGAAATGAGAATGAATTGCTAAATAGGACTAGAATTAAAAAATCATAAAGGAAGACTTTGGTCTACTTATATTTGGTTATTTTCTTTTTTGCAACTTCTATGTATTTAAGATTGCTTACTCAGCTAATGTAACTGCTAATTTATCTACCAATGTCAATAAACCGTTAACTGTTTTAAAGCTTATGCATACTCACAATTGAAAGTTAAGCTACAACACATTAGCACCTAGAAAGCTCAAGAGCTGATCACTTACTATTACCTCTCTTGTGACAACTTAAGAAAAGGTGAAGACGAATAAATTAAACTTCAACAATTACCTGTAATAGAAGCAATGATTTAGGTATAAAAGCTTTTAAGAACTCCTCACCCTAAATTCAGGGTGGCCTTAACTTTCAAACGGTAGAGTTTGCAGGGCCTGTAATGACCTGAATTTGCTACACATGTGCAGATCAACGGTCCTATGGTAGTTGGCTCCAGAGATCCAAACCACAAGTAGCAAGACTCATACCTAAAAAAGCCATGCTTAAATTTTAAGTTTCTGATATCCCACACAACCCCAAACAAATAAATTATAACATAGCTCAGGGTAAGTAAATCTCTGTCAAAGATTTGGGATGCCTTTCTTATGTCTTGTCAGAAATAGAAATAAATCACTGAAGAGGCTGAAATCCCAGACCTCCCGTCAAATGATGTTTCTGCCAGGGGCAGATGGCAAGCTAGCAGGAATTAAAATTGTCAGCAGCCTCAGTGAAAACAGAAAACTAAGTCCAAACCTAAGAGCCAGTCTAAGTTTTAAATCTGTTTTTACCTGTTTGTTGTTCGGATAACTTGGACAGGATTCATGTTACAGACCCATAAATCCTCTTTCACCCCCACAAAACAAAACTTCCAGCGACCTACAGAAATCTGGTATTCAAATGCTTGGATGCTGGTTAGAGACACAAACACCATAATCTCCAGGAGCAACCACTGGACTAGTACCAGGCATGAGGGCTGAGAGAACAACATATGTCATACGTTTAGCGCTCAGGTCTTCTATACTTAAGTTAGATGATACATGTATTTTAAAATATATTAGACATAACAAAATACGAATAGAATTCCAAATACTGCATATACAATGGAAACTCATTATGTTGTGAAGCAATACAGAAAACATCTGGATGCCATCTTAGAGATTTGGGTTTTTCATGATTAAGGAAACAGCTGCCTTAGTAAAATTACTCATATCCACCAGTAATGAGGAATATCTTTTAGCACAGTTCATCTGTTAAACCACAAGCATCTGCTTCCTAATTTTCTTTTTATTTAATCTTGTATACCCAGACCAAGTGCTGGAACAACAAATTTAAATAGCTGCCTCATTTTACATCTTGCAAACTATCATATCTAAACAAAGAATAACACTTTGCATATGAAACTCTCCTTTGAAGCAGGTGACCGCTGAGAGGTGATTTGCAACACCATCTGTGTGAAAGGGAGGGATGGGTGGAGAAGCCTAATAAAGATTACATGGTGAATCAATAATTACATTCTTAATGTAGCATAAAGTGCTAACTGAAGATTCATTCCTAGCTTTGTAAATTTGACTTTATCTTTTAATTCCTACACCATTAAGTGATTCAGAGAAATACTATAAACTATGATCATAGACCACATGTAAAAGATGCTCTGTAAAAAAAAATAAAATAATAATAATCACTCTTTAGGTAAAGGAAGTTCTGTTTGCTTTTCAATGTTACCTAACAGCAAATGAGAGCTGTTTGTTTCAGCCACTGTTCCATGATACTTGTAAGATTGTTCCACTTGCTAATGAACTTTTAAATGATGCTTATTAACTATGTAAGTACAACAACATGTAAAGGATACTGAGTATTCCTACTTTTATTATTCAACTCATTTTTTTCCTAAAAATTACTCCGGAATTAGAATAATAACCTAATGAAGGGATTCTCAAATAGCAGACCAGAGCAGGGAGAAAGCAGCAAAAGTGAAATTACCCTGCATGGTTCATTGAAGGGGGAGTTACCTTCCAAAGCTCAAAGTCTCCCATATTCTACCAGCTCCTTTGAGTTAGTTGCAGAGAACATTTTGCCAGCTTGATGAACCTATGGAAAAAGAAAACAAACTACCCTGCCTCTTTACTCTAGCCCCTATCAAAAGGGAATCTCCCTGAATCAGCACACAATCTGGCACCTCAGTCTGGCACCATCACAAGTATTTTAAGTAAATCAGGTACTGTTATCACACAAAAGCCAGTCCTCAAATCGTTAAAACTTCTGACAGCGTCTGTATTGTCTTGGAACACAGAGCAGGTAGCACAGACTAGCCCTTCTACACCTAGCTCAGGGCTTGTTCCCTCTGAAGAGGGCTGTGCCAGCTGCTGCAGAGCAATTATCCTGTTTCTCCAGTGGTAGTGCTGGAGCCCCATGATATAAAACTTTTTTTCTTTTTTTCCGAGAAAGGGTTGTTTCTGGAGTGTACAGATGAAAGTCATACATAGGCTGAAGCACAGCACGGGGGCGTGTACAGGACAGTATCACAGGACAGTCTTAAGTGAACTTTTGTTCAAAGTACAGTTTCAGTGGACTCTGGACTCTTCAGTGGACAAGTCAGTGATGTCCAGAGCCTCCTACCTCTTTTGTAGGGCAATTATGACTTGCTCCAGAAAGAAGCAAGCCGTAAACTAATTCGCTCGCAATGACGCAGATTAGGGCCCAGGAAAAAGGATGAGAACCCAAACAGACATGTCTAAATACTTTGGTTAAGAACAAGTAATGATGTCGGGCATAGAATTAGAGGGTTTATCTTCATTAAACACAAAAAGCCTAAGTACTTTCATTTGCATTAAACTTTACTCTAATGTCTTTCAAAGAGATCTGCTGCTTCTACTCGTGCTTTGGCAATTCCACTGACCATTAATTGGATGTGCTCATGGATACAAGATTAAATTAAACTAATCTTTTAGAATGTTTCTTCTTTTGTTTAAACATAGGTCAGATTTAATGAGTATTCAAAATTAACTTTGTATATTAAAGCTATTTAGTGTTTAAACAATAAAAGGTTCTTTTAATTCTTATACTAAAGCTGATACAGGAATTTCCAAATTTTGTGACCTCAGGTACAGGAAACATCATAAATATTTCAAAAAGTAAAATGATTGCAAGCACAAAGACAATGCCCACTGTTAGTCTGATAGATTTACAGCACGGATCACTTAGGAACATATCACCAGACATAAAACTGATCGACCTCCCCATGCAACAAGCAGCTGCAAACTGTTTCTATCTCACTTTTAGATATATGGAAAAGGAACAAGTTTATTTGCTTCAGCTGTAAGTTTTCAATAGTCTCTCAGTCACAACAACCAAAACCAAAGAACATATTTTTCATTTCTTTTGGCAAAATCCATTAAAAGCAATGGGATTGAGAATGTGTAATTTGAGTAAACTCAGACTGGATTTGCAGTTCTGTTCAAACAGTTTTACTTTATTCTGTGACAGGCGAGCTCTGTAGCACTAGCAGCTGTATTGATTATGCATTTCTGAGATGCTATTTTTCAGGGGAGATGAACATTAAAATTTAACATCCTTCTTAGTTCCTTTCTTCACAAGACCACACACCATCTTCCTGATTTTTTACACAAGTAATATAAACAGAAAAAACTCTCTTCTGTAGTAGAAAAGGATAATGATGCTTTCCTACTCAGTGTGTTATTACTGTGGAGATTTCTCTGACAAACAGTAGTCACTGGTCTGTCTGATGAATAATGTGTACATCCAAAACAAGCCTAAAGAAAGTGCTTTTGTATTTTCCTAAAATTAAATATAAGAAATGCAAACTCTCTTGCAGTTCTTTTAATGTAAGCCAAAGAGAAGGCTTCAAGAGAAGAAACCATAATTTAAGAACCTGCTTTTATGTTGTAAGTTAAATCATCAGGCAGACTAATTCAATTACTCACTGTTTACTCTAAGACTATTTCTCTTACTGGACAAGCTATAAGACTAAGAGGCTAAAATATAAGAATGCAAGCAGACGTTTCCAATTCTTAAACATCAAAAACAACTGCTCTGATTGAAGAGCAGTGCTGCTAGTAAGTAATAAATTTATGAGCAAATCAATTTGTTTCTCTGAATTTCCTACAAAATTGTTTGGGTCCCCCCCCCTCCCCCAAACAATTAAACGTTGGATTCATTCCTATAACTAAATAGCCATGAGATGGTCTTTCCAAAGATGAGCATTATATTATTTTTGAATGTATGTATACATGCAATGTATATTTGGAGGAAATGATGGTTAGAAGTAATCATAAAATTTTGAGGTGATACACATATTATCGTTAGTAGGAATTACTATGTTTCTTTCCCTCTCCCCACTTGATGCAAGGAGGGGGGAAAAAAAAAGCATGACAGTCCTATAAGCTCTTTCTGTTTTTATCCAAAATCATGACATAGTTCTACTGTTTCATTTTATTGTTTGACTGAAGACTTCTCATGGCCAATCCTTTCTTCAATCACCAACTGTCATAGACCATCGAAAAAGTACTGGTTGAGCAAAGAATTCTCACTATCTCAATAAGTACTTCCATCATTGGGCCATTTAATAATCATATTAGCAAACAATCTTTGAGCAAATCAGAATGTCTGATGGCATTTAATATTAGACGTCTGCCCAGCTGTTCTGACTACCATCCCTAGTCTCCTGTAGCAGTCTGGCAACATTTGCCTGCAGGATCTCAGGAGTTATTGATCTTGTCTAGAATCAGTAAGATTATTTGTTGATCCCTCTTGATGGATCAACATATAAATGGAAATAAAAGCAACTATGGAGAGAAAAGACTGAGCACAGTCTGACTGATGTTTGCAAGAGATACCCAAAAAGCTGCAAATGCTGATGAGAAGGCCTGAGTTATTCACAACTTTTGCATAATAAAAGGAAAAAGACTGGAATTGTTTGTGTACTATGAATAGTGTTTCTAAGAACAAGTTGGAAAAATAGCATCTTTTAAGAAATGTCATTGTGAGCTGCTGACTTTGTTTTGCAGTTGTTGGTTTGAAGGAAACAAAAAAGGATTTTTAAAGAAAAATGGAAGAGAATTAATTTCACAGCATTTTCTTATCACACAATGATCCACTGGATCCACTGGACTGTAAAATTATCTAGCCATGCTTGCAGAAATTAAGGACAACATGCCCCCCAAGGAAAAAACCACAACTTTAAACCACTAGCAGAACTGAACCAGCTTCCAAAAACAACTAGTGTTGTTATCTTATTTAGCCTACAAAAGTAGATGACAGCCTAAGGGCTGAAGAAAACAAACAAACCAGATACATTCAGTTCTTCAGATTAATGGTTACAGATTCATGAAATGCAACAGAATTGGCCCATGATGCCAGAAGGAAGTTTGGCTTTTGTTAACTGAAGATTGACTCTGCTTCAGTCACATTGCTGCTGAAATGGTCTTCCCTGTTTACTTCACAGTTTCATCAGTTTACATGTTTTTTGTTTTTTTTTTTTTTAATTATAGTAAGATGAATTATGAGAATCCCTGCCACAGTCTAACTAATTACAAGTTGAAGAGATTATCGAAGTCAGGTGGCTGAACAAGCAACTGAGTGGAGAACATCACAGATGTACATAAACATAAAAACCGAATTCTTCAGAATATCCTAACTACCTCTTGACCTCTTACATCTTATGCATTAATAGAAAATTAATTAGTAAGATAATAACAAGATAAAATAAGGGGGAATGGTTTCAAGCTCGAGGAGGTAAGGTTTAGATTGGGTGTCAGGGAGAAGTACTTTACAGAGAGAGCAGAACAGGCTGCCAGAGAGGTTGTGGATGCTCTGCCCCAGGAAGCGTTCAAGGCCAGGTTGGATAGGGCAACCTGATCTAGTACCCGATCTAGAGGTTGGTGGCCCTGCCTGTGCAGGAGGGTTGAAACTTCATGATTCTTGGGGTCCCTTCCAACCCAAGCCAGTCTATGATTGTGTGATAACTAACCAGATAACAGCTGTGGCAATACTAAACTAAAATATTTATTTACAAAAGACTTCTAATGTAAACAGTGAGCTAAGGAACTTAAATCTCCTGTTTAAATATATTCTACAGTATTTTCATTGAGGAAAGCAACACTGGCACTAATATTACTCCTCTCTTTAACCCTTCAAGTCTTCACAGGAGTGATTTTATTCACCCTCTTCTCAGTTTCTGGCTTGAGAAAGTTTGCAAATTGCCCATTTCTGTGGATTTTATATATTATATTTTCTGATTCAAGGAATCGTAGCTCCTTTTAGGGTTGATCACCTGCCAAATACCAAAATTCCCCTGTGGCATCAATTGCACAGGAAGTGGCTCAGGATTTTTCATGTGAACATCTTTTCAAGTTACTACTCAATCATTTGCACATAGGATGCAAATACAGTCTGTGTATGGCAGAGAAAACTTTTGGCAAATAGAGACAGGAACTGGGTTCATTTATCAACCACAAAATTTATCAATATTACTCAATGGTTGCATTTGTCACAAACACATGGCACACAAATAGCATGTGGATTCCTGCAGTTTCTAAAAGTAAAAACCCCTCCTTCATTTTCCTTACAAACGTTTCAGATTTCTGTTGTTTGGAAAGCATGATCTTGACAAAAACAAACAAAGAGCCCAAAGCCAGGCCAATTAGCACTTCCCATAAATTGATCCCAAGAGTTTATGCCAATGAGCATAAAGCCAACGAGCCTTGTTTGCATCGGCAAGATGTATTGCCAAATCCAAAGGAGGCTAAAAGTATATCTGTCTTCTGTATCAAATATGCCATTATCTGTACCTATTGTTAGATGCATAAAGAACATGCAAAAACAGCAATAATGTCTGCTTCTGATGTGAGGCATTCAATTTTCTCAATGATCTTCAGTTAACTTGAAGTCCCAGAACTTGCATGTGGCAGAGAATGTGGTGTTTTGCAATGAATCTCTAATCTGATTATTCAAATAGCCGATTTCTTAGAATCATAGAATCCCTAGAGTTGGAAGGGATCTTTAAAGAGCATCTAGTCTAACTCCTCTGCAATGAACAGGGACACACACAGCTAGATCACTCACTACCATTTCAGTCGCTGAATAGTCAACCCATCATATCCACGTCTTTCCAACTTGGAGAAAAGGATGTACCCGAAGGGTATTTCTAGTTCCTGGAGGGAGTCTACAGGAAAGTTAAGGAGGGACTTGTTAGAAGAGCATGTAGAGACAGGACAAGGGGAAATGGTTTTAAAGTGGAAGAGGATAGATTTAGACTACATGGTCAAACAGGAATTTGATTTGTTTAACCTATTCCTGGATTGTGGTGCTTACTAGAACATCTTCCCAGAATCTCTCAACAAATGCCATGACATCCTAGGGTAAATGCAAGTCTTCTACTGCAAAGAACTGTTTCTTTTCGTAAAGTTTGGCAAGAATAGGAAGTACAACTGTAGTTTCTCCCCAGGATAGTTGCAGTTTTCAGAAGTACTCTTCACGTGCAATATTGCCAGACAAAAGAAATCATCTTTTCTCAGAAGACCTCTCCAACATATAACTGTATTCCTTGGTCCAATCCCATGAGCTCATGTAAAAAGACTAAGGCTGTAACAAATACTGATCCATTTCACTAATTTCTCTCTCTTTTCTTTTCTTTTTTCTTTTTTTGAGGAACATTTCCCAATTTTACAATATAATTCAATTTCTTTAATATAAGTAACTTTTCACAAAAAGATACAAAAGTAGAAGGAGTAATTGAGAAAGTCAGATTTGGAAATCTGATGGAACACCTTAATATTTTCCTGTAGAATGAAAACTAGAGACATCTGCTAGTTATACTTTTATCTTCACTGAGCTAATAAGGAGAGGGGGCCTACTTAACTCCAAACTTAATGAAAAGTAAACTCCAGATCAGTCAGTCAGTGGAGGCAGAACACAAAATGGGATCTTAGCTAATCATATTATTATTAATAATAATAATAATATATAATAATCAAAATAGCTAAGCATTCTGAAATATAGAGATGAAGAAATGAAGCATGTCCAGAAGAAAATGAAGATGCATGGTATTTTTCCTTTTTTCTTTTTTTTTTGGGGGGGGAGGGGAGAGGGGAGGGGTGAAATCAGTTAAACGGTTCAATACAATTTCTTACTTATTACTTTTGAGCTATGTAACCGAACTTTTATAATACATTCACAGAGAGAATTAAATTTTCCATATTTCTGACGTAGCCTAGATTAAAGGAGGGTAAGTTAATTCTCCTCTATTGCCTCTGTCAGCATCAGCTGAGATACTTCAACGTCGCTTTCATTTACAGAAATAAGACAGATTTTTGATTGTAAGCTTATGTACTTATGACTTGATTCTTCAGATAAAAATAGTGTGTTTGCAACAATGCCAACACCGCTTGCAACTAGCTCCACAGAGCCAGGAGTATTGTATTTAACCACATGTTGTAAGTTTTCTTAATTAAATTTCCAGAGCAGGACAATCATACTAATTCTTCAGACAATATGATTTTATTCTTCTTTTACTCAGCTTTATTATTAAAATTGCATTTGTTGCTGCATTCAGAACTGAATACTGAGATAAGTGAAAGACTGCAAATTTCTTTGCAGATACATGGTCTGTGGACAGAGTGTTAATAGCATATCACACAAACAATTACTCTTCTGGATCTATCTAGAACTGTTACTCAAAAGGAAAGCACCCACGCTACTACTACTTTCAGACATGTCCCTCTTCAACTGTTCTGCAGAACCGCAAACAAGTGAAACTATGGGAATTGGTTGAGAGCCAAGTCCTCTGAACAAACAAACTAGCTCACTGTCAGTTCTATTTAATAGCATAACTCAGGTGTTCATGTCAACCACACCAGCTGTTACAATCAGATATTACTTAGCTCTCATTATCATCCATTCTCCCGTTTAACAGTTTACTACCTTTAGCATCCAGCTATGGTAAGTCTGGAAGTAAGCAGGAATTTTTGTTTAAATCAGTGAAATGAGCAAAAAAGTGTTTGCTTACTTATTTTTGAAGTCATTGAACGAATGCAAAGACCTTTCAAATAAGTTTGTCATTAGGAAAACCATGTTGTTTTCTTTTTTCCAAAAGAACTCTCCAAGTACACAATGTACTTCTAGTTGTGCAAAAGAAAATCCATTAAATGTGTTAAAGAATAAACATACAGGTCAGTTCTAAACTCATGTTTTTCAGACCCAAATCAGGGCTCCTGGTTTCTTTCTCTTCCTGGTAGAGGTTTACAAATGGCAGCTGAAACAGGTTTTCACCACAGCTGCTTTGCCCTTCCTGCCCTGGGAATCACTGCTGTGAGTATTCATGTTAATGACAAACAGCTCAAAGGAAATTGTACTTATGTTGAACTTCAGCAGTTAACAATTTACTGAACTGATGTGCGTTGCCACTGTTTTCACTTTACGTCAGTACAGTATATGAAAGTGTTTATTATAATGTACAAAAATTGTTGGTGATGATAGTAGATTGCTTGCCAGATGAATAGATTGCAGAGTTTCCACAAGGCTTCATTTGGATAGGCTTTCCCTGTCAAAGTATGTATCAATAATTCCGGAGCAGGGAGAGAAAGAAGATTAAGTATGAAAGTGAAAAGGAGCATCTATATTACAGTTCTTTGAAACGTCCTCAGCATTTTGTGTGCTGCTATCTAGAGAGATTGGGTTGCATAGAGCAGCTAAGCAAGTAGCATTGGGAAAAAGGTGGGAGAATATCAGGAATGAGGAAGCTTTCAGAGTATAGGAAACCTATTAAATTGAGATGGGTTTATGATCAATAGTCATGGTTATTAATAGCAGGAACTTGAGACAGAAATGGAAGACTGAAGAGCAGTCAGCTTGGAACAACAGAAGAGTAGTCTAAGAGGACAAAATCTGCAAGAGGTCATCTGCAAAATACAAGCCCATAGGGATTCTGTAGTACGTTCTGATGCAGCTAGCAAAGAAAAATCAGTATTAGGACTATTATTAAAGGTGATGAAGAGACTGAAATACTAAAGGAGATTATAGACAGTAAGACAGTATAGACAGATAATGGTGACTTTAAATCCTCCTTTGTCCACGAGCAGACCGTTAAGTACTTCATCAGGGCAGATATAAACCACATTTCTATACACTCTAATGATGACTTCTTGCAGAAACTCAGAGGTTATAAGACAAAGAGTAGCTCTTGACTTAGTTTGACATTCTGCTAACTGATGCTTCACACACCAATTCAACACCCTATTATAAACAAAAGGTTCATTTTGGTACTACTCAAGTTTTGAAAGAGAAAATCTGTTTGCACTAGGAATCACTCTTGAAGAGATTCTTAAAAAAGTAACCCTAATGCACCATTCCATTATTGGCATTGAACTAGATAACCTCTTCTAGTCCCTTCCAAGCTGAATGACTCCAGGATTCTACAAAATTTAAAAGAAATTCATAATGAAAACAAACCACCAAGATCATTTCAGAGCACTAAAGGAACTAAAATGTGACACCACTGAAATATTGATATACATACTGATGCATCACTTATAGTAGCAGCAGATGGATGGGAAGTAGCAAACATAACCCAAATCTTAAAACAACGCTGAAGAAAATGACATGCAATAGAAGTCTTCTACTTTCTACTAAACAGGGAGTTATATTGCTGGTATACATAAGAGGAACAGTCCTCTTGTTAATTAATGTCAAGTTAAGTGAAAGGAATCAGAACATAAAACATGGTAAATTCTCATACTGGTGAGATAAGATCCCCAAGGGATCTATACTAAAACATTATCTGACTGGCAGAAACAGATACCTTTGTATAGGTGGAAAGCTTAATCCTCCTGCTACTAAGACTGGTAAATCATGAATTATATGTTGATGGTTTTTTTTTGTTTGTTTTTTTAAATGGAATTTAAATATTCTCCATGAGGTGGCCCATCTATACCAGAAGGAGACCCAGATAAAATAGTTACAGTTAAATGGTAGAGTGTCAAAGTGTTGTATTAAGTCAGCAACTTTTGAGGCCAGCCTGACAAAAGCAACTCTGAATCAAAAGAATCTCTATCCCTATCCTGCCAGAGTAGTTAAAAATCTGTCACATTTCTACTTCATGTCACGGAGAAAAATGGCAATATAAACATCAAGTTGATCAGTATCAACTTTATTTTATCTTTCTCCAGTGAAGACAACTGCCTTTACTCCCAGAAAAGAGGATATATTATGCAGGAAGAACAGATACTGAGTCCAAAATATTTTAAATTAAAACAAAACAACAAACAAACAAACCAACCAACAACCAACCAAAGTTCCAAACAATTAGTCATCCCATTCAGAAAACAGAAAATCTTCAAAGGAATCTGGGAATTTACCAGCTGGATCTAAAACTCCTATGCTCCTTATTCATTTTAGAGCATGGTGGATTTACTTAAGTAGTTAGGACTTACAGATTGTTACAAAACATACAATATGTTGCAGCTTTGGATCATTACCCATGGGAATGTAATTTAGAAGAATGATAATTATTATAATGGGCTCAAAATTATTTCTGCCGCTTCTTCCAACAAAACATAGACTTCTTAAATTAAGATATTCATAAGTGAGTTTTAAATAGTTAAATGAGCTTTTAACTGAGAAAGTTTAATTCACTGAACAACCTGCATGCAAGTGCTTCCATTCCCTTATGAATGCCCATTGACATAATAGATTAAAGAATGATGTGGGAGCAACCAGACTCTGGTAACATCAGTCCTTACTGCGCCTGTCGGCAGCACCAGAGGAGAACTGACCCAACAATGGGAAACTACACACTGTTGGATGGTTTGTCTGCCATCAGAGTAGCTGCACCCAGCTCTTCCCACATGCAGCAGCTGGTTATTGCTTTGGTATCTTAGACTTAAGAGGCAAATCAAGAAGTCTCTCCACATCTGATAAAGGCAGAGGATTTTTAAGAGATACGTGAGGAAGCACACTGAGTTACTCTCCCTAAGTCACTATGACAACTATTATTTAGGAACATTATTCTGCATCAGATAGGAGATTTCTACCAGAGTAAAGAAAAACACTGGCTTGGACAGTGTCTTTCCCACACTGCAAGGACTCAGGATTCTCCCCAATCATAGCTATCAGCTTTGTGTTTTGCTTTTGTTAACTACTAGAATAATTATTAGAATAGGCATTATCACTAACATTCCATTGCAAAATGTTCCACTTAATAATGAATTATGTGAAATAACTTTTTTGTTCTAAATGCTTCCTCATTTCATTTGTACAGTAGTTTTATTTGAATTTCAGTGCTGCTATAAATCCAGACCCAGAGATGATAGTAAAACTAGCTTGTAAAAGTGAAGGAATAGTTGAGAAGCAATGACTATGTGCTATTTGGGAGAAACAATACGCACTGATTGAAAATGAGATTGCACATTAACAGAAACAAGATATAAACCATCAACATATAAATGAAATCAACAGCACTGATGACAAATGGCTCAAGCATTTCTTGGCAGACAGTTGCCATTTTATTTAAAGGTTCACACGCAGTCCTCCACCAACTCTTGTCTGCCAAGAAATATTCTCTGTTTCTGTCACAACCAGTTAATTAAAACATACTGGAAACGCTCCCATCGCGAGGAAGCTGGAGCTTGCCATCAGTCCTCCTGTCAGCCTCCTCTTCTCTGGGCTGAACAGGGGACCTCAGCTATAGGTCTTGGCCTCCAGACCCTTCTGCATTTTTTTGTCCTTCTTTGCATGCTAATATTTTCATGTCCTTCTTACACTGTGCTGCTCAAGCTCTTTCCTCTGCTGTCTACATGAGTCAGACTTCATCCTTGAACTTCTGCTCATGCAAGGGGTTTCTCATAGTGAGAGAGAAAAGAATATCTCATCACAGATGCTGCACAATAAAGAGACTGGTTAGAGCTCTCCAGGAAGGGGGCAGATTATAACGTTCTAGTAAGTTTTTGGTCACTCCTTAGCAGCTGCATGGGTTCACCCTATGAAATTCTCTCAGCAGAGCTGGAAACACTTAATCCATCTTTCCTTTATTCTACAGTCCTTGTATTGACTAATCTAAGCAAAGGTGCTTTTCTAAGCAAATCATCATCTCTTTAGAAAAAGCTTCCTTCACAGAATCATTTGAGTTGGAAGAACTTTCAATTCTGCAAACACCCTTAGGTATGCTTATTTCTGGCTGCCAAGTTATTGTACAAGAACAAATGATTTCCTTCAAGAGCCAGAGAAGTAACATTAAGTAAGACAATGTGTAGTAAAGGCGAAGAAGTCAGCTAAACCACCTCTGTTTTGTTTTTTTTTTCATTAAGAGTAAATTTGAAATGAGTCTAAATGCACATTTTTTCTCAGCAAATTTTAAAAGCTAAAATATAAACAATAGTATATTTTAAGATATCAGTTTGTTTTCAGTATAACTTAAATCCAGAATAGGATCATGAGAAACAAATAGTAAGCTTTTTTTAGGCAATATTGTCAGCAAAAAAAATGTCTCCTCGTAACTACTTTGTCTTAATTAGATTACCCAATAGTACCTGCTTAGATAACTTTTATCACTATTTTAAACTTTATGGTGTTTGGTTTTTTTTTTTTTTTAATTTAATATTATTTAATGTAATGGGCTCAAAATACATCTTTGCCTAATATGTGAGAGAATTTTGCGGATGACCAAAAATTATACATCTTTAGGCTTTTACGGAGTTATTGCCAATAATTGATTCTTCATAGGGAGCCTACTTTAGCAGGGGTGTTTGACTCAGTGATCTCTCAAGATTCCTTCCAACTCCTGCAATTCTTTGATTCTGTGATTTGGATTTAATGAAATCCCAAGACAAATTCAACTAACAGATAAAGAGTTTTCACTCATGTTAATCCTGCAGTAAAACATTAGTATAATCCACAGACAAGGAACAAGAAATTACACTAGTAAGATTAAAGACTTGTTAAGTGCCAAACTAAAATTTTTAAATATTATAATTCCTGTCACTTAGTATAGCCTTCACTAAATATGTTACAGAAATAACTGTATGTTAGACAAAAAGTGCTTCTTAATCTTCTCTAGAAGCCATGAGAATTGTCAAAAGACCTATAAAACTATTTATAAGACGACAATAGAAATTAATGGGATATTAATGCTTTAAAGACTTTCACATGTAAGTATACATAAGCATAAGATTCGATGCTTCCAGTTTCAGGAAAGCCAACAGCTTTGTCAGGGATATAATTGATATGAGCTGAAGAACATGCTCCTAAATGATTTGTGAAGCAGATAAACTATGTGCCAAATCTACCACTTCCACAGCATAGTAGCATAGAGGCTAACACTGGGTTTCAATGCAAAGCCCAGTAGGTACATACTTAGGATGGTTTCAACTGAGGAAAAACATTAACACTTACACAAAGTAAAAGCTTAAAAACTTTTATACAGGTTAACAGTAATAGAAGCAGTAAGAGCCACTGGATAGGTCTTTAACACATAGGTAATATTTTCAAAGGTCTAAATAAGTTTAACTCCAATAAATAAAACAGGTTGCTAGTCTGAAAGTTAGCTATCTATCAAGATGATGACATTTGAAATAAACCATATGAAAATATCTCACCTCTTCTCCTGAAAGATAGTAAGCTGAAAGTAGTCCACCAACAAAACGGATGTTCACTTCAAATACTGAAATTTCTGCATTCTGGTAAAATAGACAGACATAGAATTATTCCTTGATACTTTTTGGTAAGAAAGATTCTCTGTACTGCAATTTATACATTCTGATAATATTTACACAAAGTACTGCAGAAAAAGAATTCTTTAATTTTTTAAGTACATACACAGTCATTGAACCAGAACAGTAGATAGAAAAACACAAAATACTTAGGAAAAGTCAACGTTATAACTTACAGCATTTTAAAGTGCTTCCTTCTCTTCTTCAATAAAATATCATCTCAATTATTCTCATTCAGTTTATCTTTTCCTCTTTTCCACTTAGATATGAGTCACTATAAATCCACATAAGTGAGCACTTCCAGTGACTACAGGCAACTCAGAACTCACACACAAAATATTCTCTCAGATCATCCGTCCCACGCTACCTCACCTCACACCATCTTGTTTCAGACATCATATGAGAAGTTCTTGGTCGGGATGTTGTTATCAAGAATATTTCTACCTCATTCTAAATGCAGATTATTCTAAATTGGGACTTGTAGGTTATGTGAAAATGAGTTAATTATCTGTAATCATGGCATCAATTCACTATGAAGGAGATCATCTTTCACTGCGATAAAGACTGTCCTTACCAAGCTGGCTTGGTCTTTACCAATTACACAAACTGCTTTGTTGTTACTTAGCAGTAGAGATTCAGCCATTACCTCACTCGAAAAGCAGATGCTTGCCTGCCTTTTAAAATATAAATCTAAAGGAAGATTCTCATTCTTATGATCACTACCTTATCCTATTCTTAACTAAATCAATTCTAGTTCTAAATCAGTGTATAACATACAATGTGAGAATAAGGGTAGTATGCTTATATCATGGTTAGACTTGATGATCTTGAAGGCCTTTTCCAACCTCAGCAATTCTATGATTTGAGCCATCAAAGAGACATTTAGTTGAAAAACTAGCCTAGTGAATCTTCTTAATTTCAGCTTTTGAATGTAATACTACTTCTTATATTTTTGCATCTCTCTAGAAAACTGGCACTGTCCTTGTAAGCTTTTGGGTTCAAAAATAAGGCATTTGATGTTCATGTGTTCTGAGTTCCTTTTACTTCTATTGAGTTATTTTTCTGTTTCTATAGCTGTATTCAGTAGAAATCAAATCACCTTAGCAGATGAAAACAGCACTAAGTTACTTATTAGAAACATTTCTTCAGTTTTCAGTATGCAAGGCACTTTGTTTAAGTAAAGGTATCCAAACACATTACAAAGGGTTGTTCAGTGTCTCATCAGTTGTTAAGATACAGACTTCAAAAAAACACTCACTGACTTGCTATAATGTTTGTACACTTATCCTTAAGTGGATAGCTTCTCCTTTAAGATCACTTGCGCAGCTCTTCCTTTAAAAATTGAGAATATAATTTAATTAATAGAATCCCTCTGAATTATATATAATTCATATTGTGTATGTATGCACACACACATACATTGTTCATTTTTGTTATACACACAAGTAAAATTCAAATAATCAAAGTCACATAGCTCTGCCCAAAGAAAGCACACAGTTGACATCACATATTGAGGCTGCCAACTGAGGAGGTTTTTCTAGTGTACAAGTCTGGTCAGAAGGATTTTTTTCCTTGTTTATCTATCTTAAAGGTACTAAAGCTCTGCAGATTCTCCACATTTACTCCTTTCACAATATTTGTCTACTTACACTCTTTGGACTTAATTTGTAGTACAAAAATTTATCTCATATTTCCACTTCGAAGTATCCACTCTGTCAGTGAATCCAGCAAGATGTAGAATGAAACACTTTTAAACAAGCATTCAGTTCAGCTTTAACTAGTGCAAAATTTCTATGCTTTTTTTTTTTTAATATTCATATCAAAGTACATGGTTAACTTGGGGATATAAATACAAAAAATATTTAAATCCTCTAGAAATCTGAACTAATTAGTACAGCTGTTCAGCTACTAAGCCAGCTACCTATATAAGAACATAAATAAGGGTGTTTATGTTAATGAAATCCAGTGCAGAAAATAGCTTGTATAGAGCTGGTCTAACTTTAAAAAGGCTGTTCAAAATAAATGATGATTAAAAGTGTGGCAGGGACAGCTCTTCCTTGGACCTTGAGCTACTCTTAGGTATCCCTTCAAGAAACTCCTACGATTTGTATTTTGCTTGAGAAAATGTTTCAGAAATTAGTATTCTTTCCATTACAATCCTGAGATTCAGCACAGGCGAAAAACTCTTCTTCGATGTGGGAAATCCGAAGCTATAAAGAGGCAGGTATTAGACAAGGGAATGAGTTCATGAGATCTCTCAGATTGTTCCATTTCCTACAAGAACTGAATAAAATTAATGTCTGATTTGATTAAGTGATACATGAGCTGAGTATTTTGTCTCCAGAACCCTACATTCTACCTTTCTGGATGTATATGGCCATTTAAGTCAGAGTTATTGTGATCTTTCAAGGAACACAAAGGACCATTAGGAAAAGGTTAGTATATACACTGACATCTGCTTCTAGAATTCAGATATAGACAAAAAGAACACTTTGAAGTAATTCTTATATAATCTAAGTTGGAAGGGATCATGGATCCAACACCCAGCTTCTCCCAGGATCACCCAAAATTCAAGCCCTGCATCTGAGATCACTGTTCAAGCGCTTATTGAACTCTAGCAGCTTGGGGCCATGACCCCAGGGAGTCTTTGCCAGTGCCCAACCACACTCTCAGTGGAGAAACTTTTCCTAATATCCAGACTGAACTTCCCGTGACACAGCAATGTGAATAAAGATTTTACTATTGAACCTCAAAGATTGACTGCACTGTAATCCTGTACGTTTGCTGAAGTGCTGATCTTACAAGACATTTCTTGAAACTTATCATTCTTTTAACGTTTACAGTTTTCTAATACTTCACTTGCACACATCCTCAACCCTCTGTTCAAAATCCTCATGTGAAACCTTTACACAAGATGCTGAAGCATACATAATGAATGAAGTGGACAGACATTTCATGAATGGAAGATTTGAAAGCTGTTATGTTTCATAAGATAGTTATTCTAAAACTCATTATACCAGGCTAGTAGTATACCTGGAAATCACAGAGATTACAGTAATTTGCAAAACGGTCAGAGGTTGCGTATTTTCATATCAAAGAAACACTTAACTCTAAATGGAATGCTCACATGAAAAAGTAGCCTATTGAGAAAAGTGAACTTGTCTGAATTTTACTGCTATATCAACTTCATCTTTTATTCTTTTTTTTTTTTACGCTTAAAATGCTACAACCCTAAGCATCACTCTGTTCATGTTTTTAATCATAATTCACATACAGTATGCAGGAATGCACAAGTCTGTATACTTCTACTCAGAAGTCAAATCCCAAATAATGAATACTATTTTTTACTTTGCTTTCAGATCCAGATGCAGACAAATAACTGCTGAACAGCTTAACAGTACTATAATATATAAGTAAAAAAAAAACCAATACAACACTATCTTCATCTTCCAAGGTTTTTACTTTTTTTCCATCAGCTGAAGAAACCAGAAATTATTTTAAGTTTAGACTTCTCCTTCAAACCTTCCTTGTATCACTGCATAGCTAGTATGGGAAAAGTTTCAATTAATTCTATTATATCTAATAGGACTTCTGTAAGGAGCAGTAACTGGACATATTTATTTTAAAATGACTGTGATGTTCCTTTCTATGATCATAGATGTGGAAGTTGGCACTGACAATTAGATAGATATAATTTCTAATTTCACAGCCTTTTCATGAGTATCCTCATTTAGACTACATGATTGCGTATTGTGTAAGACAATATCTGATATACCTTTGTCAGTGCACATCTGCTTATCTCTCACTGTTACTATGCAGATTCATCTTGCTCTAGCTGCTCTCCTTTTACAAAGTATTCTGAAAATACGTAGATGCTTGAGAGAGTGACAGGTGTCTGACATCAGTGGACAAATAGAAGGCAACCAAAATCATCTACCTGGAATTGTGAGGCTTTTGACATGGTCCCCCACTATATCCTTACCTCAAAATTGGAGATACAGATTTGAGGGGCGGACTATTTGGTAGATAAGGAATTGGTTGAAAGGTCATAGACAGAGGGTTGTGGTGAATGGCAACATCACAGGCCTCCATCCGGAAATGAGTGGTGTCCCCCAGGTGTCTGTCTTGGCACTGGTACTTTCCAATATATTCATCAAAAGCATTGATAATGGGCTTGAGTGCACCCTCAGCAAGCTTGTCAATGACACCAAACTGAGCATGCAGTTTACACGTTAGAAGGAAGTGAAGCCATCCAGAGGGACCTTGATAAACTGAACAGAAGCCAGCACTGAGCTATTGCAGCTCAGAAGGCCAATGGTATCCTGGGCACCATCAGAAGGGGATGGCCAACAGGGATGGGGAGGTGATTGTCCCTCTCTACTCTGCCCTCATGAGACCCCATCTAGAGTACTGCATCCATGTCGGGGTCCCCAATACAGGAAGGATGTGGGAGTTTGGAAAGGGTCCAGAGGAGTGCCACAGAAATACTCAGAAAGCTGGAATATGTCCTCTATGAGGACAGGATGAGGGAGCTGGGCTTGTTCAGCCTGGAGAAGAGAAGGGTGCAAGGAGACCTCATTGCAGCCTTCCAGTGTTTAAAAGGGGATTATAAACAGGAGAAGAATCAACTTTTTACAAGGGTAGATAATGGCAGAACAAGGGGAAATGGTTTTAAGTTGAAGGAGGGAAGATTTAGATAGGATATTAGGGGGAAGTTCTTTAAGGAGAGAGTGGTGAGGTGCTGGAACAGGCTGCCCACAGAGGCTGTGGATGGTCAGAGGACCCCTGTCCGAGGTGTTCAAGACCAGGATGAATGGGGCTCTGGGTGGCCCTGCCTGTGGCAGGGGAGTTGGAACTCAGTGATCCTTGATGTCCCTTCTGACCCAAGCCATTCTATAATTCTATGATAATAGAGTATTTTTATTTTTATGTCATTTTTATCTCATACTTTTATGTTAATTGAAGTATGAGAGTAATTTGGGCTTTCATTTTACGCTTGATAAATATTTGATCATTCACTTTTTGATCTTCTGATTGTAAATGGAATAGCCTTAAGTACTATCCAAAATTCAAGGAAACTGTAACTACTCCTTACCATATGTTTGGAGAAAAACAATACAAGTAACCATATGTATCCATTAAATGGTATAGGAGCAAAAGATGACAGCTTCATAGAAATTCATGTTTTCTTGATTAGATTCTAAAGACAACAATATTTACTGACAAAGAGATGTAACCTCCTTTATATTGCTGGCTAAAATAAACCAAATCTATTTACATATGGTGGAGAACGCTTGTTCTCAAACTCAGGCAAATAGAATCATGGAATCATATAATTGTTTGAGTTAGAAGGGATATTTAAAGGCTGTTTAGTTCAGCCCCCTTGCAATGAACAGGGACACCTACAGTTAGGCTGCTTAGAGGCTGGTGCAGCCCAATCTTGAGTGTTGCCAAGGATGGGCAATTCACCAACTCTCTGGACAACCTGTTCCAGTGTTTCACTATTCTTACAGTAAATTTTTTTTCTTGTATCTTAGAACCAGTTTCTCCGTTGCTTTCATTGCCTCATTATCTTAAGATTTCAACTGTGCTGCAGTGTTGTCAGCACATCTCAGGGTAGCAGGTTGAGAGCCCCCACTAGCATCCAGTCCTTCTAACCTAGCTATGTTATCACACATCTAAGTAAATAAGGAAGTCTCCATAATCTAAGAATGAAACAGCTGAGCATACCATATTTTGTCTTGGTAAGGAGAAACGTTGAAATAAGTTTTTTAAGCAAGAGAAGAAACCAGTTCAGTACTCAGACATACCACAAGAAGCCACAGTACCTGACAAGCTTAACTAGCAAGATTATTAGCTTAACTCATTTTAAAGAAAGGGAACCTGACTGTACCTCAGGAAGCTTCAAAAAACAGCAAAAGTTACCAGACAGAAAAAGAGAGAAAAAAAAAATCCAAGGTGCTACATTAGTTAGCGTTACTCTGCATTTCCATTTTACTTGCAAACTTGTGACAGATCAACTTGATCTTAGCTGCATCTCACTACCTCATTTCCATCACTTTGGTAAGCCTACAACCAGCACAGTTCTGAAACTTCAGCCAGCTGTTTTTGAGTTTAATGCTGATGGCACTGTACATACAAAAACTGCTAATTGTGAGATGGGCTCTCCTGAAGCCTTCTCTTACACAACTGCTCCAGCTTCCTAAAGTCCAGTACTGGACCTATCCTCTGGACCATTTCCATAGCATATCTTTCTCCTGAAAATCTTTCTCTCCACAAAGTTATAGATCAAAACCAAGATAATTTTTATCTATGTTTCCTCACTTATAACACAACAATTGAAATAAAATTTTATTTATCTAGCATCAGCTTCCACCTGGCACTCACTGGCACTGGTAGTTGCTCTGTCACTCACAGTTCAACTAAGGAAATTACTGTATACCTTTATGTGGGTGAATATATTCACAATAATCAGGGCACCTTAATTTATATTTGTTAAATAACTCACTCTCTTGTTTTTCATAAAGGCCCAAATAAGGCTTCAATCCTACCAACAATTTATTTCAGTCTTTGTCATTGGACAGATTAATTCCCAGCCTTTTTTTCCCCATTCAGTTCTCCTGTCCTTATGTCATCATGTGTAATAAAATTTTGGTCATCTCATGTGCATTTCCATATACTATTCCTATGTACAAGGAATAGTTAGTTACACACAAGCACATCCCCTCGCTGTACAAGCATCCCTCACAAACAACCTGTATCCTGCAGGTTAACAAGCCGTACAATACAACTCCAGGGACCCTGCACTGAACAATACTGAATAATGTACATAATTCTAGGCTGAAAAAATAGACTGAAAGGACCATGTTTCAAGTGAAATGAGTTGTACTTGTAGTTAAAGACTATTATTAGGTAATAATATTCCTGCACTTAAACACAAAAGTTGGGAACAACAACAAAACTTGGCATTTTCAAGCAGTCCAGAAAATGAAAAATAGACACAAAGAATACTTTAACAGCTGACATTAATCTACAGTAATTTAACAACATTCCAGTTACTTACAACTGTAGAAAAAAATGTTTAATTCATAGACCACAACTGAAATTTGGTAGCAGTTTGCACTCAGTTCCCATTCACAAGGCAAGCAATTTTAGCAACCTTTATTACAAGCATCAAAGCCTTATAACTACACAGCACGTTGTTTTAAGCTTACTGCTGTACCCTCACAACAAACTGTTAGACCTTAAACAGACACAGTATCCTGAACACTATAAGAAAAAGAACTGCATTTAATAACAAATCTGCCAACATCTCCTTTTAACCTATGAAAACAATATTTCACGATCAAAACAAAAGTCTCTTTGAAGTCTAGTGTTTAGAGTGTACTAATAAGCTATATGGCAAACTAGTGAAAAAATAGTCCAACAAAACATCTTCAAATGCTGCCTTTCTTAAGTTTCCTCACTAACCTATTATACTTGAACTCCATTTACTTACATCTCCCACACATGTTTTTTGTTTCTTTTTAAGAAGGAAAGCTATCTTGTATTAGGAATATTTTTTATTTTCTCATTTAAAGGGAAAGGGAAAAAAAAAAATGAAGTGCAAAAAATCCATTTGTCTCCAAAAGAGAACTTCAGATTATGGACTGTAAAAAATAATTATTCCTCAGTCATAATATCTACAGTTTCAGCACAATAGGCTTAAAATTTGTAAATGCTGAAATTTGAAATAAACAGTTTGCATTCTAAATCTTTGTCTTATTACTGACTTCCATGATACAGAACTTCTGAACTAAACATAAATGCACAAAGCATTAATTAAATGTAAGTAATATTTGGTATTCTGGAATCTTGGAAAAGGAGTGTGTTAATGTGCACATGGCAGCAGAGATGTATGTAATTTCAAGTTTTTGTACTTCTTAAACATTTTTCTAGTTGCCAAAAGTAGGCATACTATAAAGCAAAGCCTTCAAGCTTCAAGGTGGTTTATAAGATCAGATAGTGATCGACCTCTGTAAACAGCTTTGCTTAAGACTGCTGGCAGGACAGAAGCTTTAATTTATCCGTTCCATTTTAACTATTCCCTTCTCTTTAAGCAGTTCCCCAATTCAGTAAAGAATAAAAAGTTCTTAATACTTTTCCCACAGCACAGCATCAGCTCTTTTCTAAGGAGATGTGCCCTGTGAAGCTCAGAAGGAAAGGTATTCTTGATGAGATAGATAATGCACAACAACTCGGTGTTCACACAAAACGTTAATTAGAGTCAAATTATATCCACGTAGTTAGATCTACTGCATAGACCTCTATCGCTTCCATCCAAGTAAGCAATCATAACTTTCTGCCATCTTCCATTTTGGCCAAAATAGAGTGAGATGAGGCAAACATAGCAAAGTCCTCTAAAATAAACAGCAAGGAAGTTATTTTAGTCAGGATTCAAATTCAGCTTTGAGAAATTTTCTAGTACAGGAAACAATTTTTCTCTTTGCCCAAACAAGCTCATTTTTTTTTCCTGCTCCACACCTTTTCTCTGTTCTGGTCCTGCCTCATTTCACCCACTTTAGAATGCTAAAGGTCAAGGCATGAATCTAAGCATTGTTCAACATCACATTTCATTGTTAGCATTTTCTGGTCAGATTTTGGTCCCTGTTGTTCCAGCTGAGGCATGACCGAGGACATAGTATATGTCAAAGACCATTCCCAATACATAGTATTGGCAAGTTCATCTTTCTGAGGGGAAAGTTCAGCGTGGCTAGAGAGCACTTAAATGAAGTGTGGAGGCTGAGCTACCCTCCCTTCCCCAAAACTTTAGTCTAATTTCATCTTCTGCATCCAGTTAGTTACAGACCTCTTCCATCTTTCTATCATAACAGAGAGGAGGAACAAAAGCAAGCCTCCAGCTCCGAGCCTTCCCCATGATACTCCTGCTTGTTCCTCTGCCTCACCACTCAGAACAGGAAGACAGATCTGCTAGCCTCTCCTCCTAAAGAAGATTGAGTATTCAGGTACAGAAGTGAAGTGCCACCAATTCTAGTCCTTAGCAGTTCCTAGACCTCCAGTGCTGTGCCAAACAGCCAAGCTCCTCCACCACTACTTACTGGCTCCTGAACCCTTCATATGTTTTATTGAGACTTCTCTTGTAATCTCTTTTCCCAAGGCTGAGTTCATTTTGCTTCACTGAAGTCTGACAGCCTTTCTTCCCTGGTATGAAGTAGAAGTTGGCTGTTGATAGAAAAACTCTTACAGAAAGCTGAGTGCACTGTTTGTGTGCATGCCCTAAAGCAAATAGGGAAAAATAAGAACACAAGCACACAATTGTGTAGTTATAGATAGGAAATGGTCAAGTTCCCTAGTGGTCCTGTAAAATATAGCATCTTTTTTTTCCTCAGTTGTAGCATGTGCTGAGGTCAGAGGATATCCTCAACTTTATTAACTGAAGATTAAAGACATATACCCACCCATGTGAAGCTATTTAATAGAAAACATAGCACACCTATACGATGCAAACGCCATGGATTCATCCACTGCTAAATGCCAAATATTTCTAAAAGTCTGAGTATATCTATATTTCTTAAAATATCAACAGAACAAGAGCATGCAAATTCCTAAAGATCCATTTTGCTTGACTGAAACTTCAGCAAGGTATCAAGTACAAAGGATTTCAGTAGTTATGTGCATAGATACTGAGCACTGCATTGTGTAGATATCTCAGTTTCAAAAACAAAGGGCTAACAGCTCTAGTTCTAATGAAAACAGCCTCAATTTATTGTACTCCACAATAACGTTGCTTCCAAACAAGTTCAGTCACAAGTTTATCAAGAAGGGTGGTATTTACTCATCCAGAATTTTCTTCCTAGATTGAAACTTGTGTATCTTTCTCAAGAAAGGAAACAGAGAAGCCAGGAAATTTATTGAATGGAGGAGCTGAAATCTAATGTGAAGTAATGATGCCAGTTCCCACTATGACATCTTTATTCTAAAAATCCTTCTGTGCAAATAAACTAATGGCTACATTACAAAGTGAAATTTGGAAACTTTTACGACCACATAATGAGAATGATATATTGCTAGGTAAATGGTTCAAGACATACACCGAGTATCTGAAGCATTATTAATTTTTAGAGAAGATAGCTTCCATTATCCAGCTGCATTGCACTAGAATACAAACAAAAGATTCTTCCACAGATTACACTCAGTGATTTTTTTAAAGAACATCTTAAAGATTTAGAAAGAACAGTTCAAAGATGTAATGTATAGAAAATCTAATCCTATTTATACAAATTAAGGTCAAATAAGATCATCCTTAAATGCCAATTAAATAGTCATTACCTAGGAAATGACCAGAAACATTAAGAAAATGTTTTATAATATTTCTAATAAATAGCTTTTAAAGCTAGGTCTGTGTGTCAGTTACTAAAAACCAAATCAATTTCATAGGAAAAGGGCTTATGAAACACTCATGAGTAATAATATACAAAATATTAAAGCAGAAAATGTTTCATAATGCCTGAAACATGGCTATGCTATCACTTTAAATACTCAAAAAGAAAAAGGCTGTGTACTTTGCATTAAGTAATTTCCATCTTTTTACTGTAGGACAGAGATACAAAACAGCATTTCAAATCGGAACTTAAAATGGAAAACTACACAAGTAGCTTCAGACAACTCTGTCATTAAACAAACAGATTACATGACCAATATTAAAGTTGAAAGTAATAACAATTTACTAAAGTTGGTGTTACTTGTTTTAATTTCCTCACTCTAATTTGGGAAAATTAATTTAGCTCTGTATGACTATGAAGAGTTATGAAAACACTATGCGAGCTGCTGAACTCAGGTTATTTCAGTTATTTCAGATATTTCAGTTATTTCATATACAGTTATATACAGTTATTTCAGGTACTGTTATTGATGCATAACGTTATTATCTGTAGTGTTGGTAAATCTGTTGGATTGCTACACTGACTGACCAATGTAATACAAAATTGCAGACATTTTGACAGAAATCTTATAGCTTTCACTTATTCTTCCTCAGTAATGCTTAGATTAACAGGAGGAGCAGAAATGGTAGGCAGCACCATCTATAAGAAGTCTGCAACAGAAAAAAATACCAAGACCTCTGAAAACATTAGGATTTTAATGTTATTAATGTAAATCACTTTACAGGTTTTATAACATTCCTCCAAGCAGAGCTCAGTTTTTCCTTTAAAGAGAGCTGTTATTTTCTATGATATTTTGTTCTTACATTTTTTAGTTCCTAATGTTAAGTTCAAAAGACAAATTTTACATCATAAAAATTTCTACAGAAATATTCTTACACTGAGGATATCCTAAGTGTGTTGTTCAGACATGTGATGCTACTTAGAAGCACAGTTTAATATTCTGTATTTATGTCATTAACATAAATATAAATGCACGCTAAATTGCTGCTTATATAAACTATATAATATCCTCTTATTAGCGCCTCTTTCTTAAATTGATAATTATTTCTCAAGTATGTAAGAGAAGCTAATTAAACATGACTTTTACATATTAGAAAGAGTACTTTGTTTGCAGAAAGTGTTTCCACCATGATGCACCTTAACTACAAGAGGTTTACAGAGCTCAGTGTGCTGTGCCTACAATGCTTCATTGTATTTTACTGGGACTACTCTGAGCAATGGAGCTACTCCATTATCTCTCTGCACCCAATAATTATATTACATTCTCATGCCCACAAAAAAGAAGAAAAAAAAAGGACCAAGACCAGACCTTCTCAATTTAACTGAAGTTTTATAGTTGCTCTAGCTGTTCTGTGCAAGAACATTTCAAGAATAAAAGCTTTATAAATGAACTCTCAAGTGCATACTTACCAGTTAATAGGATGATTTGTACATGCAGGTTTAATGACCTAGTGCCTCATGTGGCTAAAGCAGTTTGAGCTGAGCTGAGTTCAGTATAAGTCATGGGATTGAGCTTTACTAGAATACTCAAAGGAATTTAAATGATTATGTGCTACGCGTAGCCTTCTCTAAAAGTAAGTCTAACTTACAAAAGATTTCAAAAAGAAAAATTATTAAGTCTTTACATAGCTAATAAATAATGTTTGCATTGAAATCCTGATAATTCTATCCAAAAACATTTAAGTTTGTTGCAAATTTTACCATGATACCCTTTTTACCTTTTCCTGGCTTCAGTTCATTGCCTCCTGTCCACATAAATCTCTCAAACTGAAAAACTGCCACTATCTTAACAGTAAGTTCAATACATTCCTGTTTCTTGCTACATTTTAGCTATTGATAATCTAAATGCTGTAGCCTGATATCATACTTGCAACATTAGAATCCAGTCCTCAGTTGGTTCTTAGATACTAAACAAACCAGTAAGTATTAATCATTAACACTACTTACCACATTGAAATCTAAATTTTTTTCAACCCACTCCTTGGCTTCCTTGAATTCCTCTTTCATTTCCATGATGTACAGTGTATCAAGGGCATCCACTATTGTTGCTCCTTGAATGTTACCTGAAATAAATAAAATCAGTGATTTACTTTCCAACAGAAAGCTTTTCAGTTAAATCTAATTAATTCAAATTAATTCTAATTTCAAAATCCAGTTTTAATTAATCCAATTAAAAATGAGAAATATAGGCATTCAAGTGGGCAACTAGTAATTCACAACCTTAAATTTGATTTCCATGCTGCTACACAACATCACAATATTTAAGTAGTTCTTCCACTAAGTCTATTTTGAAGAGTAGTTCTACTGCACTGCATTTTCAGCCACGGTTTCGCATTTTTTAACACTGATAAAACCATTCACTGTAAAATACAATTCACAGAAGATAATAAATCTCATTGAGAAATGACTGATCCTGAAAAAAATAATTGTTTTGTATTTTTATACTCTATACTCAATAACACAAAGATTTAAGCAGCAGATAAGCAATGATCACGTTTCATTTAGGCTAGTCCTTTCTCAAATATCCTCTCCAAAAAAAAAATTCTCAGATATTATGCATCATCACATAGCCTGCCCATAACACCATTATGGGGTGCAAAGGTAATCACGCGTACATCTGCATTTCTCAGCTTAGAAGAGACTGCCAAATGAAGAGTTTAGAGAAAGTTCTGTGCATTTGTGCAAGTAGTGTCCTTCTGCCTCTTTCGCAGCAATGGATAATAATCAGTTTACTTCAACCCTCAAGTAAGATTGCAAAATGAAGCGCCACCCATATGTATAATACATATCAAAGTGAACATGTGTTCATGATCCTGTACTAAAAGACTGCTGTGGAAGATGGAGGAGAAAATGAACTGATCCCGAATGACATTCCCATGTTTCCTTGAAATTTATGACAACCTTCTCAAAACAGCATTTTATCTAGAAAAAGTTTTGATTCCTATTTACTGAAGACTGTACAAAATTCAGTTTGGGCAAATTTATTCAATTTGGAATTTATGAATTTAGCTCTAGCAATTTCCATAATTAATGCAAACTACTATTAAGATAATCTTCAGAGCAGACCCTAGACACAGAAGTAACCATTTATACCTGCAAAATAATTTAGGTTGCAAAACCAGAGAAAGTCATTAGATCTAATCCCTCTTTCTCCAGCAAAGTTAATGACTCAGGTGGATAATTGATTACTCAATCAGGAATAGATATCCCTTGGTAAATAACAAGAGAGTAGCTGCAAAGAACTTCACAGAATTTGAATATAGTTCTGAGACGTTTGAGAAAAAAGTAAACTTGGGTTTGTAAACTTTTGCCACACATCAGGATTGAATTATTCATATTTGATTTAGAAGTTAATCATTTCAGTGAATTCTTTTGTGCTCATGTCAATGGTTCACAGGCTGGTTCATCCCGGTTGCATGACTAGTGGGGCAGAGAGATTTCACAAATTTGCACCTCTGGAAAAGGGAAACGGGATCCCAAATGACTGAAAACAGCGGCAACGATCTGAGGAGAAACAAACTAATTTACTAAATATGGTATCGGAATGCAAGATAACACACTATAATATAATACAATTAGAACTGAAGTTAATGAACCAAATACAATGAGAGTATCTGAAAGCTGTAGGCCTTATACTGGTGCTGAAGTAATGCGTGCAGTCAGGATGAGCAGCAGGGAGGAGAGGCTGACAATCGAAAAAAGGTATGTCAGACGACCTACCAAATCCTTATATCTGTTCCCCCTCAGAGGAAATGATAACTGCACAGCAAACAATCTTCTGGGGAAAGTAGTTGTTGTTCTCTTCTGGGACCAGTACCCAAAATTGGAGCATTAACACTTTAACTCCCAGTGTACTACATGACGTTATGACATGGAAAACAAATAACAAAAAATCAAAACCATGACAGTTCACCATCTTTGTGGTAATCTCCTTCCTCATGAAGAAGAGGAATGATTGGAGGTCTCTGTATAACAGGACTGACATTGTTTTCTCAACTTGAGATTGCAGACAGGAAATAACTTCCCATTTTTATCCTCTTAGAAATATAATAGTAGGTAACAATTGATCAGGGCAGCCTTATCAAGTAAGTAGCAACCCTGTCCATGGCAAGGGATTTGGAACTACATGATTTGTAAGGTCCATTCCTAACCTAAGACATTCTATGTTTCTGTAATTATTATAAGTGAATTTGTACACGCAATAAAACTAGACAATTTATCTGTTTTAGCAGTTACTGATTGCTTGTACCATCTATCGTTGTTTCTGGAATGCCCCTTTCCTAAAAAAAAAAAGTCATTTATATATTCTTGCAGATATTCCAGTAACAAAACTGCAGCATACTTCAGTAACAAGTGAATGCTGTCTTCTCAGAGCTTACTTGGAACATGACTGCCCTTCTCTCATATTAAAGGAAATTCATCCCATTAGGCATATTCAAACAACTTATAGTTTTACTGAGCTCATGAGAAAATGAGAATGAGTACAGAAAACTGCTAGAGAACATGCTCAAGAACCTTTTCGCAAAGACTATCCGTATTTAGTGACTACACACACACAAAAGCAGCTCATAGCGAACTTTTCAACTGAGCTCTATCTAAAAGAAAAATAATCTACAACCCGATTTGCTTAAGTGGATTTTGATAGGTTCAATACAGTGACATTTTCTTTGGTAATCACTTTGTTAAACAGTTAACACCATCTCCAGTCATGCTTTCAATTTTAAGGTCTAGTGCTTGAGTTGCAACTCACTACTTAGTTAGAAGAGGATTCAACCTTACTGAGAACTTGCCCTTGGAATTGCACACATCTTACTTTTTCCTGGCTCTGGCCTACACAGAACCTATTTTGGCCTACTTTGAGTAGAAACAACCCTTCTGAGCAGAGAGAAAAGAATGGGAGAATCTCTAGTATATTTTTGAAAAAATCGTACCCATTATTCTGAAGTTTTCAAAAGACAATGAGATTAAAATAGTTAAATTTGTTTCAAATAGTTACACTTCAACAATCTTGAGAAAAGATAAAGAACACAGAGAGGGATGTTTGAGCACCAGTTAGAAGCCAGTTATGACTTGTAAACAACTGTAGTTTATGCTAAATTAGCCGACAAGATAATCCAAACTTAAGAGCATTAAGGACATTGTGTAGTTCTTCATCTATAACCAGTCAGATAAAGAAGAGGAGGAAAAAAAAAAAAAGAATGAAGTTAAATGATCATTTTATTATTATGAATTAAAATCAAATATTTCACAAGCCAATATATGCTATGCTTCTCAGAGCACATCAGACAAATAATTAAATAGAAGTATCTATTAGAGGTCTTCTTAGCTTCTATGCAATATTCCCACAAAATGATGTAGAAGTCAAGGTCTACAATAGACAAAGATAATTCCTAAGTGTTTAAAAACTACATGCTCATTTTCATAAGACATAATATTTGGGCAGGACAATTGTCCTGTTATATGCTTAAAGAACAGCTATAAATTGGATTAACATCTATTTACAAAAAAGTGCCAGCAAAGCTGCAATCCTCAAGTCAGCATTCCACAGTTGATCTAGGCAGAAAGAAACTATCACAAGTAATGCTTCAAGTAAATGCATACACATGAAGTAATTATGTATCTATTTAGCAAATACGATAAATTGTATACTCCGGGTACAGAAAATGGACTGAAATTCATAAAATGTTAGCTTGAAGTAAATAATTGATAATAAAAATGATAACCAGATGCATAGGTCTACCAAAGTGAAACACAATCTCCACCCAAAACTCCAAAACAAGTACTCATATATGCTGGCTTTGGGTTTACATGGCAAGGTTTTGGTATCAGGATAGATGTAGGGATGACCTCTGTGAGCAGAGCCCAGCACTGTTCCACGTCAGATCACAGTCAGCTCCAAAAGCTGACCTATGAGCAACAGCCGTGCCTCTGTGAGAACAGAATGAAGAAAGGAAAACACTGCTGCACAACAGCAGCTGAGAGAGAAGAGTGAGAAGATGAGAGCAAGCCACCAAGATCAGTGCAGAAGGAGTGCAGGAAGAGCTCCAAGTGTGGAGGCAGAAGTTCCCTCCAGACCAGGAGAGACCTGTGGTGAAGCAGGCTATCCCCCTGCAGCCCATGGGCACAACACAGAGAAGATCTTCCAGTACAACTATAGAGGAGCCCATGGTGCAGCAGTGGATGTAGCCTGAATGAGGCCACAGCCCATGGAAAGCCCCTCCTGGAGCAGCCCTGGGCCAGAGTTGCGGCCCATGAAGAGGGGTTCATGGTGGGCAGGAGGGCTGAGAGAACTACTGCCTATGGGGACCCATGATGGTTCAGTTCCTGAAGAATGTGGTCTGTGGTACAGAGATGCATTGGAGTAGTGTCTAAAGAGCTGCAGCCCATGGGAAGCCCACATAGCATCAGTTCAGGAAGGTCAGCATCCCCTGGGAGGGATCCCATGAAGAGTAGGGGTAGAGAGTGACCGTGGAGGAAGGGCAGATATACAGTGATATGGACTGACCACAGCTCCTATTCCCCTGCATGACTCACAGAGGAATGAGGTAGAAAGATGATGGATGGGGGGAGGAGAGGAGGTGATTTTTTAGCTTGCTTTCAGTTTCTCATTTCTCTTGTTTGTTAGTAATAGGCAATATATTGCCTAATCTCTCTATATTGAGTCTGTTTTGCTCACCACACGAAGCCGTGAATAAACTCCCTGTCTTTATCTCAGTCCTTTTCCATTGCATTTTCTCTTGCCTTGAGAAGGGAAATGAGAAAGAATTGTGTGCTTACCTGTCCATCAGGGTGAAACAACCACAATTTTACTTGTTTTGTTAAACTTGCTACTGTATTTGTCCCCTATACTAACAGTATCACTTCTTCCATTTAATTAACTAACAGAGAACATGCAAAATAGCCTACAAGATAGTTAACTGAAAAGAAAACAAAAGACATTAGTCAACATGTAACTTAACATGGACTATTTAGCAGCATCTAAAAAACACTGTTCCAAATTTGACAAGGTGGTAACTTCAACAACGATCTGGAAGAATCTGAAAAAGACTACTGTTGTGGATTTTGACTCAAGACAACTCACTATCTAGAATTTTGTAATAGCTGGTCAAACAGAGCAGTTGAGATTGTCCCTGCATAGTGAGCAATAAGTCAATTTAACAATACCCTTTTTAAAATCCAACAAAACTACATACACACAAATAAGAAAATTGGAATACATTAGAGAATGGAGTAGCACTTCCAGAGTAAGGTAAGTGAGCAGAAAAGAATTAAAAAAATAAAAGTGTGGACACAGGATGGATAACTTCATACAAATTTCCAGGGAGATAGTGCAGGGAGAACTGCTGTCCTTGGAAGCCAAGCTTATTAGGACAGCTCTGTGACGGAGAGTATGTGTCCATATGGCTTAAGAAACTCAACTGGCTCATGGCCAGGCCAAGCTGGTTGAAGGGTAGGACGAGAAACTTTTGTCTGTCTCAGGCTTTTAGACAAGGCTTTTGCAAGAGAGTCAAATATAGCATACAGTCAGGTTGCCAGAATCGATGCATGTTGGTGCATTTAATAACATGTTCATGGTTTTCTTCCCAGCCCTCGTATAAGAAGTTTTCATTCTCCAGAACATCCACATTCCTTGTCACCAAATATATTTGGATAATATACACACATACATACATATTTGCATGCATTTTTGTGAATCAGATAAAAAAATGTAGTTTCCAAGCATGTCAAAGAAAACACTACATGGAGAAGTTTCAGAAATCTGTCTTAATGCATTTCCTAAAAAAAGAATGGAAACTACACAAAGATACTGCCTTCCCCTTATCCTTCTTGAAATTAACTGCTTTTATTCTTTCTGACTCAATATCATACTTGGAATGGAAGAAAACTGAGGAAAAGTATAGAGCAAAACTGAGAGAAATGGAATGAACTATTAAGTGACTCCTGTCATTATATACATCTGCTTCCTCACCTGTAATAATTCACTATCCAATAGGCATAATAAACTAGAACTACTTGCTCATGTCTACACAGAGAATGTGAGTAGAATGCTGTTTTTCCTTCCAGGAAAAGTGACATATTTGTATTTCTAAGTTGAAATGTGAAAATTAGTATTTATGGTATTCATATACATATTTTTTAAAAAAAATGTGATGGAAATTCAGCATATACAAGTAAAGGACGAAAACAGTTTTCTTCAATTACTATCAGAAGAACTGCTTTAATGGCTATTTTGTACTACTGTGGAAAAGAAAAAAAAATCATACATAGCTATGTTGAATTTGCACTGAGCCCCACCTTGATCTTTCAGACCTGTCATCGTTTTCTCAGCCACTGAGGCAAATTTGCTTCATCACGCTATTGTAAGGTGAAGAAACTCAGACAAAGCAGATGTTTTCTGCAGTTTTCTTCCTTCTATTTGTCAATTTATACTTACAATTCCAGCCAAAAATATAGAAATATAATATCACACCTTTTTTTTTTATTAATCTAGGCATTATGAGCAGATAAGATTTGCCTGATAAGAGAGATAAGATTGGATATTTTGTAGCATTAAATACTAGAAAAAAATCAATGAAACATCTAATTTCTTCCAATTGCATACACAATGTACAATAAAATTTAAATTATATTATTCTCAATATTTTTTAAAAAATACATATAGATTTGACAAAATTAACATTTTGACTAGATCTGTAGGTTTCTTAAAGCACCATTTCAAAAGCTGACTTAGATTTTTAAGAAGTGATTTCCTTTACATAAAGGAAATCTGAAGTGTTGGGCATGACTATCAAGATGTAACATGCCAAAACATGAAACATACTCAGATACTGGCAATCCCCTAGCAACACTTCCGATTTCAGTCATTGTTACCAGCTGGCTAGAATGGGAAGAAAAAGCCTACATATATTTTAACAAATCTGGCTTCTCATGCGTGCAACATGAAACAATGCAGTAATATTTCTAGAATGCTCTTCTATCTCCAGTATTTTGTAGGTTTATGAAGTCTAGAGCCAGCTCTGCTGTCTATTTAATTGCTCTTGGAATTTTTCCTCCATTGTCTCATCTATTTTCCAAGGAAGCCATTGGCATCTGCATTGCTTCTGGCACTCATGCAGCTCAGCCACACGTTTTGTAATGAACCCTCTTCTTTTGCTTGTTTTGAACGTCACCTTTTGATTTATATTTCAACCCTACACAAAGGATAGTGTTCTCTATAAGAAACAAATCCTTATTCACTCCATCAATGTCACTCTTAATGGATCTCCAGATATTATACCAAAAAAAATTCCAACCTTTAATACCTATTTTGAGCTTAACTAGATTCATATCTCCCAAGCCACTTATTTATCAGTTCAAATCTAGGTATCTATATCCCATTTGCTATTTTAAAGTGCAATTATCATCTTTCAAAGAATCCGTCCAGTTTCACAGAATTGCCTGCATTTTCCCACTGCATTAACTGCCTTGGGTAATTTGTTGTCCTTGCTTAACTGTCTCTGTTCACTTTACTTTCCCAGGGCTGCAGTAGATAACTTGGGACCATGGCCACAGCATTACTGGAAGAGTACTTCAAAAGGCCATTAACAGCCCCAAAAAAGGCTTTTGGAAATCTGAGAAGGTAAACTTCTTTGCCTTCATACCGACCATCTTAAAAAATACAACCAGTAGTTCTGAAGTATGACCTCCTTTTCACAGATGGGCTGAGCCATTCATCCACATAGCTGATGATGTTATTCTTTAAATAAGCTTCTATTAATTTATTTGCAAAGGAGTCAGGCTCACTTCTAAAATTAAAATGGCATACTGAAATTCATAATTTCAAGGATTTCAGCAGCAACAGTGAAGATGAGTTAGGATTGGAGATGTTGGAAGCTTTTCAATTTAAATTCAGTTATTATTTTAAGAATGCAAAAATAAATTTCTTGAGCAATATTAATAAAAAAATAGCTCAAAAATATGCTTTGGTATTCACTGTAAGAGAGTTTTGAATATGAATACTGGGAGGCTTTAAAAATCTTGTGAAACCTCAATACTCCAAAAATTACAAAATTCAGTCCTAAGCCACATAGTGTTTGAATACTTATTACCTTCTTCCTACTCCTCCAGAAAAGGTACCTTTTCACTAGCAGAGATTAATTATTCTACATCCAAAAGTTAAAATATTACTAAACTTGGAATACTGTACATGAAATACAGTTATATATAATTATAAAAACTTTTTAGCAAAGCTCACGTGCACAAACTTGAGGGGTTTTTTTCCTAGAGAAAGCTCTCCACAAGCAGTGCTCACTGGTTTTAATATTAGTAGAAAACACTTAGTGAAGGATAGCTCATCATTCAATTGCAACTTTGCCTCTCTTTCTTCAGTATTTTGTTGTTTTTTTTAAAATAAATTTTAATACGTTTTTTAATAATGAATTTTAATAAAATGTTTTTAATAAAACAAATAAAATGAATTTGTATAGGGGTTACATTCTACAATGTAAAATAATTACAATTTAAAAAGACTTATAAAGAATAATTACAATTTATAAAGAACCATTATTACACATAGCAAACGTCATATCAGTGTAGAAGGCAAGCACAAAACTAATTCAGTTATTCTGAATTACTTGATCAGTTTAGAAGCAGTTGTACACTTAACTTTTTAACTTAATTAAACCATTGCAAGTACTACCAAGACAACAACTACTATCAGTTCATTTCTGCCTTAATATTATTTTAACCGAATCCTTCATCACTGGTGTAAACAAAAAAACCTGCAATAATGTTAGTTACTTGCCAAGATAACACGGTAAAAGCTGAAGTGGCAGTTAAAAAGAAAACAAAACAGCATGTGGATATTCCAAAAAGACTTCCAACGGTCAGAGGCAAGTATGAGGCTTTGGCTTCATCTTGAAATAGAAATATTTCAGCTCAATATATGTTTAAGCCTTTCCTTAAAAGATATGTTATTTTGAGTGTGCACATGTTAGGAGTACAGTTTGTTTCCCCTCACATTAATGTCCTCCAGTCTGAAGACTTCTTCAAGCTTATTGAATACATCCTCCATTCTCCCACTTATGCTGCTCACAGAATATCAGCAACATCAAGATCTGACCTCCAGGTCAGAACTATCCAGACTTCTATCCAGCTTTCTCCTGTCATGATCCCACTGGCAATATTCCTTTTCCTCCTAGCCTAACAATAGCATCACATTGCATTAAACAAGTTGCCAAACTCATGATAGTATTGACTAACAGTCATATCTATGTACAATTATGCCTGTTAAACTCTCATGCTATTTTTATATTTCAGAGCCTTCAAGACAACAGCCATAATTATTTAGAAAATGCCTCATCATTTCATTATATCTCCAAAAGCTTAGAAGCAACATCATTGGAAAATAGCTTTCTCTCCCCTTCTATGTTAGAACTATGCCGTTTGTAGCTTATACAACATCAAGCATCACTGAATCACAGCACTGGAATCTGCTGATACCCACAGTGAGGTATTTATTCCTTTAAGAAAATGGAAAAGCCATTGGTAGAATTCATACATGAAGGTACAGACTAGATCTAGTGATTTGAAAACAATATTACAGAAACAAGGATTTGCTTCGGAAAAAAAGAAAAAAAAAACGAGAACACAGACCCAGGAAAGGGTTGTCTATGAGATAGAATGACTTGTAGATATGCTGCTCCTAAGTATTTCATAAAGCAGTTCATCAGAAAGGGAACAAATACTTATTCTGATTTGCCACCAAGATCAATAAGAGTGAAGATGTTCTTAAGGAAATCTCCTCAGTAATGAGTTCTTATTCTAGAAGGCCACGATGAGGAATAGATCTATAATTAGATTAACTCTGGCTCTTATTCTTCTAAATGTAGTTTTATTTTCAAATCCAACACTTTCTTGTTACATATTAAAACTTGAAGACTTACTCTTATGCAGCCTCTGCAGCACTTCCATTTAAAAATTTTGCAAGTCAATATACCTACTGCTTTTTCTGAAAATCCACGAGGCATGACTATGAACTCAAATCACTTCAAATGTTATATTGCTTCTGATGCTAATTAAACTGAACATTTTAATTTTTAAGACATTATGTACCATTCTGTTTTCCTCCAAGAAAATAAAGCAATCAGGACTGCACTAAACAGTTATTGATATCTGTTATTAAACTGTAAAACTATCTGTGAGAGAAGATAATAAAAAAAATTAGTTTTGCCCATGACAACAGAAGCCTAAAGTACTTGGGTTTCAAACAACCAGTTAATATTTAAAATCCAATAGTTAACTGTATAATCTTTACCTAGTAACTTTTTTGGATGTCATCTTGCATATACAAGGAGTGCAGCAATATCAGTGTAGACGTTGTATTTTCACAATTATTTCCATAATCACAACTGCTGTCTCTTAGCAACTTCTAAATATAGTTGAGAATTTGATAAGTGCTCTATTTAAGCTGTTTTAGGAACTGTTCCCACTTGAAGCTATCTTTTCCGCACAGTCGACAAAATAAGTTCCTGTTAAAATCAACATAATATATTGACTTTTCCTCAGCTACAGAAATTAGTTCATTTTTCAGCTTTCTGTTTGGAAAACAGAATTTATTTGAATACAAAGATTGCTGTCAAACAGTTTGACTGATCATTTTCTTGCAGTACCAAAGAAGATAATTTGTAGGACTGCTTTCTCAAACTTTCACAGAATGCTGCTGCCTTTCAATTGCTGTTTATCCAAACCTCTGTCCCACTTGTACAGTAAAAAGTCTTGCCTCATTACATTGGATTTCTGTAGTGTGCTTTTCCTGACGGAGCTTTTCAGCCCCATACCTGTTCTAAACTGATAACAATGTGGGTGTTATTTAAACATCTCTTGTGTAACGTTTAGAGGTCCAAATAGTGGTTATATTCATGAAAGAAAAACAGCCCGCTAAAGGAGCCTGACTGATACAGATTAACAAATTTCTTCAAGTATTAGGAATAAACTCCTGAGAATCACAAAGAGCTTCAGCTACCTTCATGGCTGTAGAGAGTATCTAGTAATAACGCTGGTTTCTTGTACAAGATCTTTCTTGAGCCTGTCCCACCTTGTATTTTTTGTTTCATATTTATGGACTCTAGTGTCAATGAGTTCCACTTTGTATGAAAAGTTTGAAGTACTTAATGCAACAAAACTACTACTTTATCCTGCAGCAATGACATATACTTCATTTATTCTCATTCAAAAGGGAATCTATAAGTCACAGCATCACCTTCATTAATAGCTATTTTCTCTATATAACAGAAGCAAGAAACACCACACTACATCACAAAGGCTAGAAAGAACATGTGTTTATCACCTATAATCTTTTCAGCTGATTTACTGTTTTACGCTAACGTCACTAAGCACAAAAATACACTGTACTCACCAAATAAATTGCTTGAATGTCCTTGCTTAGATATGGGCTTCAGTTCATTTAATCCCCATGCATAACGCTTATAATTATCCCAGGCATATTTCATCATCTGTAGGGAAACAAAAGCAGGATTATAATGTTGATTTTGCAAGAAGCCACAGCAAATACTGACTTGACAATATTCTCAAAATTAAATATATTTAATTCAATGCTTCATTAAATTCATGTTCTATGCATTAGAACTGTGAAATATTTGCACAGTGTTCCCTGGATAGCACTGTTCTCCGGATGCTAGTGGTGTAGTTACTATAAGAGCTCTATGTCTGCCGGATTTACCTGTCACTGGTATTCACACGCTTATAATAAGCAATATTTAATAAATGACTTTATGTTATAAATTAATTCAAGTATGATTTCCTTTCCCTTAAGCATACATCTCTTGAACTGATGGAAATATTTTGTTGTTGTGTATTCTAGAGCAGAATTTTTTTATGGTCAAAATTAAGAGCAATTCACAGGAGTTTTTAGTCTGGCAGTGACTGTCTTGCATAAAACTAGTTGATGCAAACTTAACACAGCTAGTGAGTAGAATGAAGCTAAAACGGGGCAGGCAAGACATCTAGGAGAAATCTTGAAGTTACAATGATATAATCTTCTATGACTGTAAGTGCTACTGAATGCCTCCATAGATACTCTGGTATGCCATTTTGCACAGACAACCAACAGCTTTCACAACTCAGCATGGCCACAAAGATATGTTTGCCATACAGAGTTGCACCTCAAATAAATACTGCTTTGGTAAACTCCCTCAGGGAATTCACTACAAAGCTCTGCAATAAGAACAGAAGACATTCATGTCAGAAAATGGCAGCAGACCCACTTCAGGGCACTAATCACTCTCTGCTACCATGATCAACCAAGACCTAGCCTAAAGTTAGGAGATGGCTGGTGTATGCAGCCAGGAGATGTCCTGTTGCTCCAGCAGGTCCAGCATCTCTCTTGGCCAGCATCACCGTTAAATTCTGCTCAGAAAGAGTCTTCTTCAAGGGTCACATTAGCAACCTGAATTTATGTAAAAGCAGGAGAGACTATGCCACTACATTGCCTCTTCTCCCCACTTCCAAAACGCAGAACTGAGCTAGGAAAGCCAGAGGTCATCTTCCAGACAAGAAGTGATGGTTTCAGACCTTTTCAAAGATACTGCTTCAGGCTTTCAGCTGACAGCACTGCTCTGCCCTGGCTTTCAGACCTCTTCCCGAGGCCATGCATGCCATGGATAATTCTGTTAAATAGCAGTTATAATCCTACATTTAAAAGCAACAGCCTTAGGACACAGTGATAATACTAATCCTCAGCTTTCTTTCTTCCTCTTTCCGTTGCTCAAATTACATAGAGAAATCACATCAATTAAAAACCCACATTAGGCCAAACCATAATAAATGACAACAGATTTTCTGGAGTACTGCTATGCCTGTGGGAAAAAAAAAAAATCTTTCCTATTTATAGAAGCATAAAAGTGCATCTATCCTGCAGAAGAATTCAGGAATGCTAATTTACCACAGAGCATCTACAGGGTCAAGTTCACAAATGCAAAAATTGGAGTCACATTTACTATATGAGCATTTTCAACCAGAAAGTGTGCCTGCTGTCAGAACTCAGCTGAAAGGCAGTAAGAGCTTGTGTGGGAATGTCTGCAGGCAGAAGGGATGCACCAGCTGGCAGGAGTCACATCCCTCACTCAGCTTCCCTCTGGAGCAGGCATTTTGTCCCAGCACAGACCTGGCAACAGGCAGCCATATCACAGGCTTTATATCTGTGCTGCAATCCCAGGTCCTGGTAAAAAGGAGGCATATGGCTATTTTCTGATTTACCATTTTTCCAGTAATTTTACATGTTATACAAGAAAGATTTATTCTGCTCTGCAGTCATGTGCAACTCCTGCATGTTCAGCTTTATATATTAGAAAACAAATTCTTAATGATCCCCGATCTGCCCTGAACCTGACATTTTCTATGCTTTGTGAAAGTTGTTTCTCATAAAATCACATTGGAGTTCTTATACTTTGTTTAATCCAGGAACAACACAAGGAACTGTATATTTATATCAAATTTGTAATTAAATTATCTGAAAGTGACTGAAGATTCTGATTGTAACAAAATTAAGACTGCACAAGCCAGTGATCTTCTCCTTCATTTTAATCCTAGCACATCCCCGCTTCTTCTCTTGCAGAAGAGGTGGTGGTTACCCATCACCACACCAGATGAGCTCAGGGATCAGAAACTTCTGCAAATTTTTGTTTTTAGAATACCTGTAGTCCTGTCCCATCGCCAAGAGTATCTGAGTAACCAAGCAGGAAAGACAGGAACAGTTTCAGACCTAGTTCAGCCAAAACACTCACAAAGTGCATGACACTACAAGATGTTCCCTCCATTGCCTTTAGCTTTTCCAAATGATTTACATTTTGATCATATTGCACTGAAAATGCAAATGTGTGCTCTTTCTAGAAGCCATTTTCTGTTGGTCAACCATAAAATCATAAATTGTTAGAAGATCTAAGATCATCCAGCCCAACTACAGACAGTGAGATTAGAAGCTAACCCACACAGTAGATCCTACCTTCTAACAACAGTTATTATTAGATTTTAAAGAAATGCTCTTAATTGTGAAAGTCATCCCATTTTGTAGAAGGCACCTGCTCAGTATACTGGAAACAAATGTAACCACTAGCAACCAGACACAAGCATCTGCCTGCCTAGCAAAAAGTTACTGGGACTTGGTGTTACTGTGCAAAGAGCACATGGATAAACACAAGTCCTGAAAACATACAAACAACCACCACCAACAGCCCTTAACACTGCTGGACCGCAGAGCCACAGTTTGTGCTTCAAACTTCGCAGTCAGTCTCAATTTCCAGAACTTGGCACATCAGAAGGGCTTTATACACTTTTACCTTGTAGGAATCAAGAGTCCTATAAACAAGAATCTCCTATCTGCTAATAGCTTTATTTTCTATGTAAGAATGAAAAAGTTCTAAAATATTGCATAGCAATTTACATAGATCCAAGCTAAAGATAATTAAGCATTTGCTTAGGCCGGACTTGTAGCACTGAAAACTTAGAAATAAATTATAACAATTTTTTGGAGAAATCAACTATCCTTGCAGTCTTCACCTTTCTGTTTGCAGGAAACATCCCCAAAGAAGTATCTCCAGATGGTTTTTGTTTTTCTATTTTCCTGTCATCAACGCCCTTCTTCTGACTCCTTGAATAAGTGCTGTTGAGTACTTGAAATTTTAAATAAATCTCACCTTTACTGAGAGCATCTATGTAACAAGAAGTTCCTAATGATGAAGAACATCACAGATCCTGGCTAGATGATTCCAGATACTCTCAAACTTCCCTACAGTTTAACTAATGAAATGATTTCACTTGAGTGCTTTCAAATAAATTCCTTATTAATCCTCCAGGATGTCAGTAGGCAGAGTTACATTTGCATGGATGTATTTTCCTCAGTTCTTCTGGCTTTGCTAAAACATATTCATTGAACCTAAAAATCTAGATGAGCCTGACAGCATATTGAGAAATGCTAAGTCTACATTTGCAAGATCCCTGAGCTATGCCATAGGCCATTCAGAAGAAGCTGTAGCTGAGTGCTTGGCTATGTAGCATCCCCCTCCTTAGTAAGCTGACTGCTTCTATATTTTCAGAACAAAATGATGCAATAATTTTTACTTTGAAAGTTAGAAAATATTGAAATACCATATCATTTCTGTTGGAGAATACCTAAGTGTGCTGTTACACTATTATAATTGGTATCAGAAATGATTTGGAAGAAAAAAGTGAGTGTGACACTACTCATGAAAGGATCTGTGCTTTTTTTTTTTCCCCAAAACACTTCCTTTAGAACTGAAGATAATTTTACAATTCTTCTCCACCAAAAGAACATAATTAACTAAAAAAACAAAAACAAAAACCCACAACAAAACAACCAACAATAAAAACACAGAACAAAGCAACACAAACAATCAAAAACCAAACAGGTTTGTTCTCCCAAAGCAGAAACAAAGACCTTTATAACAGCAGCTGGAATGCCGGCCAAACAAAGGATTATGATCAATGATTACAAATTACCATTTGTTTTTATTTTAGCTACTGCCATCTTCCAAAACAGTGTAATAATGTCTCAGAAGGACATATAAGCCACTTGAAATGTGCAAAATAGATTTCTGCTCAAACAGGAGTACCCAAGAGCTCAGGCATGAAACACTGCTAGAAAATGAGTGATGCTGAATCAGCACAGTAATGGTATTTAGATGCAAACTACTGCAGTACTATGTGGGATAAAAGTAAGAACGTAGTAAGATCTATTTTCAGCAGTTAAGATGCAAGCTATGGAGATGTCAGAGAAGATGCCAGGAAAATAATATAAGCACCTTTCAGAACTGCAATATTAAAGAAAAAGCATTCTCACAACATGAAAAAGCACCATGCTAACCCTCAGAGTCATTTAAACCACGCCAAGACTTCCCAAGAGAAGGAAGCAGAAGAATAAAATGGTACTGGACATCCAACAAAATAAGACCCTTGAGAAGCTCTAACAGGAAAAGCCTTTTTTAAAAAAAAGCAACAACAGCTTGCTCGTCTACTCTATTAAATCTTTATTATTAGATTGAAAAAATTTTCAGTCCACGCTGAAGATTTTGCATGTTTCTTTTTTTCTCTTTTCCTTTCACCTTTTAAATTATTCCTAAGCAGAAATATATGTTCATTATGTTTAGTTTCCCTGAAGCTTTTCTCCTTCCAGTTGCTGTAACTAAAGCTTCTTAATTCTTTCACAGCATCAGTAAGAGAAACGATGGAAGTCCCTAGAATTAGTAAGCAATGGCTAGACACATTCCACTTAAACTTTCCTCCTGCACAAGTCAACTTACATGGGTGATGTCTATATTAGGCCTGGCATTAACAATCCTTGTAACATGGTGTGTTTTGAATTTGTGCCTAAAATAATGTTGATAGCACAGCAGTGGTTTTATCTACTGCAGAGTTGCGAATGCACAGCATCAGTACTTTCTCTTTTTTCCAGTCCTGCCTCTTCTCCCCTGCCTGTCACAAGTAGGCTCGGGGACTGAGAGGGGATGCAGGTAAGATAGCTGTCTTAGACCAGCTGAAGCAAGACTCCACAGCACCTAAGACCACTCAGGTCTGCTTGTGGATAATGATGAGTGACTTTTGCATCTCTCCTCCCCAGCCTATCTCCTTTCCTTCCCCTAATAAATCATTTTTACCTCAATCCATCAGCTTTCTCACTTTTGTTCTTCCTGCTCCACTTTCCCAGGCAGCCGTGTGATGCTTGGTTGCTGAACCTGACTCAACAGATCTCATGTGGCATCCCCGGAGTATGAAGACAACATTACATCAACCAGTGGCAAAACCTCAGGTTTTGGGAAGCCTTACTTTCTTTCCACGTCCATTACTGTTAACCCACTGCACCTAAATAAGGCTCAGAGAAAGACCAATTTTCAATTGTTCTCACAGTTCTCAAGTACCAGCCAAATTACAATGTAGCTGAAGAACTTCACAAGCATTCCAGAAATTGTTATTAGTAAGCATAACAGTACCTTTGAAGGTATTACAAGGTCACCAATTAGGATTTCTCTGTGAAAAACTGTATGAACTTCTTAAGCTGACTCACAATCAGTTCTCATAAAATCATGCTGCATACATGAGCTCTTTTCATAGGCTTTTATATTTTTACTGTTAATCATAGTGAATAATCTTTGGCAACACCACCCGTCTTCTTGGAAGTTAGCGGAAATACCACGCCCATGCTTCACCATCTTTGTAATGGTGATTAGCATACTATTGTATCTCTAAAGAAATACAGGCTATTTCACTGAGTTTATTGACCTTGACTTGAATAATCTACATTTTGAAAACAAGCAGCAAAAGGATTGTTTTGTATATCTCAATACATAATGCTATTTCTAGGATTAGGAACTGCACTGTGAAATCATTTGGAAGTTTCTCTCATTAAAATAGGTATGCTCTGAAACTTTTGTCATCATTCACTATTATTACTTTGATAGTACTTCAAACTCTTCATTTCAATCTTTTCTTGAAGTTCTGCAGGTAACTGTAATATGTATCAATGTCTCTTCCATCTGGAAGTATATCAGTTAATAATAGCTGCTTTGAATTTCCTCAGAAAACTAAACACACACACACACACACACACACACACAGATTTTAAAGTAACTCATCTCAGTAATTACAGCTTTTTGCCTGCTCAGACTTGTTCTAGATCAGATTTCTACGTAAAGATGTAGGGTGTTCTAGTGTCATTACTTCTTTGCTAATTACTTGTAGTTAATCTTATCAGAGTAGATACGTAGATATGTCCAAGGAGTGATATATGTCTGGGTGTTTTTTTGTTGTTGTTGTCTTAAGCAAAATCTCAGCTTCCTAATTGAAGACCAAGAGAAAACTAGATACAGAAATTAACAAATCAGCTTATATTCAGATACTGTTTTCTGTAAGTAGAATCGTCTTTAGAATTTGATTTGAGGTTAAAAATTAGCACTTATAACCAAAATATTTTTATTCTAAACTCTCCATTTTATAGTTACTCTCCCTTTTTCCAAAAACAAAGTAGCAAAAAAATCTCAAATATCCAAAGAAAGCTCATTTGACTGGGTACTGCTTATATCTTTCCATGAATCTGACAAAACAAGACAAATGATAACATATTCCCTTGCTCCAGTGGCAACAGAATTTTGTTTTTCTACTTCAAGATGTGTAATATAAATCCTGTCACTATGAGATTTCTTATATGTATATAGCCACTTCTTACCTGTCAGCATGAAGATTATTGCAAATCAGGAGCTTGACAGATTTCTGGTGTTTATAACCTCATTCTCTAGTGCCACTTCCTCAATGTTAAATGCAAGCTACATGCTCTCACTGTGCATTTAACAGCCGTTACCTAAGAGGGAGCAGACCGTTTCTCCTTAGCAGGTAGATGACATGCACGCTGAGGCATATTCAGACTGAGCTCCTCTAAGAAGTTAGTGATATAATTTGTCCCCAGCCAAATAAAACCCAAAGGAGGCTGCTGTATTAGTTAATGGAATGGTTGACAAGAACCCCCAGTTACTGCTTTCCCGGGGTAAGTGGTTAAGAGATTTGGGGAACATTTAGGTGCTTGCCTAAATGTCTTCATTTGTCTTCTCACAAGAATGAAGGACTGAGAACTCAGAAGTACTTCCAAAACTACTGTCCACAGTATAGGACACACAGCACTCTGTGAGTGGAAATACCTGGAGATGAAATTATGTCAATACATCAAGGCCAGCCAAAACAACAGGATTCTCTGTTAATATTAAAAATGCACATTGCATCATGAAATGTCTTATATGATTCTATCTTAAAAGAATGTATGAGCAAACTCCTGCATTTCAGAATCCAACAAAATTTATTGCCCACACAAAAAAAAAAATTAAAAAAAATCCAAGTTCTGTATATTGAAAAGAAACTAAGGGAAAATAAAAACATTAAGAACTATTCTGAGGATTAATTCATCACTTGTACTGCAAAGCGCTTCAAAATTCTCAAATGGAAAGCCTGACAGAAATGCTAAGTATTATTCCCACATGTGTTATATTAAGTTACAGATAAGCTTCTATTTTTGTATTTTCTACTCTTCACCGTAGCTTGTAAGCCTCTTTAGCAGCGTATTAAACTATCCCACTAATATTCATCTTATGCTGCTGTGGGCATCACTTGTTAACCAAGGGACCAAGCTGCACAGTACTTCATTCTTATACACATTTTAAAAGGATAAATTATTCCATTAATTCTGTAACATGAATTCTAATCAAAAGTTGACTAAAGAGAATAGGAAATTTGAAGATAACATTACTTTCTACGCCTTTTCATTACTCTATTTTAATGCACAGGCACACACAAAAATAAGACTTTTGTATAAAAAACAATTTATAAAAACACAAGCCCTGATGCTGTGATATGTCTGCATAAAATATAAAAATAAAGAGTTCATTTGAAAATTATTGTACAATTTTCCAAGCTACTCAGTGGTAAACTCTTTACTCACTTATCAGACATATCTTTCTTTACCAAACAGTGAAGCGCATCTACAATTACGAATTTCCTGAATAAGTGAAGATACTGCAATGCTATACATTCAGGTGTAAGTCAGAGCTGGGTTACAATGCTTAACCTATTGCACAATTCAATTTAGTAAAAGTCACAGGGCGGTAAGGCAGAGGAACTTACGAAGAAGCCAGAGCTCACCTCCACACTCCAAACACTGGTATCACTCAGATCAAGACTATATCAATGGTCTGCTTCTCCACTAAACAATCCCGACACCAATAAAAAAAACAAACCAGTGGTTCCAGCACCAAGGTATCCTAGTTGAGAACTTCTGTGTGCCTAAATGAAATCAAATAAGGTATGAGCAGTGCACAATCCTCTTCATGAAGAACACTGTCCTTGCATTCTCGGACACCTAAGATCTGGCTAATTGCAGCCAGATGAAATTATCAACTCTGTGGAGGGAAACATGGGTCAAAAAACTTGTCATGTACTTATTCATGTCCATTATAGTAGTATTTATTCTACCTTAAACCAACCAAAGTTGGACAAGCAGATTGCTTCTAGCTCAATTTTGGTTTAATTCACTCAACTTCAGCTTTCTTTTGCCTGATGTATAGCAAGCAAAAATGGTATGAAAGAAGTCTTAATGTCCTTTTAAAACCAAGGGATTGAAATGATATATTTCGTGTGTGTGTGTTGGGGGGGGGGGGGGGGGGATCCAAATAAGCCAAGATTTCAGTGCACGCTCTAGGCATTTTAAGAGGTTTTTTCTGAAAGCAGATATTTGATGAAAGCGTCAAGACAGATGCTGTCAAATTTCTCTGACAGCCAACTCACAATTATTAGTGGGAGAACCAATGGCACATCCTCAGTAACTAAATCAGTAGGAAAAAAAGAAATGCAGATGTAGTATTGAAGTATAGCACTATGAAATTGAACACAGCTGACATTAATGTTGAAGATGCTCTATTTTCAGATAGCTACAGATTCCCCTGACATCTGTGTAGATACACAGGAAGAAAATCAACAAAAGAGCATTCTAAGTAATATGGAAATTTATCCCATACAGCCCCTATCTTACAATTCAGCGACTGTTACCAAGACTTCAGAAAAAAATTGAAGCTTAGAGCTTGTCACCCAAGACCACTGCACTTCTCCAAAGGCACCTCATCTTCAAAACCTAATGGCAAAGCCAGATGGACAGGAAAATTATTTCTGTTTTACTAGTGTAAATTCAGGATGCTGTTTCTTCGCAAAATTTATGATTTCAGCAGTTTGGATTAATTTATTTAAACTTCATGATGGACAAAAGAGTGACCACTCCAATGTTGGTGTTGTTTTTTGTTTTGTTTTTTCATTGATGGTTCATTTTTAAATATAATCACATATAACCTTTGAGCTAATGAAACATCCATTAAAAGAGAAACATATCACACCATAAAGTAATGTACAAGAATTCAAGTCATTGTTCACTACTGACAATAGTGAGAAAGCAAGCTGATTTTCATTTAGAGAAGCATTGCAAAATTGTACAAAAACCTTATGTTTCTTTGATCTTATGCAGAATATGTATCAGCCTCTGAAGTTTATGCATAATTTGACTAATGTCATAAAAGAGAAATGAGGGAAAAAAAAGAAGCAATCTGGGGAAATAAGTCTTCTATGAAGAACACTGTTATACAGTAACTCATCCCACTTAGTGTCACCTTTCTTTCCCAGGCTACTTATGACTTGTTATAGTTTCCAAGAAATCCAGAGCCAAACAGGGTAAAGGAGGCTCCCTCAACTGCATGAAACAACCATGCTTTTGTTCTCCTCTATTCTTCCTGCTGTTCTTTAAACTGCTATTTGGTAAGGTTTGCTTCTAATTAAATTATGAATTATTCATAGTTGAGACCGCATCTCCTACGTGTGTGTAGGTACCTGGCACTAATCAGCCATGCTGCTACTGAAATTCTCAATCTCAGCAGGAGTAAAGCAAACAAAAAAAGAAGCTCAGTGCACAACATATCCATGTGAAGTAACGAATACCAAGGTGACTCAAGTCACCACTTCAGCATGACTAAAATCATAAAAAGTGAGTAAAATGTTTTTTTGAAGAACCTGTTTATTATTTTCCTCCCTCTTAATACAAACAGCTTTATACAGCTGTATACTATTGCATATCAGTGGGCACTAAGATTGCCGGAGTTCCTGCACAAATTTCACTGGCAGAATGGCCTGTGATCTTTCTTAGCATTTCACATCAGTGATCAACCTGCACAGGTGGCACACATCATGCTGACACTCCTATCTCAACTAGTTGGGGCTGGACTTCTTCCCTATACCTTCATACAGCTTTCCCTTGTCTCAAGGCTGTAAGATTTTCACCTCTTTTTGCAATTAATGCTAACCATTCATCAGACCAGGATCAGAAAAACTGAGCAGGGCTCCTTTAGCTGCCTGGAAGAACACAGTCCAAAGCACTCAGTACCTCACTTTATTCCTCCTCCTTCCTGCCTCCAGTTTGAATTTCTAGGAGGCTATTCAAAAAAAGAAACAAACAAAAAACTTAACAAGAATCCAACAGTATTTTCTCACCCTCAGTAGAGTAAGTCTACATTCATTCCACAATCCTGCATCCCTACCAGAGTACACTTCAAAAATCAGGAGGCAGAAGGGTGTATCCTTACTAGTAAATAGCTGTAGCTACAATAGGAATCTAGACTGGCACTGAAAACTAAATTTCAGATGTATTTTAAGTGCATCCTTTCCCTTAACTGCATTTTCTTTTCTTTCACACATTTAGCATTCTTGAAGTGTGGGGCACTGAGCTATCCAAAGCACCACTTATTGCCAGTAAACACTTAATCCATTCCTCAAACCAGCAGGTCATGACAAGAGCTATCAGACCAGAGTAGCCCATATAAAATTTCCACCCATCTGCAACTCTCAGTTGTAATTTCTCCCCTCCCCCTGCACCAAATTGGTCCTTCCCTTTTGCTCCCCTCTCCAGCACCTTATTAAAGAAATTGCAACACCCCTCTCCTCAAGTTCATTATCGTGACTATGGTGAAACTGCACTTTTAGAGTACCAACTTGCTGAAGAGTATTTACACAGATTAATCCAGGACCCAATTGCAACATGGATCAGAGGCTAAAACTGCATCATTGCCATAATGCTCACAGAAGTATATGTGACCCAATAGCTTGAAATTAGAGCAAAAGGATTCAACTGTTTCTCAACAGCTGAAAAACATATAGAGGTCAAACAGACAAAATCCACCAGACTTCTTAAAATCATTTCCTAAGCATCATGATGACCTGGAGGGTATGGCATTCTTACCAAGCTTGCAGGTGACACCAAGTGGAAGAAGACAGATGGATACTCCACCTGGGAGTATTAGGACTGCTATTCTGAGACCAAGACAGGCTGGAGAAACAGGCTAAGAGGAATTTCTTGATGCACAACAGGGAGAAATGCAAAGTCCACAATCCCTGGCAATGGCAGTGGGGGTGGCCAGGCTGGGGAGCACCCTAGACATAAAGGGGGAACATTTTTCACTTAGGGGACAGTGAGGCACTGGAACACACTGCTTCGAGAGAAGCCACGGATTCCCCATTCCTGGAAGTTTCCAAGACCAGGTTGGATGGGGCCCAGAGCAGCCAGATCTGGTGGGTGGCAGCCCTGCCAATAGCAGGGCGTTGGAGCTGGATGGGCTTTGAGGTCCAAGCCTTTCAGTGGTTCTTTCTATCAATAAGTATGCGATTCTCATTCCAGTCCAAGATTTTGGACTGGAATATAAAAATATACCAGAGGAGAATTATGAGTTGTTAAAGATTTTTCCAAGCCATCAGAAATATGTCAAGATTTTTTTCTATATTGCATAAACTGCTTCAGCTATGCAAAACACTGTCAGCTCATTTCTGACAACAAGAGCTACTTACTGCTACTCTCTACTCACTGTCTTAGTATAGAAAGATTCAAGAATAATTGCAACAATCAGACTTCTACAAAATATGATGAAGATACAGTATCACGTACGAAATTATGATTTCTGCCCATAGTTTGTATCTACTTTTTTTATTTAGGACTGATCAAACAACTCACCCAGAGATGCACTTGAAACCAAGAGTAAATTATTTTAAGATTTATTTCTATTTGCAGTCCTCTAGTATTTCTAGGAAACATGGGCTGCATGGTAATAACTTTTCTGAGGTGAAAATTCATTTCTGTAAATTAGTAATTGCTCTCTGTACCAACAATGAAAGAGTCACCATAACAAAAAAATGAGTATCAGTTGTTCATCCTTAGTAGTTTTACCTTAGCATTTGAAATTGATATTGCAAACAAATACTATCACTCTTTGTGTAACAGTTATCTTCTTCTTGCAACATCTATGTAATTATCTGGCCTGTAGATCCTGACACAACCAGTGCTGAAGTTCTCAAAATACGCAATGCTCAGACCTTAAGCTTTTTGCTTAATTCCTCTACCACAGTATCCATGTTACACAATCCTCACTAGACTTTTAAGTTAACTTAGCATACCACTTCACACACAGTCATCTGAAAAAAAAAAAAAAAAAGAAAAAAAAAGTAATAAAGATATCAACTGGTATCTATAAAGGCTGCTCTGAAAGTAATGCCTCCTATTTTATTATGTTGCTCATGATATCAGAGACCGATAGGTGGTGGCATGGCAGTAAAAGCTGAACCTTTACAACAGTATTCTACATTTTATTGTTGTGTGACAGATGGCAGTAAAGGGCCAGTCTGACAGAATGGAGGTGTTTATGAAACAAAAGTGTGCCACTGATTGCCTCCATATGGAAAAAATAGCACTCATTCATCAATGCTTTCTGAACATTTATGGAGACTAAACAGTGGGCGTGAGCACAATCAGGCAGCGGGTGGTACATTTCAGCAGTGGCAACAGTGAGTGACTTCCACTGGTACAGATTTTTATGAGCATGACCTGCAGGTTCTTGTTCTTCACTGGCAAAAACGCATAGCTAATGGTGGTGAATATATTGAAAAACAATGTTCTGCAGCTGAGAATTTGCTCTATCAAATAGTGTTAATATGCTCTTGTATCTGTCGTAGTTTTCATGGAATTAAATAGGAGACATTTGTAAGTTGCTCTGAAAGTAATAATTCCAACCATTTAAGCTGGAGTTAAACACCTTGGAAATAACACATTTACACAGAAAAGGTATATATGGGCAGTGATGCCTTTTATAGAGAGTTACAGTTTAAAAATGACCTTAAAAATGCATACAGATCTGCATTTAGGTACTAGAAGTAATTTAACCTCTAGATAGCACCGCTTTCAATGCTATAAATAGCATATTAATGCTTCACACGATGTTTTCCTTACATATCCGACTGTACCCCTGCCAGAAGCCTTTCTAGCTGAGATAGGAAATTACAGTACTGTTAATACTTCTTCAGATGTGCATGGATTTGATAAGGGTTGTCACAGGCTTATGGAGAATGTCTGTTCATGCTTTCATGACAGGCAGACAAAATCTGGTGCGGTTGTACAAGGAAATGAATGGGAAAATATAAAACTGATGTGCAATTAACACCAACCAAGACAAATGCCAGTATTATGTTCTAATCACCACCTGGCAGCAAAGAATATAGAGGAAACAGAATTCAATTAAGAGGCACAGAGATATTTTACTCAATGGAAAGTCTGAGAAATTAGCTCTACTTACTTGTAGAAGGACAAAAAGAGTAAGAACAACGTAAAAGCATTCAGACAGCAGAGGCTCCTCCTGACTATTTTTATACAAGGGAAGAGAAGATGAAACACACAATCATTAAGTTTGTTACTGAAAAAGCAAACACTCCAGAATCACTGCTAAAAGAGAGAGGGCCTAGATTTCATATTACAGTTGCTAGGTTCTTAAGAAAAATTACTCCAAATGTATTATAGCATTCATAGTGCAAACGGAGCATAATTCCCATCTGCCTGACTTGTAACACTGCTGTACGATGGCTATCTGTAACACAGCTAATACTGTAACAACTTCTACACACTGTAGTTTTAGCAGGGGGTATACAGTTTCCAACCCACCAAAAAGAGACTTACTCCATAGCAGGCAAAAGTTTTGGCTTTGCATTGCCATTTAAACATACCAGTTTATTAGTATATATGGTACATTACACAAATACATGAAGTACCACAGATACAGAAGACAGAAGCTACTCCTCCATAATTCAGCCATTCAAACAACTATGTGAGAGTTCTGCCTCTCCTAAGAAGGAAACAGGGGGAACAGGAAGCCAACCATTAACAAACCTTCAGGAGAAAGAAAAACATGAGCAGAGTTTGACTTCTCCTTTCCTTTAATTCCCTTCCCCTCTTCCACCCCCCCCCCCTCCCAGAAGGTATGAAGTCTCTCAGATCACTTCTCTTGACACCACATTTTATTTCAAGTTACTCAAAGGAAATCAAAGTATTTACTAATCTTGCAAAAGCAAAAACAAAATACCTAAACTATCATGGTAATTTCCAAAAATGGAACTTGACCTATGTCACTTTATTGCCACTGACTTACATGTCTGGTAGACTACAGCTGGTTGAGAAGTTCTCTGTCAGAAATCCAACTGCCCTTGTTTAAAAACCAGCTGCCCCTTACCCCTCTGTAAAACAAAACAACCATTAACAATAAGACACCCCAAACGCATCAATTTCACTTGCTTTTCACTGGATTTGACAAGTCCCTTCTAGGCAGGCTGATGGGTGAGGAACAGAGCAGACACAGAGCTGAGCTTCCCTAGCACTCTGCTTGACAGGCCCTGTCAATTTTCATTTCTGGTTTACTGACTGCCTGTGAGCAAATTTTGTAAATTCTGGAGATTCTATTTTGGGTGAAGCATTTTTGGAAAACAAGTAAATATTTTTTTCTGTCTCATATTTCTTCCCAAGACCTTTTCCCCTCCCTCCTCCACAAGTGTTCTCAGTCTAGCTCTGGGCTTGATTCTCCCAAGTCTCTCTCTTTCCAGATACCGGGTCCCCTCACCTCCAAAGCAAACAGCTGAGATTACTCTGATATAAAGACTCATTAGAAATATTGCTAGGGTGTTCCTATTGTAAACATTGAGGTTTATATAAACTATATTATTCCAGAATAACACAAAGTTATAAACTAAAAAAACTTCCTGTATATTAGGGTGGTGAGCAGAGGTCCCACCCAGACTTGTGGTTCCTCTGACAAGATAACAGGAACAAGTGCAAGATGCTGCAGATAACAGAGGAGGAGTAGCAGTACATACACAGATGGCTTGCCTTGTCCTGTGGCACCACTAACAAGATAACAGCACAAAAAAGGGCAAGCTCTACAGATAACAGGGAGCAGCAGCTTAACAGAATTTACCAGGACAACTGTATCATCAAATGAAGTATAAAGTCAATAGAAATGAGGTCAGCGTGGAAAGGAAAACAGGGCTGAGCTGTTTAAATGGGAAGCAGTGAGAATGACTAATGGAAAGAACTTGGAAAGGGAAAAATGAGAGAAAAAAAATGCAAGGAGAAACAATCCATGAGTTTGGAGCTGCTAGGGGATAAGCAGCCCCTCCAAACACCCTTATGCCCTTTGAAGGGGAAATGAAATCTGTTGTTGGTCTCATTGTACCTCGATCCAACTTGTACAGCAAGAGGGAACCTGGCTGATCTCCCATGTGTTAGTAAGGGAGCCTCCCAACCTCCAAACAATATGGAGGACAAAACAGGCCTTTCCCCACGCTTTTAGCTCACTTACTATTGAGGAACACTAATGTAATTTAATTAGGACAGTTAAGAATGCTCTTTGTACCATTAGGGAATAGTTCCAGAGTCTACCTACAGTGACTTCTCTTGTGAGACAGATTTCTCTGAGTAGAAGCCAGGCAACAAAGACCCCTGTTCCTACCCCCCCCCCCCCCCACACACACACACACCCAAAAACACTAGATGGCTCTAAATGGCTTATCTACTACAGCTTCCTGTCCCTAACAAAAGTTTAAGAACAGGACAAGCAAACCAAAACACTTCTTATCAGTACTATCAGTCTTTAGAAATAGAGAGTTTGGGACATTCTGGGCCAGAAGGGATGTCTGTATGATTAACAATCCCCAGGAGATTCTTCTTTCATGGAATTACCCAATTCTTCTCTGAACTGTAAATTCTTGATGTTGACAATGTCTCAGAGAAAGGGCTCTTTAGCTCAACAACACAGCATGTTAACAAGTTTCTTCCAATTCTGTCACCTAGCAGTTTCATTCGACGCATCCTTTATTGGACAGGTAGGAATATTCATCAGAACAGGCTCAAATAAAATGCCCTAAAAAAATTTATATTTTATTATCTTTTTCTCCCAATTATGTTACTTTCCTGGAAAATTCTATATCTATTTAGTCCAATAATTTTGAAACATTTATATATAAACATTAGGTATTTTGGCAATTATTTCTGTATTGGAGAATAGACTATCAGAGATGCGTAAATTAGCTTACTTCTAATTATATGCTATTTGTGTATTGGAAGGAGCGAGAATGCTTTAAATCCACTTTAGTTCCTGAATTCTAAAATTCAGGGAAAGAAGTCACGCTCTCCAAAATGCTTTGTAAGATCCATTGCTAAAAAACTTACATAAAATAGCTATGTGTTATCACAGAATCCAGTCCTACACTGCATGCATGACCAGCATGCCTTTACTCCTACTGACATGCAGGTTGGCTGCCTATGATCTTACTATCCCCGTGCACTTACTGATCTCAGAATTAAATTATAGAAAGCCAAAGCTTTTAAGTTTTAAAGATTCAAATATAACACTGAGCATATTAAACTAACATGCCTCAGAGATGACAGCTTAGGACAACGGAGGTTTCAATCCTTCTAATGTTACATTTCTCCAGAAAAAAATCATTCTTTTTGAGCAGACAGAAGTTGAACATAAACACTATTTAGACAGCTTCTAACAGTGTTCTCAAAACTCCAATGTTTCATTTCCAGAACTTCCTCTTACATAATTTCTCCCTTCAAAAACGGAAGATGTAGTTGTTTTAATAATACATTTTCAGATGAAAGCATGAAATGTTCCACTCTGCTATAAGAATGTAAAGAATTTCATTTATTTGAAACACTCTCTAGTGTTTCATCAAAGACTAACACAGGAAAGGTACATTGGTTTCCAGTTTCATAAACTTAGACTTCCATCCCATAATGGCCACGCGAAAACACAGCACACAAAAAATCCTAACACACTCACAAATCTATCATCTGCTCACTTCTGTAAAACCCTGACATATTTTCTCCATGCACAGATGACTGGCTGCCCATGCATAGCTCACCTGCACACCATGACTTAAATCTGTAATAGTAACTTTTATTATTAGATTTTAAAACAGGACATTTTGGAAGGTCCCAACATCACTTTTTACAGAACAACACAATACATCCTAGTTTCAAAATTATTCTCAGTTAAGCACAGAAATTAAGCCCCATTAGTCTCTGCATCCTTGTAATTTAGATTTCTGGAGGTTTTTTTTTTTTTTTTATTTGTTTGTTTGTTTTTTTTTCATTTAAACTGTGGAGTCAGATAGAGCCAACCTGGAGATCTATGTTTGAGCACATCTAAGTTCACTTTTCACAATTTATCCTGAATTTGGGGTATGTTCCTATGAGCTATTTCAGAATATCTTAAAATATCCCACTGCTCTTCAATTTGAGCACTGCACTATCTCCTTGGCATATGTGTATGTATACCATTTTGGAGAATACACATATATATATTTTAAATTAAAAAAGGTACGGTACTTATTTAGAACCCAAGCATCCTACTGCCCACTATAGACAGACTGTAGGAGACAATTTAAGAGTTCACTGACTTGTTTTTACCTTTTTTATATGCTTGTCTGATCAGTATTTTATGAAATAGCAAACTGGTATGTATTTGAAATATGAGCTGAGTACTAGTGTAAAGAAACGTGTGTCAAAATTTCACTTATCTGAACAATTAGGGTGGTTCTTTGTACTAAGGAAGCGGAACCTTCTAAAATAGTAGTCAAAATACAGGATGTTGCATAGCCAGAAGATTCAGACTTGACAGAACTAGCTTGTCATTTAAAAAAAAGCTACTGTTCTGAAGCAGCACTTAAAAAAAAAAATCAGTTCTCTGAGGTACCTTAGGTAAAGTGTAGTCTCTCACTGAGGGGATGATACATTTTGTTGAACAACTACAGAGCTCCAAAACCAAAATCTCAACAATGTGTCCAACACAGTGATCTACCAGTGATTTTGCTGCCACAGTATCAGCTTTTAATAGTAACAGCAAGTGGCAAACACAGACTGGTAGGTGGTTACTGCCATAGCAGGTTAAGCCTATTTAGTAATTTCAGCTGACGTGGTTAACAGGAAGTTAAAAATTTACCTATAGCAGATAAGGAAGATAAAAAAATCGCTGATGTGGATATTTACAGAGAAATCTTACCGTCTCACCTATCAGTCACGAAAACAAATACACCAGCTCCATCATTGTCCTATCTCACTGAGCAGAACAGACTCATTTCCTTGTATTCTGCTTGTACCCTTTAATAATAGCCTATATGCTTTTAAGCTTGTCATTTCTTTGAAGAGAAATCAGCTTTTAGTCCAGTCTTTTTACATGTCCTAGCACAGAAGATTTGACTAAAGCAAGTAGGTTCATCTCACATCAGTGCCTGTGGCTGATGACTGAAAGCCAGAAACACAACAGTGCATTCAATTCCTCTGACTGCACAACTACCCCATAATACGATGCTGCTGCTACTTGATAATAGGCAATATAGAAATCACAGCAAGAAGCTCTCAAAGTACAATACTGAGCAAGTATTTTACATTTTTAAGGAAGTTTCAAAGTCAACATCAAAAATAAACTTACTTCTAAAAATCAATAATGCCTGCTGGTGCAAGCAAGTGCTGTAATCTGACTGCAAACTAAATGTAAGGGGCTGTCAAGCAGAATGGAAAAAGAATGGTTTGTGAGGGGCAGAACATCAGAATCACATCTGTGTTTGAAGTTTCCTGATGGCACTAACTAAACTCAAGTTCAAAAATTACAGTCATCCAAAACACATACACTGAAAAACCTGTTTAATGTTTGCAGTCTGGTGGTTCTCTCATTGATTTTAAACAAAGCTGCTTACTGCTTTTTCCCTTATAGAAAAAATGGTAGCCCCCAGAGAGTATCATTTGCCTTCTTTGAAGCTGACAGATACGGTCATAAAGAAGAGAAGCACTCACCCATTGTAATGTCCAGATTTTCATCTTTTTCCATTCTCAGTAGGGGAAGAGACATTGGAATGCCATAAGTAAACAGGTGAAAGGCCAGCCATCAGCCACAGGTATTCTTAAATTAACGGCACTGGGAGAAAGTAATTCCCTGCCCCAGTTGGAAGAATCGGCTGATGATCCCAAGTGTCCACCAGCATTCTTTCAGGGAGCAAACTATTGCAATCAATTTATTCAAATAGGGTACCATTTTTATACATCATGCAAAGTGCACTACAGTTTACTTAGTCCGGCTTTTACCCAAGTTATAAAGCAAAGAAAATACATACAGCATATGACCTGATTTTTCTGCTGTTGCTTACCCCATCACATTGCCCACGAAGTATCGCTCCTTCAATTTTGGAGAACTTAGTGTAGATAAGCTCATGTCTATTTTAAGGAAGTTGAAATTTGGCTATTGATCACTGGGGGGTGGGATTTATTTATTTATTTGTGGTGGTGGTGTTTTTTGTTTTGTTTTTTTTTTTTCTTTGAGAGGACTTAGAAGGAGGGGTAGAAAAGATAACAAATTTCCAGTTCTTCTGATTATAGTACTTCCAATGCCTCCCAGGATGTTTTCTGTAAACAGCATATTTGAAACTGGATATTAAAGTACAGCAAGAATATCAAAGAGAAATTATGAATAAACTATTTTCTGAGAAGGCACATTCACAGCTCATTTTACAGCTGAAGCTCCCCACACAGCACAGGACTAATAGCAACACTGAGTTCTAAATACAAGGGAATAATTGCTGGTGAAGGTGCAGTAAAACCAGCCACAAAGTTCTCGGGAGATTTCCCCCCCCTCCCCCATGGAGATGAGGTGCAGCCTGTAAAACATACATTAGATATATTTGACTTCAAGGTATCAGATCCCATCCTCATTTATTTGCTCTGATGTGTTCAAACAGACATGAGGACTTTTAAAGCTTTCTTTGAGACCTGTCTTTGGCATTAGCTGCTGGCTTTGCTCCTTCCCAGAAAACAAACAAAAATTGCATTTTTCAAATGGTACGAATCTAAAGTAGAAAAGGTAACTTTAAACACTGTAAACAAAGAATAAAATAGGCATCACAAAAATACTGTGTACAAACAAAAGAGAATAAAACATCCACACCATGTCCTTTTCACAGAATGTAGTCATAGGTAATTAGCACACCAGGAAGCTATTATAAAGTCACTCTGAAATGAACACATATAACATCATACAGTGCACCATTGTGTGTTTAAAACAACTGAGCAATATTAGCATCCTTCTAACACCTCATGGTCAAGCCTATAGCTAACATAATTTCCCCCCCCCCCTCCAATGGCCAGATCAGAAGACTGCCCACCTAAAATTTCTTTTCACGTGCAAGACACCCAAGTAGTACAACTTGGTTAGCTTACACTACAGGACCTGTTTTCCTTAGGAAAATCACATACTGAACTTTTTCTCCAAAGAATGGATTTAAAAAATGCAGAAGTGAAGACATGACCACTGGTCAAGCTTTAGATTGCTACATAGGTTCAAAATAATTTCTTGATGAAATGAAACCACCATCCACAGGCACTGCAGAAAAATTAAGAGGAAAAATTAAGAGAAAAAAGAAATCCAATCAAAGTTAAAAAGGCTCAACTGTTTTGCAAAACTCAGAGGTACTCTCTTCAAACTTCATTAGTTTCCATCATAAGCAGTTATATTGGTTTTACAGCTACTTCTTCCTACTTTTCCTCCAAGTGACAAGCAAAAGTTACGGGTGAACACCTTACATAACCCATTTAAGAGTGATCTCATAACAAGGGATCACTGAGCTGAAGCAAAAGGAAGGTTACACATTCACTGCTATCACTGGAAAAAGCTTTACTTCCCACATCACTGAATCATAACAGTCATAACAAGTTGAAGGGATGCTTGTTTACCACTATGATGCTGGAAACTTATGCTTTCGGAAATGACCAGTGAATATGGACTGGGAGGACAAGAAAACATAAAGAAGGACTAAATTTTCACAACCAAGCTTCTGGAAAGCCAGACTTCTCTATGATATCAAAAACAACAAAAAATCCAATACTAAAATGTTAGACTCCCATGAACCGGTACTGTACTGCAATAATTTAACCCTACTGTAAAAATGCCTACAAAGTCTACTGAAAACCATACAGTAAGTCACATGAATTAGATGAAAAATTAATTAAAAAACACATTTTTAAGTTACTTATATTTGCTACTTTTAAGTGTTCACAAAGAAATCAATCAGAACTCTGCTTTAAATTTAATTCAATGGTATAAATTTCAGTCACAACATAAGCTTCAAACTTACAAACTCTGAACTTGCGCTAAATTAGCTTTCACATCTCAAGTTTCATATCTGCAATGTATAAACATCTTACATTTTCATCAGAGGCATGAAGAGGAAATAAGCTTCAGAGTGCCATACAGTTCTTTACAGAATCACAGAATCATCAAGGTTGGAAAAGACCTAAAAGATCATCCAGTCCAACCATCACCAATACTCCCCAGCTAAATCCTATCCCTCAACACAACATCCAAACGTCTCTTGAACACCTCCATGTTCGGTGACTCCACCACCTCCCTGGGCAGTGAATTCCAGTGCCTGACCACCCTTTCCGAGAAGTAATATTTCCTAATGTCCAGCAAAATAAGAAAAAAGCATTTAACAGCATTTCTCATAAGATGTCAGAATACTAGTTACCCATTCTTACCCATCAGAGGAAAAAGTTACAACTGTTTTGTTTTTCATCAATTGCTTGTGTTTCAAAAATGAAGTTGGAATTCCCTGTATTAACCACATTTGTTTGGCCAGCAAATATTTTCTCAGTTTTGAAAATTTCAAGATACCAACTCAGCTAACACTCAGTACCTACTATGTTTGCCTAATGAAACTGGAAAAGCAGCATAGATGTAAAGGAGTTAGAAAGAGCCACATGTCATTTCCCTTGCTGCCCCACCTCTTACAATAATAGCTCACTTCAAAACTATTTATGCATGTAAGATAAATGTCTAAACCATATGTCTACTTAGATGCTAGAAAGAAGAGTTTAAGACCATGAAAAAGCTGAAAAAGGCAAATAAAAAGGCCCTGGGCAGGCTTCTGTGGAACAAGATCAATCTGTACAGGAACCTGATCTGCAAGATCTCATGAGACAGATCTCTGTAGGGCAGGGATGCCCAGGAGACCTCCATGGTCTCCAAGAACAGGAATGACTCTTGGCAGGAGGCCACTGAGGCCAAAGAGTTCATCCAGGCTGGATGTGGAGCATGCAGGTGAGCCCAAACTCCCAGGGAAGTCCAGGGAGGAAGATCAGGCAGGGGCTGCCCTACAGCAGTGCCCTACAGAAGTTTAACAAAACTCAGCTGGAAACGGCTATGGGACAGAAAGTACTTCTACAGAAACATCAGCAAAAAACAAAATGGACTTGCTGCTTAGCAGGCTAGAAAAACTAGTAACAAAGGACATGAAAAGGCTTAAGCAATAATGTTGGGCTTTTTTTTTTTTTTGCCTCTGGTCTTTACCATATTCCTAGAGGCAAAGAGTTTATCAGGGAGAGACATTAGGTAAATAAGTGAAGATGAAGTTAAGGATGAAGCACTTAAGAAGAAAATGATAATCTAATTTGATAATAGAGTCCACAGACATGGGAATATGTTTGCCCAGAGTGGTCAAAGAATCTCTGTCCTCAGAGGTTTCCCAAACCTGACTTCAAGTCTGAGCAACCAGATTCACTTCTGAAGTCAACTCTTCAAGACAGTGACCAGAGGCCACCAGATGTCCAGCAGAAAGTCTGAATCCCTCAGTGACAAAATTATACAGTAAGAAGGTTGGGAGAAAGAACAAAAAATCACAGCATACAAAAATGCAGACCAGTGGTGCCTCCATAACGCCTTCACATCATCAGGCTGCACAAGACCACAGATTCCATGAAGTCTGAAATCTACAAGGTTTAGATTCATACATTGACTTAAGAGAAAGTGGTTATTGATCTGGATTCTGCTTGCAATATATATGTAATTTTTTTTTTCCAATGTAGCTGACAATTTGTAATGAAAAAGGAATCTGTATTTATTAGATGTGCTTATTTAAATCAGATCTTGCCACCAACAAACCACATCCTCAGTTACAAATGAGAGAATTTGTCATTTACCAATTGCATGAAGTATTTAGCTGTACATACATACAACATACATATGGAAAGAGATACAAATAAATCTGTCTTTCTCTATCTAAATACACTGAATTTTTTAAAATACTTCATGGAGAGGCTTAAGGGATTTTCTTTAGAAAAGTCATTTTTTGAAATGCCCTTCCTGATCTGTGATATCACTTTAGCCCTTGACAATATCACACACATTTCTAGAGTCAGTTCAGGTTCAGTACCATGCTTACCCTAGAGCTTTACAGAGTGAGACATAAAAGTATCAGACAACTTACAGCTTGTCATTATGTAGCAGGTTTTTTTCCCCCATTGTGGCTCTTCAGACAGTCTCACCAGAACACAAAAAGCAATACACAGCCTTGAAGTACAATGACTTTTCAAATGTGTAACTGATATAAATCTCCTACTCTCTAAACGGTAATCACGTTTTCTGTTGCAGGATGGGTGGGGGGAGTTATTCCACAACGTTATTAACATCTATTCCTCTTCAAGCTTCAGTTTAAAGCATTTAGTATCACTGTCTAGGTATGACACAAAATTTGAAGTGCAGTTCTCAGAATCACAGATGGGTGGAGAACTATAACCACAGTAACAAGCAGCACATTTCCCTACAGACAGGAAAGTGGGCACAGCTTTATCAGTATCACCATTCAGTGCACCAACAGATGTCAGTGCTCAAAGGCAGTGTGAAAACTGACAGCGGAGTTAAAGACTGAGTCTGCAACTGCATGGGCATATCAGGGAATAGTAAAATTACTATCTCCCTGAGTGCAACATTTTGAAAGCAAAACATTTTTTTTTTTTAAGGTTGGTATTCTTTTACACAAGCTATTTCCTATTTCCTTGGAAGAAAGCAGTCCCTGAACAAAAGAAATTTCAAAAGGCACATAGATGTTTATTATGCAGTGAAGCAAGTAAAAGAAAAACATGTAGATACTAAAAAAAAAAAAGGCCTGCAGTGGTCTGAATAGTAATTAAAGAAGCAATCCACACTGATTGAACACAATTTTATTGCTATGTTTTAAAAGCCCAGACCTTGAATTAAAAAAAAATAAATGTTTTATGTTGCCAAGTAGTAAGTTAACTTCTATGCAAGTCAGGTGATGTAAAATTCTGGGAGAAAGTATCAGACACTCTTCTGTTTTATTCTTACAGAATACACAGCACTGCTTGTAACACAAGTGCCACCAATATATACCTTCACAAGAGAGCTGCAGTGCTGCATGCTTTTACTTTGAAATTTCAACTCCTGTTTTCTGCCCAGCATCACAGAAAAAAACGTTGATTCTTCTGAAAGAATTTTTGAAGAGCACACAGGAGGTCTTGTAACAGCTGGATGCAGCACAGCCACCAGCTCTTTCTGGCAGAGCACCGTTTTGGCCCTTTATTCAATATTGCCTATCTTCTCTTCCCATCTCCATGTTTTTTTCCTACCTTATTAGATGCCTGCATTAAAAAAAGGGTCCAAGTATCTTACAAGTCAGATTTCCATTCACTCGCTTTATTTCTAAGCAATTTCAAAGCCAAGGTATGTACAGTTTCCAAGAAAGTGTGGGAGGACAAATGAAAGTAGATTTTACACTTGTAGTTACCTTTGCTTAAGAGACTACATATCTCAGTGTTCCCACAAAGGCTGTGAAAGTCTAACAGTTGTACGAACAAAACAGCAGGTTACACACTCATCCAATCTGTTTCAAAAGCTTTTAAAATTAGAGGCATCAGAATGAGCAATACCTGTATCTTCATGAACACCAGCTATAAAATCCAACCAGCTTACTGTGTAGAGTTATAGCCAGCCACTGCGTAACTTCATGTCAGCATTTCTAAGCTACCACAGAGTTCAAAACGATGATAACAAGATGCAAGAAAGGCAGACCTGGGGTTTTACTTCCCTACTTACTTCCCTTCAGAACAGATTCAGACAAGACCATTTGATTTCAGGTGTTGTTTGCAACGCCCACAGCCAGCGACCTAAGGACAGCACAATAAACCACAGCTGCCCACCTGCAGCCTTGGGCCTGACTCCACAATCCAGGTGCAAACCCACAGCATAAACAAGAGCAAAGGCAGCCCAGCAGGCAGCCCAGCCAAGAACCAAGCACAGCCCTTGGTTCAGAGGCAAAGAACTGAGCTGGGGCCTGGCCCTGCACGCCACCCCCCCCACACCACACTATCTGCACCAGGCCCAGGCCCCTCTGGGCCCTGCCACACAAGCTTCCCTGCTTGGCAGCCAGGCTGCCCAGTAGCTGATGCAAGAAGGGATTAACCACAGTTCTGTGAAAGGTCTTGCTTAATCTGTATCAGGCAAGGAAGCGTGCACTTGATTACTTGCCAATTATATTTTCATGGCAGACTTGCAGGCTTGGTTATAGGAAGTGATGGAAAATAGGAAGACAGATTCTTCTTAGCGTGCACACATTCTTTTATCACATGCTACATTTCTTGGATAAAGGAGGTTTTCAGACACAAAAAAGGAACCAGTATACAGATTACCTGGTACACTTGCCCATATTATTTATCTCCCAGGCCCACCTAAACAATTATCTTCTTTGTTTTACAAGGTCATTTCTAAGAATAACTTCAAAATAATCTACAGGACCCTTCAAAACAGAGCATCTGAAACATAATTAATGCAGAAATACCTCTGTATAACTGAGTTGCTTACTAGCAAGCAAGCATGCTTTAGCATCACTTTACTATCTCAGTTGCAGTTTATTCTAAGAGAAGATCTGTACCATTAGACAGCAGCAGTGAATCAAACAGTGAATACTTTCCCAAAGTATTAGACTCTTATTCAGCCAAGTAAATTAGTAAGATATGTTTACTATTTAATGGGCAGATAAAGGAACTACATGTTATGGCATTTTATTTGAGATGAGAACTGCAAGAATTCACTGTGCTGGCTCTTCAAAACCAGGAGGGGAAAAAAGGAAAAAACAGGAAAAGTGAAGACACTGAAGTATTCTTACAGCACTATATTTCAGATAGCTGTAAGAAAAGGTATCTGTCCAGCAGTCATACAAGTGCCTGCATAATGAAGTTAATTACAAGAAGTGCTGTCTTCTGTCTGTCCGTGATCTTCTTTTCATAGATCTGTGCTTTCGTTAATATTCAAAGAAGCTATCAAAGCCTGTCTACCATTCTTAGCATTTTTCTGCTTGAATGAGATAGACATTTTTCAGCCTTAATAGTAGATTCTAATAAACAGGTGGAGTTTTTCTGCTTCAGTTTGCCCACAGCACAGAATTACAGCCCTAAGCACTTGTACTCACCAACATTATGATTTACTTCATTTCTACAAACTAAATCACTGCCATAGGCTGCTACACTAATGTTAAATACAAAATTATCACCATGGGAATATAACTTTTGCCAAAATGCAGGAGACATTCCATTTTAAGCTTTACCTCACCCCTTTTCATCACCTTATTTAGCTTTCATGAAGAGTCCTGTGTGTCTGGAATTTAGGTTTTGCCTTTGCATAAGATGTGCACATGGTTTTCAGCTAAAAAATTAATCATGTGCTGGAGGTTTTTTTTTTTTCTTTTTTTTTGAAGGCCAGATGTTTTCCACTGAACATTTAAAGTCTTTTCATTTGCCCATAATTCTAAGGATTCAGTACCCATTCTATCCATAGAACACTCACAAGTTTTGTTAATATACCTGCAGAGAAAGCAGACCAAGTTGGAACATAAGAAAAGTAAACATTCCTCCAGGTCAGCTCATGGAAAGATGTAAGGATGGAAAGCACAAGCTAGCAATAGGTAAAGACCCTATTCCAATCAAGCATGCACACTGTCACACGTCAAAACATTCCTCCTACTCATAACTCCTAAAACAAACAAAAACCACCACTGGCAGCAAGAACAACTCACCTGAAATGATGTCTTTCTGTAAAAGACATTAAGGGATCCCAAAAGAAAGCATTTAATTTGGCAAAGGCATGCCATATGCCACATCAAATGGACAAAAACATGACATGGTCCTACTATTCTCCACATCATCTGCCCTTCCAAACACATTAGCTTAGTAGAGGTCCACTGCTTCCTTCCCCTGTGCTCAGATGCCATTTCAGCTGCCTGCCCCATTTAACAATGAATCCAGCAGAGCCATGGGCAGACTTCTGGCTAGCTGGCAGATTAGGGTGGCTCTGCGTAGGGCCTGCAGACACTGCTGAACAGTCACTGACCCATGTCCTTAGTAACTCATTGGCAGCTCCACTGCATCTTCTAGTGTTATTCCCTATGCCAGCTATTTAGTTCACTGTTTTGTTCAATTTTATATGCCATAACATCCATGTCCAACAAGAGCATAGAATTCCCAACAAACACTGAGAAAATGCCTCTGAGCCCCAGAGGATGCCCTTAACTTAGAAGTAAAAGATACCTACACATCATATTGCATTCCCTGTATTCAGGCACTTAACTCACCTTCTTGTTGTCTTTTATAAAACCACTATCAAACAATTAAAAAACACAATAACAGAAGGAATGCACAGTAGAACTCTCAAAAAGAACTACTGGATACAAAACCACTGAAGTTTACAGGTAGAAAAATAAAACTTCAGGGTAAAAGAAAAAAAAACTAAGATACAATTTAAATCCTTTGTGAAACAGTTGCAAGATGTCTGCATTAAGGTCAGAGCCTGAGGAAAAGTTCAGAAGCGAATTGCATCATCAACATATTGTCAGAAACCACTGATTACTCATTACATTTAGATTCTTTTTTTTTTTTCCCACTGCATCCTTATGAAAACATAATCTGTACCATCAGGAAATGGGGCTCTATATGTTCGAAACCCAAATCTCTTCATATTTGCACACAGCAGTTTAACTCTTCCCCCTACCCCAGGGAAGTTCACACAACTTCCTCACAGTGAAAGCACAGAATTGCACCCTGCAGGAGCCGGGGGTTCTGTAATTACTGCTCCTATCTTTCTTTTCCTTTTTTCTGTTCTGAGAAAAAGGGTCAAGAGGCAACAGACTTCCAAAGTGCAGTACTTCTGCCTGCCTCAGAGTGCTCACCTCTGCAAATGCCACATCACAAATTCAAATGCAATGGAGAAGCCAGTGTCCTAAAACAGAAGTTTGGTACCTTCCTCACCCACCTAGCACCATTCCATTCCTTCAGCCTAATCTACTGCTGAGTGGACCCTTCAAGAAAGCCTCCACTTGACAGAAAACTGTTCAGCTTTCCTTCTCTGTCACTTCTCTGTTGATTCAGTGAGCTGAAGCAGCTTCCAGAGAGCTCCAAGGAGTCATGCAAAGGAGACAGTAGGCAAGAGTAAGTGATCAGGAGAGATTCTCCACCTCTTTTGACAGCAAGAAATATTAGTGAACTCACTTCGCCTCATTAAAACAAAAACAAACAAACAAAAAAAAACAGTAAAAGGAAAACATCTCCCAGCACATTCATCAGTCCCCCCAGCAGCACCAGCCAGGGAGCTGCAAGCATGCAGGAGGAGCCCCACAACACAAGCCACCCCTGCAATTTCACCAGCACTCCCCCTCAGAGCCAGAGAGTCCTGATAAGAGCCAAGCGCTGCTATGTCAAGTGCGTGTTGGATCTCTGATTAGCCTTTTAAGTCCATGTTCATGAGCTTTTCTTCCTCCAGATATTTCTGAACTTCCCAGCAACATTGCTAAAACTTCTTGCTTAATCTAACAAGTTCCAACTAAAAGCCACCACAAAAATAAATATTTAGGATTTTGGGAACTCTGAACTCACACTGCCAACTCAACTCCAATTCAGTACTCTATAGGCAGACAGCATGAATTAATCTTCAGTTGCTAAGTCTGTTCTGATGCCTTGTGACTGCTGTGCTATCTCAAAGGACAGCATAAGAAACATAGGATCAGGGAATACACTTCTCCTCCCCAGGACTTCTGCTAGATGACTGCAACAGCTCCAAGCTGTGCAAGCACTGAGAGCAAGGTCATGGCACTATGGACATGAAGTTCCACTTTCCCACCACTATCCTGAAGGCATATACGTCTGAACAGCACCATACAATAACATGCAGGCTCTGAACTAGCTATCTTCAGCAGGAGTAGCATGCTGCACTGCTGCCATGACCTGCCAATAGCTTGCTGCTCTGTAGAATTAGTGCAGAGCACTACACTAATGGGATTGTACTGGTACTTGTACCAGTGCTAGCTCATTCATTGTTTTCTATTTCTTTTCTCTGAAATAAAAAGAGTTCCATTTTTGTTCTTTACCTAACACCTAGGTAATTCAATTTCTCCCCCCCCCTCCCCATCCCCCTCCCAGAATGGATAGTAATGAAATTTGGAGAAGATTCAAAGTCAGGTTGCCCTAATTGAAACAGAGCTCCCCTGCTGTCATAGTCTGTACCCACTATTTCTATGTTCTCCTTAATGCTGCTTTTGTTCATATCACCTTTCCCAAACTGTCTACGTGCTTGCAAGTCTTCCCTGATGTTTTTCTCCCCATTACTTCTAACATCCAGCCACAACCAACAGTGACAACAGCAGAGACTGGACAAATGTCAGCTTGTTTTCTCACCAATGGGGAATACCCGCTCAAAGCAGGGGCTGCCTCTCCATTCAGCAGGCGGAGGAACAGGAGTAGAAACCATGGACTCCTTGTTCAGAGCCCAGAGCTTTTATCAGGACACCAGAAGAGAGCAGTGTGAGGAGTACCAGGTACCCAAGCCCTGCTCCAAGTCATGGAAAAACAGGGAAACTGCCTGGACAGTTACTGCTAATAAAACACAACCTCACTGACGCCTGATAGCAGCTATGCCTCCTTGCTGAAACCTCCCTGAAACACACAGCTTGACGAAGGTGCACAGCATGGGCAGCATCAGCTCAGCCAGTATAGAATCCAGCAGCCACAAACAGCTGACAGCAGCTTTACAACAGGAAGCACTGGGCAGGCTGTGCTGCCAGAGCCTCCCTCCCTCAGTGCCTGCTTGCAACTCATAATCAGAAGAGAAACCAGAGGAGCACCACAGCAGGCATCAGTGCCCTGTGCTGAGGCTTCTGTCCCCTTACCACAAGGGCAAAGTGCAACAACAGCAACATGAGGTACATGCTTTTCTGCCTTTACCAGTGCTTGACTTACTTGATAAGCTTATAGCAACTTGCTTATTTTTCAAGTTAATTGCCATATGTTGGTTTCAATACTAAGTAAAGTTCAGCAATCTTTATAGTCCCATCTTTTTCAAGTTCCTCATTGTTTGGCTTTTTCTTTTTTTTTTTTCTTTTTTTTTTTCTCCCCTTTAATGCAATAAAGCATGCCATGGATAAAAGAGGTTAAAATTTCTATATCACATCCTTATTAAGAAATTACACAATCATGTTAGTCTATTGTTTTGTGGCTGCAAACTATATTCACTGGTACTAGCTAGAGCTAAACATTTATTTCAACTTCTTCCCCAGTTTACAATCCCAGCACACAATGGCCACGCTGTAAGAGGAGATTTCCACAGCTTCTCTCTAGGGCGTAGTTCACATTTTTGAAAGTTACAATATAAAGCTATACCTAAGAAGCCTACAGACTGGAATTCCAGCCTGACAGTAGTGTATTAACACAAAGAATTGGACAAGAGCTCGGAAAACAGAGAGAAGAGCATCAGAAAGGCCAGCACATGAAACAACATAGAATAGGAAATGTTGCTTTAAGGTCGGGGAAAAGGAGTATACCCTTATAAGAAAAAATAAAACAAAACTAGTTAAGGTACAGTAAGACAGAGCAATTCAGTAAACAGGAAAAGTTAGCCTGCTGAATAGAGAAGGAAAAAAATTCCCAGAAACAACACAGTGTTAAGGAATTACACCGAGATAGAAAGAAAAAAATAAAGACCTAGGAACTACAAGCAGTCTCTTTGCCATCATTTCCTGTGCTTACAGCTGCCAAACATCTGGTCTGGGGGTTCCACTGCTGTCAGGGGCTCCCAGGTGGAAGTCAGGAAAAATAAGAGGAACAGGATGGGAGGGGAGGAAAAAAACATAATGAAGGGGTTCTGGAGTTTGTATGGATGTAGGTACATCTACCTCTCATATGCACAAGCATGCAGATAGACGCACACAAGCACATTTGTATACATATATGCTAAAACATCACTGGAGAAGATGGAACAGCGCTAGCCCTGCAAAATCAGCAGTATCTCTCAGTATTATCTCCTTCATCCTGCTTACGTGTTGCACTCTGCAGTACAACAAATGTCATGCATAGGTTCTGGAGCCTCAATATGCCAATTCCAACCTCTTTTACAAGGTAATTCTAGATAACAGGAAACAGTTTGTTGGTACTTTTAATTGCTCCAATACGCCTCAGGGAGATTGTGAGGCTGCGGACAGGAGAACACAGGCACTGCACACTTCGACTTGTGCTCTGTACTATGCACTCAGGAGTTTCCCTTCTCCAAATCTGCCTCTGCTTATGACCCCGTACACAGTTTGCTACAACAGTTTCATTGACGCTCAGAGCATGGTATCAGATCTGAGAGTTCTGTGTAGTGTAAATGTCCACTTTTCTGATTGCTCTGTAAGAACACATCATAAAACAAAACCAAAAACAGGCTGACGGTATTTCACCAACACGGAAACACTCAGTTATTACAGCCTCGCTCCTTATCTCATCTCCATCACCACAGAACGGGAAACACACGGTACTTATTAATTTACTAAGCGTAACCCCAGCAGGCGGCTGAAATTGTCAAACTGATAAGCAAAAGCGTCAGTAATGGCAAGAAGTTGAACTATATTTACGGAAATAAATATAGTTTTACAGGAAAACCCTTAATCTACGGAAAAGACCCTACCAAACCCCCGGCTCGCGGCAGCCCTACCTACGCACAGCTCGGACAGGGCGCTTCGGGGAGGTACTCAGCGCTCACCACCCGATGCCGTACCGCTATAACCCAGCGGACCGCGCTCCGCTTGCGGTGCGGGACAGACGCTCAGCTGAGCCGCCCAGCCCGCCGCCTCCCCGCTCCCAGCCCGGGTGCGCCCTTCCTCGGGGTCTCGGCGCCGTGATACGGGGTGGAGAGGGAGAAGAAGGAGGCGGCAGGGCAGGACCTGTTGCCCGGCGCGGTGCCGCCGTCACCCACCTCTTTGATCTTGTCCCTCCGCTGTCGCACGACGGGATCGGCGGGCTCCCGTCCCACGGCACCCACGGGCTGCTGGAACGGCCGCTGGGGCAGCCCGGCGGCGGCCGCCTCCTTCCTGCCGCGGGCGTCCTGCAGAAGTTTCTCCTTGTCCTGGCGGATGTCTCTGCGGATCTCCTCGGGCAGCTTCTGCAGCGTCTCCTTGGCCTCGCGCAGGGCCCGTTCGTGGTCCGCGCGGATCCGTTCCAGGCTGCCCGCCCCGCCCGCCTCCTCCGGCATCGCCGGGCCGGCACCGGGCTGCGGCGGGGCGCGGGGCTGGAAACCGGGCGGCGGCGGCGGGGGCTGCAGGGCGGCCGAATGGAAGAAGACGCCGCTGAGCAGCTTGGAGGAGTCGGGCAGGAAGAAGATGGCCCCGAAGCAGAGGGTGATGAAGGCGCTGAACACCAGCAGCAGCACGAACTTCTCCGTCAGCCGGAACGCGCCGGGGCCCGCCGCCTTCCTGCCCCCGCCGCCCGCGCCGCCGCCCGCCGGACCGCCCAGCGCGCCCGGCCCCGCCGCGCTACCGAAGAGCGGCAGCAGGCTGGCGGCGGGCATGGCCCCCCCGCCGTCTCAGCGCGCCCCGCTGCGAGCGGAGCGGAGCGACGCCACGCCACGCGACCCGACTGCACCGGACGGCTCCGCGCCGCAGCGGCGGGCAGAAAGTTTCCCGAGAGGCCGCGACAACTTTTCCCCTCCCCGCCGGCAGCGCGCTCGGCGTGTGCGGGGCGGGCGCTGTCAGCTCCGGCCCATGCCTCCACCGTGCCACCGCCGCCGCGGGTGCCGCTCCCGCTCCGCCCGCGCGGAACAACTGCCGTGCGGCCGGAGGCGGGGCGGGGCGGGGCGGGGCCGCAGCCGGGCCAATAGCGGGGATGGGGCGGGGCCACGCAGCACCCGCCCTCCAGCCACGCCCCGGTCCGCCGCGCCCCGCCGGACCCGCGGTTGGCGGGGGTGGGCTGCCGGCAGTTGGGCCGCTCGGCTCCGACAGTGCGCAAGAAAGCACTCGAGTCCACACGCGGGGAGCAGAGCGGGGTTGGGTGTCTTCCCGTTGCCTATTACAGGGAGAGAGGTATTTTCTTACCAAGAACGAACGGCGGGAATGGGAGACCCAGGGAAACACGCAAGGAACAGGCTGGGTGACACAGTGTAACCTCCAGCTTTCTGGAGCCCGCCCATGCTGTGACAACAGGTCAGCCCTGCTGATCTGATTGCAATGCTTCCTCCACAGGCACTTTATCACGGGAAAGCAGTAAGATCGGTTGTTCCCAGAAGTTCCGATGCCGACACATTACTTTGTGTGTTTGCATCATTTTGTTTTGCAAGTGGGAAAAAAACGGTAGAGGGAAGCCTGAGCCTTGAACAAGGGCAGGGAAAAGTGGTTGCATAAGCTGCAAAAAGGAGATGTTGAAAATGGGCCTGGCATGGGCCTCCTTCTGCTCCCAGAGGAATTCAGGGGAGATTCACCATTGACTTAATAGGAATCGAGAGAGGCTGCTGCCCAGCGCTTCTCTAAATCCCATTCTTTAGTAGTTAGAATATGTAACAGATTAATTAAAAACAGGTCTGGAAGAGACAGTTACATTTAAATGCTGGACTGAGTCCTGCAAAATTCCCTTAAGTATACTGTTGAATGCTTCTGTGAAAATTCAGGATTATAGATGATTCCAAAGGATCAGAGGCTGCAATTTTGCATCTGTAAACCAGTGATTTCCTTCAGTTTTTACTCTGATTTTTTTTTTTCTCTGATTCTTTTTTTCTTTTTTTCCCCTGAGTTGCCTTTCCCCATAGTTAGATCCGCGACGATTGCTTAAATCAAACAATAAGCACTGGGATTTTGACATGCATTTCCCAGAAATGTGTAACATAGCCCGTGAGCTGTGCCAAGACAAGAACTGGTTAGGATGGAAGGTCTCAGCCTGCTTGGAAAAGGAGATAAGAATCTCTGCCTTGGTTTGTTCGTTCGTTGTTGTTGTTGGAAAGGAACATTTAAGGTGGCAGATGCAGAGTTTACATACTGCAAGTCAGTTGACTAATGAAAAAGCTTCCTAAATGGAGAAATACCACACTCAGCTTCAGCGAACGTTTTCTGTTTCAATCACTGCGTCTGTGGGCGTATAATATTTTTCACAGATTGCCCTCAAAACTCATTGCTAATTATGTGATAATATTTGGGGCAGCATTTATTGCTGGAATAAGTGCTTTTCTTCAGCCCATTGCAGTAATTCCTTAGGTTGCCGTGTTGCTGGAGCACTCTGAGAGATTCACAGGAACAGAACCTCCCACTGCCCTGGGTTCTGTTCCTATGCCCCAGCCCAAAGCCCTCTGCCCACTGTGGTTTTAGTGTCCAAGGTGAGAGCTGGAGGTGAAACGTATACCCATAACAGGAGGTTCACTGCCACCCTCAGCACTCTCCTTGGGACATCCTGCTCTTTTTCTGAGTGTGTGGGAAGCAACAAGTATTTTCTATGCGAAGGCAGGAGCTGCTAAATTCTCCAGCCTCTGCAATGAGATTATTGTTCCAAGGACAGCAATAACCTCCTCCTCTGAACAGAACCCGGAATTTTGTATGCAAAGCTTTCCTGTTGTGACCATCTGATGTTACAAACAGTTACCAGCAGAGTCATTTGGGAGCTCTACAGTGGGACCAGTCGCTGGCACATGGAGCTGCTCACAATAGGAGGAGACTGAGAGAAAAATATTGCTTCAACCCAACATTACTGTACAAGTCCTTTGTTTTAAGTCAGAATTCACAGTAGACACAAGACAGAACCATGTAAGATATTGCAGAGAACAGGAAAATACAGGGAGTATTTGAGAAAAAAAAAGCCCTTAAATGTAAGCAGTATAGCCAAGGGTTGTACGTGCTCAGTTTTGACTGTATCTGACAGACGGCACAGCTGTCAAGTTAATCTTCACTGATAGGCTACCACATTAAATACTATCAAGTAATCCCAATAAACCATGAACAAATGAAGCCTAACATTTGCAGTAATCCCCTAATGATAACAGTACAACGCCCACCCATACGTGCACCAGGGCTTGCACTGGAAGTGCTTCTTTCGACATAACTGCCAGCAGAGTACATCCACCTAGAGGGAACATTGGCTTAGTCTTTTTTTTTTTTTTTTTTTTCCTAATTGAGCTGAGTTATATCCTGGATGACATCAGCTTAATGGGAAAAAAACAAGCCTTCAGGCAGTTGTTTTGCTATGCTGAGTAAGGCTGGGCCCTACCCAGTGGTTATGCCAACAAAATACTAGTCTGCAGAGTGAAATGCCTCCTCCCTGGGTTCAGCTGCAGGGTTAGGAATCATTTCCCAGCTATCACGCACAAATCAGGCATTTATGGAAAGGTAGGGCTGATACATGAGAGGCAGTGGGAAAGAGATTTATGTAATCACGAGACAAGGCCCTTTTCTATAATAAATGTTCTGACTGGGCAAATTCAATGAGTATTGACTGAAAGACACACGCACACACAAATTAGCTGTACCTAATTTGGAGTGGTTTCTAGTCTTAGATCTCACCTAGTGATAGAGAATTAGGCAGTATGTTCTGAGAGATATGTGGGGCAGATAAGGAGATATCAGCAGTCAGCCCATTTATCATCACATCCAGCAGAGGCAGAGACGTTGACTGATACATCCTGCAGCTACATAGTGAGGTTGTAACAGTACCACTCCCTTACTGGGGGTTCACAGCATAATGTTCTGGTGAAGACCAGTTTTAAAAATTTCTTGACATCTTCCTTTCAAAACACAGTACTTTTGTCCAGATCTTCAGAGTTTCTTTTAACAGGCTTGCTTTTGGGAACACGATTCACAAACCCAAGAATTTCTTTCTAGTTCTTTCTGGAGTAAGTACCATGACAAAGCCAGAGAGTTCCCAGGATTCCCAGACAGGCTTCGTAACATCCCAAGTGCTGTTTGGAAAGAGGCTTTGGCAATTTGAAGACCACATGTGTATGAAATACTGACTGTCTCTGCAGTTTTGGCACTTGGCTGCAGTTCTGGGTTCACTGTGTGAGGAAAGTGTGATTCACAGCTGCAAAAGCTGCTCAGTCTTCAGTGCTTTCAGTACAAGGGACTGTCTCATGCTTTTCTTTTACAGCTCTAAAGAAGGAAACGCTGACCAGTTATATAGGAACTGTGTGGTTAGAGCATATACTCAGGAAGTTGGAGATCTGTATTCAACACATTTTATGGTCTCAGGCGATTCAAATCCACCTCTTTTGGTGTGCTGTAGTATCCTAGAGAAGGATATCCATTCCTCACCCTCTCTTTTGAAGTTGTGCTACAACTCTGAGAGGAGTGCAAGTCGCTGAGTGCAAAGAGGAGAGTTTTCCCTAAGGAGTGTTGCTCAACAGCCCCAAACTGAGAACAATTGCCTCTCAGAGAAGCCTGCAGCCAAAAATCCCTGGCACCAACCAGAGAGGTGGGAGGCATCATCTTCTTTCCTTCAAAGTGAGATGAGCATGAACAGACCAGCCTCCATTTTGAGGGTGAAAAGCAGAAGAAAGAAAATGAAATTCTGACATTCTTTCACAAGCATTTCCTATAATTAAACATACTGGATGAATATGGCTAATATCCACTCTTTATCCAAACTTTGGCTAATATCCAAACTTTATATAAATACTGCAGGAATGTACCAGGTGTATGAAGCTGGATGCCTGCAAAACTTTTTACTCCACTCTTTCTGCTTTTTAGTACTATGGCTCATCAATGCAATGTTGTTTCTTTTCTACTGATACCTCTAAAATTATCCTTCAAAACTTCCATCTCCACTTGAGGGAGAGGATCATTCATTTCTCAAAATGAAGGCTCTGTAATACATGCAGCTGCCAGTGCTTATTGGGAAGAATCCAGCTAAACGCCCAATTAAGGGCACAAAGGCTCTGCCTGTTCTTTTTTCCCCAACATTTTGGAAGGCACAGAAGATGACCTGCAAGACATGCTGCCAGATGAAAAAAAAAAAAAAAAAAAAAAAAGAAAAAAAATTACTATCACTTTATAAAGGTATGAAACATTACAAGCATTTTCCTCAGCATCACAACAAGTCTGAGTCTAGAATTTGATCTCTGACCCCCTAGGGATTGTGTACAGCATTGGCATGAAATTGCCGTACTCACCCTCAAACGGCATCTTTGAGACTATCACAATCCTAGCTTTTCATATGTTTTTTTAATTGCTTCTGTTACAGACTTTCTGCAGCCTCTCAGAGCAAGCAAACAAGACAATGGTGTTATACATGCGAGGGATAGGCAGGAAAACAAAAGAAATGAAAAGAGCAATAGAAGTTTATCTCTGCTGACATCCTTTAAGTGAATGTTAGCTAGGAAGTTAAGAATTGAAGTCAACTGTTCTGGTATTTCACCATTCAGATAAGCATTTCTTATAATCTTTCTCATAGTAACTAAGGATGAGGTTGGTTTTAAATTCCATCTGTACCTTACTTTTTAAGATGATATTAAAAGTCATGACAGGCACGTTTGTACTCTTTTTCTGTCCCTCAGAATCAAAGAGGCTCCTATTTACTGCTCTTTTGCTTCCATTTCTGAACCCAGAATCACCAGCAAGGGTAGAAAGCTACAAGATACAGCACATATTTAAGGGACAAAGCTCAATGGATTGTAACTGACTAAAACTTATGTGTATTAACTACTGTACTTTCCTTTATCCATAGCTAACTCTAATAGCACCATAGTATCTTATGCCAGCATGATGACTGTAACAATTTTGTTCTCCCAGCTGCACTTCCTTGGCTGTCATCAAGATTGTATTTTGCATTTGCAGGTATGAAATTAGAGTTTATTCTGACAAGATTAAATCAAGACAAGGAATGAGGCAATAAGTTTTTGAAAGAGCCCTTGGAAACAGACTTACTTTCCTCTCCAAGATGGCATAATTTTCCTGAACCAGAGGGAGAAGTGTTGGCAAAGAACAAAATATGGCCATTGGAACTGGGTTTTGCAGTCATTCAACAGCTGTGTTTAACAAACAATTGGTGAGAATGTCGGGACATCTTGGTTGCAAGCCAAAGCTAGCTGTTTCAATGCATAAGCCTAAGGAAAAGCCATTGGTGCACAGATTGCTAGCCTGATAACTCTGTAGAAGTGGAAGTATACTGTAACACATGATTGAAAGTGTTACCAAGAGATCTTAAACACGGAGGACGCTGTGAATTACTCATTTACTAATTTATATTAGGAGTACTTGGTTAGTTTAAGATTTTAATTCCGTATGCAATGGTTCCTTGGCTATTTCTTAAAATAAAAAAAAACAAAAAAAACCCCCACAAAAATAAACAAACAAATAAAAAACAACAAGCACATACATCTGAGAATGTTACTTAGCATCCTGACCATGTGTGATGCCATGTAGATTATGCAAATTGCTGTAATGTAATAGTTGAGGTGGTGCCCTTGTACTTCTGTCGGGCACTGGTGCACAATGGCTTTTTCCCTAATTCTGCTGAACAGCACATTTTAACAGAGTGAGTACAGATGTGGTTTACTGACTGTACCCCATTTGAGGCATTACTTCAAATTTAGTTTCTTTTTTGAGACTACCTTAAAAGTCACCTTCTCTTCTGTAGGTTTTAACAGCCTTGAATTTTATAAGGAACAGAGCTTGTATATTTAGTTAGTTTCTTCACTTACTGTTCCTATTGAAAATACTCCACTCTGTCATCTAGAAAAAAGGGTTGCTTTTTTTTTTTTCTTCTTTCCCAGTTGATCTCAATTAGGCCTGATGCACATTTCTTCTTCACAGCCATTTTTTTGCAGCCAGTTCCATCCTTCTTCGGCACATTCTCATAAACCAAACCACAAAAGCCCGTTGGTGACTAGGAATTTTTGTTAGAAATTTGTATCTCTGTTTATGCTATATGTGATCTCACTCATCTCCATGCATCCTGTGAAGTCAGATGTGTCCAGCTTGCACCTGATTGACTGTGAATTTTTTTTGTAAGATCACTTGCAGTGGTGTGGCTCATAGCTAAATAATGCCAGCTGGTGTATGTGTGAGTGCCACACACGTGTCTGCTCAGATCTTCTATCGCTGTGAATTATTTGTCTTCTTTAAATGAAATCCAGGACTTTCAGCCTCAGTTCAATTCTAATCTTTTATCCTACTGAAACTCCCTTGTTTGATTTACTGCCTGGCCTAAATGATGCAGAAAAAATCACAGCTAATCTGACCTTTGCTCTTGCTGTTTGGCTAAACCAGGTTCTTATTGAAAACCTAGAAAGGGAAAATGATGATACCAACATATATATTTTTTGTCTCTATGATGGTGAGCCTTATTTTCCTCAGCAAAAAAATAAAAACTACGCTATTTCACAGTGAGATGTAATGTATGGGGTTGGATTTAATATCCTTAAAGGAAATGCTGTTTTGGGGTGCAAAATTTTATTTTGGTTTCCTTAGAAATTGAATTATTCTCTAGTTTTCATTGCTCAGTTATTAATACAAGGACTTGTAGTACACCACTGACAATCTATCCTAGACCAATTTTGTTTTTGCTTTGTTTTGTTTTTCTGGTCTTCCTGAAACACGGATGTCTGCATATTATATCCAGCAGAGCCTTCTGCTTTGCTAACATCTATTATTGCCTCAGTGTCATCTGATCCTCTGGTCCGTTGTTGCAATGCTGAGCTTTCAGTGCCTAATGTTTTCCTGAATGTAAGGCATTTCTGAATGCTTTATGTACCCTGAACATACCAAGCAGTATGGAATCCTGGGCAGACTCAGGAATGACAACTGTAAATTAGAGACAAGTAACATTCAGACAGGCAGTTTTCCGCTGAAGATGAGATGCAGGAAAATATTCAGAACTGAAAGGGAAAGATAGCTGAGTCAGAAGCAAATGTTTCTTAGCAAACCTTTCATGACTCAAAGAAACTGGTGAGGAAGAAAGAAAAGAGTTTTCCTTTTGGACTGGTACTTCTTCCATGAATGTCTTCCTGCAGGTAGTGTATCTGAAAAAATAAAGAGGAACTGAATATGAGTATTGTCCAGGGAAAAGGGTAAATACTTACATGTAAATCAAGTCTCCAAATTGGAGTACAAGTGAGAAAAGGTTATGTAAGTTTTTCATGGTTTCATGCCTCTTTGTATGTCTTTACAATTACCTTTCATACAATATGTTTCCTTTAACGTCTCAGGGAACAGGATGGGAACCTATCTTTATCTTGAATAAATCTATAAAGTAATTGCAAGTGTGTAAAGTGAATAGTTTTTTTTTTTTTATAACAGTGGTTGAACATTTATGTATTTGTATAATATATCTACTGTGAGAGATATTATCAAATATTTTCTTAGGTTAACCAGTAATTGACTACTTTCTTCTTCTGCAAATTGTTCATGCCTGTTCCTTATTATCAAAACTGAATTTTGATTCATCATTGGCACTGACTATTTTGCTCAAATGATAACAGCTTGGCATGTTCTTCTCCTTCTGTATTTGAATCAACAGATGAAAGAAGAAAAATAAGTTAATTGTTAACTTACATACATGAAAACAGAGGACAAATTCCAGGCAGAACTGAATGAGGCATCTGGTTAAGGTCGTCATGCTCCTAGAATCACCCATTAATGAAGTTGTCACCTGTTATTCCACTTTTTTTTCCCCTAAGACTAGCACAGATCTAGTTTCTTTCAATGGACACACAGCTTAGTGTTCAATCTATATTAGGAAAATATTGATTTGTAAATTACCCATGAAAAAAAATCTTTAAAATTAGGATTTTGTTCTTTTTCTGTAAGGAGTGTTTCCCAATAGACAGCAAAGTTTTCCACATCGCATTCAGGCTGATTCAAGTAATTTGTTCTCTCCAGTTCAAGTGGAACGAAGACTTAATCCATCCTACTTAGCAGGCAGGAAAAAGTCGTGTTTCTGTAAGGGTTTGGGCTGGCGTGACCTATCCCATTCCTTCTGTGAGACCTGAAGCATACTGAAAAAAATGGATGGGGTTGTCTTTAAAGATCTTTATCAGAAACAGTTTGGTGTCATGTTATCTTTTGCTACAACCTCACCATATCTCTTCAAAGAAAGATTTTCTGTCTTCCGTTGCCTCTTTCTTATTCCTCTGTTTCAGTTTTTAGTGACAGTGTGATAGCACAGAACTCAAGTGGACAGAAAAATAATTATGAGGCAAATGTTTGTCTTGGAATTTCAGTGGAAAACCCTTTGCATAATACTAATAAAAAGTAACACTCTATTCACCACAGTTCTATCAAAATGTTTATGTAACTGCTTTGCTGTAACCCATAAATGTTGTTGCCTCGTAAAGTATTCTGCAGACTTGTCCTCTCAGCAACTCTGTCCTATTCACAGTCCTGCTCTGGCTGTAGAGAGATTTCCACTAGGCCTCTTGAGGACCACGTCTTTTACCACAATGGTCTTTTTTCATCTCCAGCTAATTGTTCCATCACTGATGTGTTTCTGCCACACATAGCCATCCTGCGGTCATCTTCAAAGATAACTTCATTTAAGCCATTGTCCAACAGCACTTCATAGTGAAAGTAGAAGATTAGCAACATGAGGTTGTGCCACTCCTTCAGGCCATGGACTTAGCTACAGTATGCCTCTGTTTCCAAGTGTCCTGAAAAGCTAGCTGGCTGGCACCTTCCTCGCCTTTTGTAGCCTACACAAAAGAAAACATCTCCCATAGCCTGGAGTTAGCCATGTTGCTACATCCTTCAAGGTTCATCAGTTCATGAGGAGAAGTCACAGGTTTGAACGAGAATGATCCAAGTCTGAGAACACAAGTACAGATTATTGTTCCATGGAATATGGACCATGTGGCGTATGAACTACCAGGAGGCTAGATATTATTTATTGCCAGCTGGAGTCACAAACCATGTTCGTTGTCCAGGACAAGATGTCTTTATTGTTGTCTCTTGCACTAGCGTAAAGGCCTAAAAACGGCTAGTTCTTACTTTCTCTACACACCAGCATTTCTTTGCTGAACTGACCTAGGATCATATAGATGTTGACCAGAATGATGCACAGTGAGCAGTGAAAGTACAGGCAGTTCAGCTGCCAGGGCATTTCATCTAGGCAGTTCTGCTTGTTTGTGCAGGAATGAAGCAGTTTCCTCCTCTTGACGTCACTGAAAGTTGATGATCCTTCTTAAAGAAACCAGTGTACTGCATGCACAGTAGGAGGTGGGATTAGGAACTCTTCCTCCTTGGGTGGGTGCTGCTGAGTGACCAGTTTGCAAAAGGCAGCTAGATATGAAGTGGCCTGATGATCTTCTAGAGAGGAAATTCTCCCAATGCCCTTCAAGGCTAAGAAAGAGTAAGCAGTCAGAAGTTTAGTCAGGGACATTGTAATGGGACTGGGTAGCTGTAGCTCCAGAGTACAGTATGGATTTAAGGGTACAAAGCATGCTACTCAGTGCACCATGTAGCCTGTGCTGAAGCGACTGATAGTCAAATGCATAGACATGGGACATTTCAAATAGTATAAACCCTTCAAATTATGAGTCAGCTCGAATTTAGGGTCGGTTTTGTTACCATTACTGCACTTAGACATTACCTTCTTCTGCCCTGTTTCTGTCAGTTGGATTACATAGTGTGATATTGAATTAAATGGTAACAAAGTATCAGCCATGTGCTCTGCAACCTTCACAAAAAATTCTCTGTGTGAGTTGTGCCTTATTCCCTGAATCTTTTAATAAGCATGACTTACCACTAGGGCAGAAGTTAACATTCTTGTCTGTGAAGTGGCTTGTGGATGATTAATGCAACGAACTATCTACAAAGGTGACTGTCTAAATGTGTAAGTAAAACAGATATAAATAATATTAAGAGATGTGGAATCCAAATGAGTTGTTTTGGTTTAATCCATTAAACTAAAGTGAATTACTCCATCGTCCTTTCTGAAACAGGATGGGTGGATATGGAAAATGGATTCATAAATAGAAATTGCTGAGCTGCATCCTGTGTCAAACCTGTCTTATACTCCTTATCTTTTGTTTTTCTTCAATTTTTAACTGAGGAGATGTAATGTGAGCTGCCTATCACTGAGATGGAGAACTAGATGGGCTACCAGTAAGAGTCGGAGCATTTAGGAAACAGAGAGAATAAGCAGTGTAAAAATAAGAAAGTATCAGCCAGAAATTATTATAATAGTAATGAAATAATGTATAAATTGTATTATAAAATGAAGAGACAAATGTCACTTGAAGGGCTAGCAATATGCTATTTCCAGTGTTTACTACTCCACTGCTACTGTTTTGCATCCGCTGTCTTACATCAGTAATGGTGAAAGACTCTTGAAGTAGTAAATAGCCAGTGCTAAAATTTTTCTCTCACACTGTCTGTACAAACCTGGCAGGAACAATATGTTTCGTAACAATTTCCCACAGGAAAGAAAAGTACCAGGAAAGAAAGTAGTTCCCTGAATGAGCTATTTGCTCAGCAAAGAATCACTAAAAAACCTGAACAGGTTTTAGTTCACTGTAGGCTTTTTCTTAAAACAGATCTGTAGGATTAAATAGGCAAAACTTCCATGACCATAAGTATACCAGATTGCTTTTGTCCATGTGGGGGATTTGCCCCTTGTAAGATTCTTTTTTACTGTTTTTTTCCTTTCTTCCTCTACTACCCCGTAGAAAAACTACGTTTTTCATAAAGCAATATACTGAAAAAATCAATTTTCACTTGTGCTTGTTTGTTGTTGTTTTTGTTGTTGGGTGTTTTTGTTTGTTTGTTTGTTATCTCTGTTTTCTTTTTTCTTTAAAAGAAAAATGAATAAAAGTTTTATGTAAGTTATCCAATGCAATCCTAAATTAATAACTATGTATTGCCTCTGAAAACTCTGCTGTGGACATTATTCAAAGACATAAAATTGTAACGAATGGACAAGCAAATATACTTGTATTTTTGCTTTATTTTTTTAAGTGCAGAACTCAGATATTTGCAAACATAAATCTAATCCTGTAATCAATTATGTTGAAGTTGACTGTAGCCATAAAAATGGATTATGAGGTCAGGCTGTAGTGTTCTATAGATATATAAAATGTGTCTCAGCTTAGCTTTGTCTCAAGTATTGTGTCAGAATGGTCTGTGTTTGGGCTTTGATGAAGACAAATTTTAAGGATGTGGTGACATACAGGGCTGAAATACTAACAAGTGAAGGCACACAGCAAAAAGAGGATTATTTACGTTTGACCTTTTTTGAGTGGTTCTTAACGAAGTTCTTATCTGTGATCCCACTACATCTCCATATTCTTCCTTGTGCCCAGATAGTAGCAGCCAAGAACACTATTCACTCTTATTTTGCCTCACAGTAAGTATTGTCCTTGTTATACTAAAATACACTAAAAGGCTGCAGAGAAACTTAAGTAATCTGAGATATAGATAAATTTAGGTGTCAGAAAGTATTCTATAACATTCCATGGTCTGAAACAGCTCCCTCATTTTTCTATGAAGTGTAAATTTTAGGTATAGACTCATGATTTCCTGAAAGGCCTGAATCATGGTACCTTAGGAAAATCTGTCTCCATCATTTTTAATATGGACATTAAAATTAGTTTATGTTTCTTTTCTATTGTTTTTATCTGTTGTTCTCTTGTGTCTGTAATTTAGGAGTTCAAGACAATAAGTGCTCCCGCAAATATATGTAAAACAAAAAATGTTGTCAAGATAAATCGTTGTTATTAAACATTACCAAAAAGGCCTGCAAGCAAAGCAAGATAAATTGTAGATAGTCATTTTTCTCTTTCCTTTTCTTTTCTGGCTGCTTGTAAACAGACAATTAAACAAACGTAGAAGGATACACTTCGGGGGAAGAAGGGAAATATTCTATGCAGCTAACATTAATCTAATAGGGGACATTTCCATGGACTCCTCAGTAGTCACTGGGGAAAGATAAACTCCTTCAGATGTGATAAAGAGCAGCTGCCTTTGGCTTTTGTTCTGAATTTCTTCTGGAAGAAATTTTTTTCTCTCCATCTACAGATGTATGTAGAACTATAGAATCATAGAATTTTTCAAGTTAGAAACCTTAAAGAGTCTAGTCCAACTCCTTTGAAATGAACAGGGACATTTACAGCAAGATCATGTTGTTCAGAGCCTGAATATCTCCACCACATCCCCAAGCAACCTGTTTCATTGCCTCAATGCCCTTATAGTAAAAAATTTCTTCCTTATGTCCAATCTAAATCTTCCCTTTTTTAATCTGAGGCCCTTTCCCCTTGCCCCATTACAACATACCTTGGTAAAGAATCTGTCTCCTTCCTTCTTATAGCCACCTTTTAGATACTGGAAGGCCACTGTCAGGTGTCCCTAGAGCCTTCTGTCTCCAGGCTGAACAACCCCAGTTCTCACAACCCGTCCTCATAGGAGAGGTGTTCCATCCCTTGGATCATTTTTGTGGCTCTCCTCTAGATGCACTCCAACAAGCCTATGCCTCTCCAGTACTGAGAACTCTAGTTCTGGACATAGTACTCCAAGTGTGGCCCAATCAGAGCAGGGTAGATCACTGCCCTCGACCTGCTGGCCATTCTTCTTTTGATGCAGCTTAGGGTACAGTTGGCTTTCTGGGCTGCGAGGGCACGTTGTAGGCTCATATTCAGCTTGCCACCCACTACTACCCTCAAGTTCTTTTCAGCAGGGCTGTGTTCCATCTGTATAGGAGCTGCTGAATCACAGCCTGAACCCTTGATTAGTTATCTGAGGCAAGCAATATGTCAGCCCTGGGAGCACAGGTGAAAGCAATTCACCTGTGCTGCAGGAAGGGGTGGAGCCGGGCTCCACCTCTCCAGACCCATTTAAGTGCTGACTGCCAGGGAGGAAGGATCTCTTCTGAGAGATCCACTCCTGTGGAGCCCTTTATTGCGAGCCCTCTGCACAGGTAAGCATTCCACCTATTTTCTCTTGTTCCCTTTGTGCCTAACTCTTTATTGGTTTATTTTTGATAATACATCTATTTGACTGTACTTTTCAATTATATTATTCTTTCCTTGACTGTACATCCATCCTTACATCCCTCAGCTTGTACAGATAGCAGAGGTTGTCATGAGCCAGGTGCAAGACTCTGTGCTTGGATTTGTTGAACCTCATGAGGTTTGTGTGGGCCCATTGTTTGAGCCTGTCTAGGTCTCCATGGGTGGCATCTCATCCCTTGGGCATGTCAACCACACCACACAGACTGGTGTCAGCTTGGTGAGATGTATTGGCTACTCCAACCTGAAGTGCTCATTGTCCCTGAGCATGAAGGATAGTACTTGTGATGATCATGTGGCAGCAGCAGATAAGCACTAGTGGTGTAAGGAAGCTCCAGAAATTTTATTTTCTGAATCGGATGGAGAAGAAGTAAGGTGAATGAGCTGGTATATAATATCAAGACCACTCTTTCCTGGTAATAGTATGTGCTAGTAGCTTCATAAACTTGTTCATAAAGCATGAACCATTAGTGAAAACAGTTTTTCTTTTCTCACAATCCTCGCACAAGCACAGAGCAAAATATTAGGTCTTGTATGCAGTTTCCAGTCTCTGAATTAATGAGAAATAGCTGAATTGATCTCTGACAAGTTTGCTCACAGATCTGGTTCAAAAGCTCTAGTCGGATGTGCTAAGCTGATGTTCATTACCAGTTTTTTACAGTAATGCTTATAGTTGACCCATCTTCCCCCTAAGAATAGGCATCTGCTCCTTACTGAGGATGAACCCAATAGTCCTGATCATCTTTTGCCTTTCACCTTTGCCAGGACACTTTCTTCTGTGAAGAGGCAATAGAAAATCTGTTGCCTGATCTAGTAGTTTCTATGCACTCTGAAACATGCACACTAGGTACTGGAGGCCTGTACAGTTAAGATTTTAAAAATTGATGTAGAAAAGAATAGAGTTGGCTCCCTGCTACCTTTGATTTTTCCTTTCCCCTCAAACCACTGCTTGTTATATTACCCTGATAAAATAATTCCCCTGCTGTAAAAGCCATCTCCATGAAGGCCACACATGTGTGATGACTCAGTCACTCAGAAGCACTGTACCTGGGAAAGCTCCCTCCATGTCAATCATTGCAAAGACCCAGGTTCCTCAGATGAAATATTGTTTCAGCTTTTCCATTAGTGTGGGGAAAAATATTGATGCATCGAGGCTGATGTTAACAAGTATCTTTTCTTCCAAATTACTGGATTTGCAATCAGAGGACTCCCTCTGTTCTTGGGCTTTCTGTCAGGCTACCCTTAAACATATTCTTTTTGCTTGTTCTGGAAGCTGTCATTAAGTAGCAGAAACCTTTTATTACTGAATTTAGCTGGTTTTGAATGGGTGACCTAGAGATTAAAATTTCAGGCTCTGTTACTAATTAACAGAGTCATTTGAATCCCTGATGGATTTATTATTTAGTACTGGACTTAGATATTTTCTTCTTTCATTCTACAAAGGTGAATTTCATATCTTTTGTGATTTGAAAGCTAACTTTTATAGCAGAATACATTTAATATGCTTATTCATCACTTCACAGTGATGAGCACTTATCTCCTTGGCCCTGATTTGTGAACACTTTAAGTCATGATTTTCTTTTTAAGCACAGTGTCAAGCATGATTCTAAAGACTTTTCTGAGGCAGAAGAAGCCTTTTTCCTTTGAGAATTGTATACATTCTATTTGCATTGGGTATAAAAATATGGAATATGTATTAGTAAAATTTATTTTTTCTTATTTGCAATTATAACTTTTATATAAACCATGAAATATAGTTCAGTGGAAGAAAAATGTTTTTCAGTACATGGAACATTCAAACCAATCACAGGAAACTGTTAAGTTTTAGAGTTTGTGACATTTTTTCTCTGGAAAACAATGAAAAACTAAGAAGTTCATGAAAAATTGGGATTAAAAGCAAATAACCACACCTGTAGTATAAGCAAAAAGTTCAGTCATCTAAATACCACTGGCCTAATGTGTTAGAGTGTATTATTTGGAGGTTGAAAGTTTATTACTAGAGCTATGTAATTCCTTCTCTACATCAACAGTAATTGAAAGAACCAGACAGCTAAGTCTCTGAGGACTGGATTATGATCTCATATATACATTTCATTGACAAAGTTCAGAACAATTGAACTCTACACTACAATACTTTTTATCTTAGCCAAAAGACCAAAAAGCTAACTCCTTAAAAGTAACTTTATTTTACCATGTAATATTTAAGGTTTTTTGTTTTTTTTCAAAATACATATTACAATGCACACAGTATTTGCCATGAAATGTATATAAATAAATTTTATAATAAAGAAATAATTTAGAAATAAACACTGGGCCTTTCGTGATATCCCAGTCATTATATTTATGAAAAACAGCTTCATTAAATCCTGGCAGGAACTTTACAGCTTTGTACAGACAATTCTGAATGTACTGATTCTGCAGCAATGTAATGTATTGGGAAGAAAACCTAAAGGCAGTATCAGCAGTTAATCCATTCTTCTCTTGCATTACAGGTTTGTTGGAAGAAAATAAACATTTTTGGGAAGTTTTTTGCGAGTGTTTTTGTTTAAGAGTCCAACAGCTTGGTCTTCAATTTGCTTTAATTTGTAGTGCAGTAAATTATCACTGTGAATGAGTTCTAGGGAACCTTCTTGTTATCAGAGTATTCTGCTAAGGCTTAGGTCACAGCTTTCAGTTAAAGGAAGCAGTTTAATTTAGATCTTCTATAGTTATTACATCTGCAATTACAGAGAGTGGATTTTTCACTGTCAGGCTTAATGTAGCCTGAAAAACATCACCATTCACACAAATTAAACACCTTCTTTGCCTAAGAAATCGTTGTTTATTTTTCCTTGCTATCCTAAATAACTGTGAAACAAGCAAAAAGAGCAAGCTGACAGTGCTCGGGAGCCCTGCCCAGTTCACTGGCACAGGTGCATGTTGCAGAGACAGGAGATGTGTACTCACTCATGCAGCACCCCTCTTTAATGTACTTCAGTTTCAAAGGAAATCACAGCTATAACACATATGCATTGTTAGGTAAAAAGGGACACATAGCAAAGACCTCCACTGTGGTGTACAGGTCAAGGACAAACCATGGTATCATCCTTATTGTATGTGACTTAAGTATCCAAATAAAGATCAGGGAGAAAATAAATTGACACATAAAGAAGCTGAAAATCTGAATGCCTTTTGTAGCACTGGGGTTTATAGGGCCCAAGTGAAAAGGATATGGGTCTGAAGCACTTGGGAAGGACAAGGCTTATGTTGCAGGAGGGATCAACAGTAATGTGTTCTAGTGTTTCTGCTTTTCAGGAAGGAGTACACAGATGCAAATGCATCTTTGATGCAACCAAGACTTAGCACCACTGGCAGAGCTGTTGCTGTGTCTTTAAGAACAAATTAGGAGATGTCTATTTTAAATACAACCTTGCAGAAAACAGAACTTCTTTCTGAGACAAGACATTTAAATTTTTTTGGGGGGGTGGGCTCTGCAGTTCAGTTGTTTTGTGACAATGTTATTAGAAGTGGACCATTGTTTAGGGCAAATGAAACTATCTTCATGAATAACTTCTGCTCTATGAAAGTTGACTTTGTGTCAACATTCATAGAACAGCCAGAAAATAAAGTGATGGATCCCCAATTAACATGGTTTAAAATCAGTGGGCATTCATTTTTTTCACATGGGTTCTTTAATTGGATAAAAGATGCTTGGCCAAGTAGCTAAAAGAAGCAGAGCACCAGGGAAATGAGATGGCACCAGGAGAGATGGAAGGAGAAAGCACTTGCTGATCTAGAAGCAGGAGTGTGGAATTGTCTTCTGCATTTTATACAGGTGAAATATAGGTCTGTATTAATGTATTTCTTGGAATAAGGAATAAACCAAAGCAGTTTCTTGAATATCTTATGAGCACTCATCTTTTTATTAGCCAACATCTTTTATCTGAAACCACAATTCAAGTCTCAGTAATAGAATTTTTGCTTGTATTTCATGGAGTATTGTGCTGCTTTGATACTGTATTAAAAAAAATAATTAAACAAATAAATTTTAAAAATCTAAAAAATGAACGGTAGTAGCACAACTTGTCCAATTCAGAAAATAATGATTTATTAAATATATATATACAGTTCTATTTTCCTATTTTGTTTGGAATGCTTGTTTTTTTTTTTTAAGAAAGAAAGGAAGAAAAACCTACTGCCAGATTAATGAAAAAAGACAAACTGGAACATATAGCATTAACTTAACAAATTTCATTATGATTGCATAATACCCTCTGAATTTTCTATCTACATTTTAACTGAACACTTGGAACAACTTAAGAGAGATTTTCACTCAAAGCTGCTTTCTTTCATGTTGCATGGACAGCAATTCATGATGGTGCACAATTTGGAGGGTGTTGCAGGTGCTACATGCGTATCCAACATGGGAATGTTCTGTAAAGAGTGCAATCATGTTCCTTATTCCTGAGTCTCAGGGTATTGATATTAGAAGATCTTAATAATTGAGACTACAATTGATTGTGGGGTTGTTGTTTTTTTTCTAGGTTGAAAAGACATATTTTTTTCCGCATTGAAAACAATATTTTTTCTATCTATATGCCATAACTATTTTCCAATAAATGTTTTACTTCCATCAGCATGGGCAGCAGCAGAATCCTTTTTAATTTAGAACATTGCTTTCTTACTGCTACAGACAAGCTAATATGGCAGAGAGCCATAATTTCCACAAGTCAGCAGCAGCCCATAAAACAAATTCATTTGTGTGTTACAGCATAACTGCCCTATGGTTATCCTCTGTGCTCACAGGCTATGGGAGGACAAAGGGAGGTGCGATAGGAGCAGGTCCCCTTCACCTGAAGACTCAGAGCACCCAGAGGCTGGCACGGCTTAGTTTCTGCTGCTGCCCTGTGTTCCTGACCTCTGCTACTTGAAAGGCCAGTGTGAAGCCTGGTAAAAGATCACCCCATGCCCACTGCCAGGATGGTATTCCTGCTCCTCTCACTCTGGCAGTTAAACATGATCCAAGCTATGAGGAAAAGCTCTTTCCCGTCTGTGTAAAGGACAACTTTCTGCACCTTTAGCAGATAACTGGGTTAGTGATAGGGTGAAAGTGACAAATTATATGGATAGTACAGGGAGACTAGTTTTAACAAGAAATTTTAGGGATTACCTATAATTTTTTTCTGAGCAAAACACACACTATTTTATAACTTTCCAGTAATTGCTCAAACTAATCTCGGTTTCTCTCTAGGAGAGGGGGATTCAGATGAAATAGTATTTGGTTGCCAGTGCGTTTAATAATGCTTAATGGCATATTATTTCTTACAACAAGCACAGAACTTGTTATTTTTACTTCTCTATCATAAGAAAAATGATATGCTTTTTTGAACACTGGGAGACTACAATTGTTGCACAGCATTTTTACCTCTGTTTGTCTGCATCTTTGAGTCAGGAGTGAGGTGAGAGAAGCAGCCAATGTGAAGCAAAATGACAGTGCAGAGTTTGACCACAGGGAAAGTCACAGCTAAGATTAGACAGAAAAGCCTAACCCAAATCTTTGGCTATGCCCTGCTGATACGCTTTGTTGTCCTGTTGTTCCTCAATTTACATCATCTTCACCTTGCTGAAATTTGAGTCAGTCCAAGGAGAAGTGATGGTAATTTAGGTCTCTCTGAGGTGAGTGTTGTCCCTTTCCCCTGTTGTAGGGAACCTGTTTTGTCAGGGGAGTTGGACATAAGGATTCCCAGAGATCCCTTCTAACCCCATGTTTCTTTGATTCTGTGACTCTATGAAAACAAGATGATTGTGTTCTTGGAGTCTGCACACGTGTTCCTGACCCCAGTGGTGACCTTGTGCCCATGCATCTTGACATTGCTCAGAATCTGGGTATGTTTACTGGTTCTCGTCACTGACTTCCTGTACCCTCAGCATACGTGCTTAGTGTTTCCTGGTCTGCATGGCCCTGGCTTTGTCTGGTAAGGTTCATTGCTGTGCTCTGAGGAGGCCATCAGGACTTTCTCTGCACTTCCAGTGAAACTAGAGTGAAAACAGGGTATGAACCTCAGTTGAGGTGTCCACAGGACAGGCTGCTGGGAGCTACGACCCTTAGGAGTGAAAAAGGAACTCTTCGCGTGGGATCAGGCAGGCAGAGAGATGTGTGAAGGCAGTTGATCTGCAGTGCTGTATGAGGGCTGGTGGTAGTGGACAGGAGGAGGGAGGAGACTGGACAGTGGCTGGGAATGCTCTCAACACTTTTATTGTAACAGGTTTTGCTTCACTGTAGTCATCTTGACTTGCAGTGCTCAGCGTAAGTCAGCTCAAATCCACCCTGTGTGACCCCAGGTTGGGGCTGGGTCACTGTTTGGTACAGATCTAGAAATGAAAGATGAACAGATGTGGGAAAAACCTGCAGTTGAAGGGAGGTAAGCATGTGGAGAGGACAAAGCCAAAATATCTCTGTGTTCCCATTGATCTTTGGAGTTGTCCCCAGACATTTTTAGGTTAAAGAACTGACAATTACTTGGCAGATAACCCATGGAGACACCTAACTTGACAGAATTAGGAATTGTGCATTCCAAGGTTGACATGTCCTTGAACAAGTTTTGGGAAATGGTTCATACACAAGTGCCATCCCTAAGCATCATTCATGCATGCGTGCTTGTTCAACTGTCAGAGCACTATGACAAATATGTTGTTGCGGTCAATGCAAGAGAACACTGACACTCAATTTACAGCTGAGTTCCTCCGTACCATTTTTAAAACTGAGTATACTGTTGATTGAGTTTAGTGGTGTGTTGCAAAGATGTGTATTTTTTATTTTTTTCATAATTCTCCCTTGAGAGTCCAGCAAGAAGAGCAACAAGTAGTTTACTGAACTACTCACAAATCTTTCCAGCTTTTAAGCTCTGGAAACTTGTTTCAGACAGTATTGTTTAAATAAAGCTAGGATTCTATGGTTTAATTGAACCAATTCTCATGTCTCTGTGATTCCTATTTTATTCTTGTTAGAAAAAAGTTTATAGTAACTCTAAAGAAGCCATTTGCCAGAAAGGAAATTTTTAAGTTATTTAGGAGGACTGTATAAACTTTCTTAAATTACAGGTTTAACCATACAAGGAAATACATTTGGAACAATTTAGACTGCACCTATTATATTGTAATAGCTATTTTGCATAGATACTCTGTATAGATTCAGAGGGCATCTTGTCAATGTGTATAAATACCTGAAGGCAGAGTGCAAAGAGAATGGAGCCAGGCTTTTTTCAGTAGTGTTCGATGAAAGGACAAGGGCCCATGGGCACAAACTGTAACACAGATGGCTCTGTACAAACACCAGAAAGCACTTATGTGCAGTGCAGTTAACGGAGCACTGGCGAAAGTTGCTCAGCAAAGTTTTGGAGTCTTCTCCTTGGAGATCTTCAAAGTCTGCCAGAATGTCGGCCTAGGCAATTTGAGCAGGGGTTGGACCAGATGGACCCAAAGGTCCTTGTCAACCTCAGCTGGTGTGTTATTCTATGATATTCAGCACTATTTGTAAAAAGGCCAAAGGAAGGTTGGAGCAGCCATCAAGTGTCTGCTGCAGGGTATTTTCATTCTCTAAATTTGTAAAAAATTCTTAGCAATATATGGCAAAGTTGTAGGTAGATGTTTTGATGGGTCATGGTAGGATGCATGTGAGAAAGAATGTGTTGGAAATCTCAGAGGTAATTGCTATATAAGGTCTACATCATTTCATGTTGGCATACAAATACAACATACAAATGTTTTATGAGCAACTTCATTAATGAAATGTTAACAGAAATGTCACAGGAAGACAGGTTTTTTTGTTGGTGGTAGATAGTTTTGCTTTTGGTGTATGTTTCAGTTGTCCTTTTGTTTTAGTCATTCTGGAAAATTCTAGGGGTCAGTTCACAAAGTGCCCACATTGGCATCCAGAGATTAGAGAGTGCTGGTAGCAGTTCACTCATTGTTGGATGAATCACAGAGACGCCCAAGTACTCTACATGCCACTGTAAAGGCACAAGATAGGCCAGCAGAGCCTAAACACTGGGAGGTGCTGAGTCAAAGCTTTCATACAGTGAGTTAATGTATCTCTCATCAGCAGGTTTCGGTCCACCTACGGTAAAAAAAAAAATCACCGACAAGAGCATTAATAACAAATTGATTATGCTTTCTGATCTCCTTTGAACACAACAGCCTTTAGTAGCATTACGATTTTTCAGTTGTTTCTCTCATGTCACCTGCGTGTGAATTATAGCACTGTAATTCAAAATAACAGACATATAGTGTGAAGTCTAAAAAGATAAGAAATCTAGAACAACTATACAAGCAGATGGTTTTATAGGCCAGCATTCAAAAGAAGATATAATGCTATTCAGTCTTGAATTAAAAAAGACAAGAATCCTTCGAACTCGTCCAGCTACTGGGCAGCCTTCATTACAAACAATGAGTTTGGGATCTTTGCCAAAGTATTAACATCCTTCTTCAGAAATGTTCAGAACAAACACAAATATCTTAAACATCTTGAACAAAGCTATTTCCACACAACCATACAGCAAAAATTGACACTAAGAGAGTAACTATATCTCATTTTATGACAACTGAAAATGCTTCTGGCTGCATTATCTGGAGATGCTAGGTGGCTTTAGCAAGACCTTTCTTCAACAGAATAATGATGGTACAGTGTATAGCATCTAATCAATTAGGAGCAACAAGTAGTCAGAGAATTCATTTTTTCTTTACAGTTTCAGAGGAGTGACCAGCCAGCAGTGCTTCCTCTGTCAGTAACAGCATTCCAGGAAGTGGAGAAAAACAAGCAGTTAGAAATGAGAAATGATCCCTCGCATTCCCAATAAGCCTTGGCCTTTCCAGTGATGCAAAGGACAATTACTATAATTTTACTCTCCATGAAGTACAGGTGAGTCATGGTAGTAAAGAGCTTGTATCTTTTTCTGTATCTTATTCTGCCAAACCTAAACTCTTAATTCTTGACACCACAGCTATCACACATTTAGCTGATGACTGAATGAAACTGGTGGTTAAAACATAATTTTCCCAGCAGAGATTGCCTTTCTTGAGTAAGTGATTATTTTGTCAGAATTTAGTTCCTGTAATGCTTTTGTGATAATACTGAGGTAGTGAGAAAACTGTGGTTTCTGTGCTACAGTGCTGAATGCTGGCTGAGGATAAATGGGTTTGTTTCTCAGTCCTGCTCCAGATTTCCCTACGACCATGAACAAGCCAGTTAAGCAGTCTGTGCTTTTCTTCTTCGTCTGAGAAACCTGAAGGGTAAGCAGTCTTGAGTGCTTGATTCTTGGCCAGAAAATATTCCGGCAATCTCTGACAGTTCTGGATCCTCTAAAGGTTGTTGTCAAGAAGAAAATGGTGGAATGGAAAGGATGCACCAAGATCCTTTAATTCTAGTGAGCTGGAAAGCAGAAAAAGTAGAATGACAGAGGAAATATTTATAAAAGATTAGCAGAAATATTTTTACAGCTATTGTACACTTTTATTTTCTGTATTTACATATAATCCAGCTTTTCTCACATGACTCTGTCTCACTTTTTAATTGGTCATTACAAATCATTCAGTTCTTTCAGGCATTGATCTAAGAAAACCTGATAGAAAAAAACGGTCTTTTCAGTCTTCATATTTACAGTACTATCTATTTCTCTTGGTGCATTTCTCATACTTAGTGGTTTTTTTTTCTTCTTTTGTCTTGAAACTAAGTTTTGAAAGTCCTAATCAATAGGAAATATAGGTATATTTGCTCATATACACAGCCATCAAGGATTATAGCTTCTCTTCCAGCAACGCTTTGCTCTGTTGCCCAAATGTAGCACATTCCTACCAGCCTTGGCAATGTCTGGACTCTTGGTGAGGTTGGTCATTACATCCCCATCAGGGGCATTGTGGAAATGAACCATTCATTTCATAGCTCTAAATCATACTAAGAAATGTAGTAACATTTTGTCCTAAACATTTTTTCTCTGAAGATTTCCCTCCTTCTGGATATATTCCTACTGCCTTATAGCATCATCTGTAGTCCACTGACAGTTCAACTCAATGGGAGTTTTCCCATTGATTCCATTATTTACTTTGTTTCACTTGGTGTTATTGATTCATATTCAATTTAGCTCAGACCCTCAGGCTAAACACTTCTGAAAGGAGAAACTCCTTCTGTCAGGAGCACCTCATTTTCAGCAAGAGATAAGATTTCCGAGACTGGAAATATTAATGTGGACCTGAACCAAGGAAAATAAAAATCTATACATTCCTTCTTCTTCAGCACATTTTATACCTCTCAGAAATACATATGCACCCAGATTTACATTTTTTTTTAGACATCTCTTCATTTAATCCTTCAATGGGTGAAGCACTGAATCTTTCTTCTTGTGTTTTTCTTTCCTTCTTGAGCCTTCAGTCTTCTGTTTCTCCTCAATCACTGTATCAAGCTAAACACAGGCATCTGCTGCTCAGGAAATATTTTGTGGTTTTCCTACTATCTACAGGTGGCTGCATTTGGCTGCATTTCCCAGACCTACTTCTTCCATTTTTCTCTGATGGAAAGATACAGCAGCAGTAGTACTTAGCATGGTTTTGAGAAATACATACCTGTCAGAAAATTCATACTTTCTCTGAATATAGTTCCCTGGTTTCTCTCCACAAAATATTTTGTATTTTATTTTTCTTCCCTTTTTTTTGTTTTGTTTTTCCACCCCTTGTTTACATGGAAAGGAAAATGGAAGTTTTTAAATATTTGTTTTGTTTATTTATTTATTTGGATTGAAGGGCAACAGAGTGAGTAGTGGGTGAGTATCTGGGACATTCACACTGCATACAGAGATCCGTGTGAATCTACTTTAGCGTGCAGCCAAGAGCATGTTCTGCCCGCACCTGATCTGAGTACAGAACCACTTGGTTGCTTTGGAGCAGAGCTCTCTTCTAGCTCTCGTAACAAAATAATCAATGTTCCCTTGCTCCATGCTTATACATTTTCCAGCATGTTTCCACAACAATTATGTTGCTATAATTAATCAAGATCTCATGCTTTATTTTCTCCCCCCATTTAGTTTCTGTCTAACTTTGATTTCTGTGTCTAGTACTGGTTTATCCTGTGCCTGTTATTTGATACATATCTCTGTTGCACAGTTGCCTACAAAACAGGGATAACACATCCTTTTTTTTTTTTCCCTGGGATGCCTTCCTATTTTTATAATAACTGAATTTAATGTAAATGTGTAAATAGATAGAAGAATGCTAAATATTGCTCAAATGAAAAGTGATATTCATACAGATACACCAACATTCTGAGCTGAATGGAATTCTGTCTTAAATAAACATGTAGTTATTGCTATTCACTACTTTACTCTATACAGCTCAACAAAGGTGATTTTGCACCTCTGATGATGATTAATATAAAGTGAGAAATATATACCTGTATCACAAATGTTAAACTACTTAATATAACATATGAGTAGCATTAGATTAATTTTTTAATGCATTTCTATGTATGTTAAACTTTTGATGGTTCCTTGTGGGTTTTGTTTCAAGCATTGCTTTTGCACACAGAAAAAAAAGCAGAGGTTTGTTTTAGACTGTGGAAAAAAAAATCACCATCATTTGAGTTCCCAGACAGCATAGACAGCATACTATGAAGCTGTTACTAAACAAAATCTTAATATTCCTGCAGTTTATAACTGTAGGTACTAAGTTTTGGTTGTTTTTTCACATTCTGTTTGTGATGAGCCTTACAGATCTTCATGTAATATACATAATTATGAATCTGCATGTGATTCTAAGGTGTGATTTTAATGTAGGTTTGTATAAAAGGCAAAGTATAATAAATTTTGTAAACTGAAATGCATCTGTTGAGAAGTATTTGAACATGAGGTATTTTTCTGTTCATGGGGTGTGTTGTGTTTGGAGGCATTATGCTCAACATTTCACTACAGGCAAAGAAATATACTGTGAAGTAGATGAACCATTAATACTTTCTTTTTACAATTCTATTTCCTGAAAGAAAAAATGTTTTTGTTTTAGGAGTCTGTACATTATCTGCTGTACTATACTGGCCAATAGGGTTGGCCAGATCTCCAGATGGTATCATGAACACCTTCCTTCTGATAGTGCACCATTAGAGTTGGCAGGAGTTTTTCTGGTGATGAAATGTAGGCTTGGAGGTAGCAGTAAGGACTGAGTGCTCTGCTGATCTGCTGGATGTCCCTTCTGGGGGACATTCAGCAGTGTTTGATCCATGTTCCCCCTCCAAAGAGCTGTGCAATGAGATCCTGCCCTTGCTAAATGAGACAGATTTGTCCATACATTTGGCCAGCCTGGTACATGCTGTTTGGAAGACATGTTTGTCTTTAACAAGTTGCTACAGTGTGACTGGGTCCCAGAATTATCAAGAATTAGTGTTTGATTCTGTCTGGCAACACTAACGTGGCCTATAGCTTGTATTACAAAAAGTTCCTGAATCAAATATGCTAAACTTTTAGTTTCCTTCCAATAATCGGATGATCCACATGCCCTTTTCATATGGTGATTTTTTGCTGACACACTCCTAACCTTCTTTCAATATCCCCTTTGGCCTCACAAATGAGTGGAGCAGAAGAAGGTAATAAATACAAAAGGCTCTTTATAATTGGAAAGATGTGAGACTCTTTTCATATTCTCATGGGATATCAGACCCTATAATTCACAAAATTCTCCTGTGGCTAGTTCAGGTAGTTAGGAGTTTGCATTGTTCCTATAAAAAGCCAAAGGCATGTCTTTGCTCCTCCAGTGATTTTAATGAAAGCAGCTTCAAAACTTACTAAACACTGTATCATTTAAAAATTTCAGAGTATCTGGTTATGATTCTGAAAGGTTAATAACATTTTAAATTGGAACTACAAAATACTAATCGTGCTTCCTTCTTAAGTCAAATGCACTTTATGTCCGTTACTATGGTGATGATAATTAATATACATAGAATTGTAACAAGCTGAAATAGACTGGATATTGCAGTGTGGAGCAGTTCTTGGAAGAAGTGACTCCTCAGCTCCCAGTGCTGATGGAGAAATGCATCTCAAAGGAAAACCACTGCATTTTGCAGAGTCCTGTAACTTTGGTCAATTAGGAGTGGAACTTTTCAAACTGCACTGCATAATCCTATTGAAGGCAACAAGATGTGACTCCAGAGCAAGAGACATCACCAAACTGAAACATCGTTCTTGTGAGGTTCAAAAGAATCTCAGTTCCTACTAAAACTTGCACAGGCAGTTCATGACAGCTTAGATGCTTACCTATAAGGCACTCAAACTGCCATTCAATTCGTAATGATTCAAGCACTGCTAAAAGACTCCTACAAAATAATTCCTGCCTGTGGCAGAGAAGTGAAAATGAACAGGACAGAAAACATAGTTAATGTGCTATTTAGGAAGTCAGGGAAGAGACTTTGATTTTACTTCTATTTTCAAACAGTTCCTATGTGAAGTGAAGACACTGTGAATCTCCCAAACTTCCCTTCCTTTTTCTCCCCATGAGTTCAACTATGTCTAGATTTAATTTTAATTGTGAATACACAATCTGGTTTATAAGATCAAGATATAAGGTATTTCCTGTGTTTCCTCTGGAAGGCATGGAAATACTATGCAGGAGGTATGTGAGGGCATGCATATAAACTCACTCCAAGTGTTTCTACATGTGTATTACACATATACATCCTAGGAACACATTTCTCCTTCCTCAGAAAACAGGAAAACTAGATGACCTTTAAGTGTCCCTTCCAACTCAAATGATTCTATGTTTCTATGAAACTAGAGGCTGATTAGCGGGTGTTCTGAGGACTTCATCCCAGAAATATTTTTGGTTTAGTTCTCTGCTAAATGGAACTGGGAATCTTTTTAATATGTCATCTGTAACTGTGTATATGCTATTAAAATTAATTTTATTTTTATCCTATTTTGGATAAATCGCTTTGTTATATATGTCTTTCAGCCATAAATGCATCAAGGATCCAATTTAATCAAAACCTATTTTAAGCTTATTTAAGAAAATGCTGCCATAGAAAATCATTCATCCTGGATTTTAATCCTTCTGTAGTTGGAGGGTTCCTCTGATTCCCCGTGAGATATGCCTTGCATCCAAGGTCTACCCTCCGAAAAGTCCTGAACTGTTTTTTTTTTTTTTTTAGGTAAAAGATCAGGCTTCTTACATGAATCCATTAATGAGATGGAGTAAAACGTAGTCGGAGGTGCAGTTTTAGAAAATCATATTTCTCTCCTGTACTTCTGCTACAGAGTGAGTGTAGTGGAAAGTGTCTCAGTTATTTAAAAAGATTTGTTGAACTTCAGTCACCAAAAGAACTTGAGAGAATCACCGAGCTAGCATGTTACCTATTAATGAATCTCATCTCTTATGTGCTGCTTTAAATTTAGCTTAAAAACATATACATAAAGAAGTGTGAAGATTGGACAGGATTTATTTTTCTTAAGCTGGCATTTACCATTTTAGGAAAAAATAGGTCTGGCATTTAAAAGCCTTAAAGCAGAGTGTTTATCATAGGTGCTGAAACAAAAGCTTCTTGAATTCTAAATTACAAACTGGTCGGGAATTGACTATCTGACCATGCCTTTTAACTCTCCTTAAAGACATACAGTATGTCTCTGTGACTGTCAGCATCCTAGAAGAAAAAACGGCAGAAGCAGCTCTGCAAGGTTCTCACAGAGGAATAACAAATACAGAGCTAACCCATTTTAAATGTGGAAACGTCTTTGTTAGCTGAGAACCTGTGTTGCCTGTGCTACCTAGTGGCACAAAACAACTCAGAATTTTTTTTTGGTAGTAGCTTTAAACCTATTGTTTTCCGATGGAAAGATTCAGAAAGAGAGCCTGTGCTTCCACATTATATTTGAAGCCAAGGCCCGTGCACCAGTGGAGCTCACAGTAACTGAGCTATGGCATTCTGCCCAGTGACAGGTAGGGAAGACAACAGCATACCAATTTGCTTGCTTTTCACAAGCCTCTAAACTCTACATGTAATCAAAGGGACTTTTCATATTTAATAGTATTTATTTTGTGTGTCAGATAACACTTGTTAAAAGTCATCAGCTTTTCATTACCAAGATAATTAATACTATTGGTGATACTGTGACTTGAATAACTCTCCACTTGTTTGTCACAGCTGCAAATTGACTTTATAATGATCCTGCCATAAATTTTCCTTTTCAGGAACAAATTCAGAAGTATCAGACCTGTTTCTTCCCCTTTTTTTTTTTTTAAATTGACATTTACTTTTAATGTAAAGTGATGTTAAACCAGGGATCTTAGAAGGAGGCTAGAAGGTCATATTTTCAAATAGGTAACATGTTGCTGATGGAGCAGTGTTTTTGTGCATTCAAATTTTGCTGATTTTTTCCATCTGTTCCCCCTGCTGTGATAGGGCACCTGGCAAAAAGACCAGATCTTGTTTTTTTCCTGCGTGTGCACACTTTGGCCTGTTAACCTTTGCATTGCTACTGCTGTGCATGATGGAAAGGACAAAATTGTGCTGGGCTGGCAGGCAGGAAACCCGTCTGCTCTGTACTTTCACTTTTACTTGCAAACTGAGCCAATGAGTTACTGTGAGGAATCAAAGTGCACTTGTGATAGTTTTTCAGAGCATAAAGGCAGCTGAAGGTTCTTGTCTTTAACATGAATTTGCTCTCATATGATACTGCAGATGGACACGTAGCCTTAGATCTTAAGGTCAACAGTCAGTCAGAAGGCCATTTAGTCCTGCCTCTTATGAAAATCAAGGTGTGAGCTTCCTTCTGCTCTTTAGCCAGGCAGAGATCAGTGATTAATATGTAACTTCTAGGACACATTATGGAGTGCAGAATACAGAGCTCCCCTTTTCAGTTTCTTGTAATTATTCATTGCCTTAATGCTACATATTTTTGCTGGTGTAAATATGGCTGTATAATTCCTTGACTAGATAGACCACCTGTGCCTCTATTTTCTTATACTGCAAATTTCTTGTGATTGGCCTGTCAAGGCTTCATTTAACAAACCCAAATAAGCAGGCAATTAAGAAATTGAGAACTCTTGTTACAATACAGGATGTTAAATATGTGTCTTCAGTGAATGCCCAGACTGGATAGTGAAGGCAGAAGAGTTGCCACTTGAGTTCTAATATAGAAAATGAAATGTAATGAGGAGTCACTGGATGGTACAGTTAGGCCAACATATTGTAGCTGCAAAGTACATCATCAGATTTGGCTATGCTAGATGGCAGTTTAATGACAGAACCCAGCCAGCTCAGATTGTTTGTTGTGTTGTTAGCAAGCACTAGTTGATATACTGACAGAAAACTCCATTTGAGTTTGGATTGTCAAAACTGAAAAAAAAAGAGCGCCACCCAAGCAGCACTACAGTCAGAAGGCAATTGTTAGAGGCAAAATAATTCAGCTTGGTTGCTCAGCTTATTTCCTTGGTGAGAGTGTGAACTGGAGCTGAAACTTCCTGAAAGTGTCCTTGCTGAAGGTGAGAGCCAATCCATAGAGATCAGCCAGGCTTGCAGCTGAATCCAGCACAGTACTAACCATGGCAAGTAATACCCCAATAAAACTGTCATGGCCAGACTTAATTTTACGGACTTCAGTAGTCCATTCACCTGAGCAGTGTGTGCTGAAAACTTTGACTATCTCAGTGTTTGTTCTGCTTTTTTTTGTGCTCCTGTCACTTTCATCTTGAACAAAGTCTCTGGGAGTGGAGGAAACCAAGGGAAGCTTGCCTCTTGCACTCTGGGGGCAAGCCAGTTTGGTGGAAAGCCCTGAAGGAATAAAGTCTGTTGCTTACTTTGCTTGCCAAGAGGGCTGCAGATTTGGATTATGTCGTTTTGATTTTGGTAGTGAAGAAGAAATTTCCATCTCCATTTGTTGCCAAGATATAGTTTACCTTATTCACAAAGACCTTCTAATTCAAAAGATTTTGCAAACATCATTTGAATGTTAATTGAAGTGGACGATCTGATAAATTGTGATCTCACACTGTTGCTGAATTTATTTGTTTTTCTGTTGTTGCTGTTCAAATCAATCTCTATAAAGTACTCTGGTAGACATCATACATCTCTGCATGCACTACTTGATGATGAAGTAAAATATTAAGAGAATTCCACAAAGATCTATATGTAGGAAAGGCTTTATCTGTAGAGGGAGGTGGAACTGCAGGAACCCCTTAAGGATATAAAACCTTGAGAATAACCTGTCAGTAGGGAAGAAGACTGTGCAATCCAGACTGATTTCACAAACACCTGCTTTCGGAGGACTGAGTGTTAAGTGCAGAGAAACAGAGGTGTCTTAGTATGTTTTTGGTCAAGGTGCATTTGGAGAGGAAGGGTTACCTGCTTTGCTGGGTCACATTAAAACAATCGTAGGAGTTACTAGACACTAAGGCCCCCCAGAAAATAATAAATCAGTATGAAAACCACAGCCTATGCAGTGGGAACAGTAATGTTCCCTTTTAAATGCAGAAATTACTCTATATTGTGAAAGTGTTTGCAATGTTTCCCCTTAACAATACAAAATAAATGTGAAAAGGCAACATGACCCTGGTAATCTTTTCTCACAAAATCATATGTGATGTCCTTAGTATCTAATAGTGAACAAGTAAGTAGTTCTGTAATCAGAGAAGAGCTTGAATACTTCGTTTTGGAAGGAATGAAATAAAATACCTCTGACAGTAATCAATCAACCTGTTACAACCTTGCTTCCGGTGGTTCCAATCTTTTTTTTTTTTTTGCAAGAGAGATGTCAGCAGTCACCCATGACAAGGATAAAGCAGCACAGACAATGTGGTAACTGGAGAGAAAAAGCAGCAATGCCATAGCAAATGTATATACTGCTATTATTTGCTCTCATGAGTGGAAATTAAAATAAAAAAAGCACTTCTACAAGCTGTTATCTTATCAGTACAGTTAACAGAACTGATACCCTCTAGGTATCAGTGCTTTTGCGCAACCAAAGTGTCCCCTATATGAACTTGTGTACAATTTCCTCTTCCTAGAAAAAAAAGAATTGCTGAAATTTGCCATACATACAGTTGAAATATTAACTTGTCATATGTAGTGCCACTAATGACAATTCAGAGCAGTGTTTCACCCTAACTGAAGAAGTTACATGCAAGTTTGGTCAGCAAATACCTACATTTGAGCTCCTTAAAGCAGAGGCATGCCCTATCCCAACTGCTCTGAAACTCCAAAGCTAAGCTCTCAATATTACAGAGACACTCAAAGAAAGTAGCTACACTTGCATGGTTCTTTGTTGCTCAAGTGAAAGAAATTGAGAAGGATGATGATGGTGTAGCTTAAAACATGGCAGCTAGTAAAAAAAAATAACAATAATGAAATGGAGCTTTTGTTACTGAGTCATTTCAGTAGCATGAAAAAAGTGTTATGTTGATGATGAGGAGAGTTTGCTACATATTATAGTCTTAACTAATAAAATGCTACTATAATGCTGGGAAATGGAAGATTTTAGCTCCTGTTTTATGAGTCATCTGAGCTTTCAAAGTAATGAGTGTACATTAACATTTACATTGCTTAGGGCTGGATGTAAGTTTAGACATCATCTGTAAGAAGATGTAGAGACATTTTTGTCCATATCCCTGCCTTTGGTTGGTGTTGAGGAAACTCATTTTCCCCTTTAATTGTTATCTTTGTACTCTTCATGGGCAAGGTAGGTCTCTTGGTTTCTTTCTGTGCTTTAGTATTCTTGTTTGCATTATGTTATCCTTGATGCCAGTGTCTCCTCTTATAAATCACCTATGACTGCCTCATTCCCCTCTATCTAACACCTTGCATACTAATTCACCCTTGTGTGACCAGAGTAAGAAAATCAGCAGGAAAAAGCAAAGGATAAGATGGAAGAGCATTTCCATTGGGATAGCTCACTGGGATGAAAACAAGACATCCTATCTCTTGCTGAAGTATGAAAAATCAGTAAATCCTTTGATTTTCATAGGATGGTCTTATTTCCCCTTTTGGAAGGAAGGAAACTCTCTCTCACCTGCCTTTAGAAGCTCTCTGGGGACAATATATCTTCTCTGCTCCTCTCTCTTAGAGAGATGGAGCCTCGGGGCTTGTGGCAGAAAGCCCACAAGGGTTCCACTGCTTGTGCCTGTGTGTGTGTGTGCATGGTCCCTAGCCTCAGCCACACTTGGATCTTGAGGGCTGCCCACTCACGACTCCTGGAAGTGAGGCATTATCCCTGTGAGTCACAATGTCTTGCTGCACCTGATGAGTTTCTGAGACAGGGTTTTTCATTTTTACTTGTAAAAATGTAACCAAGCTGTTGCTGAGCTGGCACTATGCTCCGTTCTCTTACCTCTTTCCTCTGTTTCAGGGAGTGGCTTCACCCAGAGTACAGTAAGCATGCTAGTATTAGTGATGGTGCTAAGAGCAATGCACTAACTCATTAATTCTACACATCTCTGCCAAGTCTAATGAAAGCCATTTGATCATGCTGTGCTATCTGGAGGAACAGTCTACAGTTTCCCCTCTTCCCTAATTTTCCACATTGTAGCATACATAAAATGGCATATTCCTCTGCATACGTGCACAGACAGTCCTGACTTCTCCCACGTGATCAGACAGATGATTTTGCTCACTTCTTAAATGTCAGATTTACTCTTCTTCCTTCAAAAAAGTCTCATTTTCACAGATTCATGTCTCTCCTCTTATTGTGCTCTTTTCTTCTTTCCCCCCACTTTTTTTCCTATTGGCAGGAAACTGTCAACATACACAAACTGACCAGCATACATGAATAGTAAAAACAATCTACTCTGGAATAATTCCTTCATGAAAAACCTTCCAGAATACTATAGAGTAATTGTCCACTTTTTCCAAAGTTACACAGCATGTCCTCAAATCTTGAAAATTCTCAGGCTGGTTTCTTCTCTACATGTCTCCAGTGTAATGACAGGGAAACCCAGACCATCTCTGCTGGATGACAAACACTGTTTATCCTGATGTAAATCTTGTGTCACACTATAGTAAATTCATTTCCTGTTTCTCTCTGTAGAAAGGATCACCCTAGTTATTCCAGATTTTATCTACTGTAGGTCTGAATGTATTGATTTCTCTCTCTTCTTGCTATCATTTAATTTTGCCGTTAAAAACATAACAGCCTTCATAAATTTGGAAGTGTTTAATCTCTCATAAAAATAGCTATGTCATAAATGCTGTAATTCAGTGAAAACAATAACATTTTTATACTATCATAACTGCATCCTTAAATGATCATAAATTGACTTGAAATTAGCATAATAATTCTATAAAACAAATAAGTATTTATAAATTGAATGGGAAAAAGGATTTAGTTTGGCATAAAGAAGGAAATAGATCCTAGGGCAGAACTGGAAATTATATGGTGGCATGTTAAACAGTAGAAGATTGAGTAACTACCAGAAAATCCAGGATGTTAATACAGTGAATGACTGCTTGCTGAAATGTTTAATACTATGTGAAGAACTGATGGAAGCTGTCCTAGCACATCAAGAACATATTAAATACACAAATTATCCATTAGAATGATTTCAGACCTTCGATACAAGCATTCAGTTAAGGAATGCTTCTCTGTAAGCAGAAGGCACACAGAGTTCCTATTACAAACCAAAAGTTTGTGATGACCAGTTTCTGATGCTCATCTGCATTACACTGAAGCAAACAGCAGGTGCACTGCTTGCTAGAAGCACATCTAAAAACTGGAAACAGGACGTGTATGCTTTCCCCCAGAAATTCCCTAAAGAAAACCCAAAGATTAACTTTTTTTTTTTTCTGTTAACTTTTATTTTACTTCTGTATTACTTTGTTTATAACGGCTGTTTTAAGGCAAATAATTTTATAGCTTAGATTTGAGAACACACTGTGCTAAAGTTTGTTGCCACTTGTTTAATCTAAACATCAACTGGAATTTTCTGATGGTACAAACTTTACGATATAGTTAAATAAGATAAGTACTGTAGGGGAACTTTTAGGTCAAGGCCTGAACTGATGATTGAGTACCTGGTGAAGGGGTATGGCTGGCCTAGGAAGTACAAATGCAAGCAATTCACCTTTGTTTCACAGCCGATGTGAAGGCATAGACTTTGAGTCCACCCTCCCTGGGGTCATTTAAGGGCTAGCCTCTGAAGGGGGAGTGTCTCCTGAATGTTTTCTGGGAAGGAATGATGTACAGATTCTCATTGTCAGCTGGGTGAGTGAAGTTTTTTCCTGTATATGACTTTCGGTAGTCCTAATAGTACTTTGATTGGTATTGCAAGGAATTTGTCAGAAGCAGCTATGTTGCTTTACATGCAGATAAGCATGCAGGTTGAAAAGGATATGTAGTTACTATACTTTTTTTTGTTTGTTTGTTTAATTAAAGTCTAAACAGAAATTTAGAATACTTCTAAAATGGTTTTAATGGTCCATTCTTCATTTGATAAGCAAACTTCAGAATATATATCCATTTTTCTCTATGGAAGTACCTACACTTGTAGGTGACTCTGAAAGTAGCCACCTCTGGTTTCTATGGAAATGTCAACAGATTCAAAAAGTGTAATAGTACTATGTGGTGGAGTAAGTTCTGAGCTACAAAATGCTATTTCTCAACATAGTAGCTACTGTTAGTATATTTTTGTTAGCAATCAACGAGAGACCCTGTATGTAGTGATCATAAAAATTTGCCTGGCCATCCAGAATATGGCTTGTCATTTGTGTTGCTGTCATTGCTATTGAAATAAATCACTCAATTCCTCATTGTGTTCACACTTGCTATAATGATTATGTCAATCTGTGTCACTTCTTTTGTGTGTTGGAATTTAATTACACATCTCTTGCCCCATACTCACATTCATGTCAAATGCCATTTTCTTAGACTGCCCCCTTGTCATATGGAAAAAAAATGCAGCAGTGGATTGCACTTCACAATTGGTGGGAAGGTTTGATCTCTACTCTCATACCACCAATATCAACAGCTGTTGTTCTGGGCCATCATAATGAAATAGGAGGCATTACTTTTGGAAAAGTCCTCGTACGTCAATCACAGACCATTTAAATGAAGACAAAGTCTATATTTGGGATCAGGAAGATAAAGTTCCTAGTTGGGCATACTTTTTTTAATACTGGGTAATACTAACTTTACTGTACATAATTAGAAAGTATTTGTTTTTCAAAATTATGTCTCAGTTTTAGCAAATCCAATCTTGAAATTTGTAGCAAAAATACTCAGATACAGCAGACTTTTTTTTTTTCTTTTTTCCTGACACTAACTTGCTGCCTGTAGAATTGATGCAGGTTTAATGCAGGGGAAACCCACAATTGCTCCTGGTTTCATTTGCTCATCCCAGTTTTGGAGTTTCTGACCTCTTCTGTTGGATGGCTCAGTTGCATGCTTGAATTCTATCACTAGCAGCCTGTAGCACAAATGTCTCTTCTCACTGTGCAGGAGAGAATAGAGGTGGCACAGTTTGCTGAAGGTAAGACAACTCTCTTTTGGTGATAACAGAACCATAGATAGCTGACACAGCAATGGATCTGCCTGAAGCAGCTCAGATCTGGATGAAAAATTATATCTGGGGACTTTGTCCTGCAAATTTAGTCAGTGCTAGATTATAAGGATATATTGATTGTTATCATGATGAGGACAGATCAGCTAGATGATGTATATGAAATGAAAGTGTGATGGTGCTTGGGGAGGAAGAATCACAGTGACAGAAAGTCAGGTGTGCTTCCCTCACTTATATGAGGGAATGCCATCTGTCCATATGGCATCCAGAATCTACTTGAGAAAAGAACAAGTTGGAAAGAGGTGTTTGGTCCTTGGGACTGTGTGCTCTTCTCATCAACCCCAGGGTTGCTCCTCCCAAGTAATTCCTTATGTTCTCAGTACGGCTTTGCACGGTTTACTGCGGGTACAGAATTGAATCACATTTAATTTGAGAGTTTACTGCCAGACTGGAGCCAATTTTTAAGCCAGCTGTACAGCATTGATTTAACAAGAGATGGAGACAACTCAAAGCTCTGTGAATTTGGCATAAATTAACAATCTTGGCTGAGTATTGAGTCCAAACTGTGGAGTTTGGACTAATTCAAATCTAAAGCTCACAGTGAAATTCTGGAGATGTGAATCCATGCCAAAGAAAAGGTTTGCATAGATCTCTGTAAATTGGAAGTGTCAAGCTTTCAACAGCTCAGCTTGATAAGCTAGTAAGGAGAGATTTCCCTTGAAGTTTGCAGCCCTTCTGGAATCCAGAATGAGTGTGTCAAGGCCACATATCACACCTGATAACGTGTCTTTGTTAAGCAGCTCCATGTGAATGGGTTGTTAATGACATAAACAATAGCAGTTATCAGTATTGATATTATATTGACAAGCTGTGAAATTGTTTGGTGATTCATTCTCCCAAATTAGCTATTTTCTTCTATGCAGTGTAAATACTGCAATTACTGATAAAAAACAAAAATAGCTTAAGGGAAAAAAACAATGGAAAACCCAAATATCTTGGGAAAATATATATTTTGGGCAACTGAGTACATAGTTTGGAGATGCATATTGTACTCCCTGTGAATATGCTACAGTTAAAACTGGCCTTCTCTGTGTATGATTTGTGCATAATTTCCATGGAAGTATTCATTGCTTATAATTACTTACTAAATTGGTTGAGTAGTTTTTAGATGGAAGTTCTCTACTCAACTTCTCATAATGAATATTTATGATGTGCAAAATTTTCTATCATATGGTATTGTATCTTGCCTTTAATTGGGTAACTGAAATAATGTAAATGGAGAGAGGGAAATAATCAGCAAAGAACGGATAACAAATGAAACACAAACATTGTTCACTGATAATCATGCATGCAGACAGCTGTGAGTATTTGCATGTGTAGCAGTTGCTTCTCAAACTCTATCAAAAATTATTTTCAGTATTTTATATATATATATATGTGTATATGCGTGTGTGTGTGTGTGTGTGTGTATATATGTTTTAAAGAGTACCATAGGTAGCATAGGTGACTTATAAAACCTCTTTAAAATAAAATATTTAAAATAAGAGAAGATTAAGGCAAATATGATGTCTGAATTGACTAGGCTTTGCTTAGATTAAAGAATGAGAGTTTGGGTCTTCCACAGTACAACTGAAGTGTCAACATTTAAAAAAAAAAATAATTCAGAACTGAACAGTAGATTCCCTTTTTAATAAATAAAAAAAAATAATAATTAAGATTTACACTTCAGCTGCAGAGAACTCTATTCAGTAGCTATAAATGCCTACCACTGAAAAAATAGTACATGGGGAATAGAATATGGGAAGGAGAATTTGTTGTCAATGTGATTAATGGTATGTAACTCAATTCCTTTTTAGTATTCAGTAATGCCACATTTTAACACCTGCTCTGGTGTTAAAATAGTCACAAATGGCTGGTTGTCTTCTATTAGGGTACCTTGTGATGATGTCTTAACTCAGTCACATACTCTGCATTACTAGGGTCCCATTTCTCTTGGTTACTATTATCTGTGGGATTTAAGAGTAGCTGGTAAGCACCCTGTGAGCCTGTGAACACTGTTTTAGGGGACCAGGCAGTGCTGCGTGCTCTCATTCTGACCCAGACCTCACATGGGAAGATTAGTCTTGGTTACACTTCATAGGCATTTATAATTACAATTGAATTAGTTTAAAACAGAGTAACGAACTCACCTGAGTATCTGAGTAAGAATATTTATCAATCATTAGAAAAACAGTCAAAAACATGAAAAATTAGAATGCCAGAAGCTATGCAATAAACCCCATAAAACAAGATACTAGAAAGAACAAGCTTCTCTTTCTCTACAGCAATATATATCTATAATGAGATGCAGTTGCTTTTTACAAGTGTGCTGCAGATTAATTAGCTTCAGAATATTGCAGCATGGTCACAGAACCTTAAAGGCTCTTGAAACAAATCATCTGTGGTAAAGGAAGTGAAGTGAGTACAGGAGGGATGCTACAGAAGGTAAATAATCTTGGCTTTTTGTGTTATCATATTCTGGGACACAATTTCTTTAACACCTTTTCACTCAAAAATCTGGATAGGATGTTACAGATGTGACCTTAACCTGAAAGTTTAAAATTGGAAGGAGTAAGTGAAGGAAAAACTGGTTGGCAGAATTGCCATTTCTCAAAACAAACAAACAAACAAAAAAAAAAACCCCAAAAATACAAAAAACAAGCAAACAAAAAATCAAACCAAAACAACCCCCCCAAAAACAAACAATAAAAGCATTGTTTAAAGACTGTACAGTAAATACTACTTTCATTTCTCCCACTTCCTACTTTATGTATAACTTTTAAAACAATTACAGTTTTTTAAAACAGATGTGCTCAGCCAGAATTATTCAACTGTAGCATAACTTAAGTTAAAGAGAATGTGTGCTATGTGTGTTTGCATAATTAAAAGCTTTGCTGTGTCAACACTTACTCTTTTCTGTCCGTATATTTTCTTCAGTCCATCAGGGAAAGGGAAGTGCATAGGACTTTCTTTAAGGCACGTGACTTTAAAAAAAAAAAGTCATCACAGTGCATTATGTATAAGGAAATATGATGGTGTACTATAAAGAATTCATCAGTGTGAGTATGAGATGCCTGCATTACTTATGGGAAGCAATAGACAAAGCTAAATTATGTAGGCCTTCCCAATAAATACCACAAAAGCCTTATGCAGAGACTGTCACTTGTTATGTGCCGTGCAGAAATAGTTTATATTCATTATTAAACGTTTTGTTTCTACTTCAATATGAAGGTTGTTATTTTATTTATGGTAAGGTACATCTCTAGATAAAACTTGACATTATTTGTAGATGCTCCAAAGCAATAATTTAGATCCAGACAAACCACATGCCATGACATGGGAGAACCAGTCCTTTGGAATTCAAAGACAAAGTAGTCAGAAGAATTCAGGAGTTGGGTGGTAAGATGATGCCTAGCAAAACTTCTAGACTTTTGGAATATTAGATACCTGTGTATCTCAGAAATTAGTACCTGATCTAGAACTGAGCAATTTTATTCTGGGAGACAAATGTTCTTCAGAAAAAGAGGACAGGTTTATTTTCTTTGTCAGGTCTTTTATTTTATTCTGGTTATTTTTGTTTTCAATATAGCAATTTTAGCATTCTTACTACTTTTGTTTTGAAATGACTAATGGAGAAATTGTAGATGGTATCACAGATATAAAGTGAAATTGTAACCCTACCACTTCTATGCAAACTTACATTATTGTTCAAATTATTATCTTCTATAGACAATGCTGAATAACTTTAAGATCATTTCCTTTCCTTTCATCCATGACATTTATTGACCTATAAATTACTCCAATAGCTTTTTTTCCCTATTTGTGCTCTTGTGACTTAACAGTTGTTTTGGTTGCAAGATCACTAACACCTCAATGTAATGTGTACCATAGAAGTGATGACTTACCAAATCCTAGTAAAATCAGTGGGGGTAATTCCATATGCCTTTCCTCATAAAGTTTTGTAAATGGATTAAGATCTATCCTTGCCAAGGAGCTGCAGAAAGAGGTTGTGGCCAACGGTTGTAGGAGTCCAGGGGGGCTGTGGCAGATTTTATAAAGGAAGACATCCCTTTACCTCTGCGAAGGTAAAGGTACTCAAGATTCTTCTGCTCATTTCCCTGGCTTCGTGCACCATGTGCTCTCACAGAACTCCAATGCTGGAGCACCACTGCTTTGGTAGAACAACTACCTTAACAGGAAGGTAGCTGTCAATGGACTATCTGAAAACTCAACTAAGAGTTTGTAACATTGTGACACTTTACTCTGGGGTGCTGTTCTCTATTGATATTTCTGAATTATAGTAAATGCTCTTCTCACAAACTGAGAGCTCAGTAAAATATAATGCTTCATCAGAATGAAGGTTATAAGAAGGACAACTTCATTCTACAATCCCAAAAGGATAATTTCTTTTTCATCTTTTCTCTCTGTCAGAATACAGAGCCACCAATAAATAGTATATAAAGGAGAATAGAGCAAAAAGAAGAGTACAAGTTTGCAATCTTATTAGCTCAAACATAAAAGTACAGAAAAGAGGCAGGGGCTCAAGTTGGGAAAGTCTGAACCTATTGCACTGAAGCATGGTTTGCACTAGTCTAATGAGTTTTCTATCAAATGAGGCATGAAACATACTGCCAGAATATAAAGTCAGTGAAATATTCAAATTACTGTATAATGCCATTATATGTTTTATCTTATTAGAGAGATGATGCGGAATACATTACCTTTAAATTTATACAATCTGCAAATCAGAAAAATGCTTTTTTTAATGAATGAGCCATTTAGATAAGTTGCAATAAAAAGAGATCAGATAAGTTATATTAAATGGAGATTAAATATTATTGAAATCATAAGAAAAATATACATTCGTAAGACTTGCAGGAACGCATAAAAAGAATTGCTCAGTAAAGATGTTAATTCAGTGTCCAACTTACAATTCTTGCTTGTCCAGACCTATAGAAACACATACAATTGGGAAATATAGCATTGCACAGAAAATGTTTGGAATGATTTTAGAATAACAGTTAATAGCTGCAATATCAGAAACTTAATGTTAGCACATATATAGTTAAATTTACTTCAAATCTTGAGTATTTTAGACTAGTAAGTTTTATAAATATTTAATCAGCAAGGACTGCTTTACTTAGGAAGGAATTCCACAAGTTGTAAGTGCTATTTTTGCTTAACTAAAGGAGTTGGTGATTAAAGTTTAAAAAAAAAATAGGAAAAGTGAAAGTAATCTCAAGTTGCTTGTTCGTAGTCATATTACCATTTCTGTCCCGAAGGTACATTTTTGCAACTGTAAGACAATTGGATGCTTTCAAAGTTAACAGAATTTCTATTGCATCTCATGAGGCTGCAAACTGTCTACTCCAATCTCCTCAAATGTAAGACTAGATTGTCTTCTCAAATGTTCTCCTTCTGACTACTTATGCATTCCATTTTTAGTGGTTTTATTGCTATCTACATCTAGAATCATCTTAGAATTGATGACAAGTCAGTGTATTGCAACAATAACTGCAATCTGATAAATAAATCATCTTTCACCCTAAATGCCATTGGGCAGTTCTGAATATTCTCCAAGGTGAAACATTGTTCTAACCACAGCAGTGCTTTGCCTGCATAGCCTATGCCGGTTCACGCTTTTTTGCATCCTTTTGTTATCTGCTACTGAAACAGTTGTTTCCTCCCAGCTTGCTGTTTAACAGGCAACTGCCCATCAACCTCCTTAACATCCCTTTATCTGCTCAATGTTATACTGACACTGATATACTATGCTTTCATTTTTAACATGTCCCAGGTGTTTTCTTTCTAGGCAGACACCCTTGGCAATAGAGTGCTGTTGAACTCTGTGGCCAGATATAACTTTCATTAAAAATTTATTTCCTGCTTGCCTGGTATTTTCCCGGTTTACGTGTTTCTGAAAGGATTTTAATGCTTTCTTGTATACGGGTATATTTCCAGGCTTTACATCTGTGTATTAAATTAGAACTAGGACTAGCAATTCAGTCTTACTGATTAGTAGTGTTTTTTCCCTTATGGGCAAGAAAATTCCTGTACTTTTTAAAGCCTGTAATCTGTGGTGTTTTTTTTTTTAATTTATTTTTATTTTTATATTGCATGTGTTTGTCTTAATGCAGCACTATATTTTTGGGAGATGTCAGAGTGGAAGAGCTGGGTGATGGTGAGGCCCCCCCATTGATGTTGCAGGCATATGTATTTATATATTAATTGATTTTGGTAGGTTTTGATTTCATTTTTTATTAGTGACTTGTCAGGAGGAGGCCTCAGAAATCAAGGAAGCTGTTATCTTCTGGGCTAGGAGGAAGAAAGCTTAAGTTAAATAATCAGGGCTTCAACAATGTCCATTCAAAAAGAGGAGGGTGGAAACTTTCAAAAATTATTGTAGCTTTAACTCTACCTTTTATGGGTGTAGTTTATCAGCTCCTCTGAAGACAATGTCTCTATTTAAAAGAAGGTAGTTATAATGAGCACTTCATATAAAGCACTGGCACAGCCTATCTGCCCACAGCAAGTCTCAACAGGTCGTGTCACTGGCCAAAGGGAACACACCTTCACTTTACGCTATTTCTAAAAACAACTGCCTGCATTTCATTTGACTACACAAACTGAATCTTGTTGCAAAAACCTGGTGGTGGTAAATGCTATTAAAGAGCATGCTGTAAAAACAAGATGGTACAGAATCAATTGTAGCATAAGTTGACAAATTTTTCTTAAAACTTTTAATGCTTGTGGCATATGGATTTGCTTTTGGACGCTCTCCCATATTTTTAGAGCAAGAATGTAATTGACACAGTCTTTTGGGTCTAAATGCAATCTGCTCTTCCCTTAGGTCTGCCTCAGTTACTTCCCTGTTCTATTAATGAACTAATTGTAGGTCTTTTTCTTTCTCACACTGAAAAGAGAGTGAGTGTCCTGACTGGACCTGCGTATCTCTAAACTCATATTTCTCTAGTATTTTTGGGTATTTTAGTGTAGGAAACCATCTGCAGTTAAGCCACGATGGTTACTATGCCCCATTGGTTTTGGTCATTTTTTCTGTAAGGCCCTCGTTACTTAGCATATGTTGAAGAATATTGTCAGTACTATGATTTACTGCAGTCTTCCATTTTTATGTTGTCATAACTGACTAATGATACTAACACTGTAGATTCATAACTTTCTTTTTGTGTGTGTTTGAAATGTAACTAAGAGCAACCAACTGTTTCCCAGTGTAACATCTCTGTTTTCAAAGTCCTAAAGAAGTATTATGTCACAGCGTCTCAGTCCCTTAAATGTGGATTATTATTGTCTGTTAACTGCTGCTGTTCACGGAATCTAAAGAATACTGAAATTTGAGCAATCTTGTTCTTCCATCACCTGCACTGCAGCCATTGCTTCCATGATGTGAAAAGCTTTTTTTTTTATACATAATTCTTTTTTATGGTGGAACTTCTTGAGACCCTTCATTTCCTCAGAGCCTTCTCCAGCTTTTATTATTCCTATTGGATCAAATTTAGTGACTTTTTTTTTCCATGCAACATGCAAGAGTGGTGACTTTGCTCTGTTGATTTAGTAGAAATCTTACAATGTGTAGCTCAAACTCTGCCTATGCAAGTGCAGAATCTTTCAAACAGGAATGTGCTGAAGGAGAGGCCTAGCAAGAAATGCTGGGCTCAACAGACCTTGTATGTTTTGGGGAAATAGCTCAAAAGTCTGCTCATGTTGGGTAATCAGAACTAAATCTCCTGATTTATATCTCCTCCCACATGTACTGTCCCCAGATAGCTACAAAAGGAGATGGGCTGATGTTTACCACAAGTAAATTTCCTCAAGTACATGGAGTTGTACTAGTGAAAGAAGTGGAAGGTAATCTATCTCAGTGGCTTAAAGGATATTATCCTGCTTGAAGATTCCTTACTTCTACCTACTAGAACAAAACTTCCTTGTCACTAGACAAAAGGTTTGGGGCTAATCCCAAAAGCCCTTCTATGGCTTTTTATTTCTTCAGAAGGATCTCAAGAACAGTTTAGGAGAGACTTGATTCATTTGTCTTTTGAATCCTGACAGCTCTTAAAATGTGGCTGTCAAAATGAGTTCACACACACACATGTGCGTGCACGCACACACACACACACACACTTACTTCCAGGTAAAAGATTACTTTTGGAAATTAGCCCCTCTAGTTGAGAAAGTCTTTTTATTTTTTTTGTCTTAAATGATAGATAAAGTTGGTGAACTTATCCTTCAAAAATGTTTAAAATTAGTTAAGCTGGATCTTGTGAAAAAGCTTTCAAATACAAAGTTACAAAGATCTAAAGACCCTCCAGGCTTTTTCTGTACTGTATTTCAAAATCAAATTTATTTCTCACAATCTTTTTTTCTTTTTTCAAAGAAAACATTACCTAGTGCAATATTGCTGAATAGAAAAACAGTAATTGTCTGTTGGGAGGAAAAAATGCTGTTTCATTTGGCATTAGACCATTCTAATGAATTGTGGTAATAATGGCATCTTTCTCTACTTAATAGTATATGAAACTAATGCCTTGAAGAAGCAATTTGGAATTACAAAGTTGGTTGCAAGTAGCATCTTCTGTAAACATTTTTAAGGTAATCATGTGGAAGACCATGATGAATACCAGTCAGAAAAGCAAGGACATGTGGATTTTTTTTTTTTTTTAATAATGGTAAGTATTTTAAAGGAAATATTTTTTACTGGTAGAAAATTGAAGTTGAGTGACTGATGGTATTGAGTTATGCTCTAGAGAATTAAAATTAATCATACCTCAAGTTTTGTAGTTAATGATTAATGGGAAAGCAGGACAGAAAAAAAATACATTGATTGTTTTATATGTAGTTATATATACTTATATATTTTTTTCTCCTCTTGATACATATTGAAGTAGGAAATAGTAATTGGTGGGAGCAGCACACGTGACCTGGAAATCAGTGTTTTTCCTCTGTGGAGTAGAAAAGCTTAAGAAACATAATTTGAGAGAAGAAAATGGATAGGGGGCAGAATCTTGCTCTATACTACTATTTTACTGGTAGACAGTATTCTATAGGGTACTGTAATGTATCTAGAGACAAAACTGTGGGAGTGTGCAAGTTATTTGTTTATAAACTTGTCTATTGTGCAATTTAACAAGTTATGACGTGTTCTGAGTATTTTGAAGTTGTTTACAGTGATTTTTTTAGTAGTGTAAAGCCTTTTCAATTTACAACTTGAGAGCATGCTCAATGGATATGTGTGTTCCTATGACATCATTGGCAGGATATTGCTCAGTGAACAAAATAGAATAATGTCCTACTCCTCTAAATGAGATAAAAAACAGAAATATGGGAATTGTTTTAGGGATCATCAGTCCAGTGTTTTAATAAGAATTGTCAGTGCTTGCTGACAAAACACCTAATCCCTTCCCCACCAACAGTCAGTGAAACAATCTCAAATCAAAACTTGACATGTATTTATGTGTAACAACCATTACATTGGAATTGCCTTAAAGTTCATGTAAAAATGTAAAATTGATATTATACTTATGGCTGTGTCATGAAAACCCATAGAGCTGTTAAGAGGTTCTTCTAGAAGCTGATTAAATTCAGCAATGAAACAGAAGCAAGGAGCTGAGCTGTGGGATGGGATATGTGGCTTATCTTCAGAAGGAGAAATAGGAGTAAGGAGCATGAGGTAAGCAGTCAGTGTCAGTCCCAAGTTACTTCTGTATTATGCTTTTGATTTGTTTTGAAGAAATATATCAGGAGGCTGTTCTGAGGAATAATGCATGTGTGGTGACTACTGTAGGTTCCTTATTCTTTGCTCAACAGTGGGCTTCAAACCAATGAAGACCTGCAAAAATGCAAGCTGTTAGGAATTGGTGTGAAATCTGCACTACAGGGACATTATTCATCTTTATGGAAGTTCTTGGCAACTCTGAAATTACTTATATGCAGTAATAAACTAGCAAAGTGGTAGAATTAAATGAACATTACATGTTTCTGAGTTTGAACATTTAATCTTTTTCTTTTCTCAAGATCATTTTCATTGTTGACATTTGAGTTTAATGCATAATTGACTGCTTACCAGAAAAATTCTATATCTTATAATTAAATAACCAGCAGGCACTGTGGTGGTTGGGTATATTTGGCAAGGAATATTGATGAGAATTTCTTACTGTAACAACATGCATGTGTATAAAGTTCAGCAACATGAGTTCTTTGTCTCTGAACATTGTACAATCAATATTCTATTACTGCAGTGTGAACTCTACTGCATTGTAGTTAGATTAAATGTGAAAGATTCAAGAATGCAACAATGGAAGGTATTCTGATTTTTATATCTAAAACACATGTAAGCTGTTTATTTCAGTAAGAACTCTACTCGTACACCTGTTGCTTCACTTACTACTGATGTAATTTCATTAAACAGCAGTGCTGAAAGTTTGATTTTTAATTGGGATTTTCTTCAGTAATAATGTCAAAGCATTTTCATTTTCTTCTTGATAACTTTGTATTCTTTCTGCTGTTTTGTTTTGTATAATGAAGATCTCCACAGCATCAGGAGATCCATTAAATAGATAGCTCATATTTTTTTTTAACCAGTAATGATATTTGACTCAAACCAGACTGGCCATTATGTGAAATATGAAGTCTCTGTTCACTTTGTGAACGAAGTGAGATGAAATACTTCTTCAGAGCAAAGGAAAGGGTGTGAAGCCATTACTTTACAAGTTGATGTGACGTATTGGATATCAGTAAAGTTTATGATAAGGTTTCTCACAGTACCTTTCTGGGTAAAATGTCCACTATATAGCTAGAGAAAACCTTAATGTGATGGGAAACAGTTGGCTGACAGGTTGCCCTCAAAGGGTTGTAGTAATTGGAATCAGGTTTATGGACTGTCAGTTGTGGGATTCCACAGGGCCCTGCTTTAGGGCCAATTCTCTTCAATATTTTTATCAATGATCTAGGTCTAGGACTCAAATGCATACTATGCAAGATTGCAGAGCTGTTGCCTCCCTCATAGGTACAGAGGCCTCGTGGAGAAATCTTAGCAAATTAGAGGGTGGGGCAATCACAGAAAGAGAAAAGCCTTAATGTGCTGTTCCATGAAATAACTACTGTGACATCTTTTGTCCAGGGTTCAAAGAATCTCTTATTTACCCAACCCGCTCTGCCACTTTTGCTGAATTGAATTTTGAATTTATTTGGTCATTTTTTTTGGGGGGTGGAAATAAAGTTTGTTCACATGACTTTAGAAGTCCTGATTTGACTCTTGCTTTGACTACTTTGTACATCAATTTCATTGGTGTTACTGAGTGAATGTCATACTGTTCTTTGTTCCCTCTTCTTTCCTAAGTCCTGTGAGGAAAATATGGGAAAACAGCGTTTTTAGAGAAATCAGGATATACAGTTCTCTCTCTCATTTTTAAAGTGTCAAAGCACCATGCCACAAGTTCAGTATTTGAATGTATTTTCTTTCTAGGACCAGAGTCCAAAGAGAGAGGTCAGAAAAGATCATTTCTCTATGGGTGCTGATTGGAAGACAGCATTCAGCCCTAACTGCTACCTTCATAACAGTGGGAAAGCACTCGTGAGGGAAGAGCTGTGCTGCAGTGTTATGCTATACTAGAGGGTTTCATTTGTCACAGAAGTGTCATAGGTGGGAAGATTGAAGTGACCTTAAAAGGTCCTGACTGCTGTGCCTCTTTTTTTTTTCCCTGACCATTTGTCATATTTTGTAAGAGACTTTAGAATCCTAATCCTGTCCTCTGGTATATGTCTTCTGCTGCACATCTAGTATGAGTTCTTTCATCCAAACCATCAGTGCAAGCATTAAGTTCTTGAACACTAAGGGCAGGCCTCTAGGGAAACCATTGGCTGTACCATCTAATTCATGCTTTCTTAAAAGAATCAGGTGAGGTAATGTCATAAACCACACTGAAATGTAGTTATTTCAAAACCGTTGCTTCTGCTCTGCCTTTGAAAACCATAATTTGTGTTATAGGAAGAGAGCAGATCAGCTTATCTTGTCCTGACTGTTGTTTATCTTGCTGTTATTTTCTTGGTCTTACACACTGATTATTCCCTTCATCTTTTTTTTTTTTTTTTTTTTTTCCCTCAGGAAAAGCTGTTTCTCTTCTTCATTCTTGCCCTCTTGATTTGATTATTATTGTTATTATTATTTTTTTTAGCACCACACTTGCCTTATTTTATGGACTATCCATTCTCTGTGATATATCAATGACAACAGCTAATGCTGTTGAGATTGCTCAGATACTATTTCTCACAAGAGTGAGATTCATTAGGCACAACTGATGTGAAAAAAGTTAATTTATTAAAATATCTGCTGCATTTGATATCTTACTCCTTTTTCACTTGTGCTAATTATATTAATTGCTTGATATAAGATGGTGTTTTTTCTTTCTAGCTAACATTGAATCACAAGTTGCTATTTTCAGCCGGGCAGGAAATATTCACCTGGGCTTCCATTTCAGTCTGCTTGCTTTCTCTTGCTAGTGATATCTCATTTTGGACCTTGATCTTTTCACTTTTTTATCTGTAAAGGCTCTTGTTTCAAACACACTTCTATCAGTTTCACGTGACTTCCAGTTTCTATGTGATTTGATGCAAAGATCACACGAGGATCAATCACTTTAGCCACCTACCTTCATTGAGTTTATTCTGTCCCCCATGATGAGATTGTTTACTCTTCTTTAAAGAACATTTGACTTACTAGGTCATAGTTAGGTCTAGGTCTTACTAGGTCTTAGCTAGGTCTTACTAGCTATTAGTTCTCAGAATTTCTTAAACTTTGCTTCATTTAAGTCTGTTGTCCTTAATTGGCTGGACAATTCTGCTCATCTGTCATTTTGTATATGCTTCCACCCAACTTAAATTTCACAAGCAAGGTAATATCCAATGCTATTTTTTTTCCCTATGCATTTCTCTTTTAGAAGCTGTACTTATTCTTGGCTAAGTGAATTAGTTCATGATGTCTTTTTCAGCATTTAAATCATTTTAAGACTTTCTTTTCCTGTTTATTCACTATACTTATTCTATTAGTGTTTGGACATCAAAACTCACTTCTCATAGCTTCATCGTGAATAAATATACTTCCTAAATAGAGCCCTTCCCAATATAATCTTATGAGGTATTTGTTCTTTGTTGCAAATGTGAAATCCTTTCTTTTTCTCTACTTTTGAGACGAGCAAAATTATTTCTATGCTCTTCACAGACATGAATATTCAAAACACTTTTAGAAGAATCATTTGAGTTGGAAGGAATTTTCAAAGGTCATCTAGTCCAACTCCCCTGCAATGAAAAGGGACACCTACAGCTAGATCAGGTTGCTCAGAACCTGGTCCAGCCTGACTTTGAATGTCTCCAAGGACGGATATCCATCACATACCTGGGCAACCTTTTCCAGTGCTTCATTTTTTCTTCTTACACCCAATTCAAACTGCCCCCCTTTTTTTTTTTCACTTGAAACCACGTTCCCTTGTTCTGTTACAACAGATTCTGATTGAAAGTGTGTTCCTTAAATGCAAGGTGAAGTTTCCATGAAGAAACACAACCAAAGCTCTGAGAAACCTGATTACTGTTGTGAGAACTGCCTCGAATTTGTGAAACACAGGGATTTGGTGGCTGTCTAAGGCTGTAATGAAAATACCCATGTTTACAAGTGTAGAAAACTGAAACTGATTTAAAAAGAATAATGAGAATCATGACCGTGTTTCTAAAATGTTAGTCTTATTTTGTATAGCAGCACATACTTACTAGTAGTTAAAGAGTCAAGAGAGATATTAAAGGTTTTGTTACTGTAGGAATGGAATGTTGTTTCTGCTTTAGATATTGAAAAGGGGGAATTGATCTGAAGAAGTAGAGCACAATGTATTGGTATTTTTGCAACTTGTCCTTAAAAATAGCTGATGTGAAAAAAGCAGAAATACCATATATGTTAGTAACATACTTTAAAAATTTAGTTGCTGAATTATGTGATTAATTCTTGCTTGCAAAACTGCAATCATTTTTTAAATGTTGCAAGTAGTGCATTATGGACTAGAAAGCATATTGTAGAGCTATTCTGTTTGGATAAGAGACCCTCAGCAAAAGGAAAACAGACTTAACAAACATCGAAACAGGCAGGGCCTCCATACAAGGCTGGATTGCCTTGCTCTGTGGGTAGGTTAGGATGCAACAGGCAGGCATGAAGATACTCCCCTCTTCCCCTCCTTCCAAGTTTATCTCTATGCAAGGATGAGCAGATGTCCAGAAACAATGATTGAGTGTTGAATGAGCAAGTGTGAGAAGTTAACTAATTAGCGATATATGCTTAGCTAGCAAAAATTGATGTTTATCCAGTACTGATATGTTTAGTTATAAGCCTGAAGTACTCAGCCAATGAGGAACCTGGGAGAAAGAAATAAGGGTCGAATAGCAGAGCATAAAAGATGTAACGCTGTTTTCTGTGTGCTCTCCTGCTTGCAGGATGCCCACCTTTGCAATTGCAAATAAAATCAGTGTTATCAGAGATACTGTCCTGATAAATTATTTGGATATTTCCAGCGTTACTACTTGAGTGTTCATGATGCAGATAATGCCTTTTGAACATAGCATCATTTATTTTTGTCTGCTTAATCAATAAAAGGCCAAGGAATATTTTTGTGTCCCTCCTAGTGTGGCTTTTCTCTTCCAAAAATAGGCTAGTTGTGTTTAGTGTACTTATGTGCTTCCAAGCATGTACCATTCTCTATACTGTGCCTGTCTGCTACCTGTAAGAGTATTAACTAGCATTGGGTGTTGAAGTAGTTAAATAAAACAAATACTTATGGGTTGGGAAACTACTTCCTTCCTCAGGACTTTTTTTGCAAATACAGTTCCAAGAAAACCTCTCATTAGGCAGTTAGCTATGCAGTGATATTCTCAGGAAATCTGCTTTACTTGTTACTACTGAAATTTTCTAAGTTCATATTTTCCAAACATTTTACCCAATGCATAATTGGAAGACGATTATTCCAGCAGACTGAAAAATTTAAGAAGTTATTTAAAAATATATATATATTAAACAGTATAACTGTGCATTTCATCACAACACAAATAAAAATGTTTGAAGAACAATATGTGCTTAAAACTACAGTTGAATTACAGAAGAAAACTGAGTTCTAACAGTTTTTTCCTAGGCCTTGTTTTAAACAAAAATGGATAGTGCTCTAAAAGACAGGCTGTGGTATTTTTGCAGGGCAGTTAAGCAAAAATGACCTTTTAGATTTTGCATTTCTATCTCTTACATGAGAGATTCAACTCTGAGAATTTGGGTTTTAAAAGTTTGTGTAGAATTAAATGAGCAGGTGCTTTTGATGAGTTATACTGAGAATAATTTTTAATTTTTTTAAAATTTTTTTTTTAATTTTTTTTAACTGCAGTGGAGCCTGGGAAATGCAGATCAGTGCTATGTACTGCCTGGTGCAGCATGCTGTTCTCAGCAGTTGTTTTGATTCTGTGGAACTATGTCCAAAGGTCAACAAGGAGTGTAAGTCTTGAGTGATGCACATATCTCTGAGCACCTGTATATATTGTATATATATGCGCTTGAAGAAGAAACCTCTCATTGCCATATTCTCTCTTGTCCATGATAGACAATCTCTATTTCTCACCTGTTTATGCCTGAGAGTGTTATGAATTATGATTGTTTACTGCTAAGGGTTGAAGCTATGTGACAGGCTTGAGCAAGTCTAAAGGTTTGGTTAAGTTATCTCCAAGGCAGTTCCACTTTCCCATTCTGCCTCATTTTCCTCTCTTTCACTCTTCACTTTGCAGTCTTGACCCTTTTGTTGAGCTGGCTCTGTGCTTCCTCTGATCTTGCTTCAAGCCAATGCAAACTTGCTCAAATAGTAGAAAATCAATCTAGTAGAACAGGAAAAAAATAAAAAATTCCTTCTGTGTTACAATTGGTTACTGCTTGTGCTATAGAGGTAGAACTGTGGAGGTAAGAAAGATGACATTCATAATGTATGTTTGCATGCATACATGGGTTTCTTTTTTGATCACAGCAAATATTAAATGAGCTCATCTGCATCATGTAACCTCCATGCTTGGAACTGATTCAGGTATATAGAAAATGTACTTAGGGTAAGTGCATCAGCTGAGTGGCAGTAAGATGCAATAAACTCAGCCATGGATAAGACTTTTGTCTAGCTCCATTTATTTGAATAATAACTCTCTGGTAAGTGCAACACTTGAACTTTGGTCAGATTACCTCCATTGAAAAGTGTATTTGGATTTGTAGACTTTGGTCAGCAGAAAAATCAATGGATAAATTCCAGTCTAATTCAGCTAACAGCCTTGTGCTTCAACTTAGATGCCCCTACTGCTTAGACAGATAAAAATTTGTCACTGAAGACATTAGCCTCTTTCTATTGATTAGAGATGGAACTTTGACCTTTAAATCTGGAGAACTAAAGAGAGTGCAAATAAGGTGCCTAGGGCTGGGTGATTGGATCCTACTCGTTGAGCATTCGAATAAAGATAGAAGAAAAAAAAAAAGTAAAAAAAAAAAAAAGAAGCCAAGTTTAGAAAGCTCCTTTGGAGATCACTTAGTTCCAAATTACTGCTGAAGGCAGGGTCTCCTAGAGGAGGTCAGATTTTGAATTTTTCCAAGAATGGTAACTCTGAAACTTTTCTGTTTAACCTGCTCCACTGTATTTAGCATTGATTTTTCACTTTTCTTATGTTCAAATGTACTTTCTTGTACTTTAGTGTATGCTCATTGTCTCTTGTCCTTGGCAACATTGAGTCTGGCTGTGTTTTCTTTACTCTCTGCTATCAGCTACTTATGCCCCTATGTTGTAGTTTTATCTCTAAATCTGCATCCATAGCAGGAAGACAGCAGGCCCACAAACTCAGCAGCCCAAAGAGGGGAAAAAGGAAGCAAAAGGGGAAGGAAAAAAAAAAACCCACAAAAAAATAGCAGCAATGCTCTAAAGAGGAAAACAAACACAGTTCACTAATTATAATAGTGAAAATGAAGTTAATTGAGATTAATGCTAATATATCAAATAAATTTGAGAGTTCCTGAAAACTGAAGTTCTTACTCTGATCTGCCAGGGAGCAAAGTAGTCCAGTGACTTCCAGTCAGTTTGATCTTTCTCCTCAGAAGACGGAAATGAAAAAGCAGTCTTCTCTTTTGAGTATGGAGCTGCAGCATTAACTCTTTATTTCCCAGTTATATTATATCTCTGCAGTGATACATATATATTATACATCACTGCATATTGTTATGATGTGGAATACCAATAACAAACAGCAAAACTGTGACAACCTAATTCATAAGTTTCTCAGCACCTTCTCTTCTCCAGGCTGGTCAACACCAACTTCCCTCTTCTGTGTTGGAAAGTTGTCACTGAAGCACTCCAAAAAACTTCTGGATTCCTTGTGCCCTGCTGTGAAGTCCCTCCAGCTGATACTGGGGTTATTCAAGTACTCCACGAGGACAAGGGCTTGTGACTTTGTCCAGTTTTCTGAAGAAGTCCTAACCTCCTACTTCCTCCTGATCAGGTAATCTGTACCACAACATCAATAACTTTTGTTTAGATAACAATATTAATACGGATAACTTTATTGTCACCTGGAAACATTTTACTCATTTCTAGGAAAAAAAAAAAAAATCATTCTAATAATCTAGATATTAATAAAGAAAAATTGAATAATGGCATAGGGGCAGCACAAGTAGATAAGAGGCCCTGAATAAACCATCTAATTTGATTGTAATTTTTTTTTTACTGTATGTCATTATAATATAATCTTAGTATATCCTAGCTACACTGTTGATATTAATATTTTAAAAGAAAACTCTCTAGGGCAAGGAACGTGCCTTTGTGTTTTGTATGATAAGTAGATTGTTGCTGTGAAGAATGAATAACTGCATAGTGGCCTCAGCAAAAATGACTGAATTTGTAGGGTAACTTTATGTAAACTCTACTTGTCCTTGAATTTTTTCTCACTTGAATGTTCTATATGTGCAAGGTACTCTACAGAGGTCAATGCAAATGCATATGCAGTGCTTAAACAGTGATATAATAGAGGATAAAGGCAAGGAACTAGGGTAAGAACAGTAATTTAATGGAGAAAGTTAAGCTATATGACACAGGACAGTAGAACTAGGACGATCAAATACTATACTAGGAACATAAGATGATCTGATAGGTGGGATGTGGTTAATGAGGCTAGACTTTATAATTGCAAAACTAAAATACTAGGACAGCACAATGGGTAAGGAAGTAGGACAACAGTGATTGAGATGTCTTAGCAGGAAGGCTTGTAATTCTTTACTGTGGCACTAATAATCCTTGATAGATATTGCATCAGGATTCATTTGGATTCAAAAACTTTCTCTTCAGTTACTTGGTTTGTGTGGCTTTTTTTCACTCTCCAGAACAGCGGTCTAACTAAGAGCTCAAGTGAAGACAAGTTGGTGCAGGCAGGGCAGCTTGGCTGCAGCCAGCAAGGCAGGCTTGGGGTTCCTTGGCAGTGTAGTGGAGTGCCCCAAAGCTTTTCAGTGCTGTTGACTTCCTCAGAGCATGTGATTCAGAGCAGAAATGAGCTGGGTTAGCACAGTGATGATATATGCAGGTGAATTTGTTTTTTTTATCATGATTCAAAACAAGCCTCCCTGAGGACAGATCATGAAGGTGGATATTATTGCAAATGAAATTGTATGAGTGACATCCTATTGCTGTGAAAGGCAATGCTAAATAACCATCTTATCTCTAACAACAATGAAGAGCATATGTTACTGTGTGATTAACAACTTAGTTCTGAAAAACCACAGGTGAGTTTCTAAGGGAGATTGCTGAGGTTTTTCATATAATTCAAGGAAACCAATTTTCTTAGATTTATAAAATTTTGTGGGATTAAAGCCCAACAGTTCATTGTTGACCCTGAACAGTTTATTATTAACCCTGAGGTTAAGAATGAATTCTTCAGACTTTGTTTCCAAAAACACTGAGCATACCATTAAGACGGACTCTTGCTTTATCTTGGCTCTCTGATCTTCTGTGTTTTTCCAACATCAGAATGCAACAGAAATAAAATGGAAATTAAAACTTGAAGTTAGAAGAGTAGAATAGAACTCCAAACCAAATCTCTTAGTTTTGGATAATGACATAAATCTGGCATTTTTCATGTTGTCAGTCTCCAATTCCCTTGCCTATGCTGTTACACTGTATCATTATAATTATAAAATTACAGAAGATTTTTAAGGAAAATGTGAGTTTTGGGGCTGGGACACATTTTCTTACACAGTGAGAAAAATGGAGAACTGAAGAAGCGGATCATGAAGAGAAGAAATGCTTCTGGTAGAAATTAAAAAGAGGTATTATTAGACATGAGAAATTTCGGTAGGAAATGATAAAAACCAACATAATGACTCACACTACTATACACTTATTTGGAAATAAATGGTAGTGATCATGCAAGTCCTTTATTTCTGATTTGATAATACTTGTTGATAAAAGTATAGGGAATTCTGTAATTTAGAAAAAGTGGTTGGTTCTGATTTAGATATGGTATCACATCCCTCCATGCTGCATGGTTTGGGAATTGTCAGTCAATTTAGGTCTTGGTGAGCATGAAGCACAAGAACATTCCAGTATGTAATTTTGTGACATAAACAGCGTTTCACAGCAGTCTCTCAAACTTACAGTCTTATGCCCAGAGCAGATGGACACAAATGTGGCCAGCTCATTTGTCTTGGCACTGCTAACCAGTTAATAAGTTTTAGCCACATATTTGTCCATTACCAATTAGGGATACTCATAAAGTCATCAGATTGTAGTTCACTAGGAGCATGTATTGTAGACGGCAAAAGTCTGAGTGGCACAGTCTACCCCAGGTTGTTTGCCTGAGCACTGTACCATTCTTGAATTTAGATTGTGGCTGTGTGTAGAAGGGCAGAGGATGTGTGTAGCGTAGTTCTAAACAATATAGATACCTCTTAGATACCTCATGTACATGGAGTAAGGGCTGAACATTTCTTAAATGCAGGAAATGGATGTATTTTTTTTCTGCACTTTCTCTGGCAAATAGGAATTTATCTGTCTGATTTCTAAACTAGGCTTCACACGACGATGGGAAAGGTTTGTTGTGGTAACTATACAGGCAAAATGTTCTAATGTAGGTTCGGCTTTATCAGCAAAGAGAGATTGCTTATACCTATTCCCCAAAGGAAAAAAATAGTTGGAACTTATCCCCTATCTATGCTTTTGTTTCTAGAATTAAACTTGAATTTTTGTATATCTATTTGTTTATTTTGCATAGAAATGAGCACAGAATAACACAGCTTTAACTAATAATCTATACAGACATTTTAGTTTTGCCTTAGAGGAAAGTACCCGTTTACCCTCCCACCTTTACTTCAGCTGAATTTCATACAATGGTAAAAAGAGCTTCCACTGTGTTCTCGATTTTTTTTTTTTTCTTTTAAATTTATTTATTCATTCATTTATTTTGTGATCATGTTGACTTTTCTCATTTTAGCCTTCAGCACATGAGAAGAGAAAAGACGTTAGGTCTATATGTGAACAAGAACAGGAAGACATTGCCACACTGCCTTATTCCTCTATTCTACCAGTCCTAACATTTTCTGTTTTTTTCTGATGTTTTTGTTAGCTTTGGTCAGAAGCAGGAACAAGATTATTTCAATGTCTGTGGAGCAGAAGGAGAGTTGACGTACTTTGGGGCACAAGTATTTCAGAATGACAACAAAAAAAGCTTAAAGGTATTTACTTTAACCTCACTAACTTTTCCGTAAGTAACTGTTCAGGCTTTTTTATGAGATTTCAATCTATCCTAGCATACAGCTATTGCCTTCAAATGAATTGTTTATTTATCTTTCAAATAATGTTTACTATATCACTTCTAGGCTCTTATAGCAAGGGCATAGCTAGAGAAAGTAGGACTCTGTCTAGAAAAATCAGGACAGTGTGTTCGCATGTCCTTTAAGATCAAGCAGATTAATCTCTTGAATTTGCTCTTACCCTCTATGTAAATATGTAAAAACAGGCTGGATTATTAGGTTTACCTTGTGTAGTCATTCTGGTGACACTGACCTCCACATCAGCCTTCTAGAGTTCTATAAAAGATAAGATTAGTAAGGCAATAAAGTTCAAAGGTCACAGCTTTGGTAAACAGCTGAAGTTGAAGGAAGCAGTTAATTAATACAGACACATTAAATAGCTGTTTAAGTTTCAGACTTTGGATTTGTAATGCAAGTATACACAGAGGAAGAAACAAATAAGACAACGTGCCCCTAATACAGATATCAGAGCGAATGAGAGGTTTCATGAGACTTCTCCCAAACTTTCAAGTTACTACAATATTGGGAACATGGCATGTCCTTAAGACAGAATTCTGCCTGTGGGCTTTTCATCACACAGATGCTACTTTTACTTCATGTTTTACTTTTACTTGGCTTGGGCAGGATGCTTGTTCACATTTACAGCTTTTCTGAGAGATAACACTAAACTCACTGCATGCTTCCTCAGTCCCTAGGGGAGAAGAGAAGCAGGTGGGCTTGCAGGCCTTTCCTCATGCAGAACCTCTTGCAGTAACAGGTGATGCAGGGATGATGCCCATGATTCTGCAAAAGCAAGAAGAGATGTAGCTGTAGCTACATAGGATTTAGGAGAAATGAAATGCAGTTTGGTATCCTCTCTGGGCTCTGCTTAGCAGTTGCTATGTTTCATTGTTCACTCTAGGATTCCTACCATCTATGAATTGGTTTTCTCTTGAGCATCTGAAGAATGTATTTACCTGTTACATAGGTTTAACTTTAAGAGTTTAGTGAATATACAGAATTCTAAGGACTGCATGGATTTTGAACTTTGAGCTTCTTTTTGAAGCTCAGAAGTGCATGTAGAATGAACTTTTATTGCTGGCAACTGTCTTCAGCAATTCCTACAGATATAAAAGGGCTTGAGGATCACAGCGGGAAAAGAGGAAAGAAATTCAGTCTTTCTTTCAGAGCTGTGCATCTTTAATTCCCTTTGATCTTTTTGCTCAGTATTTGATTAAATGTTTGGATGTAGGCTGAACTACCTAATCAGAGGCAGTTCATAATAACTCTGTATTACTGCTATGTGGTTCAATCTTCCTCTGTAATCTTGCAGACCAGGATATAAGGACTTGGAGTTGGTCTCATTCATATGTGAGAGAATTTATAAGGTTAGTTTCATGCTGCTTTTAAGATTTTCAGAGGCAATTCTCCGGGTACAACAAATTCTGTATCTGTTTGCTGAAGCAAATTGACAGTGTAAAAATAATGTCTTGTTGTTAATGTTCACAGTGGTGGCTACAGGGGGAGAGTACTTCATACTTCTTAGCCAAGACTAATGTTGACAGAGCATTTCAGATACGTAGGTACTTAAACCACAGCCTCAGACCCAGATAACCTTGATATGAACAGCTCTCTAATATCAGGATTTTTTTAATCCTGCTGTGACTTTCGTAATGATTTTCTTTTTCATAATAAGTCAGACACTCATTCTAAAGATAGTTCCAGATTAACTTCCTACCTTGCTGCTACTTCTCTAGATTTAAAATCTATTTCTGATAACTGAGATTTAGGCTACACTTGTGCTGTTGATTTAAACAATGGCACAACGTTCATGACAGAAAGGTCACTGGAACTGTTATTGTCCATTACAGCATTTTCTGAATCATTGTCCAGGTACAGTGAGGGGCTTAGAACAAGCCAGGGACTATGCTTGTTGTGGCAGTTTGGATGACCGTTGTTTTGGAGGCTAAGCGAACTTAATTGCAGAGACATGGCTGTGTGTTGCCAGCTGTTCTTAGGGACAGAAAATGTGTCCTGGCATGCTTCCTTTGCTAGTTGGGATATAGCCTTCAGGTTTCTGTCTTTGGTCTTGTTAGGAAATGTTTTCCTTCAGATGAGGCAAAAAAATAAATCACTTTATTTACTTATTTATGACTTGTAACTAAGTAGAAGCCAGTGATCTCATGGTACTTTTCAAGAGAAAAAACAGGAAGAGCTCGTGTATTTAACACTATACTTTGTTTATGCAGGTAGTATTTAAAAGGTGAACTACTTTTCTCAAATCACAGTAATGTTGCTGTTTAGCTCTCTGCATTAAAGGATGATTTGCCATATTAGAAGCACAACATGCCAGTGAAAAAAAATTACTTCATTCTCTTTTGGTCAGTTTTGTGCTAATAATTTGTTGTCTTCATTGAAAATTTAATTCCAAAATGAAGATCATTTTTCTGAATGTTCTCCTGAGAACTTTCTTAATGCCCAATATCTACTGATGTTAAGCTAGAGATGAAGATCACTTATTATTCTCATAAAAAAGAAAGTACTGATGAAATACTTGTTTTTGCACCTCTAATGTATCACAGGGCCAAGCAGAAAATCACCATACGAAGTACTGAATTGAAACTATCAAATTTATCTTTTTAACTAAAAATTGTGGTCATTTTTATACTTTGTAGAGCCATATTTGTCTCACTGATGTAAGGGAAGCACAGGCCCCTGTCCTGAGAGGAACTGGAGGAGTCTGTCCTTATTGCTTGAAAATGGTTAAGGACACTCCAGGGAAGGTGCTTTGGCCCAGCTCATTCCATGGTGGAGGGAGAGCTGTGGCAAGCTGGTGTGTATCCAAGGTGCGATTCCCATTTAGAGGAATCTCTTATGATCAGATTACAGGGTGTCTTTATCTTCATCTGCAACACTCAGTCTGAAACTTCAGGGCATATATACTAGTGTGTGGAAGGGAGAAATGGCGTGTAATTACCAGAAAAGCTTTGGGTCACATAGCCCATTGCTTTATCAGTGTGATTATAGCTCTTGAACTTCAGTCTTGAACAGACTGGCTCAAATAATAAGGCTTCTACCCTTTCTATTTGGGGGTTTTCCATTGTCAGAAGAATTTCCCTGGTAACTTCCATTTGATATATATTTATACTTTTTTTAATATTAGTCTAATTTTTTAAAAACTTTTTATCCCCCACCCTCCAAAGGAGGGACATCGGTCTCATTTTAACACCAGTCACATCTTAAATGTGGACTCAGTAAAAGATCTGAATTTCACATCCTGTATTATCACATAGCTCAATATATCATAGGTAGCTCTTCATCTTGTAATCTTTTCCAGTTTCCTATTATGTACAGTTAAAAGGTAGATCACATGGGGATGTTGGACCTGTTCAAACAAGCCTAGTGGTATTTTAATTCAGCTTTATGTATGGGGGAACTAAGCACATGAGTTGAAATCATGAGGATAATGGGAGTAGTTACAGTTTTCAAATTTGGATTGCACACATTTTCCTCTTTGTTCTGACATTTTCTTTTTCAAAGCGCCCATTTCTGAATGGTAAGGATAATAATAGGTTAATCCCTTTTCAGCTGGCAAGATAAGCAGGAAATTGTCAGAGAAATGATCAGTTTAATCAAATATATGAGCATGTAGTGGAAGGACAGAGATCTGCGCTGCAGTTTAGCCAATAGCCTGTGTCGGTATCAAGGCAGGTGTTGAGCAGCGCCAATCCCATTGAAGAGCTTAGAGCTTCAGTTTGACTAGTGATCTGGTGACTGAGAATGGGGTAGGAACAATTAACGCTCTTAGCACTTTTATAATATTATATAACACTTTTCATCAGATTTGAAAAGTTACGGTTGTCAGGTGAAGTCCTGGGTGACTGGAAAAAGGGTCACATTGCTCCCAGTTATAAGAAAGGGAGCAAGGAGGACCCAGGGAACTACAGTCTGAGTCTCGCCTCTGTGCATGGGAAGATCGTGGAGCAGATTCTCCTGGATGACATGCTAGATCACATGAGGAATGAGTGTGTGATCTGAGACGGCCAGCACAGGTTCACAAAGGAAAGATCATGCATAACCAATCTGGTGCCCTTCTGTGATGGAGTGACACCATTAGTGGACAAAGGGAAGGTGACTGATGTCATTTATCTGGACTTGTGCAAGGCCTTTGACATAGTCCCCCATCACATCCTTATCTCCAAATTAGAGAGATGTGGATTTGATGGGTGGACCACCTGGTAGATAAGGAATTGATTGAAAGGCTGCAGACAAATGGTGGTTCTATGGTTCTGTGTTCAGGTGGAGGCAGGTAAAAACCAGTGTCCCACAGGGGACAGTGCTCTTTAGCATCTCTATCAGTGACATCAATAATGGTCAGAGGAATCCCAGGTGTATATACTGTATAGACTGGAAGGAGAAATCCTTGAAAGTAGCCCTGCAAAGAAGGACCTGGGGGGTCCTGGTGCATGAAAAACCTAACATGAGCTGGCAATGTGCTCTTGCAGCTCAGGAAGCAAGTGGTATCCTGGGCTCCATCAGAAGAGGGGTGGCCAGAAGAGACAGGGAGGTGATTGTCCCTCTCTACTCTGCTCTTGTGAGGCCCCATCTGGAGGACTGCATCCAGGTCTGGGCCCCCAGTACAAGAAAGAGAGCAGTTGGAGAGGGTCCAGAGGTGAGCCATGAAGATGATCAGGGGACTGGAGCTCCTTCCCTACAAAGCCTGAGGGAGCTGGACTTGTTCAGGCTGGAGAAAAGAAGGCTGTGGGGTGACCTCATTGCAGCCTTTCACTACCTAAAGGGAGCCTACAAACAGGAGGGGAATCAACTCTTTGAAAGGGTAGATAACTGCAGGACAAGGGGAAATTGTTTGAAGTTGAGGGAGGAAAAATTTAGGTTGGACGTCAGGGGGAAGTTCTTTACAGAGAGAGAGTGATGAGGTGTTGGAACAGGCTGCCCAAAGAGGTTATGAATGCCCTGTCCCTGGAGGTGTTCAAAGCCAGACTGGATGGGGCCCTGGGCAGCCTGTGGAGGTTGGTGGGCCCCCCCCCTACAGCAGGGGGTTGAAGCTTCATGATCCTTGAAGTTCCTTCCAGCTCAAGCCATTCTGTTATAATGAGAAATAGTAAGTATCTGTAAGGGCTATACTGAGTTTGCTCAGTCTGTCTAACAGTACTTGCAGTCCTCCTGTGCAAGTCAATGGGTTGCTCCGTGTTGATAAGAAATATGACAGTGAGCTAAGGATGTGTGTGCATATATTAAAATCTAATGGATGTTATAAATCATTCTTGTATGAAATATTAAATTCACGATAAGAAAAAATGCTAGTGGATGCCAAGTCTCTGAGTTTTGGCATATGTGGTGTGCTTACTCCTTCTCTTTTTGTGTATTCACATATGTAGTTCACATGCCTAGAAAAGATTTTTTTTTTTTTGCTGCTTAGGTGTGGTTGCAATTTTAGTGTTAGTTATCTTTCTGTTCTCCTTCTGTGGATTTGTCTTGAAAATGCTTACTTGATTTATGTATTTATTTAAATCTGAGAGTGGCAAGTGCACTCAAGTTGTCCTGAGGTAAAAATCTAACCCAAACCAGGCCCATTGCTTAAATCTCCAGAACAATTATGTGAGGTTACTGTTGTACCTCAGTTAGTTCCTCACTTGCTATATTTCCAACTAGTTTTCAAGAACTTTCCTCAGTTCCAAAACCCTGTGATTTTTGTCCAGCATCCTCCTTAATGCAGATCCATTACCATTTAGCAATAGAGAAAAATCAGTACGGAAAGGGCCTTGGAAACAGCAATGTGAATCTTTTCCCTAATCTAATCTCATGCTTCTCTGTGAGTGGGGTTGTTAACTTCTCTCAAAGAAGCAGAGCAGAACCTACTGAAATCTCCTGAGAAAGGATGCCTTCCAGGGGTGCCATTGCCTGACCAACCTTTCCAGGACTCTTAAAGGCTCTTTGTCCTTTCTGTATTCGCCTTCCCACTATTTTTAAATATTGCCTCACTGAGTTCCTCCATGTGCTGGTCCTTGTGCTAAACTGGCTTAGGAAGGTGTGTAAAAGAGGCTGCTCCTTTTTGCACTAGGCTCTGCTTACCTGTATTAGATCCTTGCACAGCCTAGGTGTCTAACAGTGTGAGGCTGACAGCTCAAAGTTGTATGGGTAGTGATTAATACATCTCTTTCCCCAGTGTTGCTTCTCTGATTGAGTTGTCTCCCAGTGCAGAAGCTCTTAGTAGGTTATGGATCAAGGTTAGATGTTGGGAAAGTGTCCAAGCTGAGGCATGCAACACTGACTTCAGTGCAAGATGTGCGTACCATTTTCAAGAAAGCTTCCCGAAGCATTTTGTGAGCCATACTTTGCCTGTGAGGGTTTCTCTGGACTCCCCTCACCTTATTTTATGAAGTCACATGCTGATGGTTTGTCCTAGATCATGCTGCTGTGTGAAAAGAGAGAGCAATTGGCTCATCCTTTCATCTTTCTTCTTTTGTTTGTTTTCTTTTCCTACTCTTCTCTTCAGTGACATAATTTGATAGTCTCTTGCAAAAAGGTAATAGCATCAGGTAGCTGTAGTATCATTTGATGTTCCAAAAGCCTTTGATTATCTGGCAGCAGTTTAAAGTGCAGCTCTACACTGAAAAAATGATCTTAAAAATGGCACTGTGGGGTTCTGTGCCTGTCATCCCTAAATCATTTTCATATCAAATGCCTTCAGTATGCAGTGAAAAAGGTGCTTTTTTTTTTTCTTGTCTGTCAGCCCCTGTGAACTCAGCCTGGACTTGAAGTTCACACTGGGTTCTTCTCTTCTCCTATGTAACTGTCAGCATCTGAGCACACCATGGGCCAAATTAAGCCTTCAGCTACACCACAGTAAGTCTATGGTGTTTGAACTGGTCCTGTACTGCTGCTTGTAAAGCCCTGTCTTTTCTGCAGTTTTGCTCTGGTGGCTGGAACATATTAATTGATTCTGTTGATGCATGAAAACAAGAAATATAAATTTCTGTACATCTATCCTGATTTTGGTATGTGAACATGGGTGGAAAGCACACATTTTAAATTTTTTTTCTCTAAATCAGACTGCACTGGTTACAGGTCTGCGGGGAGAAAATATCATATTTTTTTACAAAGTATTTTTCAGATAAAAATTGTTTTCTAAAGAAGAATAAGCCTACTTTTCATATAACATGCTTAACTAATTTGCTTTACTTTGCATATGTATGCTCAGTATGAGTTACTCAGTCTTGTTTTTCCTGTTATTCTTGTTCTTTTTGTTTTTTGTTTTTGTTTTTTTTGTAGGTCTCTAAAGTTGCCACAGCATTTCTTATCTGATAACTATGTTCTCCCATTTCTCTGCCAGTTGAAGATTGTTTGCTTTTCAAACTGTGCTCTGCTTTATTTCAAATAATAATAAAATCACAGAACAGATCAAAATCATGCTTTGTACATATCTATACATGAAGCAGCATATTTTACATGTTGTGTGTTGTAATAGCTTTCTGAAGATGTTTTCACAGACCAAAGTCCAAATATTCAGCAGTAGTAAAAACAATAACAACTACAACAAAAACACAAAAAACCCAGAAGATCCCAGTAATTGTTTTGTCAGTCAAAGAGATATAGGGAAGGAAGTGCATGGAATTCAAAGTAGTTTTGATTTATTGGCCAACAGTGTGACTGGTTTGCATGAAGAGAGAAGTAGGAGTTCTTAAAAATCAATTAATTCCAATTTTCTGAATAAAAGGTTCCAGTAGTCCTTATCTCGCTACTTGTTTCCAGGACAGCCAGCTAACTAAGATGTGCTGACTAGTTCTTTACTGAATTGCCTGTACTCAAGCCATTGCTCTTTCATAGAAGAGCCAAATGAACCCTGAAGAAACCCACCACTGTGCTTGTATACAAAATTAATACAAGTATAAAAAGAAAAAAAAAGGAAACAATTTCAACAAACCATGCTTGCTCTGAATTCTAGAGGTTTCATTTGTCTTAATGAAAAAAACCCTCTATGGTGGCCTCCAGACTGTCTGGCTTCCAAATAGTTCTTTGAAGATGGGTCCAGGTTCCCTTTGAGCATGTGAGTTTAATTTCCGAGTGTATTTAGTAGCACTCCTTTCAAGTAGTTATCTGAAGAAATGCCTGTTGGTTAATACTGCCCAGTGTAAGGTGGAGAAGGCGACAGAAATTAATTGGCTTATATTAAAGACAATATCTTTATTGTCTTTATATACATATATATATATATTATATATATATTTATATACATATCTTTGTCTTTATATATATATCTTTGTCTTTATATATATAAAGACAATATATATTGTCTTTAATATAATATGGGGTCCAAATTTGTAAAGGAACTATTTTCTGAGACTGTACTCTGTATTGGCTGGTCCAAAAACCCAAAAACTAAAATACCTACAGAGCACAGAGTTTGTTAAAAGAAATCTGGAGGGATAATTTAGACTTCATTCTGCAAATTTGTCTGCCACTGTTTTCTTCCTTCCTTCTCCTGAACAGGTCTTTAACATCTGTGTTGATAGTAATAACCCAGGCACCTGTAAGTCCAATTTCAACAGTACAAATAGAAGTGATAGAACTTCATCATGTAAACGGCTGCTGAAGGGCACTGTTAATGGAAGTGAGTTCTGTCATTCTTTGCACATTCATTGCATTGTGGCTTCCAATCACTGTTCTTCCAGTGGGAAAATAACAAAAATGTAATTGGAAACTGAAAAGGTCCATCCCCAGGATATTTCATGAGATGGTATGGAGCGCTAGAAAAAGGTTTATGTTCTATGCCACTTCTCTGGTAAAGACTTGCATAACTCACTTGTGGCTCCACTACTCCTGAGCAAAGCACTCATCCCAAATGCACGGCTATAAAACCTTTATAGTACCTTGCAAAGCATGATGTACTATAAAGTTTTTATATCCATGCATTTGGGATGACCATATTACATCATCACACATTTTCCCCATAAAGATTTAGGCTTACTGCTGCTCTAAGCCAACTAACATTTACAGATGTTCCCCGCTACATTTTATTATTTTTTTGTTGTCAGCATAAATTTAATGTACTCCTTTTGTTTCATTAAGTCCCAGAGTTAGGCTGCAGGGGAAGTAGAATAGTGTGTTCAATACACAACTGGATTTGCTTTCTAGTTATATCAATCACATTGTTTCACTCCGTTATTAAACATTTATGCTGTGGTAATGTTTACCCAGTACAGCTCATATACAAGCCCAGATGCAATAGCAATGTGTGTGCGGCGTGTATCATGGGATCTCATTGGTATGCTCTCAGCCCTTGAGGAATCTATAAAGACTTCATTGTGTTAAGCAGCAACATAGACTGGAAGGATGCTTCCTGTCTCAATCTTTGTTTAATCTCAGTTCTTTCCTTGAGTAGTTTTCAGCCAGGTTAGTTTGCTGTTGTGCCCTGTTATGACCCTGTGAGCTCTCACAAAAGAGGAAGACCTCAGGAATACACAAACTGAAGTAAAAAATGAAGGACCGTCCATTCTTGGGTAGCACAAATATACTTTGGCTCAGCCACTTATGCCACTGCACCCTCCAACCATGTTTTGCCATCCATAGGAAGGGAATAGTGTTGCTGAATGATTGGATAATTTGGGTTGAGATAAATTGCAAAAGGACTTTTTTTACTATGTTGAATGCAGGGGTGCATATAAAATTTTAAATTCAAGAATGGCTTTTGAAAAGGTAGACAGTGTAAAATATATAAGGAGGTTAAGGATTATGTAAAGTAATGTGCTTGTTTGAGTAAGGATTATACACTTAAAGCTTTATCAGGATGTCTGAAGTGCCTTGGACAATATGAACTAGCTGTTGTGATAAAAACAACATTTTAAAATCAATAGCTTGTATTAAAACAAGAAGCCTTTAAATATTACTACTTTAAATATATTTCTGCTGTTAAAATTAAAGTTATTTTACAAGTAAATTATTTTCATTATTATAATTAATTTTTGGTAACTGCACATTTACAGAGCAAGAGTTGTTACAACTATGGAGAAAGAGGAAAGCACTGCAGATTTAGGGAAAAAGGAAATGAATGAGAAAGTTTCCAAATTTGAGATTCAAGGGAAAAAACTATCAGTATGGAAAATATTTGGACCAGGCTCTTGAGATAATTAACATTCCTCAGTTTTTACATATAGTTTCATGAGTTTTATTAGCTTAAATAATGATGCTGACTGAGGAGACTGGGGCTCTTTTGTGCCAAAATGCATTAATCAGATGAGGTAGAATATGGGTTTACTCCAGAGTTTTACTATGCTATTAGGTTTTAAAAATTATTGTTACTTGTTTAAAGCAGTCTTTCTTTTTTACTTATTTCCAGTTTTGATCTCATTATTGGAAAACTGGGTCCACAAGTTGGTTAGTTCTTGCCTCTTGAGTTCTCATTTAAAGCAGGTTTCAGTAGATTTTTAGAAGTACAAGATCAACTGAAAGTTGTAATTTTATGTTTGATGATCATCAATATGCAGGGAAAGGGAAATAATGTCACTCATTGTAACTGTTCGCTCACTGACATCTGTTTCTGACAGCAGGCAGAATCTGAGTTTCTGCCATACGTTTTCAGCAGCTAAACAAATGGGAAAACTTTTACAATCTGCAGTGCAGTGTTAGATATGGAAATTGCGTCAGTTCACCAGTACTTCACCAGGTAGAATGCAGAGAGTGTTGTATTTGTGCACGAGATAGAAAATGATCATCGCTTTCTTATGAAGAATACAGACAGTCATCAAGTAGGTAATGTTTGGCGTAATTGAATGAGTTATAGAAGGGAAAATTAGAGACTTAGATGATTTCAGGCTGGAGACTTGTAAAATTTGCAGGCTTAATAAAATGGATGAAAAGCCATCCTTTGCTGTATGTCTAGAGCTGTATGGTGCTGAAGACTTTCTCTAATTGATGTTAGGTCTTAATGAGTAGTCCCTCTGTATGTTTATTTATGCTTTCAAGCTACAATTTATATGTGCCTAGTAATGGTGAAAAATGTCTTCCAGGTGCAGTATAATGTAAATGTGAAAGACAAAGCTTTGAGGGACAGAACTGAGCACAGCAGCTGACAGCTGCACATATGATTTCCCCTGCTGGAATAGTTTAATACAGCCCACAATCAATTAATTACGTTTATAGTTTGCAGAGAGATCTGCAAAGGCTGTCAGGTGCAGTGAAGAAAGTCAGTTTGGAAAGACATAGATAGAAATGTATGCATTCCTTCTCAAAATAGCTGCTACCTGTATCTAAGATGCTGGAGAGTATCTTATATTATGAGAATGAAAATAAGTTTGCATGACCTCATGAGCTCTTTTGCATTGTCCTTCATTTGACATTTGTGTTGGTCCAAACTGAAAGTAATTTGAGTGTAGTTCTTCTCTGAATAATATCTAGATGAAAAGAGCATTTTAGAGTTCACTGCTTGTGTCAGTGAATTTCAGATCAAATCTGATCCAATTTACACAGAAAATTTAAAGACCGCATAATCTGATGTAGACTTATTTATTTTGAGATGGGCATGGCATTACACATCATTGTACGTGAAAGGATTTGAGTTCTGAGCCTGGAAAGAGAACATTCATATGTGAAGTAGTATTATTCCTTCCTCCACTGTATTATTTGTTGCTTATCCATCAACACTCTTTAGGAATGGATTTTGTAGACAAAATGCCCTGATCATTCTGCTTAGACTTAGCTAATTGTTCTGGCCCTGCTGAAAGGAAGAGGGTGCTCATTCACCCACAGAGCACTCATTCTAACCTGATAAAAGAGGTTTAAATGTATGCAAACCCACAATTTGCAGGTTTTGCATGCATCTGGCTGAGCGTCTACATCTATAAACATTTATTCCTTCTTTTCAATTTCTGGCTATGCAGCTTGGTCTAATTAGATATTCTCACTCAGATCATACAAATGTCATCCTGTATGTAAGAGTTATGGGTCTGAGATTCAGTATAGGACTTACCTATACACCAGGACCAAACCCAGTGTGCTACATTTCCAGAACTGGCTAATTTGTGTACTGGGAATGAAGGGGATGCAGCAATTCTCCATTGTGGAGCTAGGATTTCTCCATTTGAGCCCAGGCACAACAGAAATTAAGGTATGCGAGAGCTGAATCAAGCAGCTGGTTTGGATACTGGTTGCTTTGTCAACAGTTGTTTTGGCCGATCTGTCTCCAGTAGAGCTCTGGCCTTGAATAGATGTTGTGAAATTGCATCTTTCAATTAACTCTCCAAAGGGATGCTTCATCCCTTGCTGAGAGACCATTTGTGAGGTCTCAGAGCAGTCTGAACCACCACTTCCCTAACACTTGCAGCATAGGAGAAGTCCAGAAGTAGCCTAGATAAAGCTATTGTGCCTATAATTCAAAACAAAACTTATTTTTCTCTGACTTTAATTAAGCTGGTTTCTGTCAGCTTAATCAGACAAATGACTGGGCGATGTAAATTTGCTGTTCAAGTGTTTATACAGTTCTTAATGATTTAGAAGGCGCTGAATGAAATACTGTTTGGATCAGTATCATTACAATAAATAAATATATACATAGATCTTAAATTCAGACAGACCTGCAGATTTTCCAGCTTGTATTACCCCATGGTCAGTTTCCGGACTTGTGAACAGCATGGTTTAAATTCTCTATGTTTAAACCAATCTAGCACTTCCCTCATTTCTATTTTTTTGTTTTCTCTATTCATGCTCCTTCCTGTGCCATAGACTTTGCTTTTTTGAAGTGATAGCCTTTATTGCTCCATTATAGGCAGGAGAACACCAACACTTTTCATCCACTCAGAGCTATGACAAACAGGAATGAACAAATCCCCACTAGCAGTTTGCTGTAATATCCCATTTGTGCACTGCAGTGCTGTATTTCTGCAGCGAGTCACTAAATAGAACTAATTAATGTGATTTAGGTGGATGTCTGCTTAGCAAGCTATCACAGTTTGCTTCTCTCATCAGTGTGTCCAGGAGTCTTTCTGCACTGGGGTAGACAATCAAGGGCTCTTTTCTCTGCTCTTTGTAGCTGTGATTTGTCAAGCAGAAGGTAATTTTCTGTTTTTAGTATATCTGATGTAAACATGTCTCTAAGTATATGGTATGGGAGACCCTGGGTGCAAAAGCAGTATGTGACCAATGACTCTTAGTAGTTTCTGGATGCCAGGGCTGCATAAAAATACTTTTTGGGGTTAATATGCTAATAAATTAGATGGGTCAGCTCAGTTTCTTGAGAGTTACTGAACTAAGAAGCTTCCAGGTAGACTTTCTTAGGTTGCTTTGGAGGCACTTTTTGTTTAAGCTTTCACACTGTACATTTTAATTATCATTTGGTTGTCTTCCACAAGAGCTCATTTGTATCTGTAGTTCGGGATATACAACAAAAGTTTTTTTTGGACAGACAAAGGCAGTGCCAAACACTGGATTTTTCTGCTTTGTTTAGTCTGTCTTTGTCTACATCCTGTTTTGACTATCTGCAGGACAAAAAAGTAAGTCTGTCTGCAAAGTACTGTGCTCACTAATTCTTCCTATGAGACTACTTTTTTTTTTTTTTTATATTTTTTTTTTTGTGTTCTACTGTGAGGACTTCCTCTTTCATAAGGAGTATTTCTTCCATGGTTACTTTTGACCTGCCACTGGCTAGTTTCAGCTGGTGACCTCTCAGCATTTGTTCCTTGTTCATTGTTTCACAGTTTCAAATATCTCTGTTGCAATCCCCCCTCAGCTGGACACTGGAAATGAGACTAGTAATTTTGTTTGTTCTTTATAATGGGAGCCATTCTGAAATTGCCTTCAGGCAACTTCTGTAATTGGCTTCATTCCTTCTCTGCTGTCTTTTTTTCTAGCTGCTTTTTGATATGAAGAGGGAAGCAAGAACAGCAGACAGTTTTCATGAAGAGATATGTGGTGATGTAGAGGTCTTTTATTTTAGCTGTCTATTACTTTTCTCATGATTCTGATACTTGATTTGTTCATTTGGCTCCTTCTCAATGTCATGCTGGGTTTTTTTTTTTCCTAATGATTTACTGAAAGCTGAAGATCTCAGTCTTGTGGTCTCAGAGAAGATTACCAGCTCCTGCAGATGTGGAACTGTTTTTCCCTGCTTGTTTCCTTCTGTATTTATGTATATTGAATCTTTCTGGCAGTGTTTACCAGAAGTTGTATGAAAACAGCACAAACAGTTGTGATCTATTAACAATAATAGTGGCTTACATAGAATGACAGAACTGTTTAGTTTGCAAAAGACCACTAGGGTGACAGAGTCCAACTATCAACTTAACATTACCAAATCCACCACTGAATGTTGTCCCTAAGTGTCCTCCACTTTCCTGGACAGCCTGTTCCAGTCCTTCACCTCTTGTGTGAATAAATTCTTCCTAATATCTTAACAATATGAGGGATTAAGGCGGGAGAAACTGTGGAGGAATAGAATACATGTGCAGAAGACAGTTTAGGAGAAATGTGATGCTATGACTACAAATATACCATAGGAGTATGGAGAATATGGCAGTACATTGTCATGGAGATCTAGGTGTTTTTTACATCACTAGAAGGAAATGTAGCACTAGTTTTGTGTTGATTTTTTCTCTCTTGTTTGTTTATACTCCTTCACTGAGTGACTCAGTAAGACATAAGGGTGGCTTGGTGCCTGTAGATGGGACCTGCCTTGTAAGGCTGAGGTTCTGTGACTAGAACATGTTAATGCATTTGAATGCATTTTCAAGCTCTGCTAGCAAAGCCTAGCAAAGAACTATGCACACCTGGGGGATTAGTGGCCTCCCACTTTGTTTGACAATAGCTCCTATTAAGCTAAAGTAAATTAAGTTCAAATTAAGTTTAAGATGTTAAAAGCTGTGTGGTTCAGTTTCTCAGTATGCCTGAGAACATCTCTTATTGTAGCAGAGTGGCATTTGGCCCTGGAAACATGTTCAATAAATCCAAGTTTGTGTTACTGACATGGTAACAGCTTGACACTGCACAGACTGACATGATTTGTTGGTAAGTTCTCAGAAGGAGATGTTGCAGACATTGTGCTCAGACCTTCTTATTAACCTGTGTCTCCCAATGACATGATCCACAGCAAGCAGTTACGGCATCTCAAGTCGGCGCCTCTGATGCTGTGTGATTTTTCTATCTCAGTCCCCAGTGTGTGATTTGGGAGTGTGTACACATGAAATTAAATCTATTGTGCTATGGTAGATCTACAAACAATGTTTGTTGTAACAATGAATAGAAACCAAAGGGGGAAATATAGATCTGAAGACGTTTGTCACATCTGTAAACTAAATAATCCTGTTTTTACATGCCTATGCAGATAAAAATGTTAAATAATGTGGTTTTAAAATGCCTTAGGTTATCTTAAACTGACAAAGGAAGAACATTCACAGCTGCCAAGACAGTCTAACACTCTCATGTTAGTCACTGGTGCACCAGAAAAAATAATAAAGTATGATTATCTACTATAATAAAACTGGCCACCTGTGGGTGCCATCTGGTGGTGAATACTCTGATCCTGATCCAACAATGCATTTGCATGTGTGCTTATCTATAAAGCATGAACATCCCTCTGAAGTGTGTAAGCACATTACTAAATCACACATGAGCTGGTAGGCATGTTGAAAAAGTGAATGCTAATGCAGATTCTTCCATGGAGCTCCTCTTGAATATTTGCCCTTCAAGTGAGCTAAGGCTTATAACAATCTTGAGAGTGCTTCTTGCTCAAGATCAAGAGGGCAAGGAGGCATGTTGTAAACTCCCAGAGCACACACGAAAGCATGGAGATGCTGGGAATAGAGTTCAGCTATTTGCATTCTCGTAGCTTTGCCCCAGATGTGTCTCTTCATTCTTGCTAAAACTAAAAATAAGATTTGAAAGTGTTTCGGTTGTAATCACACACAGCTTGGTACCTGGGTTCTGGCATCCTTCTGCAGCCCATGAGTTCAGACACATGCTAGCAGAGACTCCTAGTTTCACTCACAGCTGGTGGAGCTTAGAGTTCCCTGCACCTGTCAGTAGAGACATGAAAGTTCAAAGAAATACCTAACCACAAACAGTTGGCCCTCTCCCACCTGTGCTCAGTTCCTAAAAGATAGAGCTGGTGGGAGGTACTGCTTCTCATTCCTGATTAGCACCCAGCCTGAGAGGGGACAAGGTGATTTTTATTTCTGCTTGAAGTGCTAGGGACAGCAGCCTCTGACAGAAGGACAGATACTTAGAGACTGGGGAGGAGGGCAGGGTGAGGGGCCTTGCCTCATGTTTTACTACAGAGGCTTTACAGCCTCTTTCTTTACAGTTGTGAGGTTTCTTACCTTGTATAAAGTGGGCATAATATGATGCAATCACAGTAAAGCTAAAGAAAAGGCTCAGAATTTCCTTTTTTTCTTCACCTATAAAACAGAATTTTATCTTAATTTCTGCTCTACACACATGAGTTTGGTATTCAGATGAACAGTTCTAGATGTGGTTCAAAATGCTGTAAACCAGAAAGGAGTAGATATCATTCTCCCAGAAAGCACAGTGGGGAATAAGCAAATAAAGTTGAAACAGATAAAGATCCAAGTATTGATCTCTGCTTGTGCTGCCTAATGGAGCGTAACTCCAAAGGAATATTGTAGTCACTGTTGGAGAAGAAATTGAAATAATCTGGCTATTGCTTTACATGTCTCAGTATCAGAAAGGTTATGTAAGCTAACGAGTGCTGGGGATTTACCCTAAGTAACAACAGATTTTCATGAGAAGTATAGGTTTGGAGAAGGTACCAGGAGCATGTTATCAGGAGCACTGATTTCAGGTAAGTAGGGCTGTGGTTCTGTGGTGAGGATCTATGTGCAACTGAAATGTTATCTCTCAGCTACATATGCCTCCACTAAATGACTGCATTGAAGGTAGCACTGGGATTTTTATGTTTATTGGTAGTGTGAAACCAGTGCTAGAGATCACACGTGGAAGGTGGTATTTTTTTCTAACTTGTCAGTTTAACTGTACTTTCACAAGTTTTTTTTTTTTGAAATTGTTCAGGAAGTCCACCTTCATTATGCAATTAATACTTGCTAGTCCCTGAAGTTGTAACTGTACTTGAGATATAAGAATGGGAATGGCATTTTCTGACTCAGCAATGATGGTTACTCTTGCAGATAAAAGGGTTTTATTATAGCTTTACTTCTGCTCAAATCACAGAACCCACAGTTATAGAAAGGAAAAATGGATTCCATCTGGCTCATACATTAGCCACAATTGTTTATGGAGCTTCAGCTACAGGGACAAATTGCCAAGGCAGAAATGAAGACCTTGAGGACAAATGCAGTTTCACACCTGTAATTTAGAGTGCAGTTTAGCTCACAAAATCTTTGCAATGTGCAGTAAAAGGGAGCTTTGCCCGAATTTGTGACCAACTTTCTGTTGAAGTTTTCAGAGCTAGCAGCTAGGAGAAAAATCATTTTGTGCTTGTAAACTGTGAAAATTCTATCTGAAAGCCCTTGGGACACTGACTGCACAGTAGCACGATGCTGTTACTTTTCAGTGTGCACAAACATCACCCTCATGGTTTGCATTATTCATGCAAACAAGATGCTGTAAACGCTGTCTCCACCAGAGAAAGTAGGCTTCAGTTGTGCCTTGAAATCCTGCAGGCTCTCCTATTGGGTTTGATTTGCAAGGAAATACCAAGCAGATGCCTCAGTGTTTCAAGGAGTAAAGATGTATTCCTACTGCCACTTGTAGGAGTCTTGTTGAAAGCTCAGGAAATCTGCGTGGGCATAGAGTACTACTAACACGTACTGGCATTTCAGGACTGAGAAATTATGCTCAGCCTTACAGCCACAGAAGCTGCCTGCGAAACAGTGATGAATACCTTCTCAGCTGGGGAGTCTTGCAAGAAAAATGCGCAGGTTTTATAAACTGAAACCTGTAACAACTGCAGCAGGTTGAAGGTGGATGTGGTTGGTAGGTTACAAGCTGATCATACTGAATTTCTGTAGCTTTATTAATTTTCATTTAGTTAGAGTACTGGAGCGATATGCCTGTTCTGAAATCCATGCTTTCTGAGTTGACTGTAGCAGGGGAGCAGATGGGGTAGGAGTTAGATCAAACTGGCAGAGGTTGAGGGTCGCACTGGAAGTTGAGAATGAATTCCCTAACCAAATCTCAGACAAGGGTCTTTATCAGGAAAACTCTTCTGTCTTTTCTTTTTTTATTCATTCATTTTTCTGGGCCGATACAACATTGTGACTCTATCACTTCCTGCAGACTTTAGCGGTCCTATAAACCCTGAATCATTTTCACTGTACTTGAACTGTATCTGTGGTACTTCTATCTTAGTTGCTTTCCAGATGGAAGAGAGTACTGGGCCTTAAAGCTGAAGAGATGACTGAAAAACTAATAGCACTACTGGCTTACTAGGCCCCTCAGGAAATGCTTTGCTGAAAACCTAACTGTAAGCTTCTGCTTAAACCTCACTGGTTTAACATGTTTTAACTACTGATATATTCCTGCTGCTGGCCCTATAGGACAACTTGTTTTTTCAGTGGCATACTTCTCACTTCTCCCAGATGAAATGCACTGTGAAAAAGTGAAGACTATTTATTTCTTACAGTGGAACCAAAGCTTGTGGAATAACCAACTTTTAAATTGTATTTCATACGCCATTGACTAGAAATTCTCATGGCTTCATTGCAATCCAGATCTCTTTTATTAAAAAGCATTCTTTCAATCCCAGTATGAGCTCTTTCTGTATTGTGAGTTATTATACACTAAATATGTGTGCTAATCCAAATGAAACTAACTTCCCTTGGGTATTTTTATAGCTTATAGTCAGTTGAATCTGAATAGAAGCTACAGAACCATGGAACAGTGTGCCACTCTGTTTTTACTGACATAAAATAATTTACTGATTTTTTTTCTTAAGACAGAAATATTTGTCTTTAAGGAAGGGCTGGAAGGGATTGCTTTTAATGAAGCTGCAAGTTTTTTTCTAGTTTCCAATTAGGAAAATAATAACTGACTTTTGTGCATGTTCAGTTACATTCTGTGAAGTGATGGCACACTTGTCCCTTACACAGTGTAGTGATTTTCGTACCTAATCGAAGCCTCTAAAATGTTATGGGCATTAAATTTGTGTTAATGAGGTGTTCAGGAATGCAAGGAAGAACAATAGCTTGTCACTTCTTCATGAACTGATCTGACAATTTTGCTGTGCTTAGGGTATGAAACAAAAAAGCTGTGGAGATGTTGTCATTAGTAAGATTTATAGCAGCAAAAGCTGTGGTGACACAGACCAGTAAGGATTACATTTAGATGTAAAAGATCACTTAAAAGAGTACAATTGCAGGCAATTTATTTAATTAAATATTTGGAGGTGAATTTTCTGTGATACACTGGGGAAAATCCTGCTGTCCTGTTGTATTGTTTACATATAGTATTAATGGTCTTGATGTTATTTTCCTGGATATACATATCCTTTGTTTCTCAGTAACATATCTCTCATCCCCTGTGTTTTTTCTCCTTTAGCCTGTAAATAAAATGATTGTGTTAAAAGTGAGATTTAGTTTATGCTGTTAGTTACAATTCAAGGTGTTTTAGTCTCATTCTTGCCTAGAGTCCTTGACAAAATAAAAAGGTTCTTATTCAAGAAAAATATTTCTAAGAGTAGTTCTACAAAGTGCTTCTTAACTTGCTTTTGTTCATAAATGATCCTCTGTGACCGAAATTATGGATTCTAGCATGCTGAGTGACAGTTCACTTCCCTGAACTGCTGACAGCTTTTCAGAGAGCAAACACATCTATAACCGAGATGTAGCCCAGTCTGGGGGATCTAATTGTTACTAAATATTGAATATTGAAACAGTTATTGTAATTCTATAAATGAATTGCTTCTATGCTTAAACAATGAAATCAACAAAGCTCGTGTTGGTAAAAAATCACAGGAATTTTTTTATTTTCATTTTTTATGCTGTGGAGCATGGACTGATCTATTGTGGGGAAAAATATTCTTCAGCGATGTATTGATTCAGAATTAGTCCTCCTTTGGGTTGTTTGTTTTCTCCTTGGAAGCAGCAATATCCAGTGCTGGAAACAACAGTCTGGTTAAACTATCAGTTTATTCTGCTGTGTTTTAGAAGGGCATCTTTTCATCACAATGCTGATGCATGAGGACTGTTTTTTGTGGCCTCGTGTAGGGAGTATGTATTCTTCACCACATTTGAAAGCCTTCATTTGGCTTTGTAAATATTTTTTTTGAAATAGATTTTCTAATAAATAGTTCTATGGATTTATGTTTCTTTTAGATTAACATAGGGGAGAAAAAAAAAAAAAGAGGGGGCGTTCTCTACAATAACCCAAAAACTGTGTAGTAAGTGACTAGAAAACAGTACACTGAAAGGTGATCTAATTCAGTTTTTAACGTAGTGGGTAATATTTTTTCCTGTTGCATTGCTGTTACCTTCTGTAGTAAAGAAGAGATAAGCAAGTAATGCGGATACTTCTAAGTAAAGCTCGGTAGACTTAAGTTAAACAGGACATTGGTCTCCTTTTCCATTTATAAAATACGAGTGTCAAAATTTAATTCACGTACCTCTCACAACTGAGAAAATGAAGACATGATCTGCTTTTTCACCCAGCAATCAAATTCTGGGGGCATCATTTATATCCTTTAGCCAAAGTGCTGCAAAGGACCACCCTGTCGAGGAGACAGATTATCTAAAGTAAAGAAGCTTTCTTGAAGCATCTGCTAGGGATTTTAGCCTTTAAGAGATTAAAGTTACCTTAGAAAAAGAATGCAAATATGATAAACTGTCATTTATCTCCTTTGAGCTCAGTAATTTCTCCCATCTTTTCCTTTTCTCTAATTTTTTTTTAATTTTTTTTTTCTCTAATGCTTATGCCAGTATCCTTTAAGTCTTTGTGTGGATGTTCATGCTTTTTTATGAGATTTTCTTTTTTTTTTTTTCTTCTTCTTTTTTTCTTTTTTTTTTTCCTGTGGCTGTTGTTTCATTTAAATCACTTTCTGAGTTGTGTAAGTTGTGAATTAAATCAGGTGGGTTTATTTTGAAAAATCTTCTCTAAATTGTTACAATGCTGTAACCATTTGGTTCAAATTCAGCTCTTAGTTCTTCTGATTTATGAACAAGCTTGCCAGAATAGGAAGAATATTGGAAACTGCTGGGAAATCTTTAAATCGTGTATCCTTGTATTACAGAAATTATACATGTAACTGTATGGACCCCATAGATGATGAGAATAATGTTTTTCCTTATCTGCCTTTATTCATTTAAATGACAGAATTACTCTTATTGTATTTGCTATACAGATGTTGGGTGTGTCTTCCCTAAGGTTGTCTTGAGTTTTTCTTCGTAGGCAGTAGTGAAAACTAAGCACTTCCAGAGGGATGCTTATCCCAATTTTTAATTTTTTTTTTTTTACATGAATTGAATCACCCCTGTCATTAGACTGCCCTGACTTTTTTCTAATTGTAAAGGGACTAATAGTGTCCACTATAAGCCTACATTTTAGATTGCAAAAGTAAGATGGAAGGGAAATCATCCACCCAGTCTACGTACATGGCACTCAATAAGTATACCAACCAGAAGATTTTTTTTCAGCAGAGGTTTAACTCTGCTTCAGGGCTGCAATTTTAAACCAGGGTTTTGGATTGACTAAAAGAAAGTCAAAGTTATTAAATTTTTTATGTTGAGATACAACCTGCCTTCAGTGGAAATGCATGGGAAGCAGAGGCAGCAAAATCTAACACAGATCTTAGCATTTCATCTCAAAATCTATGTTGGATATCTTGCTTTTACAGCACATGTAGTAACATCCTTTGGAAAAATAAACTATATGCTGTGCAAATAACTCTTTTGATAGTAGAGTGACCATCAATCTAAAAATCTTTTTGTTTATATGCTTCATGTTTTGTTTTATGCATCATATTGTTATACATAGTATTTCAGAGTTCTGCTGTGATGTGATGAGGGGAATTCTTCCCTCTTTCAAGACACCACTTCCCTTTATTTCATTCTTCAGTTCATGTTTCATTCTTTTGCATCATGCTGGTTATCATGGTCATTTATATCCCAAATCTCTGGTGAGCTCCTTGCAGGCCTGAGGGTTTGTCTGTGCAAAGATCTATTTGCAGCAGAGAAAGTTTAGCGCTCAGATTGCTGAGTTCTGTTTGATTTAGAGGGCAATGCCTGAACTCACTGTTATTAAATGTGGCAAGGCCTGACAGAGCCTTAATCAGTTTTCTCTCTCATCTTTTTCTACACTTATCAGTGAAAGAGAAAAAAATAAATTGAAAACTGTGTTCATGGAAAGTGGCAAGATGAAAAATAAGATGACTATGAACAGTATGTTGCATTTCTTTAAATTCCTGTTTCTATGAGTAGGAATGATCATGTTTCAGGTCAAAAATGGTCCATTCTTTGTAATGTTGTTCTTCATTTATTCAAGTTATTTATTCAAGTTATTTACCGTATGAAATAACATGTTTGACTCTGGCAATAGATATATTCAGTAGGACAGTTATCAGCATTTTCCAGTCTGATTACACTGATTATGGCCACATAAGGCTTATGACTAGTAGGTAAGGTTTTTTGTTTTCTGTTTTTTGTTGTTGCTTTTTTTTTTTTATACACAAGCTTATGTTTAGGGGACGTTTATCTACAAAGTGCCTGGCTGTGGGACACAGTGGCGAAGTAACATTCCTTGTAGAGTTTGTATGAGAGTGAGCAGAGGCCAGTTTCCTTACCGCTGTCCGCCACTCAAGTCAGGGTTGCTTCCTGACAGACAGCCTCACTTCTGTTCTGGTGGAGCACTCAGCAGTCTGTAGGAGGAGGAGGAAACCTACAGCTCTCAGAACGGCTTTCTGACTTTCACTGATTGCCTTTTGTGAATAAATCTGTTTCAGACATAGGTACAGGCTGTTCTTTTCCTCTCTGAAGTATTCTAATTTATGTTCTTGCTTTCATTGTTGGTTATAGTTCCTTCTGGGACTGCTCAAATTGTGGGCAGAGAATGGTCTGAGGGGAGGACCTTATTGTCTCAATGGCATTGAGTTTTATCTACAGTATATAAATGGGATAGTAATATTGATGTGCTAAACCTTAATTCTCATACTGCATCAGACTTGTGCCTCCCTGACCACAAATGCTTTTCTGCTAGATTTATTGGCACATTCCTTGAGCAGCTTTCAGCACCTGTGGTAGGGCAAAAACATTAACAGTGCTCGGGTTGGGATATTTGTCTGTGAGCTGGCAATCCTGTGCTCAGAAAATGAATTGAACTGTAGGAAAGCTGCTTAAAAAGGATAGTAATGCATGTCACAGGAAGGGAAGAGTGATATAAACTCACTTTTGCCTAGTTCTCCAAACTTATGTGGGCCAGAACATCATTAGGTGGTTGAAATTCCCAAAGGGGTTTCTTCCAGAATGTAATGGTGTTTTGTTTGTGTTAGGCTTTATTTTAGAAGCTTCTGAGTCTCTGTTAGACCAATAGCACTGAGGAAATGCAGCCATACAGAAATGCAGTACAGGAGGAGAGATGGAAAAGTGTTGGTGTTTTCTTTGGTTTGGCTTTAGGGACCCAGTTCATGGCAGGTGGGTGAGTAACTCTGCAGATGGATAATAGGTTTAGCACACCCACTTTTTTTTCCTCATCATATGGATATTGCTTTCCACAGTTTTCCTGAGAATAATTGAATTAAACTTTTGGAATGCCTGGGGCAGAAGGGAGATTCAGTAAAGAATGTATGCTGAAACAGGGGAATCAAGTAATTTCTCTTTGATACAACAATAAAAGTTAGGTAACTGGCCAGAAGAAGAAATCTTACTGGTAGTTACAGTCTTTTTCTAACTTTAATTTTGGAGAAGTGGTTAGTGATGCTTACAATTCAGCAGTGGAAACGTTCTTGTCCAAACTGATAATAGCTGCTAAATATAACAAATGTCCCTCTGGCTGCGGTACTTCAGTAAACTTCCTTATCTATTGCTCGGTTATATTATAAAACATCAGTGTCAGCTCTCATTGAGGAGGTATCTCTGAGCTTTTGTTTTTATTGTTTGAGGATGCTGCTCACAGTGTCATTTGTCAGCAGTCTGACTTTTGTGTAAAGCCTAGCTGTGCAAAACAAAGCTTATGTCAGGTACAGCCTCTGTGATATGATGATGATGTTCTTAATTAAGGTTTATAAATATTAGCCTTTAAGGACTTAGTAATAGTAATATCCCCAGCTAACCTCAAAGGCAAAACCCATAGTCGTGTACTTCCAAATGACACACAGTAAAATGATTGAGCTATTTCAACAGTTACTTGAATAAAAACAAAGACTGATAGTCTTTTTTTTTTTTTAAGTAACTTACATTTTCTTAATTTACACAATTCTTTTTCATTATTTATCCTCTATAAAGATACACTAGTCAGTAGTATAAGAATGAAAGTTCCATAGGAATTGGAGAGTGGTGAAGGATGTGCATGTGATTAAAACAACCTCATAGGCCCATATCAGATCAAAGCAATGGCTAAATGTTTGCATACATAGTTTGGAAAATTTTTTGCAAGAGTGTTTGTCACTGTTATAAATGTGCTATAAGACAAAGATAGCGGCTGTTTTGTCAGTCTGACTTTATTTTCAGAGCTAACGCACACTGCAATTTAATTTCATGTTTTTCTCCAGCATCAGAAAATACTTAATTTTTTATTTTGTCCCATCTTTCCTTTTGGCTACATATGCATCTCAGAGGGGCTGCCAAAGTTTAAATGATCGTGGTGTTGATTAGTGATTTCTTATTTATGGATGTTTTTTCTTTTGCATTAGTCTATTCGTTTCATTTAACAAATTTGTTTTTGTGACTCATTTATTCATTTGTCTTGGAGAAGGAAGCATAAATTAGGAGAGAACGCAAAACTCAGCTCTTTGAAATAGAAATCACTGGATTGCCTTCTGGAAATGTGGGGGAGAGGCTGAGATACAAGGACACAGAATCGCTATCTATTCCAGCTAAAGAAGTACAGCTGTCAGATAGAACTTATAAGATAAGACATTCCTCTGTGCATTTTAACATTTAATAATGTTGCAACAGAGTGAGGTAGGAATAAGAACTTTGCTGTTAAATCTGTAATATTGCCGAAAACCGAGACTGGAAGTAGAGAAGCAGACAGCCACTGGTGATACAAGAGTTCTGCTAAGATAAAACTACTAATTCTTCCTCCATCTGATTTGTGGCTCCTGGCAGAATGGATAATTGATGTTCTGTACAGAAATAATAGCTTATCTGGAAAATCTTAGGTATGTAATCTGCTGTTATTTTAGATGAGGAAGTAAAGAACGTTTTTCTGAGAGTGATGATGTATGAAGAAACAACAGTATGGTTGAAATATCAATAGTGAGAAATGTACAAGTTTATGTGTATAGTGAGAAATGTACAAGTGTAATATTTCGCCTGAAGCAGTTCTGATACAAGCCACTTTTAGGAATTTAGTGTATGGGAATGGTCTTGAAAATGAAATGTTTTTGGTATTTTTTAAGATATTACTTGAAGTGCTATCTGAAATTTTATCGTGAGTATTAGACCATAAAGAAGTACCTTCACTTTTAAAAGTTCTGGGGAGTTTTAACTCCTCTTGAGCCCCAGAGGTTAATATAAAAGATTTATCTGGAATTTCAAAGGCCTTTGACGTAGTCTGTCAGAAAGTTATTAAAAAGCTACTCACCTGAAGTGTCATCATGGATTGCAAGTTAAAGACAAAAGAGAATTAAAAGATTGATTTTCAGCATGACAAAGTGTCATCAGTTGTTGCACTGTGTGCCTTAGAGTACAAAACAGAAGTGGCCAAAAAATAAAATATAAGACATAATATTGTGAAGAAAACAGTATGCAAATGGTGATACATTGTCTTTTATTGCAGGCAATGCAGTATTTGGCTACGGTAGCCTTGTGTTTTATAAACAAATAGGATGTTAGTAGGTAAGGAAATCTAGAATCAAGTGCTAAATTGTAGAAGATTATATTTTCTTCTTAGAACACACAAGACACACAAAAAAATGAGGGATATTCTTCTCTTTCTTTAGTTTAGAAAATAAACAGTGTGGTAGAAATAGCATGGTAGCAACATATTCAGTAATGACGATTTGACACTAAGGGAAAGATAAACTCTTAGCTTAAAATGAAAATTTGGATAGGATTCACTGTTGTAAATCAGCAGTGAACAAAATGAACAAAATCCTTCTCTTCTAGGTTATGTCTGGAAGGTTTTTCTTTTATTCCTTCCATAAGGAAGAAGTTCTTTCCAAATCTGATGTTGTTGAAATATATTTCAGGCTAGGGTCAGATTCTGGGTCTTGTTTGCACGAGAGACATTTCATCTTCCTTTAGCTGTAGGTTTTGTCCATCTGATGACAGCAAATTCTGGCATATTTTTCCATACAGAATGTCTTGTTTCTCTGAAGCATCTGGTATTGGCCACAGTTGGAGGTGAGATCAATGTTTCTCAAACTTGGCTGAAATGCTTTTGAGCTCAAAGGGATGCTGGAGGGGGGAGCTTGAGGTACCTTAGATGTTGATAGTAAGAAGTCAGTTGTCCCTGGTTTGGCAACAGCTCAGCTCCTTCAGGATACCGGAGCAGCTGTGGTGACTACCTGTGTGTGCAGTAGCCAGAAAGAGTAAAATACATGCCAAGCACTGGTGGGCATAGACAGCAAGGCTGACCTATTTTCATCAAGGGAAAAAAAAAAAAAAAAAAGGGAATTCAGACAGAGTGCTGAAGAAATGGATTTGTGGTGTGGAGTGAAGGTCAGAGAAAAAGCATTGGATGGTTTAAAATGTAAGGAGGCAAGTCCTAGAGAAAATAACGAGAAACATAAAACTGAGGGAATAATCAGCACAGAAAGGGAAGAGAGCTAGCAAACAGAACATCAGCCAATCTCATAGTGAAATTCACATGAAGTGAACCCCTTGTTCCCCCAGATTCCTGGGACTTGCTGTCTGAGTGCTTTGTACATACATTTGTGTAAGGTGAAGAGCTGAAACATGACCTTAGAATTCTGTTCAGTTATACTCTAAAAATGTTTAAAGCACTCAGTCACTTGGATCTTGATTGATTGATTAATAGCCTGTGGTTCATTAGCAATCATTAGTTCAAAATCTACACTTCAAATGGACTGTTCCTGAGATGAGTTTGTGAACTGTCATACCATATTTTGTCTTTTGCTCAAGAAAAAACAAATCCTAGATTTTCTGGAGACTGCAGTGTTACACTCCTGTTCATGAAATGATGTAGAAATGTCATGTTTTCTCGCTTGTACAGTGGGATTTCAGACACTTGTTCATATTCCCATATAGGGAATAGCTGAACTGGTACATACTGTCTCTGAAGTGCGTCTTGTAATAGTATTCATTTTGCAGTGCTGGTAATCGATGATGCTCAAAACCTTTATATTGCTGCATCATACACACCTTTTTAGTTGGTAAAGAAGGCAATAGAAGCAATACTATATACATACAGATGGCACGGAGGACAATCAAGCTCACTTTGTTTCTCACACTGACAACTCGATCAAGGGTATGTTTTCTGACTGGCCTGGTGACTGCAAGCACTTAAGATGTAGTTGTTGACATATTTTCAGTCTTAGTTGGTAGGTAAATTTGCAAAGGAAGATCTATAAATTAGGGAAAGTAGTAAGCGGAAGGATCAATTTCCTGAATAGCTGATGTGATGACTGGTGCTCTGTCATTTCTACTTTTTCAGCGTAATGCATTATATTCCTGTAAGAGAATGTAGAATAAGAACCTGCTAGGACATCATTGTTAATTAAGAGTTTGCTCTAGCAAAAATACAGAAAGTCATTAAATGCGAAGGAAACTAGGAATCTTCTTCCATTTGCATTATACTTTGTAAAATTCCTAATTTCCTGAACAAAGTTTTAATCTTCTTGTTTTGGCCTTTGTTATAAGAAAAACCATACAGGCAAAGTGATTGCAATGGTATAAAGCCCATACAAATACATGCAACTCTGAGGCACATATGCTGACTCCTGCAGTTGGAATGGAGCAAAAGCACAGCCTCATATCCCCATGTGAGCAGTAACAGAGAGGGGCATATACTGGCTGCGTCATGAATTGCAGCAAGTCTCTTGTGACATCTGTAGCTTGCGAGAAGTTAGTTCATTGCCCTCTCAGTACTCACTCAGTTTTACAGCTGGTGTGGATTGCATACTGTAATCATAGCCCTGATTGTAGGGAAAAGCATCTAGTTTATCAAGAAGACATCTAAGTCACATAATTGCTCTTGAAAATTGCTCTTTTCACGTTGATGATGTCCTGATCAACCTCATTTCAGAGAATAGTTTTTTTTTTCTTTGTGACTAATGAACTCTGTCCATTTGATTCAAATGTTTTCTTCCTCATAAATTCTACATTGTGTATTGATTCTTATCTTTTGATGCATTAAAATGCATCCTTTTCATGGTTTTCCTCACAGTCATAAAAAAATAGCTTTGTATTATTTTCCAATATGCTAGAACATGTGAAATGTTTAGACATCTTCAGTATTTCTGCAAAGTTAGCCAAAAGAATGTCCTGAGGATGTTTCAACGAACAGTCTCTGACAAAGTGTGTTCTGTTTGTGTGTACCCACTTGCTCTGAATGTTTGGGCCACCACCAGTTTACTCATGAGGAGTTTTATGTGTTTTTACCTAAGTGAGTTTTCATTTACAAACTTGTACCTAATGAATGTTTTCTGTTGACTGCTGAATAGTACCCATAAGCTTTTGTTTCTCTTGACTGAAGAAATGATATGCAATGTGGGCCACCAATCACAACTTTAAATGAAGTATAGACAATAGTGAATAATTTACTTCAACCGTTAGGTTGAAATCCATGTTGGAATTTGTCAAAGGATTCAGCAACAAACCTACAGAAATCATGACCAGTTTGCAGATGCTTTTTGCACAGGAACGGGACTGACTTCATCAGGTACCTTATTCATTCTGAATAAGTCAATCAACTATAGTACTGTGAAGCAATTAACACTGATTATAGACGTGTAAGAAGTTGTCACTGGTTTGAATGATTTTTTTGCCCACTTAAAACTGTGTGAAAGTGTCTGTGGAGCTGTACTTACATTCATGATTTACAGGAGCAACTTTAAAGGGAGGAGCTTAAATAGGAATAATAGAATAAAAGTGAGCAAAAGAAAACCAAAGATGAGAAACTGTGAATAATTTCTAAACATAATTTCTGAAGGTTCTAAATAGCATCAAGGAAAGTGACTGCAATAGTATAAAGGCCATAGAAATACAAGCAACTCTGAGGCACTTATGCTGACTCCTGCAGTTGGAATGGAGTGAAAGCACAACCTCATAGGCAGCAGCGCTGCCTATATGAATTCAGTTAAACTGTACCAAGTAATTCTTCAGAAGCAAAACTGTATTAAGAGAAGATTCTTCTCTTAAAGGTAAGATAGACCATTCTCATCTTTATTTAGGGTTGTCTTAAGCATGTATTGCTGGACCAAGCATCATATGTTTTTCTTCTTTTGAACAACCTTTCCTGTATTGGCACTAGTTTTCTTTTTCACTCTTCTTTGCATAAATTAATAAAAAGTAAAGGTTAGAAATTATATATAAAGTAAGAAGGCAAAACCAAGCATTTACAAGTTAGAACTGCTCAAATAAGTTATCTGTTATTATGCAAACACATAGGAATAATTTGTCAAATTTTGATTTCTTAAAAGTAGATACTAATTTGTGTATTTTACTACTAATTGTTTGATGTTATAACATGTAGGTGAAATGGCATTCTTTGAACTAGCAAGTTACAGTAAGAAGGGGTAAAATCATTTTAGAGAATATTGGATACTGTAGCTGTACTGCAACTGTACTGCAATACTTTTATGGGTCGCAACAAGAATTATCCTTACAAAAGACAACGTGATTCCTTTTGAAAAGAAAGTATTTCTTTGAACCTTATGACTGTATTGACAGCTTCTATGATTCAATGCAATTATTTGTTTTTCCTGATAACTTTTTTGTAATTTCAGATATTGCATGATTTCTTCTGGATACATGGATGTTAAAAAATGGAAAAGGCTCATTTTCTAAGCCTGGGTGGCAATTTTCTTATTTTGTTGTCCTATGGATAAAGTATGTGCCATTCTGAGTTGTGTGAGTTCCTAGGAAGAAAAATTTGGTCCTAGATTAATGACATCTACAAAAATAATATTTGTTTTCTTGGACATTCTATTGATATTCCTAAATGGTCTGTCAGATCTCCTTCCTAAGACATTAGCTTGCTAGTATAGTTTATCTCTCATTCAGAGAGTCCAATGTTCAGTGCTGTTCTCCTGCTAACAACATCTGTCCATTGTTTCCTGTGCAGTCCATGCTCATGATACACACAAATGACTAATTAAAAATATTGCTAAAAGTCACATAATAATGATAAACATTTACAGCCTTCTGGAGATGTGTTACTAGATGTCCCAGGCTGCAAGTTGAACATGCCTGTTTTATCTTATAAGGTGATCCACATTATTCTCTATGCCATGAGTCTAGTGTGAATACACGAGGACTAAAGTTTTGAAAGTAATATCCAACAGAGTTAAGGGACAGGATGATACGGAAGTAGGACAGAAGAGAGGAGCATGGGTCCCATGTCACAGACACTTTTGCTGGTATGTTAAAAATATCAAGTTAGTCACACAAAAGTATCAAAACATCAACTTGTTTTTACAGATAGAATTGTATTTGAATACTAATGTAAAATAAGCCTACGAAATTAGTGTTTTGTATGCTCCCACATGAATGGCTTGTGATAGAGGCTCTGCATACATTAATATTATTTTTTCTATAGAGGCTTGCATCCAGGACAAGCCAATGAGACATATAGACTGAAAAGCCACTATTGCTTATGGAAGTTTTTCTTGTTTTGTCAAGACATGGCTATGTGTGGAAAGTGAAGCACACACTGAAAAGGAAAGCAGCAAGTTATTATAATTTGAAATAAGAGCTCTTGAAATAAAATTAACCCTTCCACTTTTGTTTTTTAACTCGTTTATTGCATGTATTTTAAAAAATATATCAGACTTGTCTTAATGTGATGTGGTAAGTTCTACCACTGTACAGTGTGTTAGAAAACCTCTTGTTTCTGTTTTATAAAAAAAAAAAAAAAGTATTTTACACATCAGATTTCTTTCTATTTTCTTTTTTTTTTTTTTCTTTTTAAAAATATATTTCCTAATGAAAAATTACAAGCATCTTTTCTCCTTTCTTTACTGCAATTATTGCAGTTTGGCTCACCTTCTAGCAGCAGATGTGAGTCCAGTAGTTGCTTCATTATCAAAACTGAGGACATCTGCAAAAAAGTGCATAAATTCAGTATACTTAACTGTTGAAAAGTTGTGAGGTTTTTTCATTTAGTTTTGTTGTTATTAGTGTTTTTTGTTCCCCCCACTAACACAGAGGGCCAAAAAATGTTACCTGCTGTAGGGAACCTGCTTTAGCACAGGGTCGGACTCATGATCTCTAGAGGTCCCTTCCAACATGTACAAGTCTGTGATTCTGTGAAAACATTAAACCTCTTTGAAGTGCTTCTAAAAAGACATCAAGAAGAGTAAGAACAATAAGAAGTAAGTTTTTCTTTCTGTATTTGTTTTCTCCTACTAAGTTGCATTTGGAGGTGAAACAGAGGTTTTTGCATTAAAAGGTTACTACCATAGCAGGAGGTGAAAACTCATTATTTTCTGGCTTTACATCATGTGACTAAGTCTCTGCCAGACAGAAGTGTGTAGCCCTTCAAGACTTCATTTCATGGGGGATAAATGCATTCATGGCAGGTACAAATGGCTGTTTCATGAAAATTGGAAGCTGAAGTCAGGCAGGTTGCTAAGCATTTATTTACAGAAGGTGGCAGAATGGTAGACAAATTAAGCTCTGTTTGTTGGAAGCTACAAGACCGTGTGTCTATGTGGCTCCCCCTTCATGTGGTGGCCATCAGTAGAATCATGCATGGCCTATGTTGTTATTTTTGAGTTTAGTAAATAGAGGTTTGCAGCCTACATGTTATGGAAGCTTCTGGGTGTGTGCAAAGGAGCCGTGTGACTGGTCTCACCACTGCTGTGGTAGGCATCCCCTCCTGCTTTACAATGTTTTATGTAGCTTTTTTTTTTTGTTGTACCAATAACTGAAATGTATTTGGGCAACATGGCTGTAGTGTAACTAATACAACAGTCAAAACCAAACATTGCTGGTGGGAACTTATGTTCTTCCGATTTTATTGAGCCAGGGGTTGTATCTTTATTCTTAACAGCCTGTAGATAATCTTTCATGACTTTTCTAACTACTTTGAATGTGGATTATGAATAAAGTATCCCATTATTTCTGAATTTTTGAATTATATTTTATTTACCTCCAATAAAAACCTTAAAGTTTGGAGCATTAAAAAAGAAAAAAGAAAGACTCCTCTCTAGATTTTAAGTTTTGTGCAAAGCCTAAAACTCTTTAATCTAAATATGATATGTAAAGAATTCAGCTAGATTGCCTTTTGTTTTGTTTTGTTTTAATTGAGACCAGAAATACCTTCTAGAAAGTTGTTTATTATGTGGCCTAAGAACTAGATAGAACATCAGTGCTTTGACTTAGCTGAGTTCCTATACCACTTCTGCAGTGGTCTTCAGAATTGTTCATTACTGTTTCTTTATGTTGACTAGAGGTAGTATTTTCTTTGGGAAAAGAGAAGTGATGAAGAAGTGATGTGTGGTTTGAAAAGATTATAAAAAAGGAATCGGGCAATGGTATGAGGGGAAAACCTCTTCTTAGTATAGGTCCTAGCTTCTGGCTAAGAGCCACTCCATATACTTCAAAAAAGAGAGATTTGGTGGAGCAAATAGGTACAAAAAAAAATGAATGGTTGGCCCAAAATAGCTGTGAGAAAATGTGAAAAAGTGAAAACAGTGGAAATGCAGCAGAGTTGCTTTTATCTTCTTTTATCATGTAATGTTTTCCTTCAAATAAATAATTATCCTTTCCTTTTCCCATTTTTTTGGGAGAAAGCAGGAGGAACTGCTACAGATTCAAGCATAACTAATCCTTTTCCTGGAGGAAGCCTTAGGTTCCTCTTGGTGATAACAACTTGTCCAGCTTTTGCACAGACACCTTTTGGCCTTTATCCTTTTCTCCTGCTTTCCCTTTCTCCCTACACAGGTAGCTATCTCCATTTTGGGCAGCGATCTTCTGCTCTCTCTGGAGGCTTGGGCATATCAACCCCAATCCAAGACTCCAAAAATGGCTCTGAAAGTGGCAGGAAATGTTTTTTTCCCAAAGCACAGGGCAAGATGTTAGGAGGGGAACTTCTGGCTCCATCGCCATCACAGTGTTTGGGTCATGATCTTCTTCCTGAACCCAACCCTTCTCAAGCCTCAAGTATCACTTTTGTCATTCCATGCTGTCTTCAGTAACTTAAACCGGCATTTTATTCAACCTAGTCTTTCACCAGTGAAGAGGCATGGAAGAAAATTGAAATGCATTTCATTTTTTTTTTTTTTTACTTGTTTAGATGCTAATATGGTGAATATTGCTGAAGAGTATCAGATGAGGATTTGCTGTTCAGTTAAATAAAAAGAAGGTTTATATTACTAACCACAAGAGCATTTCTCAAGTTCCTTACCTGTCTGCAATCCCAGATGTGTCTTAACTCCATTTTAAGATGAGGTAAATTGTATTTAACGAGCTTCCCCTCTATAGTCCTCCCTGTTTTTCTCTCCTTTCTTGATTCCTCTGATATTGTTTCACACAGAGAAAACTGAGTGCATGCTCTGAGTGGGAATTCCTGCTGTTTCAAGGTGGTTGTCAGTCATAGAGACTGGGGAAACAGCTTCTGGATGCACTGGACATCAAAGGAAGTGTCTGGATGTGAAAAAGCAACTTAATATGAAGATCACCAAGATTAATGCATTTTCCTCTAGCAGGTGCAAATTTGTCTTGCTCTGCTCTTCCCCCACCTCTCAAACTGTGTCATTTTAATCAAGTTTCTGTAAAATACTGTTCTAAATTGTTATACGCCACAAGACTGATTACTAGTTATACGTAGAATGTGAGAAAGGAGAAGGGAAGATAATTTTTATTATTGCCACAGGAGACTGCATCCACTTTGTCTTAAATCTCAGCATGTAAGGTCACCAAAGAGAGCATTACTTTTTGATAAGCAAAATAGGTACAGTATCACTTCTGAAACAGCTAAATGATTTGGAAGCTATTGCACAGTCATCTCATAATCAGACTGGCTCCAAACTGTGGTGTTTAAGGAGAGGGGGCAAGCCCTAATTTAGAATGGTCTGGACTTAAATTTTGCTATTACTTAAAATGTATCATTTTGAATGCCAGAGCATCTTACTCAGTACATTCATTAAAGCTGTGTTTCTACCTCAGCCAGCCTTTAAATATCCTCATACATCCTAGTAATTATACCACTGCCTCTTTGTACTAATACAAGAGTTGAGCTGTCTTTTTGATTTTTTTAGTGTTAGTCACTATGCAGCTCACAAATATTTAGATAAATAAAATCCTGAATGTTAAACCTCCCACCCACATAACAAAGATAATTTAATATTTCTGATTCTGTATCTGTTGTTCATTACTTTAGATCTGTATAAGTTTTTATCCTAATTGCAAAATCACCTGATCGTGCATTTGGAACACATTTCTATTGATCTCACTTTTGAATAACTTCTTTCACAATGGCAGAGGTAATAATCATATTTATTTTGGCATATGCATTCAGTATATTTCCTCCCTGCTGTGTAAACATGCAGAGAGCTGGTATTAGGAGGATCTTGCTTTGCCTGTGCATGTGTCTGAAAAATAACAGGTCATAACTGGTTGAAAGAACATAAAGCATGTTTACTGAAGTAACTGACAGGGACAAAAATTGTCCCCTGCAGGGTGTGAGCGTGTGAGCATGCAAGTCTGGTACAACACACACACAAAGTGAGAGGAAAACACCAGTGTCTTGCCTTGCAAGTTTTCTTGCCCCAGTGCAGGGAATTATTGTGAAAATCTATGACTTGGTACCTATAAGGCACCAAGCCCTTTCAAACTCCCTAGAAAGATTGCCTGACCAAGGATTTCTCCTCAGTGCACAAGGATTTGGAATGGGGTTGCCCAGTGACCTCAACAATTAGCTGCTTTTGTTCCCTCAAATATTAATTAAGAGGGTTCAAGCCACAAGTGAGAGATTGAGGAGACTGGACTTACTAAGGCAGCAAAGCTGGGAGAGTTTACTTTGCACAGTTTAGTAGAGAAATGCGTATATTGATGGCAAGGGAGTCCAAATTTTTAAGGACTGGGCAAGGAACAAAAAAAATCCTGTCTGAGATTTCACTCTCTGCTACACTGTGCAGATACAGACAGCCCATTTTACCTTTTCTATGTTAGTCACCCTACTTGCAACACGGGGATAATACCTGTCTGATGTTGTTATGGGGTGACTTGGTCAGCATGGGTTAAGATTCTGAACATTAAAAAAAAGCCAAGTAACAGGAGCTTAGTTTTATTAAGCTGTCCTGCTTCGTTCCGTATCTGACTGAGATTTGTTTAATCTGTTCCTACCTAGCTGCCTTTTCACGCACACCAACAATTCATACAACAGAAATTTACAGTCTATTAAAGAAAATTTACACTCTCTTAGAGAACAAAGGGAAACATGTAGGTGTGAATTTTCGACGCTGTTGTAGCAATATATTTTTTTGCACAGATATACCTCAGAAAGAGATCGAATTTTGTACAGTGTTTTATAGTGTTCTAAGAAACAATTCATGTACAAACACCTGTACATTAATTAAAATCTTTTGCTGCTATTTCACAGTATCATTTTTATTTTTCCTATCATCTGAGTGGAGTAATTTATTCATAAATTTTCCTAATGATATGTAAATTTGTATCTTACGTTACTGTTATTTACCAGCATGTGTGCTTAACTCCTACCTTGACAAGGCAGACTTCCACTTGACCTTCTTTTTCTGCCTCTGTATTGTCACTTTCCCTATGCCTTTTAATATATGACTTTTGCTAGGCTTATTAATTGTTGTTTTGCCTCTTTTTTTTTTCTTTTTTCTTTTTTTTTCCCTACCAAACATCTAGTTATGAAGAAGCCTTATTATTATTATTATTATTTTTTACCTCATTTCAGACAGCTCAAATCTCACTGAATCCTACAATAGTGGTGATGCTCCAGGAGTAAGTCCTGGGGCAAGAAAGTGGCTTTAAAATATTATAAAATACCAACGTTCAGGCATATGTGGAATGACAACTTGATAAAAATTTGCTTGAAAATACTTTAGTTTACTTCTTTCTTAAGATCTGAGCTATAAGCCAGTTGAGTAAATCTTTCCTTTTAAGTAAGCACACTGTAACTGGCTCTGATTGAGAAACAGAGTTGAACTTGGCCATGTATTAAGAAGAAATTATGGCATTTCTGAGACTTAGAGTAAAGAGAACAACTTCCATAGTGAAACTGTCTATTTAGCATTAGTAACACGTGGCTGAAGTACACATATGTGCTGCATATCATCTGATTTCATCTGCTTGAGAGTCTAATAGGCAGGTCAATAAGACTTAAGTTATGATTTAACTGAGCAGATGTGGACTGAAAAAAAGTTTTAGAAGAGAGAGTCCAAATATTTTTGCACCTGTTATTTTCATAAAGAATTTTGTTTGGGCTTTCACAGTTCCACAACATTGTGACTTTGTTGCATGTGTTTGTTTGGCTTCTGTGACTATTTGCTATACAGATGAGGGCATGATAGTAGTAGTAAATTCTTTTTAAGTCTATTTTTCCTGGTAATCATCTTGAGTTTTGCTAAAGGTTTTCTTGTTTGTACATGTTAGATTCTAAAACATAGATGAAAGATAACTTACTGAAAGATTTTCCATTTTCTAGTCAAGACTTTTCTGCAGCTGCCTATAGTAACTGGAAGAACTTACAACAAAAGTCAGAGATGAGTAAGTGATTGAGGACAGATGTCAGATGATATGGATGACATTCTATGCAAAATACAAATAGCTCTGAAAAATTCTAGTTTGTTTGTTTTAAGTAACTGATCTCTGTAAGATGGGACCTGAGACTTCATTTCTTCTTTTCCTTGCAATGCAATGTATGTATATTCACAGTGGTGGCAAGGTAGAATGTGGATGTGCTATACTGACCTCAGCACCTGCTCCTCCAAGGAGCTGAATTTTTAGGAAGAGACACTCAGCATCCCCACTACTTCAGTTGGTAACTTGAGGCTCAAGATCTTCATCTCTCTGAAGAAAATGATGTTGAAGTTTGTGAAGCAGTCTACTTGCATGAGGTAGAACTACTTGCTTCAGAGGGGGCTTGAGGCTAATAGTTCTTCTGCCTACCTTGACATAGGGTCACCTGTACACTAAGAAATTTTGAAAGTTTTTCGGATGTCTAATCTTTACCTTTTTTTGCTGCAATTTATATATCATTATTGCTTGCTCCATCTATTATAAACATGGAGAACAAATTGCTCACTTCCTCACTGTAGCAACTGTTTATGTATCTCAAGCTACTATGTCATATTATTTTTAACTTCAGCAATTGTTCATGCTTTCCAACCTTCTGGATACTCTTGTGAGTATTCTTTCTGTTCTTCAGATACTCTGTATTACTCCTTTGATATTAACCCTGAAACAGGATACTGTGTTCAAATGGGGGCTTTACCAGAATTAAACAGAAGAACACAACTACTTCATATGTTTTCCAACCTACAGTTTTATGGTTTCATCCTCATATGGTATTTGGTCCTTTCACAGCAGCATAATGTTCTTGGCTCCATGATCCAAAATTATTTTTAAAAAGTTAGAGAAGATAGGAATGATGTTAGTAATACAGAGAGCAGAAACTGCCACACTTGGAGCACAGTTTTCTGGGATCTAGAGTTAGATATGTAGACAGTAAGAGTCCAAATGGTGAAGAAAGAGCATTTTCATTCCTGTACGGAAAGTCACAAGTGCTAAAAGGAAATGGCTTCCTTCTTCCTACAGCTGAAATAGAGATCTATGTGCAAGTGATACCTGAAGCCAAAGTACAAGCATTAATAAAACTGAAACTGAGCTGGTTGAGTATCAAAATATTTCTGCTGTTTTCTAGCAGACTGCAAATTTATCTGTTAGATGGTTTCCTGTGATGACAACCTGTACTCTGTGCAAAGGGACATGAGCTACGTTCAGGGTGTAATGAGTCCAGGCCAAGCGAGAAATCAGGGCACTGCTCTTCAGCTCTGTCTCTTCCAAGTCCTCATCCAATTCATGAGCATTGCTGTGAGCTGTAAGAAATTAATAACGCATTTGAATGTGGTAGTAGCGCTTCTTCACTTCACTACTGTGGTAGTAGTAACTTCTTACAGAGTGAAACGCAGTGCTCTATTTCTGTTGCTCATAGTCTGAAGAAGTGATATAGGATGTACTAGTTACATTGCATGGTACCAGCATTATAGGCCTACATGACTTGGAGAATAATCCTGGTTTGAACATGTCCAGTAAATAACCCTCTTCCTCTGTGAAGGAGTGAGTGGTAAGGAGTGTTTTGTTGTTTGTTTTCTTAAGCTCTTCTAAATTCACTGCTGATGGTTGCTGGTGCATAGAGATAACTTCTCAGCATCTCAAAGAATGAGTTTATCCAGCCAGGCCTAATGTGTGACAGCCTGCTTGGGCCTGCAAACGCACAGTTTCTTAATTTTTTATGAAAAAGCTGATTAATGCTCTAAGAAAAGCTCAAGTTTTCCCCAAGGAACTTATCTATAACTGATGCAATCTTTGCTAGTCATGTTAACGGAGAGTTGCAAACCACAACACGCATGATGGAAAAGCTCCACCTCTCTGGCACAGTGATTTTTAATCAGTTTCCAAGCATGCCAGGTGGGGTGGCTGGCTCTCTGTATCTCCTCAACAACAAAAAGTTATCCAGCAAATTAGTGCAATACATTGATTTTTTTTTTCCAGTGAGGTGTTAGGAATGAAATAAATGTCTTTCATTTCACCTGTGTAGGTGGTCATTACAGCTCTAGATAAAAACAATGTTAATAAAAAGGGACAGTTATTGCCAGTCCGAATGCCAAAAGCAAGTAGTGGTAAATGTGGTCTTTTTTATATCATCATAGGCTACTTTCTCAAGGGTGTCGGTACAAAGAATAATGTAATTCTAGATAAAATTTTAAACTGTTTTTCTCTTTGCTATTGTATACGATGTCATACATTATTGACGGAAGTTTGCTGTATGTAATGACTCTCTCCCTGGTGAAGTCTTTTAAACATGATTCTCTAGGGCATTTTATAGTATATATATATATAAGTTCTGTATTCTGTTAGTCTTCTCTCTTGTTTATGTTGGTTGGTCTGTGCCAGCTGTTCAATTAATGCATATGTTTTTTTCTCTTGCAGACATGCTGTTAAAGGTGCTAAAAAGCACCATGAGGGAGATTTCACAGACATGGACAAATAAGTATCAGTGTGATCTGAGCACAGGAGTAATTTTGCTAAGATTATCACTGTCAACTTTCATGATGAAAAAACTAAAGAGAACTGAAGTACAACTCCTACGCTGCTGAAGCAGTCAGTCATGCAGGTGTGGAAAAAAAGTAAAAAGCACCTAACAGTGGTGGCTACCTCGTTTTTATATCTAGCTTCTCCAGTTTTCTCAAGTCTTCAACACCACAAGAAATTCTCTTAGAGAAACAGATGTGCTAGAGAGTAAGTAATGAAAATCAGAGATTTTCACTTTAAGTTATTCAGCTGAGTATGTTTCATCTGGCACGATTGGCACGATAAGTTGTCATCTGATGAATATTTGCCTGCCTTTTTCAAAACAGATGGGAAATATAGTGGTGTTTCTAGGAGAAAAATATTATTACTTTGGAAATTTCTGTTGGCCCTTATCATGGAAATAAAGGAATTACTCTAGATGATTTGAGAAAAATATACTACAACACTGGCTTGCTGAAGCTGGAGGGTCTGAGCCACAGGAAAACTGAGGAAAACCTGGCTGGATAAAAGTCAGATTTCCTTGTTTCTATTTGTAAACATTAATCAAAAGCTTTGCCTGATGTGTTACACCTGTGAGAGGAATGGAAATATCCCCATTATTCAGCACTTCATCCTCTCCGTTGGTGCCAGCAGAACTCACGGTGTGGTAAGATTTATCCATGATCACCAGGATGGGCTTTTCTGGTGGGGAAGAAGTGGCAAGTTGATGATGTGAGTCAAAATCTGGTGGCTGAGGTGAGTTTGAGTAATTTAAGTAAAAGGTGCATTTTAGCATAGCTGAGACAGCACTATAGTTCTTCTTTTCACTTAAAAATAACAAGAAGTTTTTGCTTTGAGAAAATTTGCCATGCATTCTGGGATCACTGCCACAGTGTACATTCTCATGCAGATGGTTTTTTTTTATGAGTGGTGTGGCTAAGAGCCTTAAGAATCTTATTAGTAAAGTTAAGGTCTTCAAAAACCTCTAACCCAAATTTTAATCATATTGTTCTTACTCTTCTGCAGATCTATTAGAATTCTTAGGCACATTAAAGACTTACACAATAACTAGCAATTCTTGTTCTCTCACAAAGCCCTGTCATGATAGAGTTCAAGCCATTTATGATATAATCAATAAGGAATGCTTCTACAGACCAGCACAACAACTTTACTATCTTTTCCTGTAGGAAATTATAACAGCACTATGAGGATTATTATTCTATAGAGAACAACTCTGCTCAAACACGGCACCTAATTTTACCTTCAGCTTTCTGTGTGCATACACATAGACCTAGTTATAAGCTGTCCATAGACCACTTTGTGATTTTTTTTTTACTTCATAGCTCCTGAAATTATTTGTATAAATGGTAATTGTCATGGGAGATTTAGAAAGAATGGGGATTCCTGTGTAACACAAAAGTTTATCACACTGAAATATCAGATCTTCTAATCTTTTTTATGTGTGTGGCAAAATCTATGTTAAAGTTGTTAGATTTTCTCCTTTGTTCCTATGGGAACTGTTCTTGAGCCTGAATTTCAACTCCTTAATAAATGAGAAACTTTCCTCTGTCTTCCAGTGTAAACCCATTCCTGGTTAATTCATATTCTGTATTGGCAATTGGCTCTCATCTTACGTAACATGTTTGCCCTTATCCCTCTGTGATAACTCTGAGATTTTGTAGATGACAGAAGTGTCTTGTTTTACTTGGGATTAAGGATGGATATAAGCACAGTTTTTTAAACACTGTATCAAACTTATGGAAAAAAATTTCTAGTACTTTTTACATGACTCTGCCTCTGCATCTTCAACCATGAAGGTTTAATTTGGCCATAGTGAAATGCTTCTTTTGTAACCGTTTCAGTCAGAAGTATTTTAACTACAAGTCTTCACAGCTGTTAAACCTTTTTTTGTGTAGTGCCAGTGAGTCTGAAAAATCACTGACTGATGTTTCACAAACTGTAGGTACTCTACTATCTGCAAATGCTACATAAGCAGCTGAAAAATTCCATCTGCCCAGGTAGCTCTGTAGGTTAATTCAGATAAGTTTCAGTAGATTTCCCTGGACAGAGAACTACAGAGAACATAAAATTTTCTTGAGTTTGTGTGAGTAGTTCTTAGTAAATTTCTGGTGCAGACATGGACTTTCCAGCTGATGGGTTGAAAGGTGGTGAAACAGCCAAGCGTACATAGCCTGCTCCAGTCAGCAGGTCCCAAGGCAAGGCAAGAATGTCTTCTGCAACAGGAGATAGAGCTATGCCATCCTCTGGCAGTGTGTGTATAAATATAAATAAATAAATATATATATACTTCATGGAATTTCATGTATGTGTAAGAAAAAGGAATGTCTTTGGAGCCTTGTTTCACTAAATGCTTTTGTAGTGCTTGTTGATGTTTGATAATGTAACTTTTTTTTCTTCCAAACATCTGTACAGTCTGGTTTATTCTGTCAAATTTCTAGTGTGAAGAGTTTCACATATTTGCAAATTGGGCATGGAAGAGATTTGCTCTGGGCTGCTGATTTTAATAGTGTTATCTGTCATGGCAGCTCTTGTGCCATTTCCTATTTAGCTATGTGTTATTACAGATGACAGTGAATAATATGAGAAATTCCTTTGTGTAGTGTTTTCAAAAATTAAAAAAGAAAATGCAGCTCAATGCCATGAAAATAACAGTCTATTTTGAAAATAAGTACTTAGGGAACTTCACATCTTCCTTTGGAAATGCTTGTTACTGTGAGACCTATGTGTATAGAGACTAACATGACAATTAACTTTGTGTGGGTCAAGTGCAGTCTGTTTGAGTGATGTGATCACTCCAGGGTACTTGCTGACAATTAGTTTCATTGGTATGTGCTGTATTGTAGGGGCACCTGGGAAACCTTGCTGTGATTATAAGACTCTCCAGCCTAGTGCAGGCAAGACCTTGGCCCTTGGTGTACTGCCAGGTGACTTACTCCTGTTCCCTAAGATGAGGAAGAAAGGACTGAATATGAGAAATGAATATGCATCTGGCATGTGACTGGATCCACTTCTCAGCTGTTAGAAGCCTTGCTTTTTATACTGTATAATACTTATGACAGCAGAAAGATCAAACTTACAGAAGAGATACTTGTTAGAGCTGGTGAGAAGCAGCCACTTAGCATTGAGTGAAAGGCAGTACAGATAAAGATGCTGCATTGAAAAAATCTGATAAAAACCACACTGAACAGTAGGAAGCATTTAACAATCACTGTGCTTAACTGCCCTGTCATCATTTACATAGAGAGCTGTTCAAAAAGGGGGTGGAATTACAATGGAGGAACCTGGCAAAATCCTGAAAGCTGCTCTTCTTTTAGCCTTCAAGCAGGAATGCATCTGGAATGTATATTTCCACATTGTTCTCTATAAAGCTTTAATTTTGAATTCACATATGGTACCTAATTTGCATTTTTCATACAGTCATTAATGCTTTGGTGAACTCAAAAGGTCTAGAAAAGTATTCTAAGCCTTGGATACTTCCCAGAAATGTGCTTATGCTGTACTGGCCTGGAAATTCAGCTTGAAATCTACAGATAGAAGCTGACCAGGGATTTTGATTCTTTCTTTGTGAGGTATTTTAATAATAGAAGGCTTTTTCTTGGGCTTATTTTATATTTTGGACTAGTTTTCATGCCTCTGAATCACTTTGCTATTGCTATCTTTTCAATCACGTTTCTAGTAGGGGCCAAATACATTGTATCTCGAAGGAAAAGCAGCAGATTTAGGGATTGAAACTACCCTGGAAAAAAGCTTCTGTCTTAATCTAAGTCAGGAAAAGAAAGTTCTGGCCGTTGTAAAGTCGACAATAGGCTGTTATGCACATCCAGGAGATACAGCGGTGATCACAAGACTTGCAAGTAAGAAGGTAGAACAGGAGAAATACCCAAATAACAGATTCTGCTCATTTTCAGGGAGAGTGCACAAGATCAATGGGATTTATTTGCTAAATTTGGGATTTACTATTGACCAGACATCCAGTAGTGGAGACAGGACAAGCTTAACTAGCAGCAGAGAAGCGCTGGATAGCATGATATACTATCTTTGTCATCTGGTGGATAGTCATTTGGTAGGAAGATGTGACTAGCTGAAGGCAAATCTTATAGAAAGAGCTTAGTTCCCTAACGCAAAATAAATCACAAGATATCATGAGAAAACTCATTCTCCTTTTTTGTCTCCTATGACACGAAGCAATGAATGTTTTCAAATATGAGAGAGGAGCAGTGAGATAGCTAATGAGAGACCAGTAGGACTTCCTCCCCTCATACTCATCACTCAGGGATAGTGCAGTGTCTGTTCTGTGTTGCTCTTGCCTTTTATCTGTGTAGCTGTGATCTTCAGATCTTCATCAGATATCGTCAAGTTGCTGGAGCTACTCCGCTGAGTGTAGGTGATTTGTTAACTGCTTGTCTTGGAGTAAACTACTTGGTCATGCGAGTTAGTCTGACAAAAGAACAAAAAGAAGAAAGTAATTGGTAATTACTCCCCCTATGCCTTCCCTTCTCACTTTTTTTTTTTTTTTTTTAAGGGATACTTTTACAGCAGTGTTATGTACCTATTTAATCACTTAGATCAGCTGATGAAATAAAAGCTTTCATCCCTTGGCCCCTTGCATATTATTCTTGTTAATTATTTTTTAATTATCCTTCCATTGTTTTTTCTGATGCCACTTCCATAACTTCTACATTGGTGAGTGTGGACATGACAAATCTAAAAACTTATCCCAGAGAAGAACTGCTGCTGCTGTGCTGTTCCGGAGGAGGCATAAAACATAATGGGTGACTCAGAGGTAGTCAGTTAGGAGTTCCCTGGTGGCTCATCTGTTTTGCTATGGGTAACATACCCTCACAGGCACACACATGTGCACATGCCTCTGGTCTCATGTGTGGGGACACACTTGCACAAGTGTGTGCATGTGCTCATTAACTACCTCGAATTTCACATTAGCTAGCTAATTTCTCAGGATGGCAGATAGTGTATTAATTGAGAACACGTTTAAGCAGATGGGTTTGTCATATCTCTCCCTAATCCTAACAGAGAGGAAAAGATCTGCAGTATGGAAGAAGAGACTGCAGATTGCAGTGGTCCACGGTTGGTTTCTAGAAGACAAAAAGACTGAATTCATTTTTGCTGTTGGAAGTGTACGAGGATGTAGAAATTTTGCTGTTATATACACTGAAATTTACAGAACCTGTATTCAGAAAATATAAGTCCCTGCTCAACTTCTCTGACCCTCACACCTCACTGTTTTAAGAAACAGTGACCAAATTTGCTGGAAGATTAAGATGAAGTAGAAGTAAAACTTCAAATATGGATGTATAATACTGAGGGAAAGGAAAGGAAATGGAAAATATTTTATTTTTCCCTAGGGGCTGGAGGTATTATAAACAAAGCATTTTTAGCCTATGTGACAAAAGTAAGTCATGATGCAAAGAAATAACTAGGCATAGTATTTACATCACAGTGCTTATTTATTCCTTAAAATGCATTTCTTAGACTGTCTGCCTGCCTCCCCCAGCAAATTACTTCCAAAGAGATGTTTTGCTGGTGTTCATCATACTGGTGTTCATCAAAATTTTTTGTCAGGCATCTTATGCTAGGAAGTTCAACCTTTAGTCTGCTTGCAGTGATTCATCACTATGGTTTACATAAGGACTGGGCTTGCTATTTGTGTGGCGCATTTATACAAAGTTTGATGATTTTGCTCTTTGTAAGTACTTGCACAGGCACAGCTACCACTAACCACGTGGTACAGTCCCCATTTTATTTGCATGAGGACTGCCTACAAAGGCAAATTTAACACCATTATATTTCCTGAGTTGTCTTTTAGCAAATAATAGTCAGTATGGTTTGTTTTCTGCATTTTCCAAACTCCAGACTCTAAAGGACACTTTGGACTACATTTTTCATAACCACAATAATTACTTTCCATGACACCTTATGAACACAAACTGGCATAAACCAGAACACTCTTATGGCTGAGATTTTTATGTTGGGTTTTCAGTAGGCCACAGCTTGTTTAGATTATTCCTACAATGCCTTTGGAAGCCATTAAAACATCACATCAGTTGTTTATACATAGAGAAATAAGGTTACAAAAGAAACTGTTTGAAGTGAGAAGAGCTCCCTTCTGTTTACTCACAGTTATGTGGTGCACACCTGTGAGAGTCTGACTATCTTCTGATAGCAGAAAAGTGCGTTTTTGTAGCATACTATGAAATGGATTGAGTGCTGCAGGGCAGTAATCCAATATGGCATTGATTTTTGTTATGTAATATTTGGTAATCTCAAGTTAATAAATAGCTTATGCCCCTACAAAATGTATGTCCTAAAACTTAGCTATTCTATTTCCAAGTGCCCCTCTGTTCCTAGATCTGCCTATCAAATGAGTATATTATTTTTTAAATATTAGCAACTGGGCAGCGTGTACAACTGCCTGGGTTTTCTTGCTGCTCTGAAGAATGAAGGTTCCCTTTGTCCTTAAAATTTGCTCTCTCACATTTATCAAAAAACTTAGTCACAAACTCTTTTCATTTCTTTCATGAAAATCCCAGGAGCTGTTCCTAGCAGTAAGTAATACAATGAAGAAGAATTGGCCATGCTGAACTTTCAGGTGGAAATAAGTTTGAAGGCTCAAATCTGGGCAGATTCGTGGCTACTTTCCAGGAAGAAAATGAGAATAGTAATTATGAAGAGCAGACAAGAAAGGATAAAAAGATGAAGAGATGAACACAATGCACTAGTTAAAGGAAATGATATTACTTAATTCTGAAATGGTACAATAATCTAACCTCTGATGAATTGTAGGTTAGGGGTAGTGGTGAGAGTTCACATAGTACAAAAGAAACAGAAGAGTGAGATATGAGAAAAGAAAAGCATAAAAAGAAAGACTGTGATTTTAAGTGAATTCGGATTCTACCTTATGGTTTTTGTTGCCATTGTAACAGTAGATAATAAATGAAATGCAGATGAGACACTTAACTAACAACTACTTCTTGCACAGCTACTATGTCAGTAATTCAACCTATGTGTGATTTGAAATTAGATCTGATCCAGATTCATGATCAGAATATTTTAAATCCAATTAACTAAATCACAAATCCTAATGTAATTACTGTTAATATCTCCTGATACTAAAGGATGTGTACAAGATCAAGATGCATGGCTCAATATAGACCTTAACTCTCCAGAGGAGAAGAAAAAGATATGGAAACAACTGAGTAATTTTGCAATTTATTATTTATTTTGAATGTGCAGAGTCATTTTTTTTCTGGGATTTTTTCCCCCCACAGTTGTCAGTTTAATGTCTTTGTGAATAAATGCGCCCCCCCCCCCCCCCCCCGCAAGTCTTCTCTAAGTGAATGGTTTCTAATAAAGTTGTAACAGATCAATCATCAAAAGGTCTTGGCAGAAAAATCGGTAGGTAATAAAAAAGATAAAGGACACTGAAATGATGGGAGTGACATGTGGTGGGATATTAGCTTTATGAAGACAACTTTGTCTAATAAGAAAAGTTAGGTAGTAGTACCATATGGGAGCAAGTGGAGGCTTCCTACCACTGCCAGAAATGCCTGATGCCATTTCTGAGTACAAAATGTTATGGTGGGAATGGCAAGTGCTTTCAGTAAGAGATGTTCTATAGTGTTAGTTTTGCTTAAACCAAATTAAGCGGACATGCAATTATGAAAAATTTAAGGACTATCTGTCTACCAAAAAGGTGATGGCTGGACTTGCATCTGAAGTGCTGACCTGGGTCCAGACAACGTGTTTCCACTCCAGAGCCGCACTACAGGCTATCCAGTGTTCTGTGTTCCCCACAGCAGACTCTGCTCTCCTTATGCCTGGTGTTACGCTGTGAATGGTATTGCATTGTGATTTGAATATGCTGAGCATGATGGAAATGCTAAACCAAATCAAGAACAGACTAATGTATGAATTGATGGATCTATTGGAACAGGTTGCCCAAGGAGGTTGTGGATGCTCCATCCCTGGAGGCATTCAAAGCCAGGCTGGATGGGGCTCTGGGCATCCCAGTCTAGTGGCTGGCGACCCTGCACATAGCAGGGGGGTTGAACTAGAGGATCATTGTGGTCCTTTACAACCCAGGCCATTCTATGATTCCATGATTCTGCAAGAATTTGCGTGCAAATATGTGGAAGAGCATATTGCCCTGTAGAAACACACAGTCCATATTATTCCAGATGGTACATATATGTTGAGTGGGGTATATGCCTGCCATTTTCTTGCAAGACAGCTGCACAAATTTTATTTTATTTTTTTTTTTTTGTTGTTTGTTTTTGTTTTTTTTTTATACAATTGACTCACTTGGTTTGTTTCCAGCTTTTTTCATCTGCATCTCACTAATTTTCTGATGCTTGTACCTCCACGGTCTTTTTCCATCTAGCTCCTTCTTTTCTTGCCTGCAGCTTTCCCTCACAGCTGCTACCATGGTTGCTCTCTTGCTTTGCATTTCTTTGTCTTGCATCCCTCCCCTTTCCTTCTCTTGCCTTCTCCTCAAAGTTCCTCACTCTATTTAAGACAAATAGATCAAACCTCTCCTGTCTGTTACCTCATGGGGTGACATCTGAACAGTCTCATTTGAAAGGTTGCCTCACTGTTTGTACACGTTTTTTCCTAAATTTTACCACTATATTAGTTGATAGAGGGAGGTGGGAGTTGCTGTCCCTGTTCCTCCCTAGTCTTCAATTTAAGTTACTTTTCCCTTCTTTCCCTACTCCTTTTCTTCCTCTGAGTAGCACTGCTTATGATTTTTCCTCTTTCCTTATTCCTGGTGCTACCAACATTTCAGTCAGCTTCTAATCAATTTTGCACCCCAGCTTCAATTCTTTGGCCTCTCTTTCTACACACTATTGTCATAAGTAACCTCCACATACCAGTAAGACAGGTTTTCTTAGGAAACTTCTGTCTCACTGCATTTAACTTCTAAGGTTGGCTCAAAGCTGTTTTGAATTCTTGAGAAATGATGTGATACATATAAAGACTTATTTCATTACTTGTCCACTGAATAACTGCAAGATAAAGCTTTACAAAAATCCATGAAGAATATGATCCTAGAAAACTACATATATGTTAAGTAGCTAATCAGTGGTAGTTATATTTCTAATGTTTTGGGCATAGTCCTGGAAGTTGTGGATTCTTAAAATTATCACTCTTTATTTTTCATATTTTATTTCACAGTGTTGGATCTACCCTGTGTCGCGGGTTAAGCAAGATCTACCTGTGCCCGTGACAGGGGGGCAGCTGGCCCAAAAGGGCCGCTGGCCCAAAAAGGGAAGGGGAAAAGGGAATGGGAAAAGAAAACAGCAGCAGCGATCTAAGGAGGTACACTTATTTACTAAATACTATATCAGAATACAGAATAATACAATATAATACAATATAATTGTAATTAAGCAAAGGAGAGAGAGAGAGTGAGTCCCAAAAACCAAAAGGCCTACTGTAAGCTCTAGGCAAAACGGCTGGAAGGCACCCCACGCTCCGAGGATCCAAGAGAGTGTGAGATTTCAGTCACGGGAGTGAGATTATATACTGTCCTTGTCCCGTGACTCTATCTCATGCCCGTGATGTCCTCTGGGAAACGTAGTCTTCTTCTGCGAGCTGAACCTTTGTGAATTATCCATACTTTACATGATGTTATGATGTGGAATACTGATAGCAAAATTACAAAAGTATTAAACCATGACACCCTGCCAACTGTAGTTACTGTAATCTGGAATATGGCTGTTTTCTGGGATGGAGGTGGATTTTTCCTTCAAGCAATGCATTCTGTAGCAGTATACTTTATCTACTGTGCTGCTGGGATTTTGTAGTTTGAAAAAGGTCTTTCTGAAAGTGTGAAGAGGGAACATGGGAAATGATGAGGGAACTGTAGCTTTGCTCTCAACATTTTGCTTTTGAGACAGATAAGTGTATTACCTGTTAGTAAAAGGCATCTTTAGGAAATACAAAAAGGAAACAAATTCTGGTTTTGAATACAGAAGATTAAACTTTTAAGAAACTAATCTCCTCTGCAAAACTTTTCTTTCTCCCCACATTCCTAATTCAGTAGAATGACATACCAAAATATGTGCAACAGGGATAATTTCTAATGAATGGAAACGTATGAACTGAGGATAGCCCTACTCAATTCAAACAAATCGAGTCCACAATGGATTGAAACAATATAATTATATTTGATTCCGTCTATGCTAAAGAGAAGAGGCAGATAAGCAGGACTTCCAGTTGTTCAAACTATGTTATTAAATTAGTGGTAGTAGTATTTTTAAAGAGGATTTGTCTTTTCTCCGTAGCTCATTTTTACTGTTGTTGCTTTTTCAGTGTATGGTCTTAATGATGAATTTGTAACATTTATGTTTATTTGCATGGCAGGGGCCTGAACTGCCATAGGAAAGCATAATATTTTTAAAGGATAATTAACAGGAGAAGAAGCTGGATCATAGAAAAGGAAATAAATTATTCACACTGTCTCAAACATCAGAAAATTAGATTTAAAAAATTCTGCAAGCACATTACTCTTTTTACAAATGGTCTCTTTCTGCAACTTAGTATTTTTTTTCTGTCATCAGTCTCTCTTTTATTTCAGAATAATACAATAAAGACTTCACAGTTTTATATTCTGACTTAACCCTTCTGAAGTGAACTGCCAACACAAAAACAGAATGTGATTGTCAAGAGAAAAGCCAGTGTGAGTACTGATTTTGCAGTGAATTTAAATATGGGCACTGTATTGTCTGAGACTTTCAAAACCAGACTGCTGACAGATAAATAGAACTTCATGTGGCTAAGGTTTATTTCTAAGTCAATTTTCACTCATTACAAGGGTGACTCAGTAAAAAATGTAAGTATGGTTCTCGTTTTAAATGCATGTTCACAAAATGTAAGTACTGGTCTAGTTTTAAATGTATGTTCACAATTAATTTGACTAATCATGACTTTAATAACCTGGATGAATTGGAGCTAAAATACAGAGTTGCTATTTTCCTTAAAATGATATGTTTAACTTTGGAGACACACAGAAATCTTGAACAATTAATTAATTAATTGCACTAAAAAAGGGGTGGCCAGCAGGGAGAGGGAGGTGACTGTCCACCTCTACTTGGCTCTTATGGGGCCTCATTTGGAATACTATATCCAGTCCTGGGGCCCCCAGCACAAGAAAGACATAGAGTTCTTGGAACGAGTCCAGAGAAGGGCCACTAAGACGATCAGAGGTCTGGAGCACCTCTACTGTGAAGAAGGATTCAGGGAACTGGACTTGCTTAGTGTAGTGAAGAGAGCGCCCTGGGGAGATCTCATTGTGGCCTTCTAGTACTTGAAGGGAGCACATAAACAGGAAGGGAAGCAGCTGTTTATGAGGGTGGATAGTGATAGGACAAGGGGGAATGGTTTTAAACTGAGACAGGAGATGCTTAGATTAGTTATTAGGAGGAAGTTTTTCACTCAGAGGGTGGTGACGCACTGGAACAGGTTGCCCAAGGAGGTTGTCTCCCATTCCTGGAGGCATTCAAGGCCAGGTTGGATGTGGCTGTGGGCAGCCTGGTCTGGTGGTTGGCGACCCTATACATAGCAGGGGAGTTGAAACTAGATGATCATTGTGGTCCTTTTCAATCCAGGCCATTCTATGATTCTGTAACCAAAGTCAGCCCTACAGTCAGCTCTACCCACTTTCATGTTTATTGCTGAACTTACATTGATTAGACTTATTCTGCTGTATTTAACTTGTTGAATATTATTTTTGTTTTTAAGACCAAGAAAGAGCCAGTCTTTGATAGAATCGTAATTTACATCCCCTTTTTCCTCCTAATGCAATGCAACTGGATAACAGGAAAGTTTCCTTGCTCAATTCAAGCCTTCCTTTTTCTTTTTGTCTGTCTGTCTGTCTCTTTTCCTCTTGCAGCTTGCTTTCAATTCAAAAATCCTCATAGCTTTCTCGCTGGAACTCACAAGTGCTCTTCAGCCTGTCAGACCTCCTGCCACCCTCTGTGTTTATGCATCTGGCATTTTAGGCTTTGGATGTATGAGAGCTTCTGCAAGCAGCAGTCAGATCTCTGAAACTGCAGTATGTTCACATGAATATGCTTATTTCTTTCTTCATGTAACTCAGTTTCTGACTGGTATTATATGTAGCTTGCATTTTGGGCAGTAGCAACTTTTCCTCTCATTTTTAGAGAAGCTTAATTGCTTCTTTCAAATAATGGGTTATCCTTTCAAAAACTGATTAGTGTATAAAATCCATCCCTGAATATTACATGTACTCAAAGCATATTACAAATATCCAAATTTGTATCCAAGCTATAAAATTATATAATCATGATAAATATGGCTAGAATGATCCTTGTGAGATTCTCTGGCCCCTACTTCTCTTAAGACAGATTCAGTTATACTAAGAGCCTTCTTTGTAGGTGTTTGTATATGCTGCTTTTAATAGCATCTCACCCAAGAGGGTGTGTTGACTTCTAACGTGGTCCTCTATTCCTCGATTATCCTTCTAATTAAACAGATCCCTCCTTCATTTATCTTACATCTTCTTTTCTTAATTTAAACATATTTTCTATATTTTTTTCACCAGTGAACACAAAACACAGTTTTTCCTTCTCCTTTTAAATATTTCAAAATCTTTACATTTTTTTTTTAAATTTTTTTTTTTGGTAAACTAAATTTCCGCCCTCCTTTTTTTTTTTTTTTTTTTTTGGGGGGGGGGGGGGGGTGGAGTGAGGGCAAGGTGTTCTTATATGTAAACAATATATATATTTAACCTTTTTTTTCTTTTTGGACAGATTCTGATTCACTACTTCATTGAAGATTGACAGCCTAAAGGAAATAATGTGTTGACTGATCTCTAGTAGCTTTTTTGAGGTGTGTGGAAAGCTTGGACAGAAGCAGCTCCACTTTATAAGTAAGCGGGCTGCAAGCTGTTTTCTTTTAAACAGCATTTCTGATTAGTTGCTTTTTCTCTGTTTCATAACTATACACTTGATTGTTTCTATGTAAAAGTAACAGTTACTACTTGCTTTTATAGCATGCTTTATGTGCTTATATATGCTCCAGTTAATGACTTTAAATCTGAAATTATTTACAGTTCCCCGCTCCTCTGAGACAATTATTTTTCTGTCCAATCATGAGGACTCAAAAGCATGGGATGAGTTCAGCAAGAGACCTGAAAGATTCTCGGTCATATAGGAGATGAGCCTATTAAATTACCAATGCAGAGTCATAATTTCCTTGGGATGACTTATACTTGTTACCGAAGAAAAAATAGTATTGGGCAAGTGTTTTACTAGATGCAGAACAAAATCTTATTCAGCGCACTGAAGCACCTTGCCATTAATCAGAAGTGGAATGAATCATGATTTTCTGTGTATTATGAGTTCCTTAATCCCACTGAAAGTCATCTCTGAGTTCTATTCCTTGCCTGAACTCATCAGCCTTTGCCTCTAAGGAAGCAAAGATTCTTCTCTTTGTCCCTGGCCTCTTTTGCTCCTAAATAGCAGTGAGGTAACATCTTCAAGCAAAATGGAGCTGTAGAATCATAGAATCACAGAATGGAACATTCTGAGTGGCAAGTATTACAAAGTCCAACTCCTAGTTAACAAACCTACCAGCTTCCTGCAACTTACCTGGGACCTGGGGTGCCATCAGTCATTTTGTTACAACCCACCCTATACAGCTGATGTTAATGTGATTTTCAGAAAACTACTCCTGTGTGGACCAGTCTCCTTGTCTAAGATTAGAATCTGTACTTTCTCTCTGTTTACTGTAAAGCTGCAGTATCCTTTTATTTTCTATGACTTGTTCCTATCGGCTCTTGTTCAACGTACTGTTATGAAGTGGAAAATTCCATCTTGGGACTGTCAGTGATATAGAAGAATTAATAGAAGTTTGAGTTTCTGTGTGATCTGTGGGAAAGTTTTATTATTTGGCTGTAGATTACATGTGCAGCTAGAAAATAGGTTTTATCCCTTTTCCTTTGTACTGCAGGATTTTCCATGTGTAGTTCAACTCCTGTTCTGAACACAAAGCTTTTAGTACTTTCTATAGGACTAACTAAAATTTTTTGACTGATTTTTTTTTTCACCTGTGAAATTCTGAAATTTCTGCTATCACTTTGCTTTCACAAATTGTCTTTTTAACTAGCGATAATGTCAGACACGGAATCGCAGAATGGTATGGGTTGGAAAACTTCTCTCCTTTTGAGGGCTTCAGTGGATACACTTACACCTCAGTCCCCCGGTCAGGGTCATAATGAATTGAACTTATCTGTTGCAAATCAGATACTGCTGATAAGATTCTCTTTGCAGTGCCTACACAGCACTACTGTGTATGCATGTAAATTATTCTCCTGGATTAGTACTTGTTTGATTGACTTGACTTTGTTTTTAAGCTACGTTGTATTTTAAGATCAACAGTGCCAAATTGGAAGATATTTTGCCTGGACTAACTCATTATTTCCACTGCTCAAAGCAGGTAACATCAAGCACCTGGAGACAACTTTATATCTCTTTCAATAAATAAAAAGTTTGTATTTAAAGTCAGATTACTTTTTGCCTTGAAACCTTTTCATAAATGGATTTTTTTTTTCCTGCTTAAAAGACAAGTCAGTAAAGATTTATTATAACTTCTCTCAAGAGTTGTCTTGCTTCTGTAACTCACCTCCTTAAAGAGATAGTCACAGAAATGATAGGTGTATTCTACACAGGAGGTTTGGAAAATTATTGCCATTTTCTGAATTACTACTATGCTTTGAATTTGAATGTATCTTTAGATACTAACCCCTTTACTGCTACATTACGTTTTATGCTAGAGGTCACCTCTAACATTTTCAGTACTCTAATGTTAAGTCTTTGAGGGGATGGGGGGCTGTAGTCATTTATTAAATTTGATTTCTCATAGCAGTGCACTTATGTAAAGCAGGCCTTTAGCAGGAGGTGATACAGGGCGTACCAAAGAAGAAAGCTATGAGAATTTTATGGATGTGAGATTGAATAAGGACTTTCTGGTGTGAACAGTATAATTCCTGGTGTGTAGTCCAGAATGCTCTGTCAGGGAGAGCTTGGTAAAAAAGACAGAAAAAAGCCCTGTTTCCACTTTGTTCAAACTTCTTATGTGAGCAAGATGCTGTCAAGTTTCACCTTTTCCGCACTCAGTTTTCTGCAAGGAACACAGAAGCAGTCACCCGTAAGAAGCAGAGCTGGATCCCCATTCTGTCTGGTCTGTGGCAAGAGGAAGAAGGCCTTCTACATGGGTTGTATGAATGCTCACACTACATTTGTATCTTGGGACCACATCAAGTGTACGCATACAGCGGAGTGCAGTGCATTATAGGAAGAAACACACTCTGCTCTGATATATCTTTGCATTGCAACTCAACAGTAGGGATACTGTGTTTGAAAGTTTTTAATTGTCTTCTGAGGTTCTTTCCACTAGTGCCAGTAGATGTTTCCAGTGGTCACAACTCTGTGCCAGCATGGGTGTCCACAGTCTCTTGAGTCCTTTGAACAGCCAGTGTTTAAATTAGCATTAATCTATGTTTCCTGTTTTTACATTCTTAAAATGAGTTCTGTCTAACTAAAATGACTTCCGTTCAGTGATGTCATTCCTGCACCAGCCTGCACTGCCAAAGCAGTGGAAAAGGTTAGTTAGCCTTCAAGACCTTTTACTACATTTATCTATTTCATTTAGTTAAAATAAAATGTTTATTATCAGAGCTGTTGTTGTTGTCTGTAGCACACCCAACGCTGCTGGAAATGCTGTTCCATGTGTTCGTTCCAACTGACTGGAAGTTCTCAGAGTCTCTTGCAAAAACTATTCAGTAGTCAGATGTGCTTTAACTTTGCTTCTGAAACTTCCGACAAGCAAGGAGGAATGAAATGGGCAAGCAGTAGTAATTTCTATATGACTCTCAGTGGGTATGCTTATACTGAAATACTAGTAGAGAGAAGGAGGCTGTTCGTCAGGGATGTTCACTGGAAAATGTCTTGGGTGATAGGCTGAGTGAACGTGTTGCATGAAGGCAAATGTTATGGCAGTGGTATAAATCATGGAAAATATGGCACAGTGTAGCACAACCTAAGTAAGTCATAGACTCCAGTGTTATGGATTGGCTCCAAAAAAGCTGGCTCATTCTTTGAGTCTCTGGCAGACTCATGCTGCTTGACTGTGGGTATCTATTGCTTACAAAGCAGGATTTGGTCTGTGGGCTAGTGAGTAAAATTTACAATTCCAGAAACTTGAAAGAGAAGAATGAGTCTATAAGCAGGCATATGTTGCACATCTTACCAAAGACAACAGTTTGCTACAAAACCAGTGCATTGTAGATAATAACCGGTCTCACTTATTAACCTGGCAAACAGCAGAAACCTTTGTGCCTGTGTTTCAAGAAAAACCCCAACAAACGGATCAGGCCTTACAAGCTTATATGCTATTTTGGAGTTTATCATAAAGTTGTATCACTGTGCAGTAATATCATTTTAATTATAAAGCTCATGTACCCTTATACCCTATAATATTATTGTAACATCTCGACTTTCACCTGACCCCAGACATCTGAAATAAGTGAGGGCTACAATAAAGGCCAAAGCTATTGAATTTCCTTCATCACTTTAACTTTAAAATAATACTCAGCTAAATTGATATAGTGTTCTTCTGGGATGTAAATAACACAGGATTCAACTGCAGGCCAGATAGCTTAGGAAAGAAAAACACCCAGTGATCACTGAAGGGTTCATTCTTAGATCAGCAGAGGCAGGCACAAAACCTATTTGAGCTAATAGGTTTGCAGGCACAAATCTGGCCACTTACACAGTTATGTTTACCACATTCATATTTCTTCATAATGAGCATCTGCAATTTTTTTTCTAAGTCAGTAGATGTATTTTACATGCTTGGGACATACTACACATCTATATAAATATATACAGAATGAATTAGGCCCCATGCCCCCATCCTCGAGATGGTCCATACCCACGCCCTTTCTCTTCAATGGAATCTGAGGATGCTCAATTTTTAGCTAAATGAAACTAATAAGCAATGAGGCGAGATATTTTTAGCTGCATGAACTTAGATCATTAAATGTGGAGAAGGCTACTATGAATTGAGGTATAAAATGTTACCTTTGCAGGAAGGATTTGCCTTGGATTTTACACACAGAATTTAATAAAGGTGATACTGTAAAGGAGAGAGTATGTACATATACCTATATAAAGATACAGAGAAAAAAATATGATTATATATACAATGAGAAATAATTCTCATTTAAATTGTTTTGTTTCATGAGCAACTTATATAGCTATAATTTCTTTTCCCCTGTTTATTGCCTGTTATTTGTACTGCAGACTGCATTAACAGGTAGGTTTCTTGCACTGGCAGGTCCTCAGATGTGTAGTAACAGACCAGTTCTGTCTCTCAGAAGCTTAATATGTGTGTATCCTGCTGAATTCTCCAGGATTTTTGTGGGGAGGTGAGTTGTGTTTTGTTTATGAGAAACTAGTTTGATAAAAATCTAAGTCTCTCTTGAGGCAACAATAGTCTTATGATAAAATCAAGCAACAAATTCAGAAACTAATGCTTTCTTGTAACATTTACTAATTTTTGATGACTGTGATTAAAATCCTTTTATCTTGCGAAAAGTAACCCAGATAGACTGTACTGAGCTATACAGTTTGTGCAAGATGAGCAAGTTATTACTATATAGACTGGAATATGTAGCATTACCTTCCTAGCCTGCAACCAATGATGTGTAAAAGTAAATTTACATTCCAGAATAGCTCTATTAACTTTACATAGGAATGTGTATTTTCAGCAAGTTCTATGGCACTACTCTTGCACACAAAATTATTCATATCTATAATTTCCTGCCAGGCTTCTCATGTTTGTACCACTAGGGATATGGATCACAGCTCTTCTAAAGAACAAGGGAATCAATTCTTAGTAGACTTGTTTTTTATGCTACATCTGGTCTAAATATTAAATAACAATTCTTAATTACTTTTTTTCAGGATTTGTGTTTAAACCCATAAGTTTGTTGCTACATGATGTACAGGCTTTTTTTTTTTTTTTTTTTTTTAGAATAAAGAATTTGATTTGGGGTTCAAAGGAATCTAAGAAAAAACTAATAGAGCATAAAAAACAAACAAACAAACAAAAAACAACAAAAAAAAACAGTAGCCAAATATGTACTACAAACCAATAAAAAAATAATTGACATAGGACACTAATTAGATCTGTTTTTTCCTGTCCAGTGCTGATGATACAAAGCGAGTATCAACAGATGTTTTTTAAAAAAAAAAAAGTATTTAAGAAGCAATTTTTCAAGCTGAGTATAACAAGTTTTGGTATACTCTGGGATGGATATCAGTTTCTCTTCTCAAGTGGGCCTCAGACAGTAGCAGAATAACTTCCCCTCCCAAATCCAAAATCCAGGTGAAGACAGATTCCTTTTACTTCATCTAGAATGTCACAAGTTTGTTGGGCCAGATGAGATCCACCTGAGGGTGCTGAGGGAGCTGGCAGAGGTGATTGCCAAGATGTTTCAGCCATCTATTAGTGTTCCTGGTCAACTAGAGAGGTCCCAGAGATTTGGAGGTTTGCCAATGTAACTCCTATTTACAAGAAGGGTTCTAAGGGGGATTCAGGGAACTACAGGTCTGTCAGCCTGATGTCTGTGCCAGGAAAGGTTATGGAATAGACATTGGGCTGAGCCATCATATGCATTCATGAAAGGCAGGTCCTGCTTGACCAACCCGATCTTCTTCTTTGATCAAGTGACTCAGCTAGTGGCTGAGGGAAGGGCTGTTGACGTAGTCTACCAGACTTCAACAAAGTGGGAAACACTGTCTCCTACAGTATTCATCTGAGGAAGCTGGCAGCCTGTGGCTTAGATGGGTACACTCTTTGCTGTGTAAAGAACTGGCTGGGCAACAAAGCTGGTGATGGATCTGGAGCACAAGTCTTATGAAGAGTGGCTGAGAGAACTGTGATTGTTTAGTCTGGAAAAGAGGAGGCTCAGGGGAGACCTTATCATTCTCTACAGCTACCTAAAAGGAAGTTGTGGTGAGGTGGGGGTTGGCTTCCTCTCCCTCATAACTAGTGATAGAACAAGAGGGAATGGCCTCAAATTGTGACTGTGAAGTTTCGGTTTGGATATTAAGAGCAATTTATTCTCCAAAAGAGTAGTTGGGTGCTGGAATGTGCTGCTTAGGGTGGTGGTTGAGTCATCATCCCTGGAGGTGTTGAAAAATATTTAAATGTTATACAAAGGAATGTGGTTTAGTAGGAAAATATTGGTACTAGATGGACAGTTAGACTAGATGATCTTGGAAGTTTTTTCCAAACTTAATGATTCTGTGAAATGTTTGAATATTCCACTAGACAAGAGATTCATCGAAAAAAAAAAAGAAAACAGTGAGATCACCCAAAGAAAAATTAAATATCCTTTTGTGTGACAAAGCACATAAGGGGAGGACTTAAGTAGATTGTGGAAACCTTTTATGTCGCTTTACAATTCTGTAATTCTGTTTTCTGGAGTTATATCAGGATATGATTATTTATTTAGGCAATTACATTTTAGCTGCAAGATGTAAGGATCTTTTCTCCTTTTCATAGAACAGGTAGAAAGACTTGTAGTGGTCCAGTCCCCATAAAAATGACAATTTTCACAAACAGTTAAATCAAAACCACATTCTGTGTATAAGATGTCTAATACAGGATCACTGAGCATATGTTTTTTATGAGCAATTAAGCATTAGGTTGGAATGAAAAGTTTTCTTAAAACACCTTCAATTCATCAAAGCAGAAAGAGTCCTTGCAATTATCTTGTCTCAACTTTAGAAAACATCAACTTCAAAGTATGCTATTTCTCCATAACTCTTGTAGGAGTAACCTTTTCAGTTACTTTGTCCTATATATATCTGACCAGCAGAGTAACTAATGGATAGTTAGCACCAAAATGGTGTTAAAAAGTAAGAGACCCTTTGGTTTAAGTATTAAATAGGCTTTTCAAATGGGGTGGGCTCTAAGAGAGTGTCAGAAGTTTTAGTATCAAGGGATTTCTTTTCATATGTGCACTTTGGGTAAGTGGTCAGAATACCTCAGAACTGCATCCTGCTCCCAGAAGCAATGAAGGCATAGGTGATTTCAGCATTTGGTGAGAAGAACTTTAGCCCAAGTACAGAGGGAACTTGGTCTCCTAATATGGGTTCAATGCTCTGGCCTTTTTCACCTCTCCACTTTTCCTACTTACCATGGAATAGGCAAGGGGCAGCTAGAAAGAAGAAAGTTGGAAACTGCCTAATAGAAAAACTACATACTTTTTCTAATTATTTATTATTCATGATCCCTCCTGCAATAAAATTAAACCAGAATTCATGTATTTCTGAATGTATGCCATTTGAATCTAGATCTGGAATTCAGACATCAATTTCACTCCAGGGAAGTTTATGAGGACTTACGTTCTCAGAAATGTTTTTTTTTTTTGAGATTACACATAATTTTCAAGTTATTCAGTTAATCAAAATACTGTTCCTAATGCTGTAACAGTCTGTATTCAGCAGTTTCTTCTCCAGTTATTTGACTCTATGGTCTTACATTTCTTGTGTTCAGCCACATTCATTCATTCTGCATTATAGGCTTGTTCCTAAAGAAATCTGAGAGCCTATGGTTTGATTGAAAGTTACTGCACCTCTCAGGAGTAGATTTAATTTGAGTGATATTCACTGTAATCCAGTGTTATATGGTGCATTAGAAAATAAAGCTACAGCAGAGTATCTACAAGCAATTTTTGTGTCTTATTTGAAGAAAAGAAATCTTAGCAGAAGAAAGCATAGAATTGAACTGCTTTTTTATACTTTAAAACCAAAGTGAAAGGAAAGAAGGGGAGAGAAAAGGAAGGGAAGGGAAGGGAAGGGAAGGGAAGGGAAGGGAA